>CM057386.1:11147500-11747500 GCA_030015415.1 Cynopterus sphinx | reverse complement strand
ACATTCTATTTTATGTAAAATATACCTCAATTTAAAAAACTTGAAAGAAGTTATAGTGGGGGCATACTGTGCTATTATCTGTAGATTCCAGTCACACTGGCCTTTTTTCAATTCCCCTCACCCGACAGTTTTCATATATGCTGTTTCCACTGCCTGAAGCACCCTTTCTTCCCTCTTACCAACATATAACCACACCTATTCACTTGTACACACACACATATAACATTTATTTTTTATAATTCACTGTGTGTCAAACTACAGACAGCATACAAAATGGCTGGAATCATATTGTTATAACCTGTGTGAATTACTTTACAAAACTCAGGTATAAGAAGTTGTCTATTTCTCAGTTTGGGGGTACTTCAGGTGGTGGGGAGTGATACAATTGCAATCATTTTTCTCCATGCTTGGCCTTCTGATATTAAAGTGTCTGGGTTAGGAAATTCAGAAAAATTGGGAGAGGGCCTTTGGTTCACACAGTATCCTTGAGATGCTCATTGTTCTGTGCAGTTTACTCAGAGAAAAAAGTCTCAGACTTGGTGTCAACCACAATCACCAGGACCCTTTGGGAGGTCCTAAGACCTAAATGGTATTCAGCCCTCAGTATTCCTGGGGCCACCAGCCATCCCCATTCTGCTACCTTCTGGAGCTCTCTGTGGGATTGGGGAGGGAGTCTCTGTCACTCTAGAACTTGCCCTCCCTCCTTTCTCCCAGTGAATTTGCCCTTTAAAAAAACCATCCTGTGGAGTACAGGTGGGAAAGAGCCTGAGGGGACTTGGGGAGACCAGTTAAAGCTGACAAGTCCCAGGTTGGACTCAGCCTCAGCTTCTATTAACTAGCAAATGGGAAAACTAAGAAAGAAGAAATATATTTTTTTCCAAGCTTCTAAGAGTTTTGCAAGCAATTAGAGTAATTAAAAGTTCTCAGAAGTAGCCGATGGTGCCCTTTTCACCAAGGGAATGTGGGCCAAGCATGATATATTGAAAGAGAAGGAGCTGCTCTATTGAAGTTAAAAATAATCTCCTGTCACATGGCTAATTTGTTGGAATGCAGCAATTAAAGGGCTGTGAGCAGAGGGAGAGCTGGAAGCAGCTGGGGAGCTCACAGGCAGAGTGCATGCCCTGGGGACTGTGTTTGCAGAGACAAAAAACAGTGTCACAGCTGACTTAGGGCACCTTATCAGAAAACTCACAAAAGCGGCAGGAAGGAGGAAAAGTGAGGTCGATTAGAGCTGTGACCTTTGGGCTTATCAGACAGTGAAGAGATGGGTCAGGGCTTGTCACCTGTGCTCCGGGATGCTGATTCACTCAGCAAGGATGAAGGTCTTCCAGTTCCCCCTGCACTGTGAAAACCTTGCCTTTGAATCCATTTCAAAGGAACACATAACCCGAAGGAGCCCTTTGATCCTAAATCCATGGGAAAACCAATCTATACAGTCTTGAGAGGAAAAACTCAGGGCAGGAATTCACATGCTGGTTTAGTGATTAGGGATTTTTTCAAGTTTTTGAAATTTTGAAAAATATTTTTTGGAAAATTTCAAATTGTAAGATTTTTTAAAAAAAGTTAACTAGTATAATATTTGAATTTTCCAGGTAAGGCAACAAGCTCAGAGAGACTGATTTGCCTAAAGTCACTGAACCAGCAAGTGACAGAAGCTATAGAGTCTAACCCAAGTCCTTAGACGGAGAGGAAGGACGAGGTGGTTAGGAATTGCAGGATTCAGGCAGCCCTGACTGTGGAATCCTGGCTCCACAAGCTGTCCGACCCTCTCACCAAGTTCCTAAACCCTCAGTCTCAATTTTACCACCTTTAAAATGGGAATAACAGTAGTACCTGCCACCTAGAATTGTATAATGTATGTAAAGTGTTTAATGTAACATTTAGCCTGAGTAAATGATTTAAAAATGTTAGCTGTTATTATCCCATAGCTTTTTCTATACCATCCTGCATCAAATTCCTGATGCCTTTTGCAGGTTAACTTGCTCACACATCTTTGGTTTGGGTGGGATTCTCTTTCTCTCTTTTCCACCTCAAACTCTCACTTATTGTACATAAAGGAAAAGAAGACTAGTCCCTTTCTTCTAGCATTTCCTGCATTCTAACACACCCACGTTACTTGTTTTCTCTTAAACTATGAGCCTTCCAGCCTGTGCTTTCAGTATGGTTTCCAAGTTTCTGGCAAGCAGAAATAGTGCCAACATAAAGAAGCAAGTATCGCTGCCCCAAATGCAGTAACTAGTTCTACCTAAATCTTTTCAAATTTATAATGGGCACCACTAACAGAAGGCCCCTGAACATCCGGGGGGGGGGGGGTTGGGTTTCTGAGCACCCCTGAGAGTGAAGGTCAAGTTTTGGGTGTGTGCATAAATTACAAGGAACAGAAACCTACCTCCCATTAGCTTGAGGAAAAAACAAAAAACAAAAAACAAATTAACTATAAGACAAGATTTCATTATGACTGGATTCAAGGGTTCAACAATGTCCCCAGGGCACATCTCCTTCCTTGGGCTCTGTTGTTTAGATTCTACTTGGCAGACAAAACAGCTTTGGAGATCCCCAAGCTTTACTTTTTTCCTGGTTTAGTATTCTTCAAATACTAAACCTTAGTTCTCTTTCGCTGATTGGCTGCTTTAAATCAAGTGTCCATTTCTGAAATGATGGGGTCAGGGAAATGAGTTTCTCTGGGCAGATCATATCACATGGCCCACTTGCAAATGAGGGGCGGGCAGTGCATATTGATTGGCAGCCCCGCTATCTTCACATATACTAGAATAAAAACAGTTCCTCTCAGGAAGATGGGGGTACTGAGACCAGAAGAAAGAGAAAGGCTGGTAGATATCAACAATTAATATTAAAGAGCAGCATTTATGTGCACTTTTCTGAGGTTCCATATTCTCAAAGTGCTCTGTAATCCAAGAAATAATAACTTTTGGAGAGGAAAATGCTTTTTATTTCCTTCCCGTGTTGCCTCATCAATTAATGCTAAGGCTCCAGGCTCCTCTTTGGTCCTTTCACCTTCCACACTCAGGAAGGGAGAGCATTAGGAGAAATTGGGCATGAGTTGCCCGGTGTCTTCCTGTTTCTGGTCCTTTAGGATCAAGATCCTGGGAGGGAGCACAAGTTCTCCCTTTCCATACATGGAGGGTACCCTGGCACGTGGCTGCCCGGGACTGATGGGAAAGTCTGTTTAATTAGGATACAGTGAAACTTCTTGGGCGTGTACTCTCAGTCATTCTCCAACCTATACCCTTATCAGAAGATAATCTTTCTCCTGACCACCCAGACCCCCCCCCCCCCCCGGTGATTCAGAGCCATGCTATTTATCGAGCCCCTTCTCAAAAGTCAACAAGAACCACCAAGTTAGAAGTCAGGGACCCACAGATTCATTCTCTCCCTCTCCCCTTCCTGGCTGGGTCCCCAGTGGGAGTTGCTGGTCGCCTGGAGAATCCACAGAGATGGTGGAGGGGGCTAGAGCAGGCCCAAAGGGAGGTGATGAAAAGGACAAAAGGCAAAAACGCTAGATTTACAACAGCAGGTGAGAGGAACTGGGATTATTGCATGTGGAGAGGAGATAAAAAACAACAGAGGGGTGATTTCATAGTGGCCTTCACCAGAACCATGCTGAGGGTGTGGCATCACTGGTATTTTTCCACAGCTTCACGCTGACTCGATCATAGTCACATCTGTCTCCACCTCTCCTGTCCCACTTGTGTCCTTCTGTGCCCACCTCTTGGAAAATAAATTGTTCCACTTCCACAGAGAGATGCAGGAGTTTGGAGCACACAAGCCAACTTAAACAAACAAACAAAAAATCATTTTATTCTTATTTCTTTTTAATTACAAAAGTAATCACAATCTGTGAAAAGAACTAAAAGATATGCAAAAATATGAAGATGAAAGCTGAAATCAACTCCAAACCCTCACCCTGAGATAGCCATTAGCGTTTTGGTCTATTATTGTGCAGCTTTTTTCTATGCATATTTTAAATTTTATTATTTCTTTAAAAATTTTATTTAAAACATTTCAAATAAAATAGCAGCATATAGTGTAAAAAATAGTATTCTGCTGTTTCTCTTAATAGTATGTTCTCTGTGTACTATTAAATGGAATATTTTTTATTGCTACCACTTCCTTTTCTCCTGGTTGACATTAATGGCACTCATTTGAGAGGAAAGTATTAGTATTATGACACCCATTTTAGAGATGAGTTCTCAGGCTTACCCACAGCCACATCCAACTTCTGCCAGGGTCCCTGGGGGACAGGAACAATTTCCTAACAAAATAGACAGCTTTATTAAGAAAAAGGAGTAAAAGTGGCCTCCATAAGCCAGGTCTCTTGGCCTTCCTTCTCTATCAGAAATACCCATCACATCACCCTTAGCCACACTGGCCTCCCTGCTCCAAGAATTTGATTTTGGGAACATATAGCTTCAAGTGAACAAAGAGTCGAGGAGTTTTTTTTATCAGCAGGGGAATTATTTTATTCAATGTGTTTCCTTACATAAATTGAGACAATAAGGGGTAAAAAATGAGAAGAAATGAAAGGCCAGTTATTCAGGCCATTTTTAATGAATCACCCCCCAGTGTCATTACCCATCCCCAGTCAGGAAAAGCTTGAGTTTTTTCATGCCAAAAAAAACAGAGGGCAGGAAGAAACAAATTATGACCTTGTTTGTGTTTTGTGTCTTAACTTTTTGATTTATAGACCTTGATTCAGTGATTATGGATGAAAGAAAATAGCCCAGTGTCTCAAACCTAAACTGAACTACACTGAGGGTAGGTCTCACGTCCACTGCTCAAAGTCAACACCAAGTTAAAATGCTCTAAGAATAAAGTTTCAGGGTTAGGGGCTGGCTATAGGCATTCTCAGTCCAGGGGGCAAGGCCAAATTCCTTTCCCACACTCCGATTTCAGTTTATAAACTGTTTAGAAACTTAACCTCTTTTTTTTTTCTCATTTCAGAAGCTGGGCATTTATCTGTTCAACAGGTACTGTGTGCCAAGCATCATGTCATATACTGAAGTGCACATACAGATCAATCAACACATAAATCAGAAAAATATCATGTAGCCACGAAATCTATGGAGAGAAAGAAAGCAATGCTATATTAGAGACACTGGTAGCCACCTAGGATGAGTTGGCTCACCTAAATCTCACCAAAGGGGTGACATTTAATCTGAAATTGGAATGATAAAATCTGAATGTGAAGTTGGGTGGGTGACCATTCTGGGCAGAGGGAATATCCCCTCAAGTACCTCAAGCTTGGCATATAGAAATAAAGCCCTCTCAACTCAAAAGAAATTCTTGGCTATTATGATTATTTTTCAAGAGTTGATCTAGATAGGAGATTGATAATTCCTTTATTACTCTTAACTATAGAAAGCAACATTTGACCTCATGTATGAGAAGAGAAATGCAAGTCAAAACTACCATGTAATACAATGTTTTAAACTTTCAGATTGGTATCATTCAAAAACTTTGATAGCACACTATTTGTGGGTCTGTGAGTAAAGTGGCATTCAAATGCATCACCAGTGAGGATGTAAACTGATACAATTGCTAACACTACAAATGCATATGCTTTTGACCTAGAAGTCCCTTTTCTTTTTGTTCATGTGTATAATGATGTAAGATCAAGGTTGTTAATGACAGCATTGTTTGTAATTCCAAAAGCCTGAAAACCCATATATCCATCAGTAGGAGACTAGTGAAATTATGATACACTCACACCAACCTGAATACTAAACTATGGGAAACTACGCAGCTGTAAAAATAAACGAGAGGCTCTGTCTTAGTATCTAAACATTTCTAAGATGTCTTAAGTAAAAAAGGCCAAGATACTGAACTGTGTATTTATTGCTACCTTTGATATAAAAATGAGTAAAACTAAGCATAAATATTTATATTTACTTGCATTGGCATAGAGAAACTCAGGAAAGATACACAAAAAACTTATTAAGTGATTATCTGGAATGAGTGAGTGAAAGGGGATGGAAAGTGGGTGGAAAAGGTTGGCAAGAAGCTTTTTATTGAGCTGTTTACATTATTTTTTGTTTTGAATAATGTGAATGTATTAAAGACTTAAAAATTAAATTTAAAAACTGTCCTCTCTATCCTTTATTTTACTCTATTAATTTATCACTGAATTCATAGCCATTGTTTACTCCTCCAGCCACACCCTTGAGGAAGTTCTTACTTAAATAAATGTGGATGATGGTTAATAAAAGTACATTAATGCAAATAAGTTATATCTAATAAAGCTTATTTTGAAACATTAGAAGTTAATCTATTCATGAAGGAGCTTTCCATGCTTTGCATCCTTAACAGACTAAAAGGCCAGTGACCAAAGACAAATTGGAGCATCCTGAGGGCAAAACAACCTAAAGGAAACTTCATGTTTATGGAAAATTATGATTTTTCAAAGTGGCCTTTTGCCCAGTAGACTGTAGTAAAAAACAGTGACACTACTTAGTCTCTGTACTAGGTTATCTTTGTCAAAAGAACCCCTTACACTATAAAGAACTTCAAAATTTTAATGTCTTTTTGCATCCATTTTTTCAATGGCTCCACATCTGGACATATTTTAGCCTTTCTTTGTTTTAAATCCCCCTCCTTACCCCTCTTCACGCCCTTCCCCTAACCAGTAATCCAGACTTCTAACACTATATCTCAATTTTTTTCAACAGCTTTTTTGAGATATAACTCACATACCATACAATTCACCTGTTAAAAGTGTACAGTTCAGTACCTTTTAGTATAGACATAGGGTTGCACAATTTTACAATATTTCACCTCCCAAAAAAGAAACCTCATCCCCATTAGTAGTCACTCTCCATTCCCCCAGTGCTTTCAATCCCTATACAACCACTAAATCTACTTTTTTTCTCTATGGATGTGCCTTTTCATATAAATTGCAATAAATGAAATCGTACAGTATGTAGTCTGTTGTGACTGGTTTCTTTCACTTAGCATATTTTTTCAAAGTACATCCATGTTTAAGCATGCTATTTTAATTGCAGAATAATATTTCATTGTAATGAAACACCAAACTAGCCATTTGTCCATTGAGAGATGTTTGAGATGTTTCTACTTTTTGGCTATTATGAATAATGCTGCTATGAACATTTGTGAACAAGTTTTTGTGTGGACTCATGTTTTCATTTCTTATAGGTGTATACCTAGGAGTGGAATTGTCAAGTCATCTGGTAAGTCTATGTGTAACTTTGTGAGGAACTGCCAAACTATTCTACACAGTGGATGCTCCATTTTACATTTGTAGTAGCAATGTACAAGTGGACGGACCAGTTTCTCTGAATACTCATCGACACTTGTTATTGTGTGTGCGTGTGTGCGTTTTTTTTTTAATTTTTACCGTCCTTGTGGGTGTAATGGGAAATCTCATTGTGGTTTTGAGTTGCATTTCCCTGACAGCTGATAATGTGGAGGAGAATCTTTTCATATGCTTATTGGCTATTTGCAGCTTCCTTGGTGAAATGTCTACTAAAATCCTTTGTGCATTTTCAAATTGTGGTATCTTTTTATTGTTTAGTTGTAAGTGTTCTGTATATATTCTAGATACAAATCCCTTATCAGATACAGGCATATCATGTTTTATTTTATTTCACTTTATTGCACTTCACAGGTATGTTTTCTACAAATTGAAGGCAAGACCATCCACCGGCAAAAAGATTTACAACTCTCTTTCCTGCAACACTCACTTTGTTGCAGTGATCTGGAACTGAACCCGTAATATCTTCTGAGGTATGCCTGTATATGATTTGGAAGTATTTTTCTTCCAGTCTATATCCAGACCTACTGGACCTGAATCTCTGGGGGTGGAGGGGGCTAGGAATCTTTTTCTTTCTTTCTTTTTTTTCTTTTTAGTGTCTTAAAACAAAGTTTTATTATTTCTCATGATCCTGAGGGTTGACTGAGCGGTTTTGCTCATGTTTGCATTCATCTGACTAGCTGATTAAGGGGTGGGCTCAGCTGAGTCAGCTTAAATGGCTAGTCTTTAATCCCAGGCTTCTTTCCTGGCATCCTGATCTGCGGGTACTAAGACGGTGAAGATGGACACTTCAAGGCCTCTTGAGGTCTAGACTTGTAACTTGCGCAGTACCACTTCTGTCACCATCTGTTGGTCAAAGGAAAAAGGTAAGCCAAGATTCAAGGTGAGGGAGAGACTCCGTGTCAAGACTGGAGGGAATCTGCATTTTTAAGAAAGCTTCCTCAGGTGACCCATGCACACTGGGATTCAGTTACTCCGCCTTTTCATTTCTGTATTGATTACTACGTGCCAAGAGCTCTGTAGAGATAGATCCATTCTCATTTAATGGGCCAAACTTCTCTATAAGGTAGAGGTTGTCATGCCCACTTCACTAGTGAGGAAAAAGCCTCAGAGACAGGATTCGTTAGGTCTCTGCCAGGAGGCTGCGAAGCAACGATGGTAATCCGAGGCTGGAGCACGTGCCGCGCGGGCGGCGGGGAAAACGAGCTTGGCGCGACTCCGGAGGGACCCACCGTGAAGGGATGGGCAACGGGAACATGGAGGCTCGGACCCCTCCTCCTGGACTCTGCAAGCTGGAGAGCCAGAGTAAAAGGGAAACCTGTCCCCCGTGACACTTATCAACACGTCTCCCTTAGGCTCCTTTCCAAAATCTCGGTATCTGACGGGCGCGATTGGATGGGACGTGCGATTCTGATTGGTTCGTTGGACCTCGAACCAGGCCTACGTCCCGAGACCGGGCGAGGAGTGGGCGGGACTCAAAACAACCCCTTGTTTCATTGGTGGAAAGAAAACAAACCCGGAAGTATTCAGAGGCGTGATTGGTTGTTTTCAGGAACGCAGCGACGGCCTTTGGACCCGGGTTACGGAAGCCGGGGAGGGCCGAGTTTAGCGTCTCAAGGAATTTAGCGGAAAACCGGTTAGCGGTGGAGAAGCGGTGTTTCAGGCCCCATGGCGACTGTGGAAGCCAGCGGCAGCGATGGGCGAGGGCAAGGGGTGGAGACCCCCGTCACCTTTTACCGTTTGGAGGAGGTGGCGAAGCGCAACTCCTCGAAGGATATATGGCTGGTGATCCACGGGCGAGTCTACGATATCACCCGCTTCCTTAACGAGGTGGGGCCCAGGAGGTGGACGGCCCGTGGGAGCTGCTGGGATGAGGGGTGGTCCGGTCCCGGAGAGGTGCTAGCGGTGTGTGTAGAGGGAAACGAAGTCCGGCTCAGGGCGATAAGGCGTACGAAAGGGACTTCGTACAACCTTCCGGGACGGAAACTGGGGTGGGGGGCCTACGTGTGCATGCATTTCCAGCCAGCACTGAATTCTGGTGCCTTAGATCATATCACGTACTCCTTATCGTGCATCGAGCACTTACCGTGTGCTGGGCGAAACTCTCAGCCATTGTGATCCCCATTTTGTAGAAAGGGCAACTGAGCCTCAAGGACTGAGGACTCTCGAGGGTACACACTTAACAGCCTAGAGCCGTTCGAACCTAATTCCGAAGGGCTCCAAACCAGTGCTTTTCCCACTCTGCTTTCCGAAGGAATACCATTTTTGGTTTTCATTGACTTGAAAAGAATATGAAATTCTCACCCCACCTCCATTATGCTGCGTTTATTTTTTTCTAATTTGAGTTGACCTTGAGGCTAGAGGGACATGAGTTGACCTTTTTCAGGCCACTGACTCAGGTCCTGTCATCCTCTTAAACCTTCAAGAGCGTTGTATTAGATCTCAAGTTCTCCATGAGACCATAGTCCAACTGATTTTTTTTTCCTTTAAGGAAACGAGAGAGACTAATTTGTTTAAACTAATTTTATTGAGGTATAATTTACATACAATAAATTGTGCCCATTTAAAATTTACAGTTTGATGAGTTTTTACAAATGTATCCACCTATGTAATTGCAACCCCAATTAAGAAAGAGCATATCCACCACCCTAAGAAGTTCCCTCTTTCTTGATTGCAGTCAATCCCCAACCACAATCTCTAGGTTTTGAGATTTTATGTATATAAATATTTACTATATGTTACATATATATTTTGGTGGCTATCATTTTGAGTAGGAGATTAATTGTGTGGTTAATTTCTTGGAAAATCTTGCATAAAGTAACTTTATTGTAACTGGGAAAAACTCCTTTCTAGTCTTTCTCTGAAGCAAATACACAAGTTTTTTTCCTGTTAATCTGGGGCCTAGGGGAGATATCTCTACATCCTGATTCATAAATTTATAAAAACTTTTAAAATGTAAAGTTTTTCCCAAAAGGACATTTTTTAATAAATCTTCCTAGAGGCCAGTGAGTTAACATAAAGTTTAGTAACTTGCATTTGTATGCTGTATGACATTTTATGCTTTTAAAAGTGCTTTCCCATTATTTTATCTCCAGGATAACTAATCGAGAGTAACTTCGATGGTAGTGATCCTTATTTTAACAGGGGTACAAGAAACAGGTTCAGAGAGATTTTGCTCATACAGTTGATTAGTGGAAGAGTCTGGTTTAGATCTTGTTTACTTGGATTTTTTGAGATTTAGATTTCTCATCTACATGGTATTACTTCAGAATTCTAGACTTACGTCCTTTGGTATATGTGTCATAATACGTTTTAGTTGTGAATTGTAGCTTCTTAAAGTCTAGTTCATAATAGGTAGGTAATAATGTTTTTCATTTGTGGTTTTATTTCTCCCTATTTCTTCTTGATTTATTCAGAATATAGAATAAACTTAGAAGGAATTCACAATATCTGTAGGGGATACTCGATCTTGAGTAGTGGTTGCTAAACTGCCTCACCATATGCTGATGGAGCCAGAGACATCACAGGTGCCAAAGCTTCCCTTGAAGTTTGAACTGCAGATCTTAACTTGCATTTAGCCATTTTATTTACTTGTTCTGTAGTATCCTTCTCTGTTTTCTTGTTCATTGTAACCTTATTCATTCATTTATTTACCCATTCATATATTTATCAAGTGTCTGCTATGTGACAGATACTGTTCTAAGTACTGAGGATACAACAGTGGATAATTAAACATTTATGCCCTCGGGGATTACAGTCTATGGGAAGTGGATAATAAGCAGAGCAAATAACTAAAATATATGCTATGTGAGGTAGTGATAAGTGCTAAGAAGAAAAATAAACCAGAGAAAAGGATAATAGATGTGTATGGGATGAGGGTGTGCAGATGAGGGGTTGAAATTTCAGGTATGATGGCCAGACATGGTTTTATAAGATGACTGGAGTAAAGGCTTGAAGGAAGCTAAGAGTCATGTGGATATCTGTGAGGAGAGCATTCCTGGTAGAGGAAGCAAATTCAAAGGCCTTTGAGGTAGGAGTATGTGCGATGTGTTTTAGGAACAACAAGGAACAACAAGTGGTTGGATAGTGGTAGATGAAGTCAGCATGATCAGAGAAGAGCAGATCGCATATAGCTTTGCAGGTTTTTGACCTTTGTCCTGAGAGGGGAAACCACAGTGGAGCAGAGGAGTGACATTATGTGACTTGAATGGTTTAGTAGTGTTACTCTGATTGCCCTCATTGAGAAGAGGCTAAAGGAGGACAAGGGCAGAATTAAGGAGCTCAGATAGTGGCTTGGACCAGGGTGGTAGCAGTGGGGTAGTGAGAAGTGTCAGATATTGGATGTGTTGTGATGGTAGAGCCAGTAAGATTTAATGATGTATTGGATTTGAAGAGTGAGAGGGAGAGAGTCAAGGATGACACCAAAGTTTCTGGCCTGCAGGTCTGGAAGAACAGTTCTTAGATGAGATGGGGACTTGGGAGTTAGATCTGTTTTACAGCCACCTTCTTTCACATTTTAGGTATAGTTTGGAAGGTTTGGGATATGATGTAGGGAAGTTAGAACGGGTACCTTTTTTCTGGAACTCAGGTTATTTTTTTTTCTTTTTTGAATAGGGCATACAGGTATATATGAAAAGCCTTCATCTGCCCAAAGTTAACTCGTTTGTATATCCTTCCAGAGTTTTGTTTTGCATACTTAAGCAAAGTGAACGTAGCCCCTCCTATTCTTTACACAGAAAGTAGCATACTGTACCCTTGGGGTCCCCAACCCCTAGGCCACAGATGGGTACCGCAAGGTAGGTAACCTACAGGCCTGTGAACGAAGCTTCATCTGTATTTGCAGCTGCTCCCCAGCACTAGCATCACCACCTCAGCTCTACCTCAGATCTTCAGGTACTAGATGCTCACAGGAGCACTGGTCCCTGGTGCCAGAAAGGTTGGGGACCACTGCTATTTAAGCAGTCTCCTATCGATAACATTTGGGTTGTTAATAATATTTTGCTATCTAGGTTTTTTCCTTCTGTAAATTCTTGAGATCTAATGGATTTACAATGAAATGTTCATTGAGTTTTGACAAATGTCTCATGTGTAATCATCATAATCAATATATAGAACATTTCTACCACCTGTCCTCATACAATCATTGATTTGACTTCTAACACTAGAAAACTGTACTCACATCTAGTGTCTTCTGCTTAATATATCTGAAATTCATCTGTGCTTTTTCTGTTTTCAGCAATCTGTTTCTATTTATTGCTTTTTATTTCATTGTATGCTAAAATTTGTTTATCTGTTGATTAACATTTCGGTTATTTCCAGTTCTGGCTGTTATGAATAAAGCTGCTATGAACTTTCATGTACATGGCACAGACATCTAGAAGTGAGATTGCTGGGTCGTGTGTGTGTGTGTGTGTGTGTGTGTGTGTGTGTGTGTATTTTAACTTTTTAAGCAAATGCCAGACCTTTTCCTAAAGTGTCTACATCATTTTACACCCCTACTAGCAGTGCATAAGTTTTCCAGTTTCTCCACATCCTCATTGACACATGGTATTTGCCAGTAATTTTACTTTTAGTCATTCTAGTGTGTGTGTACTGGTATATAATTAGGGTTTTAACTTGGCATCTCCCTGATGACAAATCATGTTAAGTATCTTCATGGGCTGATTTGCCATTTTTATGTCTTTTTTAAGGTGTCTGTTCAGTCTTGCCCATTTTTCAACTGGATTGTTTGTTTTCTTATTCACTTGAAAGTGTTCTTTATATATTCTAGATGCAAGTCCTTTTCAGATATATGTATTGTGAATATATTCTCCCAGTCTGTATTTTGCCTTTTCATTTTCTTAACAGTGTCTTTTGAAGAGAAACTTGGCAAAATTAATATATATGTGAAATATAATTCTAATGGCTGGGTCTTGGCTCTGCAGTCTAAGTGTCTGGTTCAGTTTCCTACTTTACAACTTAACAGTTGTGCACCCTTGGGCAAATAAGCTCTTTAAAGGCCCTTTCCATCTGTAAAATGGAGATAATAGTACCTACTCCACAAGGTGGTTGTTGCGCCAGTTAATTTAAATAATGCATATAAAGACTTTGTCATGGTATCTGGCATAAAGAGTTCAGTAAATGTTAGCAGTTATGTTTATTGTTAATAAAATAAATTCTGTTTTTCCTGTAGCATCTTTTGAGTACTTTTAAATGGCAGATGCTCTGAAAATTGAAAAGTGAATTAACTGCCTTGGACTTACTTGCAGGTGGAGGAGATCTGTCATTGTCATGCAAGGTAGAGGGTGCCTTCAATAAGGACTGAGAATGCAGACTTTTTTTGGCACAACCCTAGAATAACCCCTTAAAGCTTCAGAGTTTAATATAATTCTTACTGGATTTCTCCAAGGCAAGTCAAAAGAGAGTGCAATTTACCTATCTTGTGGAATTAACAAATCCGTAGGAAGAATGCTATCTTTCAATGAGTAGTCCCAAATGGTCAGTTCTAGGGAAGGCTGGGAATAAGATGAGGTGAAATTTAATTTCCAACACTGTCCAGGTGAGAGGCCCTGAACAACAAATCAACTTTCACCTATTTATTCATTTTGCATGTGGCTATGTGTGAGCACCTGCCAGTGAGGAGGAGAGGGAGAGAGGACAGGTGAGAGGGAAAAAGGGCAAAATGCCCTATAGCTCGTGGTGTTCCAGGTGCCATGGTATGTTCTGGAATCCAGCCATAAAAAAGACTATAAGCTCTGGTGGGAAAAGAAAAATGTGTTTGGCTAGAGGTCCCTCTTTTCATCACCTGGCCTAATATTGCAGCTTCTACGATCTTACTTAATGTTTCTAGATTTCATTTTCCAACTATCTATGTTACATTTTTATTACATCAATATAGAATTTCCACCCACAGAGAATTTGTAATTTTTACCCAACAAGATTTTGATTCTGTAACAACTGTCATTGTTCACATTTTCCTCTTTCTGCCCATCTGTTTCCTGTCCTGTCTATAGAATTACTAATCTGAAAGTATTATTTTTTTGTTGTAACTTGTCCTCTTTTCTATATTAAAACATAAATTTTTTGTCCACATTTTAATAATAGTAAAGTAAATGAAAAAGAAACATTCCAAAATGCTTCCCCTGCTCCATACCACATATTTTTTGGAGAGTTGAACTAAAATCCTTCACAAGAGACATTATAGAATTTTCTTTGTGTCTAAAGTTTTTCCCTTGATTATTGCTTGACTGAGGTAGAAATGAATCCATCACATTATTTCATCTCTTCTGACAGTTTATGATCTTGGTTGCATTATACTTTATTTGGAACACTTTTATTTGTAATGCTGTGTAATTGCTTAGTTGTTATAAGCTGAAATAAAATCCATTAGCCTTAAAACACCAAGGCTGTTCAGGTCAAAAGAATCTTTTTTTTGAAAATTCATAATGAGTTAACATTTATTAAAAGCAAAGCAGGTCCTAGAAAAAAATGGGAAATATGTACTGCCTTATATTATTAGGTTTATTTAATAAAAATAAGGAATTCATGATTGCCTAATAGATTTCAATAGTGTAGGCAACCAATCTACATTACTGAAAATAATCCCTAAATTCTTTTAGTCTTGTTTTGTTTTGCTGGGATTCAGACAAAAGCAACTTTTTGACATAAAGGTATATAAACCTAGCTTGCTGCTTTTTATTGTGGTAAAATATACATAACATAAATGTTACCGTTTTTGACCATTTTTAAGTGTATAGGTAGTGGCATTAAATACATTTACATCATTGTGCAACCATCACCATCGTCCATCTCCAGAACTTTTTCATCATCCCAAATTGAAACTCTACCCATGAAGAATAACTCTTCATTGTCCCTCCCTCAGTTTGTTTATACTCTGCTTATGGACGCTGGGTTGTTTCAAGTTCAGAGTCATAACAAATAATGCTGCTATGATTGGTGTGTGTGTCTGTATAAATTTATACACATTTCTCTTGAAAACTTAGAAATTCCATTTGATTTTTTTTTAATTGAAAATTTTATTGAGAAAATTGTAGATTCATGTGCAGTTGTAAAAAATAATCTACGGCCATGCCACCCTGAACAAGCCCAGTTCCATCTGATCTTGGAAGCTAAACAGGGTCGGACTTGGTTAGTACTTACTTGGATGGGAGACCACCTAGGAAGACTAGGTGCTGTAGACATAAAAAATAAAAAAAAAATAAGGGATTGTAAACTGACAAGGTTCTTGCAATCTGTGAAGTCAACCAAGGGTTGCCTCACCAAAAAAGAAAAGAAAAGAAAAAAATAATAGATTCCTTGTACCTTTTACCTGTTTTTCCCCTAAAATGGTAACATTTTGTAAAATGAGTACAATATCACAACCAGGATATTGACATTGGTATAATACACAGATCTTATTTTGACTTCCCCATTTTTACTTTTTACATTTGATTTGTCTTTTAAAGAGAAACCAGATGGTTTAATTTGTAGAATCAAGAGTCATTTGTTTTTTATTACAGTACTCAGTATGAAAATTATATCTCTCTCGATACAGAAATGGCACCCTGCGACTTACTGTAGCATAGGCTTAAAATAAGGTCAGTGGAAATAAGGCTGGTTGTGACAAAGCCTGAGAATGTCGTGTTCATCTATCCATCAATAAGAATCGTAGGGAAGATATTTGTTACATTTCTTTTCATAATGTCTGCGCATAGTGGCATCAGTTACAGAAGGTGGTACTGTTTCCCCTTTTATTGGAAAAATCTGTTTTTTGGGTTGTCAAGAAGGACTATTTGAGAATATAATTTTCATTTTCTCTTACTGTGCTTCGAATTAGGACCTATCAGATACTTGGTTCTGGGTGAGCTTCTTGTCGCTTTGCAGTTAGATGGACACACAGTGGTGGGTTATTCCCACAAAGGTGGTGAGAAAGATGGACAGATGCACTCAGAGCCTGACGTTGGAGCTGAGCAGCTCTTGTGCATCTTCACTGGAGCCAGCCAGGTGAAGCTCCAGGGCTTCTCCCACAGGCGCTGGGCTGTTTTGGGAGGTTCTCCTCAGGGCCTCCTGCCTCAGCCTGGGAATTATCTGGTCCAGGAATGGTCCAGGCTCTGCTGTGGCCTCAGGCCTAAGTGCACTGCCTTTCGGGGGCAACATTTGATTTTAAATAAGAATATCTGAAGTTTATAGAATTCTAAAATGGGAATCAAGGAGTCTTTGAAGTCTTTTTTTGCATGTTCTCTCTAAACCATCTGTTAAGACCACATTTTAGAGTGAGGGCTACTAAATGTAGGTTTTTTGTTTTTGTTTTTTGACCCCACCCCCCTTGCCTCAGTGAAAAAAAGTAGGCTATAAAACAGTATTTACTGTATGATCACTTTTATAAAAAAGCAAACCTTTATTTATCACTGCCTACTACTTAAAATAGTAAATACTAAATTAAAGTATAGAATAATGTTTGAAATGATTGAATGAATATTTTGGGAAAACAATGGAATTTTTTACACACTAAAATGTTAATTGTACTTATTTCTGTTATAATTTGTTTATAAGTAGTAAGAGGTGGTTGAAAATGAAATACTTGGTCATAGAAGTTGCTGCGTAGGAAGTCATAAATCCAACCATTCCATGAAATATCTCAAGCTACTAAGAAGTTTTGTTATCCTTTATTTTGAAAGGCAGCATAATAGTTGGGATATGCCATAAAGAAAAAAGCATAGAATAGATGCAAAGAGGAAATTGGGACACAGTTTCAAAACTAATGGCTTAACACAGCTGAGAGTTTTTAGGTGTAATAACAGATAATTGGCGGCTATCTTAATCTTGCTTTAAAACAGCATGCTTAAATTCTGGGATGGAAGACCCACCCACTGGCTGGAGACAGTTTAGGAGACAAAACAAATTCTTATCCTCAGTGAGCTCATAGACAAGTGACATAACTGGGAGATTATAGTCAAGAGTTTTTGTGCTTCAGCTGAATTCATCTGTAATACAGGATGATCATCTTAGTCTTGCTTAAAAGGTTATAAAAAGGAACTATTGAAAAGATATTTCAGAAATACAAATTTGATATGTCAAATAATTAAATTATAAATATGCTAGTTTTAAATAAATGTTTATTGAATGTTTAGGTAAGGGACTTGCTAAATATAACTTTAAAAAAGAATTATTTTCTGAGTAGGTAATACTTGGTCAAACAGTTTCAAAACAGTGTGTAGTTTAAAGTCTTCCCTCTCCCTTGTCTGCCAGCTACCATGTTCCCTACAGTGTTTCCAGGGAGATTTTATGCATATGTGCACATATGTGTATCTGCTTTTTAAAATCGTAGATGGTAGCATATTATACGAAGTGCACCTCTCTCTTTTTCACCTTTCATCTCCTTATTTTGTATAATAGTAGTTAAGATCGGTACTCATTATCTCCATTTTACAAATAAGCAAAAATACCTCAATTTTTTAATAACTTGTTCAAGGTCATAACTTTCTATAACTTGTAAGTTAAAGAAAAAATTTACTTCCTAGATATGGAAGTAGTTATTTAGATATTATTTATTTAACTTCTTCTTTTGAAACCATTCCAAACTTTCAGAAAAGTTGCAGCAGTAGAATAAAGGATTTCATACTCTTTGCCCAGAGTATCCATTCAGGTTTCTGTAGCTGTCTCAATAATGTTGGCAGAAGAAATAAACCATGGGAGTATATGTTGTTCACAGTTGTCTTGTCTCTCTAGCCTCCTTCAGTCTGGAATAATTCTTCAGTCTGTCTTTGGCTTTTATGACCTTGATATTTTTGGAGATCGCAGGTCAGTCATTTTGTAGACTGTCAATTTGCAGATGCCCCAGGTTTCCTCAGAATTATAGCCATGTGCATTTAGGGCCAGAATATCACAAAAGTTATGTTATGTTCTTCCCACTACATCCTATCAGGTGGTGTATCACGTCAGTTGGTTCCATTCCTTGCATTAAAGGGAGAGAATAGAAGAGGGGGGAGGGGAAAGTAACTTATGTTGGTTTGCTTTTTAGAGCGTGCTCTGTTCAGTAAATGTCTTTTTCTTACAGCATCCTGGCGGGGAAGAAGTTCTGTTGGAACAAGCTGGTGCAGATGCAAGTGAAAGCTTTGAAGACGTAGGCCACTCCTCTGATGCCAGAGAAATGCTAAAGCAATACTATATTGGTGATGTGCATCCGGTAAGAATGAACTGAGCTAGGAGTGCCTCTGGAGTGGCAACCACAGAACCTTAGAAATTCTTTCAACCTAGCCATCAGGCTAAATTTTCTCCAAACTCATCTAGCCTTACTATGTGCTAAGATAGAGCTTCTTGTTTGTAAAGCAATACATGTAGCATCTCTGAAAACTGATTTTGGATTTTTTTTTTAATTAATTGATTGATTTTCGTAATACAGTTAATGACATTTCTACCTAATATAGTTGTTTGGTAGTTCTTCCAAATTCCTTTAGAAAGATGATAACTGTGGACTTTTTAAACCATAGCATTCTAACAAGGGGCCCTGAAATGCTCAGAGTCAGGGATGGGGTTGGAGGTGGAGAACTACCCTTCTACACACCTTGACATCTTAGAGAGTTCACTACGACCAGAATGTAGTCTCAGATTCCAAGGCTGGAAATAAACACATAGTGAGAGTTCATTTAGCTATATCTTAAAATATTGTTTTCTTTTTTTTAACAGAATGACCTTAAACCTGAAAGTGGTAGCAAGGTAAGAAGTCATCTGTTCCTTTGTGTGTTTCAATTGTTTATATTCCTATTTACTTGAATTAGAACTTTTTAAAAATTATCTTAACAAGAAAAGTGTTTACTTACCCTGCACCCCAAGCAAAAATCCTATTTTTCAGGAATTTGGACTCAGTACCATCACAGGAAAAAAGAATAGCTGAGTCTTAAACAGTAGGAAACATTTTGCTTATGCTTCTATTTGCTTTTTTAAAAAGTGAATCTCCAAAGCCATGCCCCATATGGTTTTGAAAGAAATTAGTTTATGGGTTCAGTTGTAGAAAAGTGTTTATTCTAAGTTTGAATAGTACAGGCAATGATAATTGCTTCTGTGTTGAAAGAAGAATCAGAATGTTGATTTTCTCTTAGAGGTCTTAGAAGGAGTTCAGAATTGGAGTAATTGACTAGAGCAGGGCTATCTGTCCTTGTTTTCCAGATTTAATTATTTTATCATTTGACTCAAATGGGCCTACACTTTTCCCATTTACTCAGTGATACAGCAGAAACAAAAGATTAAATATCTGAAAACCTGAATGTGCACTGCATGGTGTACCAGGAAGAAAACATGAAAGCCTTTTTGCTTTTCACAAGCCAAATAGTTCATCTCCCTTATTCTCTCACAACTTTCCTTGACTTCTGTCCTTCAAACAGCTATTATACTACCCTCTGATATAAAGGCACAGCAATTTAGTTGCTACCTAGAACATTATGGAGTTGATGTTCCTTCCCTTTTTCCTCCCTCTAGCTTCTTGCTTCCCTTTCTTATTGAGCTGAAATTATTGAACACATTTGACATAGCAGTTAAAATTGGCCTAGATGCAAGAATTCTTTCAACATGACATTATGACATTGCTTGACAGTGTCTGCCATCTGTTGCTCTGCAATTGAGTGTTTGTGTAAATTAACTTCTGTCCTGCTACACTGCTACTCTGAACTGATAAATTGTTTATGAATGGGGCTGAAAATGGTTCTTTAAGTGCTTTGTGAGCACTGTCAGTTTGTTTGTCTGCCTCTCCTAACGTTGTACTATCTACTCTTGAATCCTCACTTGTTAGTTAAGGGAAAATCTGAACTAAGCTTGGCCATGTTTATTGAACATGTCCGGAAAACATTGCTTTCAGAGGTCAACATTTGATTCTAGGGATATTTCCATTTGTACGGGAGATGCACCTTGTATCTCAGGGCCATAACTTACTTTTGTACAGCGACCATGAGAGTACCCTTAATGTTAAAATAATAGAAAAATATTTGTGGAATTATAATGTCTAGAAGTCTACAAATTGCTTCTTGTTGCTGCTTTTCTTCCCTGGTAACACAGCATGTAGGTAGGACCATTCTTAGGAATGGAGAGTGATGATTTTGAAATTCTACTCCTTGTGCCACCTATATTAGAATCCCTTAGCATATTTTTACAATATATATTTCCTGGACTTCCATTACTACTATTCATAATCTCTGGAGGTAGGACTTGGGAATTTGCATTTAAAGTAACCCAGGCAGTCAAGCACCAGACTTTTTGCTGAATAATATGTCTGTCCTTTCATTCGAGAACTTAGGGAACTTTAATCTCTCTGTGAAAAACACTGCTTGCCTTCAGTAGGCCAAAGAACTAGAGATGTCTCAGCTAAGTTTAAACTGTTGAGCCTTGGACTTTTGGTAAGAAATAAATAAAAAGAAACCCTTTCAGCTCACCAAATTCTGTAGTAATTCAGAAGTCTCCAAATGCAGTTTGGCCTCTGCCTGGGTTGAACAGTGATTAAAGGCAGTGTTTTCAAGGCTCGTTTTTCTCATGAATGTTGTACCCGGAGGACAGCCTCCATTAAGTAGAGAGTCTGGCGACAGAGTGTTTGCAGTCACACTGCCACACTTCAGGCAGATCAACCAAGCAGAGCCTTTTGGAAAAGTTTCAGGACCACCTACATAGGCTGTCATAGAGCTGTAGTTTAACCTAGTTTCAGTTCCAAAAGGAAATTCTTGATATCCTTCTTACAGTGGTTTTAAATAGGTGTTTCTATATAGGTGTCTCTTTTTAAAATTTTTTGTCTCTGGTTTAAATATTCACTATGAAGACATGGATATAGTTCATTTCATTAATACTTCTTTTGAGTAAAGGTTTCTGAACCTCTATGAAGAAGTGATTTTTTTTAAGCCTAATTAAGATATGTCTTCTGCCTGTGGGACAGAATTTTCATTTTCCTTTTCCTTCCTCTCTGTTCCTTTAGTTCTCTACTTCTCTTCTCCTCCTTCCACAGCTCCATATTTCTTCCCTACTTGAAGAAACTCCTTCCCTCCCCACCCAAAACAGAAGATAGACAACAACAGGATTTGCTTTGGTTTTTTGAAAAACAACTATAATTGTCTCCGTAAAGGCTTAACCTATTTTCTAAATTTATTCTAAAACTTCAGTGTAACTTTTGAAATCTAATAAATTTCACATATGTTAGAAGCAATCTATATGTTAAAATTTAAAGGCAGAGACATTTTCTTCTCCCAGATGCTACTTTTGTTATAGTTTTCTATTATACATACATAATGTATTATATGTATATAACATTCAGTTTACCTTTTCTTATGAGAGAGAAACTAAAGAGAATACATTGTTTATAATTATGTAATGTAGTTGGTTACATGATAAAAATTTCCATTTAGGAATCATTTAATATTCCTATAATAATTACTATGAGGAGTCAGTTTAGATGAGTAGTGATTGCCATTTATTGAAGAATTTTGTCAGATTACTTCTTTGTTCCCTGTTTTTATCTAACATTTATATTTTGTAATATAATCATCTGAAATAAAGCATAGAATGTAATGGCAAAATCATCTTGAAAGACAAAATATCCTCGCTGAGAGATCTCAAGGATTGATGTCTTCTCCTTGTAAATGCTCTATTTAGAAATGTTGTTTTGGTGTCAGAAGGACAAGGTAACATTCTTTTTAAATTAGCCCTTCAAAGTTATAACAAGATTTTGTTTCTCAGGTCCCAGTAAAAATCATTTTATTAGCGTTTTAATTTTTTTCTTCGATGATGTCATATATCATATCATAATGGGTTCTTGAGAGAGTTGTAGAGAAATTTATTTTAGAGGATACTTTTCATCCTTAAATTTTGCCCTTATTTTTAGGAAAATATTTTTTCATGACTGGGCTGACTCTAGGAAGATATCCTTTACAAGACAGTAATTGTTAAACTGTATTCTAGTACATTGGAAATTTTAGTACATTGGAGCCTTCATGTGAAGGCTGTCCTCGAGATTCATACCACATGGCTGTGTCATAGTTGGGACTATAAAATGTTGAAATCATGTACTTTCAATATTCAAACTTTTCAGGTCATAAAATGAATCTGATACTAAAATTCATATGGTGATAGATCATGTTATTAAAGTCCATTGTATTATGGGAGAAAAATCCTTTCCAGGTGTGTTAGAAGCCAAAAGTTCTCACATTGTTTTCATAAGTTACTGGCCACGTGGATACCAATATGTTCTAAATAAAAGGCTGTAACAAGTACCAGATCACCCAGATATTCATTAAATTTACTTAAGGTGTCCTGTGGCTTAAAATCTACTTTTTCTGTTTTTAATTACTTGAATCCTCTTGGAATAGCAAACATACAATTTAGGAATTGAAACATAAGTTTCTTATATACATTATAATATATTTCTCTTTTCATTTAAACCTTTGAAAGTCTAAATATAAACTATTTAGGCTGAAGGTACTTTTATAATGACATGTCTATAAATTTTAAGCATCATAATCATAATTCTGGCACACTATTTCCTATGTTTATGTCCTAGTGACAAAGTAACACCATTTTCAAGCATGTGTTCTCCCTTGTTTTCTATAAACAGGGTTCCATAGTGAAACTATACGTACTAACCCCAAGTTCCCTCCCATATATTTGCCAATTAGGACATTTATTTATTATTCTTTTAACAGTGTTAAAGAGGGTCAGTACTTCAGCACAGTGCCTCTCAGAATAATATCTGGAAAAACACATCTTTGTATACCTGGTATAGGATAGAAAAATCTACACATGGTAGTGTTCCTAAAGTCTTTTAGGCATGGGAGAATAGCATTTCCTTTTCTCTAACCTTTAGAAAGCTGCTTTTGTAGGTTTTGCTAAAATTCCCTTGGGTCAAAAACAGTTTTAAGTTAATTGAATATGGCTTTACAGTTCAAGTTCATCTTGTCTGAGCCTTTCATTTTATAAGTGAGGAAATTGATTTAGCATTGAGCTTGAAAGGTCTTAGACATAATTTCAGTTATGAGCCGCTTTATGAAAAGTTTACTTGAATGTTATGAAATATTTTCTTTTATTCTACAGAGTTCAGATTTAGTATTTATATGTATATTAATATTTATTTTATGAGGGAGTTAAAGCTTTTAATGAACCTAGAACTTTAGGAACCAATTTATTTAAACAGTTAATTTCTGTTAATTTTGAACTAAAAGCAGAGTAGACTTAAAACAGTTTGGTTGTTTGGAAGTGTATTCCACACTCCTTGGAGGATAAAGAAACATGCATATTAATTACTTGGTAAAGCTTTTGCTAAAACTCTGGATTTGTAACTAAAATCAAATAGTATTGCAGTTACTATTTTCCCTGTCAAAGATTGAGTGTAGTCACTGTTCTCTTGACCAAGAATTTGCATGTAAATTAAAATGTGGGTGAGAACATAACCAGCCAGATATGCCTGAACACCCAAAGGGATAAGTGAAAGTCAGTCATGAACTGTAGGAATTTCACTTAAACATTTGTTAGATTCAGACTAGAGCTTTGGAGTGAAAATAAGCATCGGGAAACTGTATAGAGAGGACAGAAGGGTAGAGGTGAAGGAAGGTTTTGTGTTAACTTTTTTCTTTTTAATTTTGTAAATTTAAAAATAACTCATTTGGCTTTTTTCCATACTTGGCTGAGATACTTGGCTACTAAGAGCAGTGTCTTAAATAACTCTTTCATTATAGTTGATTAAAAGTGGAGTCACTGTAGTTTGGCATTTACTTGGCTGTCAGTATCCCAAAGAAAGGATGTGCTTCTTTCTCGTCTCTTTACTGCACTGTTTTAATGAAGTTGGGTTTTCTTTGCCTCTGGAGACGGATTGCTCTTAAAACAGAGGTTGAAATACTTAGTTAAAAAAAATGTATGTTTTAATTTTTTATTGCTTATTAGAAACTATTAAAATTTCAGCATTTTTTGGTCTTGATTTTCTCTGATCTCTCTCTGCCTATCTTCTCTCAGTTTGTTCACTATTTTGTCTAAGGCTCACTAGTTAGCACATATCCAGGGCTTTTGGTTGTAAAAGCGGTTGAAAGCTTTGGAATCCAGAGAATCCATTTATATGAACTATATGCCTAGCTTTCAATGTGATTACAGATTAAGCTTCATAATACACATATGTAAACTCCATAGTGCTTTCATGTAAACCTTTCAGATTATCCCATTTTTTAAAAAAATACTAACTCTACGTTTTTTGTTCTTTAAATCATTTGTGTATATGTGGATAAAGCATATAAGACCATGGACTTTTCTTGATGTAATTCAATGATTTCTTGCCTTCTCTAGGCGACATTATAAATGAATTTGTTGCTCACACCATCATCACTACCACTACCACCACTTTACAAATCTGTAAAACACTTGTTTTTCTCAAAGATTGACCTCTGACATGTTTTCATTAGGATGTATTCCTAAACATGGAATTAATTCTATTATGGTAGATATGTCTCAAGGTTTCAAGGAAGTGTAGAAGTATATTAATATGGTTTATCTAAAACTTTTTATTAGAAGTTTTTTTCACCTATAGGCTAATTTCTTTCAGGTTTCGGGCATGTATTCATTTGCATGACAGTATTTTGGATGTATTTTGGATATATGAAATTAAAACTCATTTCATGGTCTGTTCTAAAGTATCTAGGCCGGTATGTAGGGTTTTTGGAAATTCTTGGAGATTATTGAAAATGGTGGTTAAACAGAGTTAATATTCTGTGCTCATACCCTGGAATACTTTTACATATTGGCCAAGATGATATTTTAGGCAGCAGTAACCTATGTTAATGGGTTATTGTCCTCTGGCAGTAAGTTAGCAGGCCTTTTGTACTGTACAGTTAATAGAATCAATAACTTTATTTGATATTTACTTAATTTGAATTTAAAACATTAGTATCAGCTTTATTAAGGTATAATTCAGATCTCATTAAGTTTACCTGTTTAAGATGTATAAGCCAAGAATTTTTAGTATATTCACAGAGCTGCACAGCCATAATCAGTCAATTTTGAAATATTTTCGTCATTCCAAAAAGAAACACAAAACCATTAGTAGTCATTTTTAATTTTCCTCCAACTCTTCTTCTCCTGCATCCTAGGGAACTAGTCCTCTGCTTTCTGCCTCTAAATTTATTTATCATGAACATTTCATACAAATGGACTTATAATATGTGGTCTTTTGTATCTGGATTTTTTCACTAGTATAACGTTTTCAAGAATTTTCTACATTATAGTATATATTAGTACTTCATTACTTTTATTGCCAAAATTCTGTTTTTGAGATTATTTTAGTATTTTCTTTTTCTTTATTCTTCCCCTTTCCATTGTGAAATAAGCCCTCAGGTCACTAATTATAATTATGATTTCAGAGAGTAATCCAATTCATTTCTATAAGCCACCAAACAATCATCTGCATGCTCTAGAGCATTTCATAGTTAATCTAAAAATTATAAGAAAAGAATTTTTATGCAGAATGTTTTCAGAAAATGTAATCTTAGCTACTGCCAATGACAAGCCCAGCTGAACCAGGCATATCATTGTGACTGCAAATTTGTTCATTTTAATATAGTTTGTTTCAATAGCATTATTTTTTACATCTAAAAAATGTTTCGGTGCTTTCTCTCTGCTTTCATTAATAGTTCTTCACTAGGGAATATCAGTATATTATCAGAAACAGAATTCCTGGTATTCCCATCACGTATAGATTTGTAAACATCAAATTGCATGAAAGATGAAGTTCTGTTTATGTAGATATCCAAGAAGATTTATGTACTATGTTAATCTTCATTCTTTTTGTTTGTCATGTTTTCATATGCATCTTCTTCAGGACCCTTCGGAAAATAACACATGCAAAAGGTTAGTATTTCCTTAACACACTTTTCTTACACTCAACATAATGTCTGGCAAGAGGTTCTTCCATGGGGTGGGGGTGGGTGGGTAGATGAGGTAAAAGGGGTCAAATATATGGTGCCAAAAAGAAATCTAACTATGGGCGGTGAACACACAATGTAATGTATATGTGTGTGTGTGTGTGTGTGTGTGTGCGTGCCTTACTGCTAAATTGTATACTTGAAACTTACTGGATTATTGTTAACCAATATCACCATAATGAAAAACAAACAAATAAATAAAAGAGATTCTTCCATAAATATACATGTATGACATAACTTAAGGGTACAGTTTGACAGCTAATTTTTTTTTGGCTAAAATTATTGTGAATTCAGTAGTTCCTTAGTATTAGCAAAATTAATTTTTACAGTTTTAATCATTTTGAGTAATCTCAAAAGTTCATGCCTTGAGTAATTTTTAAAACTTGTGACATAAATTAGAGTCACACTCAGTAAAAGGTTAGTGTGTACGGACAGGTAACAACTGTTAAGTCCAGCCCAGTCTCTGCAGCTCAGCTCAGCTCAACTAAGCAACTCTCACTTAAAACTTAAATGTCATTTAATCTTCACAACCACTCTGTAAGGTAGGTGCTATTATTGCTTTGCAGAAGAAAAAATTATATATTGCAGTCATATTCAAGAATTTGGGTTTTCTCAAAGGTTTACTTACAAAATGTCTTTTGCAGTAATATCAGTGATCCAGTAGCATTAGCTCTGAAAGCTTTGAATTTACCATCCTTTAAGTGCCTCTACTTGAGATGACTGTGGAATCCTTGGCTTGTGAAAATCCTTCTAGAGATTATATGGAACTCTCTATTTTATCTTTCTGATGTCTCACTTAATGCAACTCAGAGAGAGAAAATGTGTCTTTTTTCATCATAAAAGTATCACGTCTTTTTTAATTTGAGGTGATGGACAGAATATTAGAAAAATGCAAACTTGAAGGAAATTCAGTAAATTCAGCTTCCTTAATATTAGGGACTTATTTTATGCTCAGCCAAATGCTTCATAAATAGTTTGAGTACACAAACCACAAGCTTGCAATAGACTTATGCTACAGATAAAACTGATTAAGAATTATAATGCAGAATATGTAAAGAATTCTTACAAATCAATTTAGAAACAGAATATGAGAAAAAGACTTAAGCACCTTAAGGAAATAAATATAAGCCTATGAAAAAGAGGTTTAATTTCATTTGTCATTGAAAGGATGCGAATTAAAATCATGGGGTGTATTTCACACTTAGCAGATTGGCAAAATTTATAAATTCCAGAAATTAGAAGAGTTGTTTAGGAAGTAGATCACCAAGATTCTTCGGCCCTCTTAGGGTAATATAAATGGGTACAATCACTTTGAAAAACAGTTTGACATTGTCTAGTAAACTTGACAATATGAATAACTTGACCCAGCAATTCCATTTCTAGGGATGTACATGAGAAATGTGCACACAAGTGTACCAGGAAGCACATATAAATATGTTTATAGCAGCATTATTCAAGCTCTTAAAACATGGGAAATAACCCAAATTACCATTAATTAATAAAATGAATGAATTCATTCTGGTATATTTATACAGTAGACTACTACAAAGCAATAAAAATAAATGAATTACAGCTACATGCAATAACCTGGATGAGCCTCCAAGAAGAGGGTTCTTTTGTCCTATGGCCAGGAAGTTGTTGTTGAACCTTAATATCCTTTGGTGCAGTATAAATGCATTTTCTCTGGTCTTGTTCTCAGTGGCAGCTAAGTATCATGAAGAATTATGTGAGGATTGGTGGTCAACCATTCTCAGTCTTTTGTACTAAAGAATTTCTCTTCATTGCTTTCTCAAGGATACTGCTTTTGAACTCTCTTGTCTCTTTTGGTTGCTCCAGTATTTCTGAATTCATGACTCTATGGGGAGATTACTTCTAAGTTCTCATGTGTCACATTATTGTACACGCCGACTCGCTTTTTCTTTTCCTTTTTTTTTTTTTTTTTTTTAAGCAAAGCTACCTGGCTGATACTCTAAACTTACCCAGAGCAGCTTTTGCTATACTTAAATGTACAAAGTGCTAGGCGTGTTTAGGCAAAAAGAATCATTTTTATTATTAAACCTCAGCTGGCTTTATTGGCTTCAAAACCTTTTAATACCAAGTCTGCATATGTCTTAAGTAGAGGGGCAGCCTAGTCATTTGGATCATGGAAGAATTACACCTTAAAACTAGCAGTGCTAATAAGCTGTACTGGAGAATTATTATTTCAAGGAAAATGATGACGTTCTGAAACTCCAAAGAAAGTCTCTTTCAGGACTTTTTAAGCCAACTGCCATTTACCTAACTTTATTAGAACTATTAACATATTCTCTGTGTGTGTATATGTGTGCGTGCACAAATGCGCCTGCCTGTCTGCCTGTGTATTCATTCTTATTTAACTAGAAATTAAGAGGATGGGTTTGGAATCAGACTGCTTCACTAACTTCACTTTGTGATTTTTGGATGCAAAGCATTGTATAAAATATATATAACAGTAGAACCTATTTCATAGGGTTTTTGTGAGGATTAAATTTAAAAAATACATGTGAGGCAGATATATTGCCAACAGTTGTGTCAGATGTTGTTGCTTCTCATTTTACAATTACATATGTAAAATGGTGGCTTTTTTGGTTTGTTTAAGAATGTTAATTGTAGAATATATGAAAAACAAAGCACAAAGAAGAAATATTTCAACTATCTATAATTCCATAACCCAGAAAGAACTACTATATGCCTTTGTAAAAACACATATGTTAGTTGTGTATATATATATTTTTTGGTGTCATACTATATATTCTGTTTTTAATCTTTTAAAAATTATAATTTAGTGTTGTTACTCCAATTTAAATATTTGTTCTCTAATTACTGTGTGATGAAAGCAGTAAATTAAAACTCTTTGCTCATAAAAATATTAAAATGAGGGTGCTGAAAGATAGGAAACATTTGGTATAAAATGTTCACTATTTTATTGTTTTTTTCCCCCAACTTCTAGTTGCTGGTCGTATTGGATTTTCCCCATCATAGGCGCTGTCCTCTTAGGTTTCTTGTACCGTTACTATTACACGTCGGAAAGCAAATCCTCTTGAGAAGGCCTTGTTGAAGTCTGGAAAGCATATGCACTTGGGAGTGAAAACTAGAGACATGTTTGGAGGCTACAGCGGTGCCCTGTTCTCAAATCCTGCCACTTATATTCTTCCCTCTTGGAGCCCAGATGGTTGGCCAGACATCCACCTCAGATCTGGGGACAGTGCCCTTCTTTCTCAGAGCCTTACTCTAAAAGCACCTGCTCTTTGTTCTGAATCCTTGCCAATGTTTCCATGAGCACCTTTATATTACAAAGTTTTCTGTTAGTAATTGCAATCCATTTGTCCTAGTGACATTGCCCTTTGGTAAAATGCCTGCTTTCCAATGTTTTGCACATTAGACTTTCTTAACATGGCAGCACATTCTGGTTTTGAAAGTTTTCTCTTTCAAAGTAGATATTAGTATTTTTAAATTCTGACTTCTGTTATTTGTCATACAGGGCTTAATTCATGAAGTAAAGTTGCATACCTATGATGTAAAACACAACTGCCAAATGGTCTTGTTCCTTGTTTATATTTGGTAAAACTAGAAAGAATTATGGGATTATTTCCATCCTCCTAAGCTAGTGTAACAGGTAACTCTAGACACCTGCTAAGTCCACCAGGTGGTGCTGGACAGAGATGCTTCCCTTTTAGTTCTTGGAATGGAGAACAGGGAAAGGGAGAGATGAATTGGGATGATAGGGTAAATTCATAGCAATCTTTCTCTTCAAAAATATTGAAAAATACTACTATAGAGAAGGAGTTTAGAAAAAGCACCAAAGACTTCATCATTTACTTTTTGGTTTGGCGCCTATTTCTAGCCATCTTTTTTCTTTTTTTCCCTCCCAGTCATATTAGTAAAATGTGATTTGTGCTTATGCCTGTAGATGTTTACAAGGGAGTTTTACTGCTTTTTTGTTTATTGATTCGTATAGTTTTTATTCCCCATTTTAACAAAAGTAGTAAGGGACTCCAAATTAATTAGAATTAGACATACAATATTTGATCTTCTGTTTGCCCTGTAAAATAACTTGCATAGTCAAGTGGCATTTGGAAGGTGTGTATGATGTCAAAAGAATGTTTTCCATTTTGTTTTTTACCTCCATGGCTTCAATTTGTGGTTTTGTCAATTTTCCACTGCAGAAAAAAGAAAGCTGGTATTTTTTGTTTTCCTCAATGAGCGTTTCATCGAGGAATAGGTTATTATTACTTAGAATTATGTTACTATTTCTCCTTGGTTCAGGAATTTCTTTGGCATATTTGCCTTTACTTTTTTCCCCCCCTGTGGAAGTACCTGAGGAGATAGTACACTGGCTGTTTTCTCCTAACAACTGTGGTGATTTTTCTCCCCTTCCTTTGAGGATTACCAGTCTGCTTCTGAGCCATTCCATTGTCGTATGCAGCAGGGAGCAGTGTGGTTCAAGAAAGACCATGTTCACTCCTCAGTGTCTCCTCCCTGCTTCCTGCTTGCCAGGGACTTGAAAAGACAGGAAACTGCCCAGCAAACCAGTTGCCCATGCAAACTATTTAAGAAAAAGTTCAACTCAGGTCTTGTATCCTGTGATTAAGCAGTTGTGTGAATTCAGAATTCATCAAAATAATACTACCCTTGTATTTGCATGCTTGGATGTGACCTTATGGAGTAATTTTTTTTTTCTGGATGACTTTTATATATGAGGGTTATGGGTATAGTCAAACTTTTTATTATTAGGAAATGTTTTGTATGTGTCATATGATGCCACTTTAAGATAATTTACTGGAAAAAAATACTTTGGTTATTGTGTAGCAAAGGTGGTGTGACTGTTGATGCTCCTTCATCTGAAGGCAAGGAATGGTTGCCTTGAATAGAAATTGGTATAATTGCTGTAGTATAGGTTGCATGGTTATAGCTACATTGGGGTAAAAGTAAAGAACAAAGGAACATTGAGCTGGAAAGGGAACATTCAAGCCTAAAACTAAGCCAGAAGATAACTTGGATCAATCGAAAGTGTATCGGCAGTCTCCAAAACCGAATGAAAAACATCTGGCTTATAAGACTTATTAGAGAACAATAGTCTTAAATAAAATTGGTGTTTTTGATATTTTTAGCATAAACACCAATGCAAAGGTGTGTTTTTCTATTTCACATTGGTGGTTTTTTTCTGTTTATATCTGGACTTGTTTTTACTCAGTGCCAGAGGAAAAGATTTTCAGATTTTGTCTCTACTGTCCACGAAATCCATCCAATCCCAGGGCTGCTTTTGATCTACTGCTAATGTGATGTCACTTTATATTATAAAAACCACTTTTGGGTCCATTTACTATTATTCTGCTGCCTACATAAACAGCCAGGTAAAAGAGCTTATGTGAGAATTTGCAGAGGTTTTTCTAAACAATAAACACAGTGTGTTAGCCAAATCCATCATAAAGGACTTTTGTTTTAAGAGGTAGACTCAAATTTTTGACAGTCTCAACATTGGTAGGTCATGAAAACCCCTCTGGAGCAAGTGGAGACAGTCTCTGTTGGCTGACTGTGACCCCTAAAACTGGTCTCTGGGGGTGTTTGGTTGTTTATTTCCAAGGAAGATTACCTGCTGCTGCACACCATACTGTACACATAATGACTGGGGACCACAAAAGGAGAGGAGCGAAAATTTGTGCCACCAAAATAGGGATGTCAGTGCTGGGTCTCCAAATTTTCTTAGCTCCTGTTTCATTTCCGAAAGGCTTCTATGTTTGTAAAGACAAGAAAGTAATGGGAATAGAGTTTATATTGTGTTCTTATGTGACAACTTAAGCAGAAACAAAAATCCATCTGGACCTATAATTTGGGCCTGTAAAGTTCTCTGAGCAGTTGTCATAAATGCATATGTTGTGAAATAAGAGCTTGGTTGAGTTTATACTCATGCTCTGACGTGGAGCAATGAAAAATTCTTTACAGGCCAGGTATATCATTACTCATGATATCTAGTGCTGAACATCTCAAGTGTAGCTATTTGGTTAAATCTGAATTTAGGAGGTTAAAATGCAGAATGTTAATGTTCATTACTTCCTTCCCTAGGAGAAATGGATTTAGACATGTCTTGTCTCAACAAGAAATTGATTCTTTTTTAATCATCTCATTCAGTTGCCAAAGATCACTGAAAGAGCCTGGTTTAGAATTTGTGGGGTGATCTCAGAAGGAGGTTCCAAGAAGCAGAGGTAGTTAAGTTACCTACCCTCCATCTAGCATCTTACTCGTGAGTTTTACAAGCTGCTCTTTTCCCACATTTATATTCTACATTTGTTATTTTGGCAAAATACTACTACGGTTATTTAACTTCCTTTCTTTTTACTTCACCCTTGACTGTGAATGAGTAATATTAACATTCCTTTTATGTATTCAATAATGGAGTTTGTTTACCTACTTTATTTCAGCATATTTTGAACAAAGATCTTTGTCTCTTTCTGCTGGAATGTGTGCATAATGAATGTTTGTTAGAACTACACACAATAAAGATACTGTTTTCCTTTTCCACCCTGACTACGGTTATTTTTTTTTTAATTTTTAAGTATTTTTTAAATTTTAAAGTAGAAGTTGTTGGCTCTGTAATCCTCAGGTGTTCTGGAAGAAAAGATTTTGAGAAGCATGAAAGTCACCTGTATCTGTGTTAATAACTGTGTGCAACATAATGTGGGAAGTTCTGGAGTTCTTCAGGATTCTTCCTGCAACTCTTCCCTCGAAGTGAGTTGCTTGCTGGGTGGGAATCATGAGAGGCAAAAATCAAGACTTTTGCTGTATTGATGGATGTGAAGTGGCAACCAGGTAGGCACGCTGGGAGTTCTGTTTTTACTGAAACCATCCGGTAAAGAGAAGCCAGTACAGGTAATAATATTTTGTTATCTGCAATGCCAGTCTTCAAATGATTGTTTTTCTTGGAAATTGCTAACCTGTTGGGGAAAATTAAACGCCAAGATTGGAGTTCTAGTAACTTAATCAAACAAGGGAAATAAATTATTTTTCTCATTAATTTTAAACCTTACTGATAGCCTTCTAACATTACTAATGAGACATCGTTCATCAGGGCTTGGCTGTTACATTATCACATGAATTGAGGGTTACTAACAGGAAAGGATAATCCATTCTTATTAGCATTTGAATTTGTTTAGTCTTCAAACCTAATAATTCCTATCACTGTCTTCCTGAGGCTGAGTATCTGGCAGGTGCTTGACAAATCCTGGTTGATTTCCTGAAAAGCTGAGGTAGAAGAGTGCAATTCCAATTATACAAATTTAAGGAAAGAAATACCACAGTCTACCAAATTGTTGGTAATTGTAAGTAACATTGGTAACCTAACTTTAATTAGCTAAATAGATACCTATACTATGTGCAGGCCCACCTAGCTTAATCACATATATATTAACATTTAAAAAGCTTAATTTTTTTTATAAAGGATTCAGGAGAGACTAGATTTGCTTTGAGATGAAACATGAGGATGCAGGTGTAATACCACCATCTGCCTATCCAGTGTCTTTGATAGTTCACAAACATTTCTGATCCTTCCCCTATAGGATTCTTATATGGTCGATGGGGGAGTATCTAAATTTTACAAATGGCTCACAGCGCCAAGCCACTTGACTTGCCTGAGACCACACAGCTAACAGGAGAGCTAGTATTTAAACCCAAACCTAGCCCTAAAACTCAATTTCCACTGTTGGTTTTATGTAAAAATGAAGCTCTAGCTGTGCCAAAATAAATAATATACCCAAGGATCTGCTAATGATTCCCATATAGAGATGTTTCTGTGTATGATTAACAAAATGGAACCAATCAATAATGTAATCATTTTCCTGATTAATAGATAAATGAAAAATAGCCACTGTCTTAGAAATCTTATTGTTGAAGATAATCACATTGTTTCAGTAGAAATAACTTGTTTAAATGACCCTAGCATCCCTTGCAAAACAGTTTCTTGAAGCCAGTTAATGAGAATTTTAATTTGAACTGTTATTAGAAACAACTTTTGGTAAAAGGTATATAAGATAGAGAGTTGAGGATTATCAAGGAAATCTTTAAGCAGCACCGAAGTCCTTGCATAATTCACCCAATCTGGGATCCTGGATAAGATTTAACCTGGACCTATACATGTAAATGTAACATTTTTAATGAGAATTAATTGTTAATTGGTTGGCTTGCCCTTAGCCTCTTCTGAACCAATCTCTATGAATCATGGAAATCTGAGAAATGAAATATACTTTGAGCATGTAGCACAAGATTTGGAAACTTGTTTTCAGCTTTCAAAATTCTTACACAGTTTCATGAAAAGATGATTCAAGTTTATTGGAGAAAGCACAGCATAATGCAAATACAAATGCTGTTTGTTACAAGTGTGACAAATGGCATTTTTGATCCATCAGTGCCAGTCTCAATGCAGTTTCCTGTTGTTTCTTTCTGATCCTAATCTTTGTGACTGAAATAGTAATGTTAACTTTAGAAGCACATGGACCTGGAAAATGAAAACCGAAAAAGCCCATGTGTTTGAATTTTATTTTTCCTTATAGAATCTCACTTTTGGGATCTTTTTTGTACTTTCCTCATCTAAGTTTTAGAAACAGGTGGCATTACTTTATAGAACAATGGGATGATGTCCACAATAAAAACCAACCTCACAAATCTATCTGCTTTGGTTTAATTGCCCACAACATCTAATCAGGAACAAACAGGGATAGAGGTTGAGAGAAGCTAAACCATGAACAGCGAAGGAAATTGAGTCTTTCCAAGACTCTGACCCCTTTTCCTGTTCTGAATCTTTTTCATTTTTCTTTCCTGTTCTGAATCTTTTTCATTTTTCTTTTTTCTATTTTTTGGCTTTTGCTCCCATGCTAAGCCCTGCCTTGCCCCCATTGAAATACTTTTCCTTATATTTTACTCAATAAATGACAAGGTAGTCCCTCAGCTCAGCATCTCCTCATTTTTAAGTATTGTGGCACAAAAACATACCCACTAGTCCATCCTAGAAAACATTTGGAAGAAATAAAGCTGATTTGTTTATAATTTGGACCATTTATGTAAACTAGTACAGTTCTGTTTGGACATCTCTATTGACCTTCATTTAAGGTGAAATTCTACCTCTGGACCTTTCATGTATGAGTCAATAAATTTACTTTCTGTGTTAAGCTAGTTCAAATTGGGTGTCTGAAACACACACATCCTGAAAACTGTGGCCTCTGCAATTTATCTGACCTTAAAATGCCTGCCTTGGTAATTTCTTTGTAAGGGTTCTGCCCAAGTATACCTAAGCATATACTCATTTTTCATTCTATGCCAAGTCTAGGTATCTTTGGAAAGATGAAATATTCCTCACTTGAAAAAAGATATGCACACAGATTATTTATTGTTATAGAATAAGATACTATTTAATGTTTAAACTCAAGGCAGATACTATAATCACATTTTGTGTGTGTATATATTTTATTTTAGTGTCTTCATTAATGGACTATACACTATCTGAAGGCTGGGTCTTCTGCATCCTTTTGGGAATCTTGCATTATGCTGGGCCATAGAAAGGACTAAGTTGATTCAGGATGGTTTGCCAAGCTGTGTCTGGACAAACAACCTTAGCCAAATTTTTTGAAGAACTATGTAGGACTCCCAAGTAGAATTTTGAGATGAATCCCAATGTTGCCCACATCACTAACAACCAAAAACCCCATTCACTCCTGTCTTCTCCATAAATAGATTCAGCTGCCGGTGTTTATTGGTTACACAGAAATCCTTTAAATAAACTTTATTTTTTAGAACTGTTCTGAATCTACAGAAAATTGTAAAGATAGTACAGAGTTCCCATACAGTCAGCACCCATTTTCCCCTAAAGTCGAAAAAATTAAAGTCCACACTTTAAGTTTCCTCAATTTTTACCTGTATTTTCTCTTCCAGGATCCTACATTACATTTAGTCAATGTATTTTCTTAGGCTCCTCTTGATTGTGACAGTTTCTCAGACTCTTGTTTTTGATGACCTTGATAGTTTTGAGGAGTATTATTCAGGTACTTTGTAGGATGCCCTCTATTGGAATTTTATATTTTTCTTAAATTAGAGTGAGATTATATTATAGATTTGGGTAGAGGACCCTACAGAGGTAAATTGCTATTTTTATCACATTATATCAAGGGTACATACTATCAATAAGATTTATGACTGTTGATGTTGACCTTGATCAGAAGACTGAGGAAGTATTAGCTTTCTCTACTATAAAGTTGTTCTCCGAAAAGAACTTTCTATACTCCTCCATATTGGAAGGGAGTCACTATGGGCAGCCCATCTTTAAGGAGTAAGGACTTAAGCTCCACATCTTTGAGGGTAGAGTGTCTACATAAATTATTTGGAATTCTTCATGGGATATTGGTTTCTAGAATTTTATACTTGATTAACGTTTTGGTTGTCTTTTGACTACCCTAAAAATGACAGGTCTCTATTTTTTAATTTATTGGGGTGACATTGATTAATAAAATGATATGGGTTTCAGGTGTACAATTCTATAATACAGCGATCCCCAACCTTTTTAGCACCAGGGACCAGTGCTCCTGTGAGAATCTAATGCTCGATGATCTGAAGTGGAACTAAGGTGGTGATGCTAGTGCCAGGGAGTGGCTGCAAATACAGATGGAGCTTTACTTACTACCTCACCCGCCATTTACCTGCTTTGCGGCCAGATTCCTAACAGGCTGCGATCAGTAGCTGGGTTAGGGACCCCTGCTAGAATATATCATCTGTATATTGTGTTATGTGTACACAGGGGTTTCTGGCTGAACGTAGTGTGAAAGAACTTGTTAATCTCTGCTTCCTTTCAAAAGCCATACAAATGATGAGAGTAAGGAATAAACAAACATATATATCCAAAAAGACAAAGTGAATGAGAGAGTACTCTTCCGCTGATAAAAGATCTCACAAAATTTTTGGAAGATGGAAGCCAATAAAGGTAGAAGAGTATAGAAAATAAATTTAAATCCCTACAGGAGGTAAAGTCAACAAGAGTGAAGACCTATCACAGATCCCTGAAAAACTCATAGATGGGAAGCACCATCCACCTCAGAGTAGAGGCTGTATAGCAGCCTTGGAAATAGTAACAAACTCACCTCTCAGCTCTCACCCCATCTCCATCATTAACTCCAGCCGTCACAGCCAAGCAACTGCCCCTCTTCTCCGACAGAAACTGGAAGTTTAATCCCAAAGAAAGCTGAACCTGGGAGGACCTTGATTTGAGATAAAGCAAAGCTGAGCGCCGTGGTGAGTATGGATCTGAGAGTGAGGATTAAGTGGAAGTTCATGCTAATTACTGACACCACTCCATCATCCCCCCTTGGCTCCTAGAATACCAAAAGCCAAGTTTATAACCCCAAGCAATATAGGAAAAATCCCCTCTGAAGAAACTCCTCTGTCCAGGAGACAAGATCTAAAGGTACTGACATTTGGCAGCTTCCACATGGTTACCTGCAGTGAAATCTTTCAACAAGCTCTGCTGATGCAAAGCATTCAAAAAAACTTTTAGTAGACTAGGACTATGCAACCATTTTTGGAAAGCCTTCACATGAAAGATAGAGACCAAAAAATAGGAAAAAAGAAGTCAGAGGAAGAGATAATATAGATAACAAAAATATCCTGATAACTTCTGAGAGATGATTGTATTCATAAAAAATATAGAATGCTATTTAAAAAGGAACAGTCAGAGAATAAGAATTGTAGACATTACAAATTTGAGGCTACCAACAAATGCTAAAATTAGTGGACAAAAGCTTAAGAAGAAAAAATAGCCTCAAAATACTCCCTTAAAGTATTTACTACTTACAAAGAAAAAAGCAGTAATTTTACAGCAAAGGCTGGCAGACATTTCTTTAGGCAAGTCAAGTTTAACATTGCTGGTAATACAATAATGTATTAATATCATGTACCCTTGATGCATTGAGAAGGGCACATCACTTTATTGTGTTACCCAAAATTCATAGCTCCACTCTAATCATGAGAAAATATCAGACAGACCCAAATTGATGGATATTCTACAAAACCAGTATTCAAAAGCATCAAGGTCATGAAAGACAAGGAAAGACTGAAGAATTATCACAGACCGAAGGAGACTAAGGAGACATGACAACCAATGCAATGTGGGGCCTGGATTAGTTCCCAGAACAGAAAATGACCGTTAGTGGAAATGCCAGTGACATTCAAATAGTCTGTAGTTAATAGCATTGTTGTAATGTTAATTTCTTAGTTTTGATCATTGTTCTTAGGTTATGTGAGATGTTGACATTAGAGGAAGCTGGGTGAGGAATATATGGGAATATAGTACTATCTTTGCAAGTCTTTGTAAGCCTAAAATTATTTTCAAATAAAGGTTTTTAAAATGAGAGCAGAAATAAAGCAAAAAAAATAAAAAGTTGAAAAATAAAAACAAGGAAGTCTTCCACAATGTAGGAAAAAAAAGGAAAAGATGGAAAATGACAGTTTCATACTAGTAGATACCCTATCTCAATAGGAGACCTAGAAGTGAAAAATTATCCCAGAAATAATACAAGAAAACATCCCAGAATTGGTGATTGATTTTTGAGGTCAAAAGAACCACCGAGTGCTCAGCACAATAATGAAAAATGACTCACACTAAAGTATGTCATGGAATTTCTGAACAAAAGAGATAAAAAGAAAATCTAAAACCATCAACTATGGCCTCACTTTGAATCACCTTGAAATCACCTTTGGAACATTTAAAAATACCAACATCTGGCCCTGCCACAGATCAATTGAAACAGAATCTCTGTTTTGGGGGAATCTGAGTCATGGTGAGGTTTGAAAACCACTGTCCTGAAAGCTTCCAAAGAGGAAAAATAGTTCACTCAAAAGAATCAGGAGCCAGATATCAAAATTTCTCAACAGCAGAACTGTAAACAAGAATTTGATGGCCCAATGCCTCCTGAAGGAAGATGTCTTAGGATTTAGGATACTTAATAAATCTCTTTTTCACGAGAATTGAGAATTGTCACTCTTAAGCCTGTTCAGAGGTTTGGGCCTTTTCTAAATGAGATTTTTAAAAAGTGGACGCACCCAGTCATTTCCCGTATTTGCTATCATGTCTATTCCTTCCACGCTATTCTTTCTTAAGCACATTCTTCATTCAAGCACTGCCTGGTTTTCATTACCCCCTATGATTTGATCCAATACCACCTATGGGATTTTATAGGTTGGAGGAGTTATAGTTAAGTGGAAAATGTGCCCTCTGCTGGTGTGGTAGAAAAGAGCATTCCTCTTAAAATCTCTACAACTTTCATCTGACCTTTATAAAGCAAATTAACAGAAACCTCTTCATAACATTTAGGATCCTCATTAGAATTGACTGGATTGGGTCTTGGCATTGTAAAATATCCAGCTTCTTTCAAAAAGGCCTAACCTATACCAAAAAGCAAACTGGGGTAGTATTGGATTATATATAAAAGGTATATTCCCAGTTGACATAAGAATGCATAGTAAAATCTACATGCCTTACATGTTATTTTTGAGGAAGAACTGGAATTCTGACAACAAACATTCAGATATCCAGGGGATATTGGGTGACTGTTGGATATCAAAAATACAACTAAAATGATTGATGATCACAGGATATTATATTTTTACTTTAGTAAAAAAATATTTCTGAAATGGGGGTTTGAAATCAAGAATGTTATTGATATACTTTCTCAATAGAACCATACACATTAGATGTAATATTTGTGCTAGTTGTTGCCTTATAAAATTAGTAGCAATTAAAGTTAGAAACAGTCATGAGAAAACATTTCCTGAGGAATGTTAGTTTTGTGATAAATATTTTTCTGAAGGATATGCTGGATTTTTATTCTTCAGTTGGAATTGCCCTTGTATTCATCCTTTCTCACTGATACTGAGAATAGTATCAGTTATATATTTATCCAGTATAGATAACTATTTAAAGACCTTTTTTTTACAAATATAAATTTAGTGGTACATATACATATGTATGTAAAATTTATATACATATAAAAGTAATACCTTATCTTTAAAACTTATCTACTATTTGTCTTATCATCCACAGACCTATGCTATACATTTTACCATTTAACGCAAAAAAAATCACTATTATAGCCATCACTATTCTAATAGTTTTTCACTGATGAGTGTACCTCACCTACCCGTATATTCTTTGTTGATAGATTCCTCCAATACATATTCACCAATGTTCTAATTATATGTGACTAGCACATTGATAAAAGAGATGTTAACATGTTACATGTTACATTCCCAATTACCTTGAGAAAATGAATATTAATACTTATATGTATGTCTATGGCTCTCATTTATAAAATTTATTTAAAAATTGGGATTTTAATATGGAGAATATTCAAACATCCGTGGAGACTGAATGGCTTATGGGGATTATCAAGGTAACTGAAGGAACCGGAGTCCTTTCAGGAACTGTGACGCACACACCTGGTAGTATTTAAATGGCATGCCCCGTGTGCCTGGCCTGCCATCATGTGATTTGTAAAGAGGTAGAATTTGTCCTAAGTGTATACTGAAACGTTATGTCCTGTGCTTAACATAACTGGTAACAGACACTATCCCAATAACTTTTAAAAATATGTTTATGACTCAGTGCCCAAATAGGCAATTTGGAGAGGAAGGATCATTGATGCTGAGCAGAGAGAGAGGCAAGAGCTGCTGTGTTTATTTTGCCACGGTCAATTTATTCTTTCCTCACAGGGAGTTACCTCTAACCTTGAATCTCCCAACGATATGTTCAGCCACAAATCCCCACTGTTTATAACCCTTGTTACCGTTTAGCAATATCGAACATGTTTATAAATGAGTTGAGCCAGACATTTTACATTTTTATTATGTGGTTTACTGTAGGGAGCATTGAAGGGGACTTCTCAACATCCATCCTATCTCTAAATGACTAGTCTAAGACAATTGGGGCAACCCTGCCCCCTGGTCTAAGTGGTTGCACAAGTGACCCAATTCTCACTAGTAGAATGAGACGTCTGGAAGAAGTTTCCTCTCCAGAGAAAGTCGCAGAATCGTGGCCATCCTGCCACCAGCCTAAGGATAAAGCAAACATCAAGATGGCTGAGTAGAGATGAAAGAGCATGGGCCTTTGTTTCACTCAAGCTGCTGATTCAATCAATCCTAAAGCATGCTCTACAACAGGACTTCCCTTTATATGGAGATCGTAAATTTTCTTATTGTTTAAGCCATCTGGATTGAAGTTTCTATTAGTTGCAGCTGGAAGCATCCTCACTGATAAAACTCTTAAGAGAAATGACTCATGGGAAAACAATTCTCCCAGCTTCTGGTTAACTTTGGCCTCCAGAGATAACTATCTGTGCCATCAGAGACATAAAAAATATGGAGGTAATAAGATTAAAATTATAATGGTTAGATTTGGAGAGAGGGTGGAGATGGTGCCTGGGACGGGGCCTGAGAGGGGCTTCTGGAATGTGGGTAATTTCTTGATCTGGGTGGTGGTTATAAGGGTGTATTTACTTGGGATAAATGTATTGAGCTGTATACTTATTGGTGTACTTTTCTGCATGTAAGTTATACTTCAATAAGAGAGTTTATTTAAAAATGTTACATTCTAACCAGACCTTTAAACAAGTTGTTTATATCTTGAATGGAAAAGTAAAAATGGCATATTGTGGTCATTTTATTAGGCAGCAAGATTAAGCCGTAAGGATATGCTTGCTTTTTTAAAATTCTAGAAGCTCATTGTAACACTCTCTGTTACGATGGAGAAGATACAGACCTGAGAGTTGTGGGTGGCTATTTTCTCACTTGAGGATGGGGTTGCAAAAAATGACCAGTTTATAAGAAAAGGAAAGCATGTAACAATTATGGAGAGAAGAGTAACAGCGAGAGAGTGAGTGAGAGAGAGAGAGAGAGAGAGAGAGAGAGAGATCCCAGAATCTGCTTCCCAGCTGCACCCCGCGTCCTTGAAATACTTTTTGCTTACGCTCCCTTCAATAATATGTTTCTTGTGCCCCAAGGACACACAATGAGTACTGATATATAAAAGCACTTAGCTTAGTGCCCAAGAATGGTGAGCTCTGAATAATTGGCAATTATCATCATCCCCATTTTGGAGATAAAAATGTTGAGGCAGAGAGATTAAGTAATTTGTGTCACACAGCTCTTAAGTGGTAAACCTGATCTGGCTTCCAGGCCTCCTGACACCTGGATGTGATTTTTGTTCTGTTTATTCTTTGAATTGTGAAATAAAACTTTTGGAATAGTGCATGAGTAGGTTAAGTACCTATGTACAGTTAAAAATAATTTAAAGTGGATCTCCATGTATCCATCACCCAGGACAAGAACTAGAAAACTGGCTTGCAGAGGACCTTCCTGTGCCCCTTCCTGACACGTCTCCCTCTCTCCCTGCCAGAGGTAACCAGTATCCTGTTTTTTGTTGAAATAATTTTTAATAGTTTTTCCACTTACATATGCATCCCTAAACCACATGATTTAGTTTCACTTGTTTTGGAACTTCATATAAACAAAATTGTACTTTACATACTCCCTTGTAGCTTTTTTAATACCGTATTTGTGAGGTCCATCCATGCTGTTATATATAACTAATTTATTTTCTTTGATGTATAGTCCACAATGTATTTATCCAAGCTATTGTTAATGGGTGTTAGGTTATTTTGCATTTTTGGCCCACAGTATTACTTGTTTGTCCTGGAGCATGTGTGCAAAAGCATAAACGTCTCCTGGGTGTATACTTGGGAGAGGACCAACGGTGCTTGAGATCTTCTTTACCTCATATTCTTGTGAGTTTGGGTTCTTTTCCACGTTGATGCCTGGGGCTATAAGATAAAGTACTGTGTAGTGCTGTGGGATACACAGTGATTTAAAACAGTATCTTCCTCAAAAAGTAAAACATGGTACCTGTGACCCAGAAATTCCATTCCTGGTTATCCACCCAAGAGACATGAAAACATGTTCACACAAAAAACTTGCACATGGATATTCATAGCAGCATTATTCATAATAGCCAGAAAGTGGGAATAGCCTAAATGTCCATCAACTGATGAATGAGTAAACAAAATGTGGTATATCCAAATAATGGGATATTATTCAGCATAAAAAATAAAAGCACTGATACCTACTATATTACACTAAGTGAAAGAAGTCAGACACAGAAAGCCACATCTCATAACATACCACTTAGATGAAATGTCTGTAGTAGGCAAATTCATGGAGACAGAAAATAGATTACTGGTTGTCGGGATCTGGGGGAACATGGGGAGTGACCCTAATGAGTATAAGCTTCCTTTTTCAAAAAATTAAATTTACCAAGGTAACTGGTTAATACATAAGTTTCAGACGTATAACTTTATAATACTTCATCTTTATATTCCATTGTGTGCTCACCACCTAAAGTCTACTTCTGTCACCATATATTTGACCCCCTTTGCTCTCTTTTTCTTCTCCTACCTTTGTTTCCCTCTGGTAACTGCTACAGTGTTGTCTGTGTGTATGAATTTGTTTGTTTTGTTTGTTGATTTGTTTCTGCTTTATATCCAGCATATGAGTGAAATCATATGGTTCTCAATTTTTTCTATCTGACTTATTTCACTTAGCATGGTTATCTCAAGACCCAACATGCTGTCACAAGTGGCAGTATTTCATCTTTTCTTAAGGCTGAGTAATATTCCCTTTTATATATGTACCACATCTTCATCCATTCATCCATCAAAGGACACTTTTTGTTTTGTTGACTTTTCATTTCTGTACAGAAAATTTTAAATTTGATGTAGCTTCATTCATTCATTTTTGCTTTTACTTCCATTGCCTTTAGGATCGAGTTTATGAAAACCCTTCTGAGGCCAAAGTCCATAAGTTCAGCACCTATATTTTCTTCTATGTATTTTATTGTTTCAGGTCTTATATTCAAGTATTTAATCCATTTCAAGTTAATTTTTGTGTATGGTGTTAGCAGTCTAGGTTCATTCTTTTGCATGTGGCTTTCCAATTTCCCATCATTATTTATTGAAGAAGCTTTCTTTTCTCCATTGCTTTTAACTCCTTTGTTGAAAATTAGTTGCGCGCGCGCACACACACACACACACACACACACACACACACACACACATATGTATTTATATATATATTTATATCTGGGTCCTTAATTCTTTTCCATTGGTCCGTATGCCTGTTTTTCTGCAAATACCATACTGTTTTGATTATTACAGCTTTTAATATAGTTTGAATTTGGGGAGTGTGATACCTCTGGGTTTATCCTTTTTTCTCCAGATTGCTTTGGCTATTTGAGGTCTTTCATGGTTCCATACAAAGCTGAGGAATTTTTGTTTTATTTCTGTGAAAAATGCCATTGGGATATTGATGGGCATTAAATCTGTGTATTGCTTTAGGTAATATGGCCATTTTAATAACATTAATTTTTTACAGGTTTTTTTTTTATACAGAGACCTTAATCCATAGTTACTTCTTTTTTAAATTACATTTATTGGGGTAACATTGATTAATAACATATGTTTCAGGTGCATAGTTTTATAATCATCTGTATGTTGCATTATATGCTCACCCCGCAAAATCTAGTCTCCTTCGGTCACCATATATTTGTTCCTTTTTACCCTTTTTATCCACCCCCACCCCCATTTACAGGGTTTCTTTTTGAGGTGATGAAAATGTTCTGGAATTTGATAGTGATGACGGTCTCACAAGTTTGTGAATATACTCAAAAACCACTGAATTGTAATATCTTAGGAGGGTGAATTTTATGGTATGAGGTGAACATCTTTTTTTTTTTTTTAGTTCCTCCCCCCACTAATATCCCTGACATATGGATGTTGCCATCTCCCCTTAAGAAGGGGGGACATCTCCTTCCATGCACTCACGGTGTATACCGGGGTACACAGGTGCCCCTGGCCGGAAGGCCCCGGGGTATGAACCATGGTTCCACTGGAGCTCGAACCCAGGACTTTCTGCATGTAAAGCAGACATGCTAACCACTACTCTATGGAACCACCCCATGGATTATATCTTAATCAAGATGTAAAGAAAAACATGGAATCTTATTCATTCACTCATTCTTTCAAAACACATGTATTAAGTACCTAAGACATGCCAGACATTCCTTAGCACATTGTTGGGGAAACAGTGGCCAGTCAGAAGTCAGACGTGGCCCCTGTATTGGTCAGAATCACTGTCAGGTAGCAAGTAGCACATTTAAGAGGGGTCACGGAGGAGAGTTTAATGGAAGGACTCTTTGCAGAAGTATGGGCAGGGCTAAGAGAGCCCTGGGGAAGGGATGGAGATGGCACTTCAGGTTTGGTGACAGATGGCAGCACTACCTCCATGGGGCCCAGGAGAGCTAGGCGTGGAGGTAGTTACTAGAACTCATCAAGAGCTGTAGGAGGAGGCTGCTGCCTACAGTGTGGCGGGGAGAGATCCCCCAGCTCACTGTCCACTCTCCCGTCTCCTCCTTGGGGGTTGGGGAGCCCTGGTGACACAGACTGCATCTGTCAACCTCCTCAGGCCTAGAGGAGAGGAGAGAAGGCTGGGGAGTGATCCTGGAGATGCATATGGAGAGTGTCTATTCTTATGGACTTCACGTGGGAAGACACACAGAAAAATAAAATAATTTCAGAATGCGATAAACAAACAGGTTGACATGAAGGGGGCATTTTCGTGTGTGAGTCGCTGTGGGGGTGCTTCAGATCTGGTATGGAAAGGTCTTTCCCAGGAGGAGGTGCTGGTTAGCTAGGTCCCAAAGGATGAGTCATTAGGCGATGAACGTGCCATTTATTGAGAAGGGGAAGCTTGGAGGAGAATCAGATCTGGGAGAGAAAATCAAGAATGCCCTTTGGAAGATAGTAAAGACAGAATGTCTGCAAACATCTAAGAATAGCAACTCAAGGCTGAGAGAGAATCCATGAGGCTCATGGAGAGGCGATGGCTATGGGCTGACACCCAGAGCCTGCCTCTTGGAAACCAGGACATGTGTGGACTGCGCCCTCCCTGGAGGTTATACCAAGTGCTGGCACAGCATTCTGGCTCTGGGCCTGTCCGCCTGCTCACGCATCTCCTTCCAGCATTTATTGGGACTTCTGCCATGTCTCAGGTCCACCCCCTACAAAGGCAAGAAGGGCCAGGGGAAGGGAGTGTCCTTTCTGAACACCAGATGTGACACAGCCTTAAATAGGCAGGAGCTCCAATTTGATAGTGGGGCCACAAGGCCACAAGACCACAAGGAGAAATATGGGCTTGCGAATGATGAAGAGTCCAAAATCGACTTAGAAAAGTACCCAGGCCCATGGCTAATACTGTGGTGCCCCGCAGCACCCAGAGGAAAAAGCAGGTCCAATACCCTGGCTGGAGACAAATCAAGAAAGCAGGAGAGAGTGCTGAGTCTGCAACCAGCACATTCTTCCTCACCTGGTGGGTCTTGTGGCATCAGCCAGAGCTCACTTGCGGGTGCTTCTAGCCCGCACAAATTGGCAAATCGCAGTATTTTCTTTCATCGAGGTCTCTCCTCTCTGGCTCCCTGCCCAGCCGGTTGCCCACAGACTGGAAAACAAAGGCTTGCTGCCTTCCCTGGAGACCTGGGCTTAAGGGATGGGCCCTGGGCGAGCTGGGCGGATGCTCTGTTGATTTTTTTCCAAGCGCAGAGAATGTGACAGCCAATTCCTGTTGGAAATGGCTTTTGTTTTCTTTGGAGCACAAAACACTTTTCCTTTCTCGTGACTGTTTCAGTTTGGGTCATGTTTAGGATGGAGATGGTTCGCTAACCTAATTGCATGCCTTCCATATCCGTGGTTCTTAATCTTTTGAGGCACAGATCCTATTGCAACTCTGATTAAAAGATAAACCTTCTCCCTAACACACACACACACATGCCCCAAATTTAATATTTAATATTAATCCTAGCAGGTTAAGATTCCCTGGGTTAAAGAGGTAAGTCTTTCCTACTTTTCTACCCACTTTCTCCCCCCTTCCCACTTTCTATTTAGTCTGAATTTTAAAATTCTCTTTCTTTAGCCCTTCTCTGGGGCCAGCATTTCTTGCTTGGCTCCTGCCTGAATTAATCCCATGTGTTCAGCCCACTGAGAAGCCAGGGGCACTTGCTAGCTTCGGGCTGCCTCCAGCTTGAAGGCTCCAGTCCAGTGGCATTCCAATTTTTCAGGCTGCAGAATATTCCAGTGGGATTTGTAAAACCTTTGTCTTATCTGTGTCCTGCTGTTATGGAGGATTGGGCAGTGAGAGTCTCGGGAGATTCTAGAAGAGGTGGCACAGCTTTTGGATGAGATGAGAGAGACAGGCGTTGTCTGGTTTTGTTAAATTCCAGAAGCAAGTCGCTTTGCCAAAAATGCCAAAAATAAAAGGACTGTCTAGACACTTACATATTAGAAGCTCTAGAATGAAGATCATTGATTTATGTTTAAACGGTGAACAAAGGGGTTCATTTATTTAACAAACATACTGCGTACCTGCCATGGCTGGGCAGTGTTCTGACCACTGCAGATCCATGGTAAATAAGATACAAAATACCAGAGAGTTTCAGGTAGGGACAAGTGCAAGGATGAAAATAATATAGGGTGAAGTGACTGGGACATCATCAGAGGAGATATCTCAGAAGATGACATCAGGCTTGAAACCTGAATATTGAAAAAGAAGCAACCATTTGGAGGAGGAGCGCACCAGGTGGAGGAAACAGCTGCTGCAAAGGCCCTGAGGCTGGAGCAAATTGGCCTGCTTGAGGAAAAGAAAAACACGTGTGGCTGGCGCAGAGTGGTAGATGGGGAAAGTGGGAGCTGAGCTGGGAGAGGCTGGCAGCAGACAGATCACATTGGGCTTTGCAGGATAGACAACGGAGAGTGTAAAGCAGGGGTCTGTCTGATGGGATTGATTTGCATCATTAGAACTGGCCTTCGTGGAAGGAAGCGTCTTCTAAGAGAGGAAGAGAGGACGTTGGCCCTGGTACCAGGCTAACTAGTGGTCCAGGTGAGTGGGTGATGGTGGCTGGGACCTCTTGGTAGTACAGATGGAGCGACAAGGACTGTTGTCCAGGTGGGCACTCTTGGTACATAAGTGTTATAATGCCCAGCAGTTACGATCCTATGGAAACTTTCGTTTGCTATATATTAGAAGGGCCAAAGTTACGGTGTTCCTGTCAGTCCACATTTTCTGTTCACGCCCTTCCAGGAAAAACAATAACAAAGTTACAAATCCTCCTTAAGAGAAAGTTGCTTGGCTGTTCTGGTCTCCAAAGGATGTTAATCTACTTGGCAGGCACAAGGAAGGAAGAAGAGCTGATATGTATTAAGTGCCAACTGCATACCTTGATCTCATCTAATCCCACAATAACCCTGCAAGGCTCATATTAATGTTATTAGGTTGTTTTGTTGTTATGTTTGGAAATGAGGAAACAGGAGTTCAGAGAGGTTAGGTAAATTGCCCAAGGTCACATAGCTAGCAAGTGACAGAGCTGGGATCCACGCTCAATTCTGATTCTGATTCTTTCCACATCAACCCTGGCTGGTGAGACTAGGTGAGCACACCGAGGAGGCCATAAGGACCCCAAGCCTCCTTTTTAGATGAGAACTGGTCTCCATTGGGGATCCACTGACTTTTCCAAACCATGGGGATATGCTGAGGGCAGTGATGTTCAAGAATAATGATTGAAGACCTTTCTTAATTGTCAGGAGATTTAGTGATACTAGAGAATCTAATGGGGAAAGAAATTTGGATCTTGAAATAAACAGGCTCATCAGCAATAAGTCAGTCAGGGTGCAGCCAATGAGGGCCAGCTGGGAGATGGAGTCTCTGTCATCTGTCTTGACTCTTTGGAAGTGAGAGACTGATGATGGCTAGTAGTATATCACGGAGGTACACTCAGGGACAAAGACCCTAATGACAGGGAAATTCTGTGCTGAATCCTGCCCCTGCTGCTCTTTGGTCGGGGGCTTTGTAGGAGGGCTCTCGAGGTCTCCACTCTTTCCAGCAAGACCCTGGGCCTGTCCCTTCAGCAACCTCAGGACTGTGTGTCCCCCAGGACTTCTCAGGTCTTACAGAACAAGCCAGAAGGCCATGGGCCTTACAGGTTTCACCTGGCCTGACTGCACAACACTGTCTCAGCAACATTCCTAAGTGACTGCAGGAGAAAAAGCCAGCCCATCACAGCCAGTGTTATATCTGGGTCACAGTGAGGAACCTGGCACTGTGTTCCTCTCTTTGGTGCTGTTCATGGCTTGGTGAGTGTACACATCTATTACTGGACTGCAAGCTCCACGGAGGGTGAACTATGTCTTCCCTTTTCTCTCATTCTTTTAGCTGTACTTGAATGAATTAACTGAGGTTGACAGACAGGTATTATCTGTGTCCTCCAGGACTTGACATTTCAAATGGAGTTATAATCCCATCGAGAGGAAACTGAGACATCAAGAACAGTACATTTAGGAATCAGATACATCTAGTGTCCAGAGAAGAGTGTGAAGCCTGGGTTTCCTCATCTGTGGAACGAAGTGTAAAGCACCGTGTAGGAGGTGGCTGTGGGACTGAAATAGATGATGCACGTAGGTGCTTAGCAGAGAGCCTGGCACAGAGCAACCCTCAGAGCAAGTACATAACTTTTACAGCTACCACCAGTGCCTTGTGAGCATTTTGGGTTTCAATGAGGCCTTTCAAACTTTTTTTGACTCTGACCCCCATCGCAACCCTATATTGTGTATATGTGTGTGTCTTTAAATATAAATGAAATGCAATTTTTATGAAATAATAACCTTAGTATGTGTGGTGAACTCTGATACTTTCTATTCTATTCAACTTTGTTGATAAAAATGCTGCAGGAAACTTTTTGGGGGTGATGGACAGATTCTATATTTTGATTAGGGTAATGATAGCCTACATATCTTTGTCAGAAATCATTAAACCTTCATTAAAATGGGTCTATTTTATTGCATGGAGGTGTTATGAAGGGCCACCTGGAGAGACAAGAGAAAGTCCTAGGGCTTTACAATCCTCTTTCTCTAGCTGTCATCAGCAGAAAGAAAGGTAGGACTCTGGTGGTGTTTAAGGAACGGATGGATGCATACTGATGAGCTAAAATATCTAGAGATGTGTCAAAGCAGGCTGTAGAGCATAGGTTCCTATGATCCTGACTATATAATAAAGAAATTATGTGTGATCATGCATAACAGACCCAAGTCTGGAAGGATTCTCAATAACTTGCCAAAAATAATCTTCAGGGAAAGGAATTTCACTGTTTACTATTAGATTTTTTTTTACAATCATATTCTATTTGTGTAATTAAAAAAGAAATATGTTTTAAATTTATTTTGAATCTATTTTTAAATAGGTGATACATTCACATGGAAAATCTTCCTGCCATTCTGTCCTCATCTGCAGAGACACCCATTCTCTATGCTATAGGTAAGTAATGTCCCTAATTCCTTATGTACTTTTCTAGAATTTCTTTATGCATATGTAAGTAGATTTGTAAAGAAATTATTAGTACAATATTTTTATGCTCTATCTCTAGAAAGATAATTGGAATTCAAACTCAATGACTAGACATCAAAACTCTGAAGATTTCCCCAAATCAAACGCATCTACAGGTGGCTAGTGGGCATGAGGTATAGCCCTCCAAAGAGGGAAGGGCTTCTAAACATGAGATATGTAAACCAGTAATTGATAAATGCTCATTGTAAACAGGCCAAGAAATGTAATAAGAAGGAAAATCACCCCAAATCTCTCCACCTCAAAATGACAGTAATTAACATCAATTGAACATTATTCTGGACCAGTGATGTCCAACAGAACTTTCTGCAATGATGGAAATGTGACTTCTGTGCTGTTACTGTAGCCACTATCTACGTGTGACTACCCAGTGTTTGAAATGTGGCTTTGTGCAATTGAGGTCCTGAATTATTTATTTTAATTAATTTTAACTTAAATATGTATAGCCACGTGTGTTTGGTGCTAGCTGTAATGGACAAGGCAGCTCTCTAGACCCTTTTCAATGCATATGTATTGAATGGAAGAATGCAGAGAAAGCCGGAGGATGCAGGCCATTTTAGCCTTGTGCGCCAAAAGCCTCACAAGGGTGATCACTAATTAGCCTAGGAATTCTACTTCTAAGAATGGTCCTAAAGAAATGGTTATGAATTTGCTCAAAATCTAGCTCTGAGACTGTTTATTAATATGAAAAACTGGGATGTTGTAGGAAAATATTTACTGACATGGGAATATGCTCACAACTTTCTATTTAGTGAAAGGTTGCAAAGCAGGATGATTTCATTAAAATATAAAAATAAATAGCCAAAAAAGGATTTATTTTATACATCTCCACAAACACCTTTGTTAAATGAATGAATGAATGATAATGAGAGTTAGCACTGGGTGGTGAAATTAAGTGTGATTTTATATTCTCTTCTCCTCTCTTGTCTATATTTTCTAACTTTCTATGATGAAAACATATACCTTTGTAATAAGAAAAAGAAAAACATTTATTGAAAATAGTAGTATAGTCTCTAGGTCCTAATATTTCAGAACTAGAAGAAACTTTGGAGACAAAAGCACACATAGGCTAGTTAATGGCAGAAACCCAGATTTCCCAACTACACACAAACATGTTCCAGAGCCAAGGAAAAAAGATTGCTGGATTGTCTCTTGTTCTGCACTATCCCTGGCCAGGACAAAAATCTCTTAGTGTGGTAACTCAGGAGTGAATTTATAGAGGAAAAAAACAAAGGGCATTAATGCTCCTTAACAAGACACAAAACATCGTGGAAAATCTCACTAACAAACTATGGGCATTGTAACTTTTGCTCTAGCTGGGCTGCCTCCCCCAGAGTGCGCTCCATTGGGAGTCTGGCAGGGACACCCTTTAGGACTCCCTGTCCAGCTAGCAGGTGGGAGAGAAGTCTCTGTCCCTTGCAAGGAAAGGTTTCCTGGTTGTCCCCATGTTTTGGTTCTTCTTCAAAGCCTGTTCTTTTTAAAAATTCTTAACTAAATCCCTAAGTCTGTACCTCAGCCATCCTTTCTTTTTTATTCAGCTTTCTTTTTATTCACCTTTGCTGCTGGTGTTCGTACTCAATGTAGAAACTTTATTATATGAAATGCATTTTATCCTATAAAATGATTATTGCCACCCCACAGTTCTTAGTTCTGCAGCTCAGTTTATTTTATCACTTTTTTTTTGAGTACCGTGTAGGTCCTAAGCACTGGTGGACACAGATGCACAAAAATGTATTTACCCAAGAGAAATGAGAATGTATACCCCAAAAAGGCTAGGTTTGTACAAAAACATTCACAGTTTTATTCACAATAGCCCAATTTGGGAACAACCCAAATGCCCACCAACAGAAGGACAGATAAACACGTTATGGCATATGCATTCAATAAGAATACCGCTTAGCAATAAAAAGGGATGAAATACCAATACGTACAACATCATGAGTGAACCTCATTATACTCAATGAAAGAAGCCCCAGAAAGAAAAGTATAAACTGTGTGATTCCATTTATATGAAGTTTTAGAACAAGCAAAATTAACCTAAGCTGAAAAAAAATCAGAATAGTCATCTCTGGATGGGTGGGTGGAGGGTAACAGATGAGAAGGAACAGAGAACAGTGGGAGATGAAAGGGATGTGTGTTACACAGCTGTACCCGCTTGTTAAAATTGTGTAGTTTAAGATTTTCACGTGTTAATTCATGTGATTTTACCTGAAAAACAGGGGGGCTGTAAGAAAATAGTAACAAAATAGAGTAGGAGTAGGTAGTGGATAGAGATAAATGAAACAAGAATGACGGAATGTTCATAATTGTTGAATCTAGGAGTTGGGTATGTTATTTTTTTTGTACACCAGTAGAGAAACCACAACAGTTGCACATAGTGACTTCCTTTCAAAGAATACAATATGGAAAAGGTGGGGGAGGGGTGGGCGTGGGGCCAAAAGAGTAACTTTATAGTGGGGAATCTGATACTGCCTCAGCAAGGTGATTTAGGTCAACATCAACAGTCATAAATCATGTTGAGAGTATTTGTCCTTGATATGATGTGGTGGGAATGGCAGTAGAACTCTATGATCTCTCTCCCCAAAACCCATAACTTCAGTCTAATTATGAGAAAAACATTAGACAAATTTCAATAGAGGGCATTCTATAAAGTATCGGACCATTACTCCTCAAAACTGCCAAGTTTGTGCATCAGAGGTAATCAACAGTGTGAAAAAGCAGCCTACAGAATGGCAGAGGATATTTGTGAATCATATATCTGATGAGAGGTTAATATATAAACTATATAAAAAATCCTATATCTCAACAACAACAAAAACCTGATTAAAATATAGACAAAAGACTTAAATAGACATTTCTCTAAAGAAAATATACAAATGGCCAATAAACACATGGAAATGGAAAGGTGCTCTATGTCACTAATCATCAACGAAATGCAAATCAAAATCAAAATAAGATACAACCTCACATCTATTAGGATGGCTACTATTAAAAAAATTACAGATGTTGACAGGAAGGTGGAAAAACTGGAACCCTTACGCAGTGTTGTGGAAATGTAAAATGGTACAGTATGCCAGGTCCTCAATTACCATATGACCCAGCAATTCCATTTCTGACCACATATCCAAAAGAATTAAAAGCAGGGCCCCTAAGAGATATTTGTACACTTATATTCACAATAGCCAAAAGATAGAAACAACCCAAGTGTCTGTTGATGGATGAATGGATAAATGAAATGTGGAATATTATTCAGCCTTGAAAAGGAAGGAAATTTTGACACATGCTTATAATGTGGATGAAAGTTGAGAAAATTATGCTCAATAAAAAAGCCAGTCACAGAAAAACAAATACTGTCTGATTCCACTAACATGAAGTCTCTAAAGTAGTCAAATTCATAGAAACAGAAAGTAAAACAGAGGTTACCAGGGGCTGGGGAAAGGGAGAAAAGAGGAGTCGTTTAATGAGTGTAGAATTTTCGTTTCACAACATGAAAATGATCTGGAGATCTGTTGCACAATAATGCGACTGTGTACTTAGCACTACTGACTGTACACTTAAAAATGATTAAGATGATGTTTTATGTATATTTTACCACAGTTGAAAATACCCCCCAAAATGGTTAAGATGACAAATTTACTTTTTGCATATTTTACTACAATTTTAAAAAACTGTCAAGTTCATCAAAAAGAATAAAAGTCTGAGAAACTGTCACTGTCAGAGGAGCCTAAGGAGACATTTCGATTAAATGAAATGTAACATCCTACATGAGATCCTGGAACACAAAAAGGACATTAGGTAAACTAAGGAAATCAGAATAAACTATGGACTATAGTTATTAATGACTTATCAACACTGGTGCATTAATTGTAACAAATGCCCTACACTAATATGAGATGTTAAAAATAGGGGAAATTGGGCATGAGGTATTTGAACACTATCTGTATTCTTTTTTTTTTTTTGTATCTTATGACCATCATCATCTACTTTGCCCACCTCCACCCACACTTCTGGCAACCACCAATCTGTTCTCTGTATCTATGAGTTAGGTTTTTGCTCGTTTGTTTGTTTTTTGAGATTTCACTTCTGAGTGAGATCATACATTATTTGTCTTTCTGTATTCATGAAGAAAGAGAAAATCTGAACAGACCAAGATTGAATCAGTAATCAAAAAACTCCCAACAAACAAAAGACTAGGACCAGATGGCTTCACTGGTAAATTCTTCCAAACATTCAAAGAAGAATTAATACTAATTCTTCTCAAATGCTTCCAAAAAATAGAAGAGGAAAGAACACTTCCAAACTCACTTATGAGGCCATCATTACCCTGATACCAAAACCATACCAGGACAACCACAAGAAAAGAAAATTATAAGCCAATATCCCTGACGAACATAGATGCAAAAATCCTCAACAAAATATTAGCAAACTGAATTCAACAATACATTAAAAGGATCATACACTATGATCAAGTGGGATTTATTCCAGGGATGCAAGGATGGTTCAACACAAGCAAATCAATTGACGTGCTACACCACATTAACAAAATAAAAGAATGAAAGTCATTTGATAATCTCAATAGATTCAGAAAAAGCATTTGGTAAAATTCAACATCCAGTTATGATCAAAACTCTCAAAAAAGTGGGTACAGAAGGAATGTACCTCAACATAATAAAGGCCATAGGTGATAAGCCCACAGTTAACATCATACTCAATGGTGAAAAGCTAAAAGCTTTTCCTCCAAGATCAGGCACAAGACAAGAATGGCCACTCTCATCACTTTTATTCCACATAGCATCAGAAGTCCTAGCCAGAGCAATTAGAAAACTCTCTGTATTTATATTTTTTCTGCAAATCTAAAACTACTCTTCAAATTAAGGTTGTTAAGAAAATAAATAACGAAGGCCCTCAAGGAATATAGTGGCTGCGAGCATGAACTCTGAGTTGGTCAACTGAGTTCAAGCACTGGCTCCACCATGACCTGGTGGTGGGCCCTTGAGGGAGTGACACAACCTCTTGGAGGGTAAAGAGGAGAGTAACTCCAGGACCTACCTCACAGGAGCTCTGTGAAGACTAAACTAGATACACCCTTAAAGTGCTCAGCACCACCCTGGCTGGTAGTAGATGCTGCTCATCCTCTAAAAGTTAGAAATCAAGGCAGATAATACAGTGATCGAGAGCATACTTTTCAGAGCCAGGCACTCTGGATTCAAATCCTATTTCCTCCAGTGTCTGTTTATAAATTGTCTTTCTGTAAAATTGTGGGCCGGTCACTTGGACTGAGCCTCAGTTTCTTCACTATAGAATGGTATGAGTAACACCCATCCACAAAGATGGTTGGGAGGATTGAATGAGCACAGCACATGCTCAAAGTAAGCTCTCGATCAGTCAGCAGGAGCTGTGGGAGGAAAGTAGATGTGCAATGAGAGTCCAGGGGAGGAGTAAGTAATGCTACCTGCCTGGGCAGCCAAGAAAGCAGCCCCAGGGAGACTGCAGAAAGGGGCCTACTCTGGCTTCCGGTCTGTGCTGCTGATGGGCTTGTTCCTCTGTCCCCCAAAGTCTTGTGTGACCTGCTGCTTTTCCCCATGAGGTCCTCCCAGGTCCCCAGCTTTGGAACAAAGCCTCCATCTGCTGTCTGCCACTGTTCTCTGTCTGAACTCTGATTAGGCTCTTATCTCAGCAGCTTTGCCCTGCTTGGCTGCCTGTCACATTCAGTTTCATTCCAGTGCTTTCATCTTGCCCTGGCCTGAGTGTGCCTGAGTGTCCCTGAGTGCAAGGTTCTGGGACATGGGGCCTGGTCTCTGTTGTCCTTAGTTCCCACAGTCCTGAGCACTATGTTGAGAACACAGCAGCTTCTCAGTCCATGGCTACTAAACAGAATTAAATCATTGGGAAGTTAACCTCCAGGCCTTAATGTAGTTGGAATTCAAGACACTGGGAAACACTGATAACACTTCCCCCTCCAAAAATACCTTGTCTCTTTCCATGGAGAAAAAAAAAAAGAAAAGAAAAAGAAAAAAAGAAAGCTATGGTAGCAATACTTATACCAGACAAAATAGACTTTAGAACAAAGATTATAACCAGAGACAAAGAAGGACCCAGTAATCCCACTTTGGGGTATTTATCCAAACAACCCAAAACTTTACTTTGAAGGGACATGTGAATTCTTATGTTTATTACAGCATTATTTACAATAGCCAAGATATGGAAGTAACCTAGGTATCCATCAATAGATGGATGGATATATATGGGTGCTAGATTTGTTGGGGCAATCACTTCACAAGTTATATAAATGTCTAACCACCATGTTATACACCTGCAACTAATATAATGCTGTATGTTAACTGTAACTGAGAAATGGAAAAATTATTTAAAAAAATAACTTATCTCTCTGGACTCCCTTTAGCCCCAAATTCTACCATTAGAGCTTCATTTCTTTGGTTTAAGCCAAATCCGGTCCTTGTACTTAGTAAAAATGCAACATCCTTTATCAGTCAGAGTCCTAGCAGGAAACAGAGGTGCACTCAAAAGGGTTTAACTGAAAAATAAAATAAGGCAATTAGAGACAGGACTATTTACAGTAAAGTAGGCAGGATGGAAGGAACTAGCAGGGATGGTGAGATGCTCTGCGACTTGTGACAGCAGGCAGAAGATAACACCCTAGGGTGAAAGGGCCAAAGGGAGCCCAGGGAGAACTGAGCTATGGAAGATCCTCCTCGAGGGGGATGGAGGCCGTAGAGATGCAGCCACTGCTGAGTGAAGGCAAGACTGTAGGGGGGTGAACTAACTCCATGTTCCCTCTTGCCCTCAGATGTCCTGGCAGTTCCTCCCATTGGCAGAATTTAACCAGAAACCAGAGATGGGAGGGCCTAGGTGATGTGGTCCTCAGCGGTCAGCCTCCCAGGAACAGAAAGGGACAGAAAATAGATCTGGGCCGGGGGCAGAAGTGCAAACCGAGAATAAGCCTATTGGGAGTTTTTTCAGTCATGCACAATTTAGTGTAAATAAAGGCATCAGATCTTTTAAGAAGAAAGAGAGGAAAAGGAGATTTGGAATCAGGGTCCTGGAGAGTTAGAAAAAAAAGAGCATCACTGACGGGGGAAATGGTGTCTCCCCCATTACCCCATCCCCACCAATGACAGCAGTCCTTGTCTGTTTCCAGGGGTAAGCTGTGGAGTTTCCATATGGGGTGGCAATCTGGATGATGGGAAATCGCTCTTACAGCAAACACTGGGGCTTTACTAGATTTGAGCAGCTGGGGGTGGTGCTGATGAGGATCATGGGGGTATTAAGTCCCCCCTATCCCTTTAGCTCCTGAGCAAAATTCTGTCATCACAGACTTCTTGAAGCCTCAGAGATGCTAAAATGTGCTATGATCCTGAGTTCTGGGAGATGTGACCTGTGATCTGGGAGATGTCCTTGACCACAGGAGCCCCCTCACCTGCCTCCCTGGGGACCAGCGGGCCACACTTTGTGGGAACCACAGGGATTTGGTAGAGTGTCTTCAAGCCTGGGTTTGGGAAGGAGGAGGAAAATGGGATCTGTGGCTAAGACAACATGAGGGGCATAGTGAAGCACAGGGGCAGAGGAAGTGAGTCCTGGCATGGAATGAGGCTCTCTTGGGGCTGGGAAAGGCTGGGGATCATTGAGGACCTCACGACTCAAAGCGGGGTCTGGGGACCAGAACCATCATCAGCAGGCTTGTTGGAAATGAAGAGTCTCAGGCTGCAGCCCACGCCTACTGAACCAGGCTTTGCATTTTCACCAGATTCCCAGGCGATTCTCATATGCCACAGAGTTTGACAAGCACTACTCAGGGGAGCCTGCCTGCTCATGTCCCATTAGGACACCTGTGCTTTTTTTTTTTTTCCCCCTCAGAGCCTTTTTTGTTCAGAACATTCAACAAACACTGAGTCCATGCGTAACACTGGGGATACGGAAATTAATAGCAGACAGAGAAGCAAATAGGAAACTTCAACCCAATGTGGGAAATGCTAAAATAAAGATGCTGTGTGTGGGGTGGCTATAGGGAAGAAGGTCCCCCAGCCTGTTGAAAGGTGAAAGGAATGCTTCCTCCACTTGCCTAAGTTTTCTTTCCTGATCTTTCCCTGCTCCTGAGGTCAGCATCACTCACTTGACCTAAAATCCTCCCTCTGATTATTTCACTATTTGTGTACTCAGGTTTCACTTCATTAACTAAATTGTGTCTCTCTTGCTTCCTGCCACTTTATCACCTAATGAGACCTTGAATTCTAAATATGAGAGGAGAGGATGAGTGAACGAATGATATGGTACAGATTATAAGTATACTAGGTAATGATGAGTCTCACTCCTTTTTTTCTATCATCTATCAATCTGTTTTTGCAGACTCTTTATCCATCTCTTCCTGTGTGTTTTTTAATAAGAGCTCTCATTTTTTGAAACAAGAGTTTATTTCCTCATTTATTGGTTCTTTAGCTAAAAAGCAGCACGAAGAACTAGCTAGGGGGCCTCACATAAGGAAGTGGTTAAAAGCACAGACTCAAGCCAGACACTGAGGTTAAAATCCTGGTTTTACTGTTAGGTCAGTGGGCATGTTATTTTACGTCCCTATGCTTCAGTTTCCACATCTGCCAGATGAGAATAATAACAGTACCATGCTTGCAGGGTTACTGGGTGGGGGGAATTAGAGTTGTTATGTGTAAAGCACCTAGGACAGTGCCTGGCACTTAATAATTGCAATGGAAGGGTTGACTCTTCTTGAGAACTTGCTCTGTGCTGAGCCTGTGATTCATCTGCCTGGTCTCAGGTAATCAGAGTCTGAGAACATCCGCTGTGAATGGGGAACAGCAGGAGGCTGATCTTAACCAGACACACATCAGAGAGTCCTTGGAGTTGGAGGAGAAAGGTCTTTGTCCCCAGCAGGAGGCCACAGGGCGGTGAGCTTGCCTGGGGCCATCACAGTCTAGTAACCTTTTTCATAGAAACTAGAAAGACCTTCTTCTCCCGTTGTTCTCATCCAGGGCTCTGTGATTGATTCTTTTGTCAGGGATCTCCCTGACCTCATTCTCTTTGAAGCCCCTGGGGCTGGTGGCCTTTCTACTTCCTCTCACTGCTAATTGGAAGTCAGTGGGTTGGCTCTGGCAGGCAGATGGTGATACCCAGACTTGGCTGGCATTGAAACTATTTTGTAGAGTTCGTATCGAGTGAGTTCTGAAGGCCGAAGGGCTGATGCGTTTCACTTGGGCATCCTCGGACCTTGATTGGATCTGTTTCTTCGACATCAGTGGACCTCCCAGCCACCTCCGACCCATCTGGTGGAATAGGAGTTAGCATGGGCAACTTCATTCATGTCTGAGACTGAGTGGTGTCATGAGAACAAGGCTTCTTACTCCAGGTCAGCTCAAAGACGTTTGGTGAACTCTGTGGCTAGAAGATGTTCTTAGAAACTTGGGGGATTTCACACCATGGCTTTCTGGCCACGGCTGCCTCTGCTCTGGAGGGGGCAGGACCGGTTCCTACCTTTAGGCCTGGGGCTCAACTAAGCAAATGAATGTGCTCAATTTTGGGGAGCAAAAGGGCAAGCAGTGCCACTTGCCCAGCTTGGGACCTCAAGGAGGAGCCATTGAGATGGCCGCCAGACTGGAGGTCAGGGGTAGAACAAGGTGAGACCACCACTTTCACTCAGATCCACTATTCACATTTTGCTAGATTTTTTTCTCTCTTTATATGTATACACACACATAAGTACACATATATATGTGTGCCTGTCCACACACACACACACACAGAATTATTTTTAATCTGCTTGAAAGTAAGTTATAGACACATTTATCCCTTAAAATTTCAGTTTATATTTCCTTAGAACAAATGTTTTACCACATAACCACAATATAATCATAAAATCCAGAAAAGTAACCATTGATTCAATACTATTATCTAATCTACAGTTCATATTCCAATTACACCAATCTCTATAGTGTATTTTTATAGTTATTTTTTCTTTCATCAAGGGTCTAATCCAGGATAAGTATTACATGTTGCTGTCAGGTGTCTTCAGTCTTCTTTAGTCTAGAATTACTCCTCAATCTATCTTTGTCTTTCATATCCTCAGGAATTTTCTAAATGAAAATAAATCTGAAAGCAAAGTCGTGGCTGTGACTTCTTTAAATGCTAATATAAAAAACAACACAAAACAAAACCCTTTTCGGTTCTTTGCCTTTGAAGCCTCAAGACAGGTGGGTTTGACAACAATCTATTTTGGTCATGCTTGGGCATTTTTGGCTTGTTCATCTACACTAGTCTCAAATGATCCTGGGATTAGCTCTTGGGTCCACAGTAGATGTTTAATAAGTACTTGCTGAGTTGCCAGGAGAGAAAGTGGATTAACAACTGGATTAAATAACCCAAATGGCATTCCAGGAAGGTTTTGCTGATGTTGATAGAGAGACAAAGCGTTCTCTCCAGAGGTGAATACCGGGGAGATCATTCCAAGGCTCTCCTCCTCCTCAAATTCCCCAGCAGGAGAGTGAGGAGACTTCACTGCAGGTTGTTAATTCCAGCAAGTGAGGGAGAGAATCACAGTGCTGTCAGGATCCTATGAACTTTGCTGTGTATTTTTTGACCTCCTACTGGGGTCTGAAATTTGGATTATCTCCATAAGAACAACAGAGAATAGAGCTTTGAAGTCAACTTATCTGTAGTAGCCAGTCTTCAAGATGATCTCCAACCTTGTCTCTCCTGGTATCATATCACCCTGCTGTATAGTCTTCTCCTATGTGAATCAACGCTGGTCTGTGTGAACAATAAAATATGGCAAAAGCGATAGTGACTGATTTCTGAGGCTAAGTCATGAAAGATAGTGCAACTTCCACATTGGTCTCTTGGTTGCCTCGTTTTAGAGGAAGACAAGCTACTTTGGAGACCCTTAGACATCCACGTGGGAAATTCACTTGGAGAGGAACTGAGGCCCCCAGCCAAGAGCCAGCACTACCTTACCAGTTATGAGTGAACCATCTTAGAAACAGATCTTCCAGCTCCAGTCAAGACTTTAGATAACTACCATGTTGATCAGCATCTGATGGCAACCTCATGAGAGATCTGGGGGCAGAACCTCCTATTCAGGGTGCTCCCAAATTCCTGACCCACGTAAACCATGAGAGATAATAAAAGATGATCATTTTAAGCCATGAAGCTTTGGGGTAATTTTCTATACAAGAATAGATAATTGACATATTATTCCATTGAAAAGTGTAAAAAGGCATATGACCTAGCAATTCCACTCCTAGATATATACCCAAGAGGATGGAAAACATGTCCAAACAACCTGTACACTATGTTCATAGCAGCATTATTGACAATAGCCAAAAAGTGGAAATAGCCCAAATGTCTACCTGCTGAAGAATGGGTAAATGAAATGTAGTCTATTCTCATAATGAAGTATTATTCAGCCATAAAAAGGAATGAAGTGCTAATACATGCTGTAACATGGGTGAACTTTGAAAATATTAGGCTAAGTGAAAGAAGCCAGACACAAAAGACCACATAATGTATGACTCATTTATGTGACCTATCCAGAACAGACAAATTTATAGAGACAGAAAATAGATTAGTGGTTGCCTTCAGCTGCCAGGCATGAAAGAATGAGGAGTGACTGCTAACAGGTATGGAGTTTCTGTTTGGAGTAGTGATGAAACTGCTGTAAAATGGATTGTGGCGATGGTTGCACAACACTGTGACTATACTAAGCACCATTGAATTGTACACTTTAAATGGGTAAATTGTATGGTATGCGAGTTATATCTCAATACAGCTGCTCAGTATTATGAAGCAACAAACTATCCTGGGGACTTCACAGGGGTTTAGTTCCTGTTCTTTTTGATTAAGATATGAGCATCTTTTTTTGTGAGTGTTTGGAGAAGGTCCTAAGAAACTTACCTGAAAGGCTATGGGGTGGAAAAGAACTGCTGAAATTGAAAGTGAGGAGAAAAGAGAATGACCTGCTAAAATAATTTTTAAAAATTCTACCCTACCAAATACTGTATGATAAGAATCAGAAATCATAATCCTGACAAGATTAGACTCTGGGGAGGAAATTAATAGTAGAACCTGGACACCTAAATAAGTCTTGGTTAGAACGTGATGTTTCCATCCTATGAGAATGACATTCCGCCATAGTCAAGAGCACTCTTCCTCCTCTGCATTTAGAAGCTTTGGCCCAGATGTTAAGCCCACATTTTATTTTATTAACCCAGATCACTGATGTTTTAGCCCAGAGTATCTACTCTGAGCTCTCTGAAGTGACAGAGTAGAAGTGGTCACTGCTTCTCATTTGGCTTATGCATACCAATATGCTGGGCTCCAAAAAGTTCTGTAATCATTTCTTTTTAAAAACAAAATCTGGCTCTTCTTATTCCTGTCTTCCTTTTTTAAATGTTCTTTTGAAATAATTTTTTATTTTTCAAAATTAGCTTTAAATACTTTTAGAAATCAAAGATAATCAAGATGGCCTTTAATTATTTATCATAAATAAAAGAGGGAGCAATGGATGAGTTTTTTCCCCCATGGCATGGTTTTTAAGAAAAATTATAGCCCCATTTTACAGATGAGGAAAGTGAGACCCAAGGGTATTTAATGACTTGCTTAAATTGATATGGGTAATACATATCATAACTGGGATTCTCAATCTAGAGTTCTGTTATTCCTTATTTCCTTTACCAGCATGCAATGGGATTGAATAAAAAGGATTAAATAGCTTATGAATGCTACTCATGCTGACCATACTCTACCACAAAGTGTCAGAACTGAGATTTAATTAATTAATCTAACTGAAGTCCTGACTACATAACAAAAAATTAATGTGCATTATAACAAATGTGATAAAGTATACTCAAATTGTTGTATTTCTCAGCCTCAGTTCTTATTCTTAGTCTCTTATGTTCAGATGAAGAAAGTGAGGATCATTTTAATTGATGAATTTTTACTCTGGGATCCAGAAATCTTTTAGAATTTCCATTCATAAAACTGCTAAACAAACTGTGCCAAGAACTTACGCAAATCCCTCGTTTGGCTGTTATTAGTGTCACTGGTAAGCTTTTTGTTTTTATGAAAAAATGCCTTGCCATTATCAAAATATGTCAGGGGGTTTCTTTTGCTGTAATATGTGCAAGGAAGATTTTAAAGAGCTTTTTACTGATGTTCAGGGCTGGTACTAGGGTGAGGCAAGTGAAAATTTAAGGAGGTGCCAAAAATCATGGTAATCAAGATAACTGCCATTTTTGTGGAATATCTTTTTTTAAATAAAAATTAATGCAAAATCTCCATGTTGAACAAAACACTGACATTTTAGGTAAAGACAGGACCCAGTGGGCTGGGATCAGGAGGTGGGAAGTGATGAGTCATGCAAGTGCAGAATCAGGTTCTGTCTTATTTAAAAATTTGAGATTTTGTTCATTATTAGATTCTTTTTTTTTTTTTTTTGCTTTTATTTTTTCCAGAAAAATATTGCAGCAAAATATGCTTTATCTCGATGGCTGAGTTTGGGGGCACCCCCTTAAATTTTGCACCTGAGAGAGTGCTTCTCCTACCTCACCCTGGCCTTGACCCTGCAGTTCAGCAGGAATCTTTCCCAGGGTAAGCTAGAAAGAAGCTCCCATGCCACCCCCGCAGGCATACCTGGCTCTGGTGAGCCCAGCAACAAGTGTGTCAGGAAAGGTCCTTTCCCTGGTATCACTGATGGTGAGAGAAAGCTTTTTCCAACTCTCTCTGGTTAGGCATGTTTTCTTGCTCATGGGGCAGATCTGACAGCCTCTGGCTGGTGAATAGCTTTCCCAGCAGGTGGCGTGGAGTCAGCTGACCCCAGAGCCCAATGGGTGAGGGATGTCTCTGCCGCATCTTCAGATTTCCCAGGTGAAAATAAGATGTCTGAAAGTCCTGATGGAGGCCCAAAAGACCAAAAGTGCGCATAATAATACATGTCAAATCGAATTCAACTTCCCTTTTGTGTCACTGGAATGTCCCCAAATGCTCCATGTTTCTGAGATGACTTTTATATCTAACTGAGAGGCTTGTGCATCATCGCATCAACCGTGGGAAACTCCCGAGGTTGGGGAGGATGGTTTGCATCGTCTCTGTCTTCTGCCCTCAATTTCTGCTGCAGTGATTCTGTCACTGATGGCTTTTTTGCTGCTGCAGCTGTGGTCCCCTCTAAACAATGCTTTTTTTTTCATGTGACACCTCTCCCATGCTCCCCAAGGCAACAGTAAGGAGGCTTTTGTGAAACCTACCTTTCCTAAAGATTCATGGGAAATGGAAAAAGGCTCTACAGCCTAGGAGGACAGGAAACAATTTAAAATGAAATACATTTTGGATAAACATAACCTAAGAGATTTATCACCAGCAGATTTGCACTATAAGAAATGCTGAAGGAAAGTTTTTTGGGGTAAAAGGAAATGATACCAGAGAGAAAGTTGGGTCTTCAAGAAGATTGAAGAGCCCCAGAAATAGTTAATGTAAGAATAAACATAAGAAATAAGTTTTCCTTTCTTTTATAAATGTTAAAGCAAAAAATTCTACATTGTATTGTGAGGTTTATAACTGATGTAGATGTAAAACATAATACATATTTTACGTGAAGTATAAATTCTAAATAGACTATGAAATGTTAAGGATATATATTATCTCCACAATGACCACTTTTTAAAAAATATAAAGTATAACAAGAAAACAAATAGGTGAAAGTAAATTTCTAAAAACTATTCAATTAACCTAAAGAAGGCAAGAGAAGAGGGACAGAAGAATAAACAAATAGGGGACAAACAGAAAACAAACTGTTAAGTGGTAGATGTATGTTCAACTGCAATAGTAATTACACTGAAAGTTAATAGTCTAACCAGAAATGTGTTAAATTTCTTGTGGGAAGTAAAATAAATATGAGATTAATCCTGCAAATCAAATGTCTATTGAATCGATATTTTCTCTGGTCATCTTGTGAAAAATTCTTGTCAGGTTTCAGATTAGAAAACCATAAATCAGAGATTTGGAGATTAACAAGGAATTTGTCTGCATTTATCTATTTATTTATTTGCTCAACAATATTTGTTGGATCCCTATTATATGTTATTTAATTTAGTTTGTTTAATGAAAGATAATTTAGTAATTTGTGATTGGGGATTAGCTGGCCCGTTCATGCTTTCATTCATCAATAGATTAATTTATTTTTTTAAAAAGTTAATAGTCTAAACCACTTCAATTAAAAGGCAGAATGTGTCAGAATGAATAAAACAGCAGACGCAGCTAAGTCTCTAAGAGACACAAAACAGAGGTTGACAGGAAATGGCTGGGTATATTATGCACACGGTAAGCATAAGGAAGTTGAAATGGCTAAATTAATATCAAATGAAGTAGACTTCAAGATGGAGACTATTATCAGAGATAAAAAGTAAATCTTATAATAATATTACCAGAAAGGTATAATATTCATGCATAACAGAGTTTTAATATACATGAAGGAAAAATTGACAGAATGATAGAATTCAAGGAAGAAGTACACAAATCCACTATCATAGTTGGACATTTTGACACTCCTCTCTCAGTAATTGTAAAGCAACTAGACAAAAATCTGTAAAGACACAGAAGATTTGAGTGACAGTATTGCCCACTTCAATGTAATTGATATTTATGGAACATGCACCCCACAGAATGTACATTATTTTCAAGTTCAAGTGACCCTGAAATATTCACCAAGGTAGCTCACATGCTGAGCCATAAAATGACTCAATAAATTTAAAAGGTCTAAAATTATACAGAGAATATTATCTGATTACAATGGAATGAAATTACAAATCAGTAACAATAACATGTAGAAAAACCCAAATATTTAGAAATTAAGCAACAGAGTTCTAAGTAATAGTCTTTAAAAAATTATAGGAGATATGAGAAAATATCTTAAACTGAATGATTATAAAAAATAAAACGTACTAAACTTTGTGAGATGAAATGTAGCAGTTTTTAGAATTTATTTATTTCTTTGAAATAATATTAGGGAAAAATGCCTAGGTTTCACTTTCAGAAGCTAGAAAAATAAGAGCAAAGTAAATCTAAAGTAAATTATAGGGAGGAAATTATAAAGAGGACAGAAATTATAAAATAGAAAGCAGATAAATAAATAAATTTAACAAAGCCAAGGAGTTGGTTTCTTGAAAAGATCAAAATTGATTAACCACTAGCTAGGCTGACCACCTTCTCCCCACAAAATAAAATAAGAGATAAAACAAATTACCTGTATCAGGAATAAAAGAAGGGATATCACTACAGATTAACTAAAGACATTAAAAGGCTATTAAGAGAATGTCATAAATAACTTTATACCAATAAATTAGACAAAGTAGATGGAATGGACAAATTTCTTGAAAATTATGTCTTACCAAAACTGAAATAAGATAAAATTGAAAGCCCGAATGTCCCTTTAGCTAGTAAATAAGTTGAATTTATTATCAAAACCTTTCTGCAAAGGAGACTCCAGGCCCAGATGGTTACTGGTGAATTCTATCAAATATCTAAGAAAATATCTATTACTAGTTAGTAAAACATCTATTGCTAATGTGACAAAAACTTTTTCAGAAAGTAAAAAAAGAAATAATTTTCAATTTGTTTTGTGAGGCCAGTATAACCCTGATATCAAAAACTTGAAAAGACATTGGAACTGAAAGAAGAAAGAGGGGAGAGGGGGAGGAAAGGAGAGAGGAAGGAAGTTACAAACCAATATCCTTCATGAACGCTGATGCAGAATCGATAACAAAATATTAGCAAATAAAAGCTGGCAATATATAAAAAGAATAATACAGCATAAACTTTGGGACTTATCTCAGGAATGCAAGGCTGGTCTAATATTTGAAAATCAATGTTAATTCACAGAAAGAAAAGAGAAAAAAGATATCATCTCAAGTAGAAAAAAATCTAACAAAATGTCAACATCTATTTATGACCAAAACCTTCAGAAAATTAGGAAAAGAACTTCCTTCATCTGAAAAAAGAGTATCCATAAAAAATTTAGAGCTAACATCATGTTTAATGGTGAAAAATTGAATGTTTTTCTTCTAAGACTGGGAGCAAGGCTAGTGTGTCTACTCTCGCCTTTTATATTCCACATACTTTTGGAGATCCTAGTAAGATAAGAAATATAAAAATTGGAATAGAAGAAGTCAAACTTCTATTTGCAGATGAAGTGATTATTTATATAGAAATACAGAGGAATCTACAACAGAACTAATAAATGGAATTAGCAGCTTCACAGAACAGAGTTATTTTTAAAAAATCAGTTGTATTTTTATATACTAGCAGCAAACAACTGGAATATGAAATTAAAAAAAACAATTTCCTTTACAGTAGTATCAAAAAAACTTGAAATGCTTAGAATGAGTTTAACAAAAGGCACGTCCTGTAATTGAAAATTGTAAAGCATTCCCAAGAGAAATTCAAGAAGACCTAATAAATTAAGAGAGAGACACCATGCCATGGATTGGAAGACTCAATATTTTTAAGATATCATTTCTACCATTATTGATATAGAGATTCAACAAAGCCTCCTTCATAATTCAACCAGACTTCTTTTTTAAAATGACAAACTGGTTCTAAAATTTCTATGGCATATTCAGAGCAATCCTGAAAGAAAAGAAGAGGTAGAGAAAGAAGGAGGAGGAGAAAGAAATTAGAAGGACTCATACTTATTACCTGACTTCAAGAGTTACTATAAAAACTACTGCAATCAAGACAGCGTGATTCTACCATAAGGTTCAACAAATAGGTTAGTGGAAGAGAATAAAGAGTTCAGAAATGCACTCGTACGGTCATTTAATTTTTAACAAAGATACCAAAGCAATCCAACAGGGAAAACAATGTCTCAACAAATGGAATAAATGGATACCCCTATAGAAAAAAAGGAAGTGAAAAGAAAATAAACCTTTAGACTTTATCCATACTATATACAAAAATTAATGAAAGACGGATCATGAACCTCAATGTAGAAAATAAAACTATAAAGCTCTATACAAAAACTTAGGAGAATATTTTTATGAGTTGGTGATAACCAAAGATTTTTTTTTTTTTAGACAATGAAGAAAAGAAATAGGCCATAGAATGAGAGACATTACTTTAAAGAAGGCATTTATCTGACAAAAGATTGGTATTTGGGACTTAAAAAGAACTCCTATACCTTAAGAGCAAAAAAAGATAAACAACACAAAATGGCAAAAATTCAAACAGATACTTCACAAAGGAAGATGAATGAATAGCCAATGAACACTTGAAAACATGCTCAATATCACTAGTCATCGGAGACATGCAAATTAAAAGCATGATGAGGTATCACGACATACCCACTAGAATAGCTTAAATTAAAGACTGATAACACCAAATGTTGGCTAGGGTATTGAACAACATTAATGTTCCTATCTTGTTGGTGGGAGTGTAAAATCATACAACCATTTTGAAATTAACGCCTGGCAGTTTTTTATGAAACTAATCCTACACCTATAACCCAACAATTTTGGTTTTAGGTATTTACCCAAGAGAAAGGAAAGTGTATGCCCACAAAAGGACTAGCAGAAAATGGTAATAACATTTTTCTGAAAAACAGCAACAACAAACTACAAAAAACTGGAAACATTCCAGATGTCAGTCAACAGGAGGATAGATAAACAAATCATGGTATATTCATGAAATGAAAAGGAACAAACTACTTATTCATGCAACACCATGAATGGATTTCAAAAACCTCATGCTGAGTGAAAGAAGCCTTAGACAAAGAGTTCATGCTGTACAATGGCATTTATATGAAGTTCTAATGCAGGCAAAATTAATCTATGAAATCTGCAAAAAAAGTGAGAACACAATGGTTGTGGGGGGAAATTGGTATGGAGCACGAGGGAACTTTTAAATGATAATAATCTTTTATATTTTGATAGGAATTTGAGTTACACAGGTGTATGCGTTTCTCAGACTCATTGAACAATACTGTCAACTGTATGTCTTTCACTTTGTGCAAATTTTCTCTCAAATAAAACTCATGAATAAATATTAAACTTTTGTCAATGATATGTATATTGAAATGTTTGGGGAGTGAAATGTACCCTTGTGTGCAACTTACCTCAAAATCCACAAAAGGAAAAAAAGGATGGATTTATGGATGAATAGAGGAATAGATAAGTGATGAAGCAAATATGTTAATTTAGTACATAAGTGATTCATATATAGATGTGCACTATACAGTCAGCCTTCTGTATCTGTGGGTTCAGCATCTGCAGATTTAACCAACCATGGATCGAAATATATTTTTAAAAATTCATGTTGCTGCTGACATGTACTATGTAGTCAGGCCTATGATGGTTGCAGCTGCACTGAACATGGACAGACTTTTTTCCCTAAATAATAAGTATAACAACTGTTTATGTAGCTTTTACATTGTACTAGCTATTATAAGTAATCAAGAAACAATTTAAAGTATATGGGAGGATGTGCATGAGCTATATGCAAAAACTTCATCATTTTGTATAAGGGACCTGAGCTTCCTTGGGTTTGGGTATCATGGTACCAATCCCTCACAAATACTGAAAGATGACTGTACAATTATTTCAATTTTCTATGTTTCAAATTTTTTTAAATAAAAAGTTTTGGGGAAAAAAAGTAAACATTAGATATTTCCAAATATGTTTCTAGCAGCACTATTTGTAATGGCTTCAAAATGAAAACAACTTCTATGTCTATCAGCAGTAGAAGGGATAAATCAGTTGTGTTACACTCATATAATGGAATAGTCTAGAGCAATGAAAAATGAAAGCTGTAAAACTCTATGAAAAGCTAATGTCGAATGAAAGAAGTCAGATCCTAAAAGGCATGACTCATTTATATAATAAAAACAGGCAAAAACTAGTCCCTGTCATTCAGTCAGGATAGTGATCGCCTGTGGGTGGATTCAGGATTAGAAGGGAACATGGCACCAGGGTTTGGGAGCTCTTAGGATGCTTGACTTGAGTGCTGGTTGTATGGGTGTGTTCAGTTTGTGAAAATCCATTACATTTCTGTGGTGCACATTTCTCTCTATATCTATTATTATTTCAGTTTTAAAAGCTCAAAAATATTAATGTTAGACCTCACTGCTCTTAAAACAGGTTCCTCAGCCTAGCCCTATCCCTGGGAATTCTTCGCCAGCCATCTTTCTCCCATCTTTCTTTTCTCATTTCCCAGGCTCTGACACGCCTGTCTCCCTCTCCTGCCAAGGAAAAACTCAGCACAGAGGAATTTCATTCTCAACCCCAACCCTAGCCTAGGTTCTAGGATATATCCAACTGGAAAAGGCTCCCCAATGACTTTACATAAATGAAAGAGTCATATAGTCTCAAGAGAAATTCCTTTGCTTCCTCACAACAATAAAAAAAGTTACTTCAGGCATTTTCTAAAAGCAAAATTGTCCTCCCTTTTGGTGGGTGATTGCATTTTCCCCTTCTACCACCCTCAGTTTATCTCTTCCATCCTCTTCTTTTTAAAGTGGCGGCAGCAAGTTACTCCCATCACTAAATCTGGGAAGCAATGACTTGCCTGGTGCTTCCGATCAGGCCCAAGGCTCCCTTGGCTGGTAAGTCAACCTCCAGACCCCAGCAAAGTGGGGGATGAGGGTGGGGGTTGATGACCCCAGGAAACGTAGGAGGGGTATGATGGGTGCAGGGAGTAGGGTATAGAAGAATGTGACACAATCCCTGCTCTTCCCAACCTTGCAGTTGGTTGAGAAGCCTAGACAAATACACATCAAACAAAACAAGAGAATTAAACATATCTTCTTTTTTATCGAATGGGTTAATTTTCAGTCCTCTTGTTATTTGACCAGTCGGAAGCATCTGACACAATTGATCCTTCCCTCTTCCTTGACACACTCTCCTGGGTTGCTTATTACTTCCCTGTCTGTTCCTTTCCTGGTCTTCTCCAGCTGGTTCTGCCTTACCTTTTTGACCTCTGAAGGTTGGAGTGCCCTGGGGCATGGTTCTTAGACCTTTGCTCTTTAGCTGCTTTCACTCCCTGGGTGATTTCACCCAATTCTGTGGCTTTAAAAATACCATCCACACCCCAATGACTTCCACATTTGTGTTTCCAACCTGATCTCTTCCCTGAACTCCAGAGCTGTTTATTTAACCACCTACTCACCTAGATCTCTAATAGGCATCTCAGATTTTTCATATCCAATACTGAGCTCCTGCTATTCCTCCTCCAAACCTGTTCCTCAGTAAATGGTAACTCTGTTCTAGATGCTCGGGCCAAAAACTTGGGTGCCATTCTTGACTCCTTTCTTTCTCTCACCTCCCACCTCCAATCTGTTGGGAAATCCTGTTGAGTTAACTTCAAAATACCTCCAGAATCTGGCTTTTCTCACTACCTTCACTCCCTCCATCTAAGCCACCAACATTTCTCACTTTGATTATCAATAACTTCCCAACTCTGTCCCCTGTCAGCCTGCTCTCAACACAACAGAGTGATACTCTTAAAATGCAAGTCCTCTCAAAACCCTCCAATGGCTTCCCATGTCACTCAGAATGAATGCCAGCGACCTTACAATGGCCAACAAGGCCCCATACAGTCTGGCTTCCTCTCCGTACCTGTTTCATCTCACTTCCAACTGCTCTTTCTCTCCCTTGTTCTACTCCAGCCACACTGGCCTCCTTGACATTTCTTGAACATACTAGACACACTCCTGCCTCTCTGCCTTTGTAGTTGCCCGACCCTCTATTTCAATTGCCCTTCCCCCTACATGGCTCAGGTCTATTAGATAGTAAGTCTATCTCTGTAAGGCCTGCCTTGGCCACCCTGCCTAAAATTGTACATTTTTTTTTTCATAAATTCTCTACCTCTTTTCTCAGCCTTATTTCTCATTAGCACTTATTGCCATCTACTATAGATATATTTTCATATGCTTATATTCTTTATTATCAGTTGTCCTCCACTAGAATATAAAGCCCTTGAGGACAAGGATTTTTATCTGTTTTGTTCACTGCTAAATTTCCTAAAACAGTGCTTGGCATACATAGGTATTCAGTATTTGTTGCATGAATGTATGCTTATTTCAAAATAGCCTGAGAGGTGCTAACAAATTAGAGAAAGTAAGTCCATTAAGGGAAGGCAAGAGAAGGCTGTAGATATCTGAGAGGGTTGGAATTTTCTTTAGTCTTTGGAGAATGGGAAGTCCTTTGAAAGGTGAGAAGAAAGGGAGAAACATTAGCATAGTGATGAAGAACACGAGTTTTGAAGTCGGCTGGCTTGGGGTCTAAGTTCTGGCTCACTCACTTACTACCTGATGATAAACTGCCTAACTTCTTTGGGCCTCAGTTTTTATATCTGTAGAAGAGAGAATGACCGTTGCATCTACCTCATAGGGTTGTTTGGTTTTGTTGTTATTGTTTTTGTTTTTAAGATCAAACAAGATACAGTCCTACCTCGGTATCCAAAAAGGATTGATTCCAGGACACCCCAGGCCCTGCAGATACCAAATTCCCTGGATGCTTTTATGGCATAGTATTTGCATAGAACCCACACATATCCTCCCATATACTTTCAGTCATCCCTAGATTATTTATAATAACTAAAACAATGGAATCACTGTGTAAATAGTTGTTATACTGTATTGTTTACGGAATAATGACAAGAAAAAGTCTATACCTGTCCAGTACCGGCACAACCATCTTAGGCCTGACTACGTAGTACACATCAGCAACAACATAACATTTTTTCTCAAATATTTCCAATCTGTGGTTGGTTGAATTTGGATGTGGAGCGCATGGATACAGAGGGCTACCTAAACATCAATAAAGATCAGCAAGGGCTGGGTGCTTGGGAAGATTGCTCCCAAAGTGCTAGTTGTTATTGTGTAGAGCTGTGGATACCTACGAGCTAAGACTTCATGTCAGAGGCATTGTGGAGCGCGTCAAACAGGGGACAAAGAGATGGAGCTGGTTGGTCTTGAGCCTGGCTCAAGAGGAACAGCTCCTACTGGGTACAACAGTTTCTTTCTTAGAACTGTCAGGCCCTGGACTCAACCAGTGGGTTGAACCTAATTCCTGCCCTGCATCAGTTTAAGATGGCCCGTTTTACAAACAAGAGGAGAATCAGAAATAGTCACAGACATGGCGTAAAGCCTCTGCTGGGGACCAAGCAGCTCCCCGCTGCCTGTCACTGATGCAATCAGAGCAAAGAGAAATGCCATCGACTTTGAGGTTTTGGCCAGGTGCAGGTTTGGGGGTTGGTTGGTGGATTATATTTTTCTCTTCCTAGGTTGAAAGAGTAACTTTGTGTTTTTAAAAAGGTACTTTCTTTATGCAGGGAAATTCTGTGGTGAGGCTTTACTGGACTGGGTTTGGGATGAACCACCTTTGCTTATGTCTGGGGAGAGAATGAAATCTAGCGCGCCTATTTTTTTTTCCCTCCCACCCAGTAAAGATGCAGAGCTGAAAGGTGTCTTTCAGAAGAGCTGGAGACAAGGGAGTTGACTCTTAGGTAAAAAGACGCTGCACAGGAGGCTGCCAGAGAAATGGCTTCTTGTTTGTTAGCATGGGTTTGTGGTGAGGAGGTCTGTGAAGCCCTCCCCTGGAGTACTGGGACTAAACAGAACAAATAAAACCTCTATTTGTTCATCTCAACCCTGGGTTTAGTTGGTGCTTTATGGCAAGGGTTATTGGGATCAGCTGAAACCCAGGCTTATGTTTATTCCTGGGATTGCAAAGACAGACAAATACCTCTCTGTCCTTCCATTTTCCAGGCCAAGAGGGCAGGAGACACTTTCAATCAAGCAGGCAGGCAGTGAAGAATTATTTTTCAGGTGCCCACTGTGTCCCCAGTGCTGAGCCACATAAACATAAATAGAAAAAGTACAAAATTCAGGTTCTAGCCCTCCAGCCTCATAAAATCCAGTTAGCAGGGGGAGGCTTGGTAGGCAGAAGAAATTCAAGACAAATTGTTAACATATAGAGATATGAGGTACTAAGAATTAATCTTACAAGAGGTAAGAGAGAAGAGAGTTGAGTGGGAGTCAGGGGGTTCCTGGAGAAGGCTTCATGAGGAAAGTTCACGAGACAATAAACAACATGGTGACAGAAAGCCTATCTGTTTTTTTTTTCTCTGTTATAGCCTGGCACTTAGCATAATGCCTGACAGAGTGGGCATTCAGTAAATATTCGAAGAATGAATTAAGAAGGAGGGGGCTGACATTAGAAGGATAAATAGGTGAAGAAGAGGGAGGAGGGCATTCCAGCATGAGGAAAGTCCCAAAGAAATGAGTCGGTGCCTTAGCGAGACTGGTTTAACCACAGTGAAGGGTGTGTAGTGAAGAGTAGTGGGGAATGAGGTTAGATATGGGGCCGATGGGGAAAGGCTGGAAAGCCAGGCAGAGAAATTTAGAGATGAACATTTCTTCATTCCTTTATTAAACTTTTACTGAGCATGGACCATGTACTAGGCACAAAGGCAAGAAAAAGCAACAGATATATAAAAATGAATAAGAAGACATCACCATCTGTCGGGGATAGGCAGAATATCTGCGCCTTATCATAATAACTGTGATAATGATTATATAAATGAAATATTTTGATGCTCAGTTTATTTGGTTGCAAGAAACTGAGGCTATGTCAAACTTGCTCAAATTCGTTGAGAATCTTTTTGAAAGGTGTACCAGACATTCAGGGCTAGGAAGTGAACTTCAAGATGGACAAGAGGAGGCTTGACTTGGTAAATTGATCTGGTTCTCCCTACCTCCTCCTCAGCAATGCCTCACCTCTGCCCCTTTCTCTGTATATGCTTCATTCTCCTGTCTCCCTCTCTTACTTGGATTTTACATGGTATAAGCTTGACACCATAAGACCACAGTACTTTCCCTCTCCTGAGCCAGCTATCCTCATCCACTCTCTGAGCTGTCGAATATCAATATTGTCAGAATATCAAGGAAACAGAAGCTGACTGGCTCAGTTCAGTCTATGAATGGCTACCCCCTGGGTCAGGTGATCATTCAGAACCAGCTGTGGTCAGAAGACAAATCATGTGATTAAAACAGGGTTGTTTAAACCTACCAAGAACCAAAGAAAGGATATGGACTGGGAGGCATTAACAGACAAACCTAATTCTTATACTGTAACAGTGCAGGGAACAAGTCAATTCATCTGGTGGGGGTGGCGAAGGAAGAAGGCTATGGACATAAGCAAACCTTGATTTAAAGGTCTATTTTAGCCATAGGAACAAAAAAAAAAAAAAGACATTTCAACTATGGAGGAAAGGAGCATTTTAGAGCAATTAGGCTGGCTCATAGGAAGAATTGGAAAAGTTACGCAACTGAAGGGACCCAGACCATCATGAAAGCTTTTTCCTAATCCAAGATGGAGCAGTTTAGAGATAAGGATAAAGAAAAAATGTAGCGTAAATGTTTTTAGGGCAGAGTCTGCTTCTCATTCATTGCTATAACCCTGTAGTAGTAGAAGTTCACTACACATGTGTTGACCTGAATTGAATTCCACTAAAACCTGGACAAACAACAAACACATTGCTATTTGTATTCTGTGAGAGACAGAGCCAGCCAGTATTAGGAACACCAAAGAAAAAAAAAATCAGAATATGATTTTTCTGATTCCCGATGCAGGGCTTGGGTCACTGGATGCAGACTTGGTGAGACAGAAATGCAGCAGGAGGAGAATCTGGGCCAAGCTGCCTGGCTGAGGGCTAGATGAACAGATAGCACTGTGCCCAGTGGCTTAGCGGCAGATCAAAGTCAGCTTCCCCAGCACAGGCAGCAAGCATGGCAGGAATCTGGGGGACCTTTCACCTAGTCCCTTACCCACACTCACAAATGGAAAGCCATGCCATTAATGGTCATACCTGTGAACACTGCTAGCACAGAGGCATCTGTGACAATCTTTTATAGTCTAGTACAGTCCAGTAAAGTCTAGTACATCCCCCCTGATTCTCAGGGTATATGTTCCAAGATCCCCAGTGGATGCCTGAAGCCACAGATAGGACCGAACTCTATATATATGATGTTTTTTCATGTTCGAATATACACTTTACAGCTTTACTTTAGCATATCTGAATTGCCAGCATCACTACTCTTGTGCTTTGTGGCCATTATTAATTAAAATAAGAGCAACTTAAACACAAGCACTGTGATACCATGACAGTACATCTGATACACCAAGATGGTTTTTAAGTGTCTAACAAGGGCTGGGGATAGCGTATGTAGCTTGGAGACACTGGACAAAGGGATGATTCCTGTCCCAGGCCAAACAGAGCAGGATGGTGTGAGATTTCATCACTCTACTTAAAATGGCTTCCAATTTAAAACTTATAAATTATTTATTTCTGGGACTTTCCATTTAATATTTTTGGACCATGGTTGACCACGAGTAACTAAAACTACAGAAAGTAAAACTGTGGATAAGCGGGGTGAACCACTGTATGTAGCTCTATCTGGACTGGCAGCTGTGATGTGACTGGGATATAATTTTTAGCCAGATCAGCTTGGTTTACAGCCCCGGTCTGCCACCTGGGCCAATTGCTTAACTACTTGACTACTTTGTGTCTCAGTACCTTTATGTATAAAACAGAGATAATAAACTCCTTTAGAGGGTCAATGGGAAGATTAAATGAGATAATATGTACAAAGCAATTAAAACAGTGCCTGGCACGTGGTGAGCAATCATAATAGGTCCCAAAAACTAGACTGCAGAAAGGAGCTTCCAACCTGGAGGGCCATGAAGGTCATTTAAAGCCATAGAGAGCAACCTGTTGGTAGCTATGATTTGGGCTTACCTAACTCCCATCCCTCATTTCTTCTGGAAACAGACCCTGATTGGTTTAGAAACAGCCATGGATGCTAAGCCAGGCCAATCCTAAATCTTTCCTGGGATTTTTCTACCTGTATCTTCTAACTGGTGAAAAAAAGAATACTACCACCACTCACCGCCCATCTTTTATCCTCTTTTGGGATTCAAACAGTAAAAATGGAAGCCCAGAGCTGCCCTTGTTTCCTTCCTCCTCCATATGTAGAAGCTGGCCTGAGAAAATGAAGTTAATTTGCAGAGAGAAGCTGGAACAGAGTCCTAGTTGGGGCAGAGCCCAAGTCTCTGGATCCTGTTGACCCTGCATTCAGACATCCACTCCCACTGTTTTGCAGTTTGATTACGGAAGCCATTAAATTAATCTCTCTCTTTTTCTCCCCACCCTTTCTTGCTCTCATTCTCTTTTTAAAGTGTTTAAATTACATTTCTGTCCCTTGCAAATAGAATTTGTGTTTGAGGGTCAATTCAGGAGGAAAACTTCTGAGTTTACATTTTCTTTTACATTAGAAAATGACAACACTTTTAAGTCTTGTGGCAAAACAATGTAGATTCTTATAGTTTATATTACTTTATTTTTTAATAAAGAAGGCCAGATAGAAAATCGATGGTGCTTTGTAGGCACTAAAATGTTTCTATCTTGGACCACTTGAAAAGGAGCAACCTAGAGGCAACTTTTTCAAGTTTCATCTCTTAAATTTTTAGGCTCTTCAGAGGGTAAATTTACATTAGCGGTTGAAAACTTCAATGCTATGGGGGCCAAGAAGGTAATATCAATAAGTGAAGTGGATGGATGGGTGTCATACAAGAGGGAGTGATGGGGATAAGGCAAAGTGGCAAGTGCTTGAGCCATCTAAAAGAAGCTGCTTCCACGCAGCCCCAGCCCACTGTTTCCATGTGCAAATGTGGCCACAGAGTTGCCAAATCCTCTAGTTTTTTAAGAGGTTCTGGACATCAGAATGTTTAAGGTGAACTTTTAAACTTTGAACATTGGCTATGAGTTTGGTTTTAAGAAATGGGTGTGTAGGTAGTGTTACTGTTTGGGGTGATTTGAACTTTGGTGTCGCCCCAGTAGCATGGGGGGGATAATGATACAGAACTGTAATTAGCATTTTTCCTGAGTTCTTTCTCACTGATGCAGTGAAGAATCACAGGTCAGTGAGATTTAGGAAAGATTTATTAAAAGTATATTTTGGAAAGACAGAGCATGCTCCAAGGGAGGAATGTGGTTTTGGCAAAGAGAGCTATCACCATGCAGAAGTAGGAAGGTCTGAATTATATTTGGGCCATGATGAGTGTTTACAAAGACATTGTGCATGTGCTTACCCAGAATTCAGTCTGTTATAATTAGATTCATGAACTTCCGGGCATAAACATGGTATTATAATGATGGTATAATGAGCCTCAGGTTGTAGGCAGGTTAGATAGTACCTTCTGCGCATGTGTCTTTGGCCAGATTCAACCAGCTATAGATTATGTCTTCCTGTCTTTTGTCTCTGGGGATGCAGGAGAGATCCTCTAACTACCAATCGGGTGTCCTTTGGGTGGTCTCTGGGGCTCTATTCCTTTGTCCCGCTATTGCTCATGTCTGATCAGCTACCTAACAGCAGGGTGACCAACTGTTCCCGTTTGCCTATTACTAGAGGTTTTCTGGAACATGGAACTTTCATTGCAAACAAGGACAAGTTGGTCACCCTGTGTGTAAGCCAAACAGAACTCACGTGAGACTTCTGGCTCACATATGTGGTCTCATTTCACCCCAAAACAATCCATTAAGATAGCAAAGCAAGGTATATATGTCCTCCAGATTCCCATCCCCACAACCCAAGAAAGCACATGCTATTGTTATTTGCACTTTACAGAGACTCACAAACTCCCCCAATGAGTGTGAGGCAGAGAATCTGTTTCTGCCACAACCCAGTGATTTCCTCATCTCCCCTTATGAGCCTAGCTTCATGTGATTGGTAAGATTCAGGCCTTTCCCTGCTGCTTCCAACCACTTCTCTGTGAGTAAAACCTTATCTCTTCTCAGAGAAAGCAGGGCCCTCTGACAGCCAGATTAAGGAGTTTCCTCCCTTAATCTCTCTTCTTTAGGCTGAAATAAAAGCTACATTTATAATTATATTCTATTTAGTGAACTTAGACCTGTTTGCTGGTATGGTATCTGTCTCCTCTGTTAGGGAAAGGAGGGAGACCAATATTTGCTGAATGCTCCTAGGCGCCAGGCCCCATGCTGGATACTCATATAGCACTCCTAATGCCCAACAAACTCCTGAGAGGACTGGAGTCCCAGGCCCGTGCCCTTTCCAGGCCACCGCCTTGCCAATCCAAGCATGCCAGGAGGGCGTTTGAAATTGCCAGGTTGTCATTATAAAAAGGGAGAGGCATGTGGCTCAGAATAGAGTGAAATAATAAGGGTCACAAATAGCCTCTGTCTGCATGATGCTCATCAGGTGCTGGTGGCTCTGTGGGTGGGTTACAGGGAGAGACGGGTCCACCCCTTCATGAAATCCTTCTCTGATGAGATGATGCATGGTAAGTGAACTATAAACTTTTAAGAGCACATTCCATACCTACTCATAAACATTAGAAACCATTCCCTTTGGGGAAGCTGGTATTCTCAAGGCAATAGAGCGTACTACTAGCTTAGAGTGGCCCCCAGGAGGATGTTCTCTCAACCAGAAGTCTGAATTCTTGTAAGGGAGCCAAAATTAGAAAGAAGGTGAGGTCTGTGTTTTATTAATACCTTTAGCCCTTACACCTTAGGTGTCTCTGACCCATTTTAACAGAGCAGCAGAAGGACAGAATTACATCGTGGTTACCAGAGGAGGTTTTTCCTGTCGGATCTGAGTTCAAATTCCAGCTCTACCATTTATCCGATGGGCGATGTGGGAGACAGGCTACTAAACTCTCTGACCCTCAGATTTCCCCTCTGAGAATGAAGCTAACGAGACCAGGGTATGGGGCTGTCATAAGCATTAAAAACAAGATGATACATTCCATGTGACCCAGAAATCCCACCCCTCTATAGTCATCCAAGAGGAATAAAAATGCATGTTCACACAAAAACCCATACATGAATGTTTATAGCAGTTTTAGCCATATTGCCCAAACTGTAAACAATCCAAATGTCCTTCAACTATGAGTGGATAAACAAATGGTAATATGTCCACATGACTGGAATATGGTTCACCCAAAACAGGAAACTACTGATGCATACAACATACACAACGATAATAGGGACGCTTCTCCAATGCTTTCTGCTGTGTGAAAGAAGGCAGGCTCAGAAGATTACATATTGTGTGAGTCCATTATATGACATTCTGGAAAAGTCTATAAGGATAGAGAATATATCAGTGGTTGCTAGAGGCTGGGATGGGAGGATAGATGGGGTGGTTTGGGCTAGTGAATGACTACGGAGGGGAATGAAAGAATTTGCAGGGGGAGAAGTGATAGGACTGTTTTATCTGTTGATTGTGGTAGTGGCTACATGACTGAATGCATTTGTTAAAATTCGCAGAACCATCCAATACAAAGGGTAAATTTTCCTGTATGTGTGTAAGTTATGCCTCATTAAACCTGACTTTTAAGATGTGAAAACAAAGGGAAAAGGCCTAACTTAGTGCCCCCAGGAAGAAAATAGCTATAGACTCCTTTTTATTAAAGTGTGTGTCTCCAGCATTTTTACTTTCCCAAGAGAGCCTGCAACTTTTGTAGAAAAAGAAGGGCGGCAGTATGTACGTGTGTGTGTGTGTGTGTGTGTGTGTGGGTGGGTGTATTTGTATATGTTTGTATATGCATAAAGAAACTCTGAAAATATACTCAAGAAAATAATAACAGCTGTGACCATGGGGATGGGGTAAGGGACCAGGTAGGAGACTTTTCAACATAACTTTTGTGTGTGTGTGTCTACATGTAATACATTTACATGGTTAAAAATGATATAATGTACATAATTGTATATACATTCATATATGATGTATATAATTTTTGAATCATGTGAATGTATTACCTATAAAATATTAATTACAAAAAAATCAAAAAGGTTGAAAGAAAGAGAAATGCTTAATTCCTAGGCATGACTCTCTACTGGTGGAATCTGTGAGGGGGTGGCATTCTGTGGCAGCTACATCACATGAGCATCTGCTTACTCGGCCTTGGCCCCACCCACCCTGCTAATAGACTGAAGGCAAGACTTGGGTGGCTCCTTGGGTAGGTCAGCTCCTGTTCTCACGAGGGAGCTGAATTGAGAACACCCTCTTTCTCCCCCAGATAACTCTCCCAATGGCAGAAGTTCCTTTTAGTCTTTCATCCCACAATTGGATTAAGACTTCATCCACAGATACTCTCTGAAGGAGAATTATAAGCCTAAAGTCATACTTTGTGTAAATGTCTGATATCAGACTTGTAGACTTTTTCCCAGAGACGACTTTTGGAAGAGGGCAAGCAGACCACCTGTATTTCAGGTGCCCAGGCCATTTCAGTCAGGGCACCTGAAATAGAGGGCAATGCAAAGACACAAATTAATTGCTTCTTGGTCTTGTTGTGGGGGTAGACTGAGGTCAGAACCCTGGGAAATAGAGTGGTGGGGTCCTGCCACATTGGGGAGTTTAGTGTTTGAAGTTAGACCTGAATTTGAATCTCACCTCAGCCTCTTCCTAGCTGTGAAGACCATGTATTTAACATCTCTGAGCCTCAGTTTTCTCATTTTTGAAATGGGAATGCTAATAACCCCTGTGTCAAACGAGTAGCCATGAGGGTGAAAGGAGATCATGTGGTGACCACAGATGAAACTGTGACTGAGGCACCTGATGAGCTCAGCACCCAGGAGTTCCTCAGCCAGCTCTGCCTGGGCCGTCTCAAAGCCGTACATGTAGTTCAGGGTGACAGACAGGAGCAGTGAGATGGAACAATACCAAGAATGAAAGCAGGGCGTCAGGGCTGACTCACTGGGTGACTCATTTCCTTGCCCAGGGATGTTCTGAGCATCCACAGAGCTGCTCTTCACCTCCTCACATCCTCTGTTCACCCTCTGTGGGGAAGGCCCTGGGAAGAAGGCCCTGCCCCCACGGAGAGCAGGGAGCAGAATTTCAGACCTTCCACTTCATACTCAGGACCAAAGGAAAGGTCAGCTAGCAACAAGGTCATTTTTCAACCCTCAAAATAACAGTTCCCATATGATGTAATCATTTTAAGAAAGACCAGTTTTTGCCTTGGAACACAGGAGAGATTCTAGACTCATTTTGCCTTTTTCCAGATCATCACAGGAGTATCTGCACCCCATAGAACATTTGGAAAGCACAGAAAAATGTAAAGGTGGTCAAAAAAATCATCCATAATCCTATCATTTAGATTTGTTTGTGGCAATGAGTTTGGTATTTTTCCATTCTATTTTTTCTCTGCATTTTTTAAATTATATGAGGAAGTTTATATTGTTTATATCAGCAGTATTCAAAAGAAATATGTAAACCACCAATATGAGCCACATATGTAATTTTAAATGTTTTGGGAGCCCCACTAAAGAAAAATGAAAACAATCAGGTGAGACTAATTTTAATAATATATTTTATTTAACCCAATAGATTCAAAATATTGTAATTTCATTATATAATCAATATAAAATTATTAATGAAATATTTTACATTCTGTTTAACTCTTTGAATTTTTTCCCCCCATACTATAGCACTTCTCAGTTAGGGCTGGTCACATTTCAAGGACTCAATAACCACATGGGGCTAGTGGCTACTATGTTAGGCAGCACAGTTCTATCTTGCTTTAGTTTTTGCTTAAGTTGCATCCTGAATATTTCCTTTTATCATAAATATCTTTTAAAAAAATAACTTTTTAAGAGTTTAAATAACATGTATTTACTATCTATCTAATTGTGAAAGTGATGTATTTGTTTCTGTTTTGTTTTTGTTTGATTTTGTTTCTCCTTACTCAGGGACAATTTGTCTCAGCCATTTGATATAATTACTTCTAGACTATTTTCTCCACAGATATTCATATTGAACAAAAATTAGACACATACAATATGTTCTATTTTAAAAGAACTCTTTTCAATTAATGATACATTATGAACAAACAAACAACAGTAAAAATGACAATGTCACCTTTGAGCCTCTACAGCGAGCCAGGCGTGTTCAAACACCTGTTCTCATCTCAGCAGTGTGTGTGTGTGTGGGGATTTGCATTCCCATTTCTCAAAAGTGAAAAATGGAGGCTCAAAAAGGTAAAGGGATTTTCATTATTGCAAAGTTGGGATTCAACCCAGATCTTCCGACTTTGTCTCCAAAGCCTTTCATTTTCACCATATGGTCTCCTTCTGGAAAGAGACAGGCTGAGGATCTAAGATATGCCAAAGAAGCAATTTACAAATTAACTTTTGGAGTAGGATTTCAGTAAATTGGGGCTGTTTCTACCCATAGGTTTGCCTAACAGCCTCTGTAATCACCCAGGTAAATCCTCTCCCTGCTGCACATACATGCCCCCAGGGCTTCCATCTTCTTGTGGGGGATCTTTCCTCCCAACCACTTCAACTTTAAGTTCTCCTTCCACTTTAACTTCCAAAGAAGAATCCTGGTATGTTAAAGTTTCTCAGCCTCACTTAGTGTTTCTCAGCACTGTTGACTTTTGGGCTAGATCATTCTTTGTTTTGAGAAGAGGCTAGCTGACTGTTCTGTGCATTGTAGGTTGTTTAGCAGCATCCCTGACCTCTGCCCACTAGATGCCAGTAGCACTCTCCCCACTCCCAGTTTAACTATCAAAAATGTCTGCAGATATTGCCAAATGTCCCCTGGGGTGGGGTGGAAGAATATTACCCTTGGTTGAGACTCACTGCTCTAAGTATTATCAGATGGGAGGAGTCTTTCCTAAACCAATCATTTGATGTGACCCAGAGACAAGATAGGACAATTACTTCCTACTCAGACTGTCATCCTCACAAAGATAGGAAACTTTTCTCTCCACCAGTAAATCTCCAGTATCCATATCCACTAAGCACTCAACAAATGTGTGTACAGTGAAGGATGCTGCTCATTTTTTTGTTGTATCTTATATTAGGCTTTCAAAACTAAGCTAAATACACTCAATATGTGTCCTAGATGATAGTGCTCTTTACAGAACCTTTTCTTCTATTCTGATATCAATTTGTTATTCTCCTATGCCAAAGAGAATGATATTCACTCTTAGCATTTACATCATTCACTATCACATTACATTTGGATTGGGCACATATGTCCTATGGTAGATTGACAAATATTTCTATGAGGCAAAGGAAAGAAAAATTTTAACATTTGCGTCGTATGCCATCTTTTGAGCACATGGTATTACATACCATAATCAACTGTTTTTCTAATTTGGGGAATTTAGATTGTTTCCAATTTTTCTCATTTTAAATAACACTACAGTGAACATCTTAGTGCATATATCCCCCCCTTTTTTTTAATAAAGAAAATCAATACTCCATCTATGGAATCCAAAAGAACAAATCTCTTCCTGCTAAACACATGGACTCCTTTGCTGAATTTTACAACTGGAAACTGCTTCTCTGATTCAGAAAACAAATCCCCAACATTAATTGAATTAATAATATTCCATTAAATTCAGCTCAAGTTGGCCTTCATCTTTGTGCATATAACTAGAGTAGTGGCTTTGTAAACAAACACATTGTCTGTCACAACTCTTTCGGCTTTAATTTCCTGATTCATTAAATGGGAATAATAACAGCTTCGAAGAGTTTTTTTGTGGATTAAGTGAGATAATGTATGCAGAGTTCTTGGCACCTATTAACAATTAAAAATTTAAAGTATAGTAAAATGTTAATGGTAGAATGTAGGTGGCGGGTATATCGGTGTCCCTATGAAATTCTTTCAACTTGTCTATATATTTGAAAGTTTTTATAATAAAATGTTGAGATCACAATAGAATGAGGCAAACATTAGAGAAAGTCAAGGGTACATAAACACATTACACCAGGCATGAATGTAGAATCTGTTCCTCTGGTACCACATCAAATGTATTCAGATCTTCCTTAAGTGTAGAAAAGTGTGACCAAAACTAGTAAGAGCTCTGGAAAAGACTGTTGGTTTTTATGTTACCATCTGGTCTCTGAATATAAACCGCAGTGAGGAGATGGCATATGCTGTAAAAGCGATTTGTGTTTTTTTAAGTTATAAAATTAAAAAATATATAGTTTATTTGCAACAACAACAACAACCCTGCTTTCAAGTCAACCCCTGCACCTAGGTTAGAATCCTTTCTCAGCTGCTTAGTAATTGTGTGACATTTGGGCAGGTGACCTCTCCTCTTCGGGCCTCAGTTGCCTCGCCTATAGAATGGGAATGATAATCACGCCTCCCTCACAGAGAGATATGAGGATAAAGTGAGAGCACACAAAAGTGCTTAATGCCAGGCTTGGCATACAGTGAAGGCTCTGTTTAGTTTCCTCCTTTCCAAGAGGCGACACTTAATGGCTTGTTTTGCCAGTGAATTATTCAGGGTGCCACTCTGCTAATGAAACTAAAGGTGATTTTTCTGTTGGGAAGGTCATGCAGAGATCAGGATCATAGACTGCCTACAGGCCAGTGTTGAAAAACAAACATATTGTTGTTACTATTTCCTCCTATTCAGAGCCCCTGAGAGCGGCAACTGGCTTTATGATTCACTGAGATCCCTCCCAGAATTTCACTTTGACCTTAAATATGTGAAAATTCCATTCCTGGAAGGTAGAGCACATTGCTTTGGGAAAGAATGCCGAACATATTTTGTATTCTGAATCCTCTGGTGTTGGTTAACATCAGAAGACTCAAAATGTGTGCCCATCATCTGCAGAATATGGACTTACCATAACATAAAATTCCATGCCCCCGTGTTTCCTGATATTTACAGAATACACCTCTCTTTTCATCCTTCTCCACTGCAACACAAAAAACATCCAAAGTCACACTCACTGTTTTCTGCAACAGTCATAGCCATGGCCATTATTGCCGTTCTTTTGGCACAGGAGAAAGGGAAAGAGGAGGGCTGGTGCCAGTTCATCTGGAGCCTTCATGTCAAGTAAAAGAGGTTCCTGTCCTCCAGGCAGATGGAGCCCTTGCCAGGGTGCATGACTTAGGGAGCAAAGAGTGGGTCCCCCTTTGCCACCTGAGTGGAGATCCCTTATGCAGGGCACAGCTTCATAGACCCTGGAACAGCAAGGAGTTTGGAGTTAGGTAGATTCTGTTTTGAATGCAGAACCAGACATTTATGGGCTGTGACTCTGAGCCAATTTCTAAATCTCTGTCAGCCTCAGTTTCCTCATTTGATTGTAATGTCAATTTCATATGGTTGTTTGAAGTGTTAAATGAGATAGAATATTTAAAACATGTATGTTTGAATAAACATAAAAGAAAATGCCTAGAAAGAGACATACTGAGCTATTAAAAGTGGTTAGAATTTAGGGAGGGAATTAAGGTCCCATTTTTTTTCTTTTTTTTTAAACACTTCTGTTTTATTTGAACTTGTCTTAATGTACCTTTATTACTGCAAAAATAATATTATTTGAGAATTATTTAAGATTTACAAAATACATGCAAAAATAATAGAGATTCCTTATATTCCTTATCCACTTTTTTATTTTTAACATTATATATGTATATATACATATACATATACATATGTATATGTGTGTGTGTGTGTGTATGTATGTGTGTGTGTGTGTGTGTGTGTGTGTGTATAAAACCACGGACCATTTTTCAAAACTAAGAAACCAGTATTTGCACATTACTACTATTAAACTCCAGACTTTATTTGGACTTCACTGGTTTTTCCCCTAACGTCCTTTTTCTGTCCAGGATTACATTCACATTGACTTTAGCTGTATCATTTTTGAAATACATGTAGATAGATAGATAGATAGATAGATAGATAGATAGATAGATAGATAGATAGAAGATATGCACACATTATATATATATAAAATGTTTGCCTATATTTGGGAACAAACAAAGAATACATGTAAATATCTAGTCTTGATATATGTAAATATATATTCTTTCGTTGTTCCCAGTTGGAGGGGAAAGGGGAACTCAGAAGTACTGAGAATGACTCTGCCATAAATAACTGTGCAACTCTGAGCCAGATGCTTCCCCTCTCTGGGCCTTAGTTTCCTATAAATGAGTGGGACAAGAGATTGCTAAGCTCCCTCTCTCACAGTCCAAGACCAATGTTTTTCAGGGGAGAAAAAATAAGGAAGTTAAAATAGGATGCAAAGGTACTTTTAAAATGTAATTCTCGAAGTATTAAAATAGATGTCTTAGCTCCAAGCAGTCCCTTTTGGCTTCATTAAGGAAAGGAACAAAGATTTGATCACATATTCCAATTGGGGACTCCTTGCTCCTGTGGCCACAAGGGACAGATGTATTTGGTGATCTAATTGGTCTTTTCCATTTCTCTCTACTGGGATTTATTTTTGTTGTGAAGGCTTGGAGTGGAGCCTAGTGGAGTATTTGTCCAAATTCTTAGAGAAATGAGAAATGTAGTAAATCCTGATTCTCATTTTGCTTTTTTATGTGTGACCTCTGGATCTCTGATGAGGAAGACAGGACCTGTAGCTGTTCTCCATTTTTCACTAACTGGTTTAATCTTAAATTCATGGAAACCTACCCAAGCTGTGCTAAGTGAGCTTTAGATAATTCGATCTGAAATGGATACTTAGGCATCAAACCCCAGCCTACCTTACCTCTCCTAGAGAAACCTGGTATCTCTGGACTTTCACATCTGACTTCCCCAGAATATTAGTATGGACTTCTTTACTCGAAACTGGGGCAGGCAGGTTCTTACCATGTTTGGCTGAAAAAGCAGAAATATTGTCATATCTTCAGAGGACCATTCCTCATTTATCCCTTGAAGATTAGGTCAGGCCCCTGATAAATGTTTTTAAAGCATCCCACATAACCCCATCACAGCAGTCACATACTTATCATTGTTTAAATAATTTGTTATACTTTGATTAATGTTTCTCTTTTCCTATCGTTCTCAATGTGGGCAATTTTGTTCCCCAGGGGACATTTGGCAATGTCTGAAGACATTTTTGTTTGTCACTCTGGGAATGGGCAGTAGTGGTCCCAAGTGAGTAGAGGCCAGGGATGCTACTAAACATCCTAGAGTCCACAAGACAGATCCCACAGCAAAGAATTACCCATGAAAATGTCCATAATGTTGAAAGAGAACCCCTGCGATAGACTGCAAGTTCCACAAGGAAAGGGATTTTGTTTTGCTCGCCACTGACCATAGGCCTCACACAGGGTTTGGCACAGAAAGCCCTTTAGTACATATTGATGACTAATACTTGTCCAGTCTTCCCTCTGAAGCTGGGCTGGGATAAGATTAAACTTTGTATTCCAAGGGTTGAATCCAGGATTTAACATGTAGTAAACAAATTATTGTATGAATGAATAAATGACTGACTGAATGAATGAATCCTTTCATCTATCCATCCATCCATTCGTGAATGACAGAAATGGGCCCTCAAGCCAAGAACACTTCAGTAGTGGTTTTAGTTTTACTACTACCCAGCTTGTCATCTTATGAATCTGGCTTGTATTTTTTAGACCAGAGTTATCTGATAGAACTTTCTGCAATTGTGGAAATGTTATATATCTGTGTAGTCCAATACAGTAGCCACAAGCCATATGTAGCTACTGAACACTTGAAATGTGACTAGTGCTGTTTTACTTAATTTAAATTTAAATAGCCATATGTGTCTAGTAGCTACTATATTGGACAGTACAATTCTAGATATTTCAGAAGCTTTTCATATTCAGTATCATATCACATATCATGTATATTGTAGACATGTAAAAATAGTATTGTTGGATGAGTTTTTGTATAAATATATTTTTCACAAGTTTCTGCAGCTTAGCTCTTTGATTCATTCTGTTTTTGACATCTATCCACTTAGATCTAGCTTATTAATGCTTCATGGTATGAATATTTTATGTTTTATTAGCCATTCTCCTAATAGACATTTTCATCCTCTTTGCCTTCCTTTCTTCCTTCCTTCCTTCCTTCCTTCCTTCCTTCCTTCCTTCCTTCCTTCCTTCCTTCCTTCCTTCTTTCCTCCCTTCCTTCTTTCCTCTTCTTTCTGTTACATACAATGCTGAAATGAATACCTTTAAATGTCTTCGTAGGCTTCTCATTGGTAACTCTCAAAAGTCAAAGTCTCATAGTGTATGCATAAGTTTAATTTTATTAGTTCCTACCAAAATCATGCCCCAATTTTTACACCTGGAATATAAGAGGATTCAGTAATTTCTAAAGTTTCCTCCTCCAACTCTAAAACACAATCATTCTGAGACAATAGAGGTGAGAGGCAGACTTAAAACTTTTGCGAGTGATCTCATATATACTGTGCTCAGTCAGAAGCAGCGGAAACAGATAATATCCAGGGTCATGTGTTCCCAGTTGTTCCCTCTCTGGGTCCCTGGGAAGAGAAAGCTCTATAAAACAGCAGATCAAATTTTCTTTTAATCCTCTAAGTAGTGAAGTGAATAAAAGTTTCTGACAATGGAAAACTCCAGTTACTCAATTACATTAAAATAAATCTGTCACTAGACTTGGAAACTCAAGCTTTGCTTGCTCAGATAGCTACAAAAGTAAAAAGGTTTCCATGCTCTGCACAATTTTTCTAACTTCCCCCATGTGATTGTGATTTAGAGTCATTTTACCCATTCGCACCTGCTGTTACCCAATTGTTAATATCAGTGCAATGAATAATAAAACAGATTGTAAGTGGAACCTAGCTAATTCCAGTAAATTCCTCATTTCTACTAATTTTGAATGTGTCTATTATATCCAGGTAGTAACCACAATTCAAGATATCAGAATACACACACTTTAGGCAAATAATATATTCTATTCCTTAGAAATTAAAGATACAATAGTCTTTGACCTCTTGTCCATGACTCATGTCAGTATGAGTCCAACCTCATGAGAGGGCTTTAACCCACTTATCTGAGTGGGAAAATAGTGTTAGGACAATATGGGCTTTTCCATCACCTGTTTAGCTGTAGATACTCAATACTGGGAAGTATAACAATAAGAATGTATATAGAAATATATAAGATAGCTCAGTGTTGATTGAATACTGACATTAACTACCTCCAATATTAGGATTAAGTTTGCTAAAAATGAAACTTTAGAACAAGATAAAATAATTTGGTGGTTTCCTTCCCATTATAGATTTACTTATTACAAAATCTTTGGAAATTATAGAAAAGCAGAAGGAAGAATAAAAGAATGATCATTATTACTATTTTGGTATAGTTCCTTCCTATTTTTAAAGAAATTCTTTTATATTTTGGGAAGTTTTAAAATTTCAGGAAATTACAAACAATAACAACAACAATGAAACCCATGCCCATCTTCTCACCACTAACTCAGAAATAACCATTAACATTTTATAACATTTGCTAACAATCTTCGGTCTATTGAAACTAAAGGCTAAAAAAAAAAAAAAAAAAAAAAGCTAAAGGCTGATTTAACCACCATCTCCTATCATGAACTTGGAATTTTCCCTTCAGTTCATTAAATCACACACACACACACACACACACACACACACACACACATACGTATATGCATATGTGTACATATATAGAGAGATATATACATATAGCATATAGATATATACATACATGTTTTATATAAAAATATATATAAATGGGTTTTAAAAATTTATTCTTATTTATAGGTTTTTTTATGTATGGTAATGTATAGTGTTGTTCTGATGTACTGATAATGATACTATACCCATTGTTTTGCATTTTAATGTCTCTCTTGAGGAATGAGAATCTGAGCAGGATAGGAGAATAAAACCTCAGTTCCCTCATCTGTAAAATGGTCAGTAGTTGCACCTACCTCATAGTGTAGCTGTGCTGATTAAATTAGATTGGATAATGATATAAATATTGGGAACTCACTCTGTGCCTGGCATATACACTCCCTCCCATTTCCCTCCAGCACAGAGAGCTCTTGGGTAGCTTGCATGGGTTCCAATTACAACTATTTCTGTGACCTTGAACCACACACCTAACCATTTGGGGCCTCACTTTTCTCATATTTATAATACAAATAATAATTGTACACATGTCTAGGTGGTTAAGATAATGACAGGAGATAATAAAGTACCCTGAATAGAACCTAGAATGTTATTAGGCACTAGGGAACTGACAGCTATTGCTATCTCCTTATCTTTTCCACCTTAAACTTGAGCCTGCTTAACAGATCTTAATGGCTGAAAATAAATCTATGAAAAAAATTATCTGTGGTCAAATGAGTTTGGGAAACCCATCTATTCTAGCCAGCCCTTGATTTACAGTGCATAGTAAGATATCAAAAGCACAGAAGTCCAAAGCAAAAAAGAGTTTTAATTCAGCATTTCCCAAACATATTTGACCACAAAATCTTATTGTTCCACTAACATCTATAAACGTCTCAAAGAAGTAATGTCCTATGTGGAACACATGTGGGATATTAGTTTATGGTATGACTTCCTCATGTTACAAAGATGCATCTGAATTGGGCACTTCTGTGACTTGATCCAAACAAGAAAGCTTAACTGGCTACTGTAAAATCTCTGATGTCATAAATTAGAATATGTACTGATAACCATGCACTAATTATCAGATTCTCAGATAGCTTTGAATACCTTACAGATTGTTGTTTCATAACAACAAGATTTTTTTTTTTTTTAGTTATTTTAAAGCTAGGTGTCTATTTATACCTTGGGCAGTGCTTTGTGGCCTTGGAGCAAATCTCTATAATGTAGAATAAGACCTTTCTTACTCAAGGCTTGCCTTGTCTGAGGTCTTTCAAATATCTTGGGGAGTCCTGTATGACTGAAGATACCACAAACCAAGCCATGGACAGTGAGGAGATATTGGCCACACATATACTCATCAATGAATTCATATCCAGAATGTATTAAAGACTCTAACAAAATACAAACAACTCAAATGAAAAAAATGGGCAAAGGAAACAGAAGAGGAATTTAAATGGTCAATAAATACCTGAAAAGATGTTCAAACTTATTAGAAATAGAAAAATGTAAATTCAAACAATGGAATGCATGCATGTAGTATAAGTACAAAAAACAAGCATGGGATGATACACTCCAATTTCAAAATAGTGGTTACTATGGGGAGGGAGAAAGGAGAAAAGGATGGGGAATAGGACTTTAGAATTATATATATTATTTTTTCTAAAAAACATGAAGAAATATAGGGAAGTGTCAAATCTATCATGTCAAATCTATCAACCCTGTATGATAAATATATGGCATTTATTTTCTATGTATTTGAAATATTTTCTATTTTAGAACGAAAAAACTTCACTTTGAACTGATTTATATGACTGTAAAACTTTGTAAGACACACCACTTTATAAAAATATATTTTTCAATTTCAAGTATTATTTTTATTTCATTTCCTTCATTTATTGATTTTGCACTTTAATCAATAGAATTGTCTGGAATAATTTGTCCATTGTAAACCCGAGATGTTGGTTGTTGTGGTTTAATTATCCTCTAGGGTCTAGGTCTAGGCATGTAAATTTTCCTGAATAGCTGTTGCCTTTTCCTTTTTCAAAAAACTGGTCATAAATCTAGACAAATTTGATGATACTATCTAAATGTATCAATCAGGACTCAATGAAGTTGCAAGTGAAAGAAAAATCATTTTAAACAGACTTAAGATAGAATTTTATTTGGCCATGTAACTGAAGAACTCTGGGTTGGTTGCAGGGATGCTGGCCAGGCTTTAGGTACCACTGGATCCAGAATCTTAAATGGTGACATCTATTCCCACTTTCTTTTCAGTATTACTACTGATGTTGCAATAAGCATGTCATTGCATGCTTTATATACAAGAGAGAGAGTTTATCAAATCTAGAAGTGGAATTGCTAGGTCAAGAGTATAGATATTTCCAAATTTCTAGCCAAAGTAATAACTTTTGTTTTGTTTTGTCAATTTACATTTCCACCAGTACCAGCAGCATAAGAAAGTTCTCATTTCCTTTCCTTTTGTTCTTATTACACTTAAGATTTTAAGATACTAAATTTTTTCCACTCTTCAGCCAGGTGATCAAGGTCAACAATGTTACCCCAATAAATTTAATTTAAAAAAATAAAAGAATAAACTACTGACCAACAACAATACAAGTGCATAGAATAAGTAAGTGTCTCTCAGAGGGAGTGTATAATGCCACCTTTTGAAGGCTGATTTAAATATTTGTTTCTATAAGATAATTATTTGATGATAGATTTGAGAGAGGGCTCTCAAATCATTAAATTTTTTTTTTATTTAGGATTGTATTTATGCTGTCTGATCTTTATGACAAATTCAATTCTGGTTTAAGTCTAATTTTTTCAACACTTCATCAATTGCAATAATGATTGCTGGTAAGATTTGTGTTATAATAGTATACTTTACAAAATACAATTTAGCTCATTCTCCCTATGATAACCCTTGTGAATGACAACAATACTGCTATAAACCCATTTTGCAGAGGAGGACACTGAGGTTTCAGAGTAATTAAGAGATTTATGCATGTGACAAGTGACAGAGTGGAGACTCGAAGTGAAATATTCTGCTTTTTCCATCTGTACTAGTAGTTTTTAGGGTCCACCAAAGCAGATATTGCCAATCTTCTACCAGTTAAAAGGAGAAAAAATAATTAATGGATGAAACTTCTCAATTATAACATTTCTCTGAGGGGTGTGTGTGTGTGTGTGTGTCTTTTAATGGATATCTCATGCTTGTCTGTACTAAATACTGGAATAGGATAGTATCTGATGTAGCATGAAATTATATGTTTTGTAATTTTAAGTTTTCCTATCAATATTTCTATAGTGTTCTGAAGAGAGCTCAGATTTCCAGGTGTTGTGCCATGGGAATATATTTTAAAGTCATTGCATTATGTTACGCTGAGTAAGCCCTGGAACCTGCAAGCCAGACACATTTTAGGTCCCAGAATAATGGTAAAGAGCTACTATGGACTTGCATCACTCTCTCACATTATATTTTTTCTCCTTATTACTCATCAAAGCAAAATTTATGGAGGGGTGTATCCAAAGAAAGTTATAAGTACAGATTAGCTACAAGAATGTTCATCTCAGGGGTGTTTATAAAGTTTTTCGTAAAAGGAAATAAACTAAATGTCCAAAGTCAGGGATTTGCTAATAAATGAAGATATATTCTATAACAGAATACTCCTCTGTCACCATGCATTGTTAAAAATATTTACCAATGTGTACTGATGTTCACAGTCACATCAAAAATGCAGGATAATAGTATACATAATGAAGTCAATTTTTGTATGTATAATGCAAATATACATAGAAAAATTCCGGAAATATATATAGTAAACACTCGTCTATGCGGTGGTTTAAAAGTTTTTAAATAATTCTTATTAACTTATTTGCAGCTATTATTTTTAGTTTTTACAATGAACACACATTGCTTTTGCTGTATAAACTCCCCCCATAACTTATTTAAAAAAAAAAAACCCACTCAGAACTTTATAAAGCATTAGGAAATATATTACCTGCTGCATTCTTTTAATGTAGAGAGCAACGAAAAAGGAAACGACTGTGTATAGAATTTAATTTAGACACAAGAAGAATTTTCTGAAGGTAAAATCTTTAATCTGTTATAATGGGAAGGGCCTTAGGCGCAACAGTGAGGTGAAGGGAGGTGGTCGAGGTTCTGACTCCTGAGGCTGAGCTGAATGTACAATGGTGGAGAGGATTTAAAGGTAGAATGTAAAAGGCTTTCTAACGCCGGCTTCCAAGGATACAAATTGCCTTGAGATGCAGTCAGTTAACAAGCATGCATTGAGGACAGAGTTCTGAAGAGAGGAAAAAAATAGGAAATCAGATTTCCATTATTCATTCATTCATGCTTAACCATTATTGATTGCTCGCTCTAAATCCAGCATTGTGCTAGGTGTTGGGCTCTGCTCTTTACAAGTTTACAATTTAGTTGGAGAGATAAAAGATGAGGATATGAAATTATTTGAGAAGGACCAGAAACTAGAAGGAAAAGCTAGGTAACTTAGATCAGTTAAGAAGGGATCAGAATAGTTGCAATTAGTGAGAATAGGCTTCTAGAATGTTGGAATTAAAAAGCTGAAGAAAGTTTCAGGGAAAAGATGATAAATATGAAGAGCTTTTGACTAATAATTTGATATCTCACATTTACCAATTATTATTTCATTTATGAGATATACCTTGACTTTTCTAAAATTTGAGATTTTAAAAATGTGCTCTTAAAAAAATAAAAATAAAAAAAAATATGTGCTCCCTTTCCATGAAATATTTAGGTTTTTTTTTTTTAAATAAAGAATTAGGTGAAACAAGATAGATTAGAATTATAGACCTTCAGAGAGGGAGGTTACCTTTGCTATTATGTAGTCTACGGAAGATACTGTATTGTCAGTCCAACATCTGTTCTCCTCCTCTTCCTTGCCAACTGACCCCCAATTGTGTTCAGAGCATCCATGTACCCATTTAAAAACACCCACACATTTCCCAACTTTCCTTTCAGATGGAGTGACCATGTGACACAGTCCTGGCTAATGAGATGTAAGTAGAAACTTCCGTATGGGTCTTCCAGGGACCAGAGTTGTCCCTTTGGCCGTTTAGCCTTCCTTCCTCTTTGGGCCTAGAATGCAGACAGGATGCCTAGAGGTGACAGCTGACTTGTAAGCATGAGGGTCACCTAGAAAGCTGGCAGAGGGGAAAGCCTATGTGCCTGTTGGGACTGCAAGGCTAGCTCTGGATTACCTAATTTAGACTTCTTGCATGAGAAAAATAAAACCTCTGAGCCACTGGTGTTTGTTACTAGCAGCCAAACACAATGCCTGCCTGATAAATAATCTAACCCGCTTATTTCACAGAGATGAGGGAGGTCCAAGAAATTTCCATACGCTTGGGCAGATTGTATCAAATTAAGACTTCTTCACTTTGAAATTCCATCCTAAACCTCTTAAGTGTGTGTGTAGTGGGGACTGGGAGAGTGGGAAGGGAATCTATCAGTTCAGATCATTGAAGGCATGGCTTCTTCTAGAGACTCAGTAATTTTTTTCGGGTGGTTTTCTCTCTCCCCATCTTTAGGTGATGCTTACTTTATTTCCTCTATTTCAGACAGGCTCTTTCCTCTTTGTCACCGGGTAGTGCCAGTAGCTTGAGCCTTACTCTACTCAGGATTAAGTCCAGAGGGAAAGCAGAAATCCCTCCCTGGAGGAAAGTGGTATTAATCAGGAGAAGTGTGACTGCCTTCTGGGAGTATGCATCCTTGAACTAGAAGTTAGGACTCTGGCTCCAGGTCGGTTCACATAGTACTTTATCAAATAGCCTCTGATAGACAATGTAAATCATTATATGAGACATCCATGAGAAATACATACCTATGGCCTATTTTCTTGGATCATATAAATGATTGCAAGCTCCTTTGGTACCTTTTGACCATAGAGGTATGTGAGAAATAGATTTTACTGTGGAGAAAATACTAAGTCTATCTAGAAGAAATTAGAACTTGTTGGGCAACCATATCTAAAGGCCTCCATCACTGAAAACAACAAGTCAGATCTGGGGTTTAGGATTGACCTGCTCATGAGCAGTGACACAGATTACATCTTCCTCTTTCCCTCTGGAGGGAAACCTACTGGAGCAACTCTCAATAGGCTTGTATATAAAAAAAAAAAAGTATTTATTTAATAACTACAAAGGGGTGATGATCTACTTGTTCCTTATGACTCCAGTTCAGGCAGTCAGGGCTGAGTTCAGAGTTCCCTCGGGCTGTTTTGTAACTGGTTTTTAGATGCTTTGTTCCTTGGTCCAGGCCTTAGAGAGTAAACCTTAGGTTCATTATTACCTAAGTCTTCCATGAATGGAAGGTTCACAAATTGGTCTTCTTTGAAGACATTATGGCTGCTTTTCCTTTCTACTAGCCCTTTTTCTTTTCATGAAGAATTGGTGGCTTTTAGCATTCTTGAACTTCTTCCACATTTAGTTACTATGAAAGGAGCATTTAGAAGCTTAAATTTTGATGCTCAAGTTTGTTTGGAGTGAAAACTGGATATGTATGCTTATGTAGATTTGTTTCTTATCAATTTACTCTTTTACTAAGTGTCAGCAAGTTATATTTTCTTGGGTTTTCTACTGGTAAGAAGTAAATCTAGGCTAATTTCTGTTGCAGTTAGAGTTCTGTTGTTCCAGGTAACAAAGTATAAAGTCTCTTTGGTGGTTTATGATTGGTGGTGTTTGTTTCTTCTTTAGATTTTTTGGTAGTTATTGGACTCCAATTATGAAGAATCTGTTGGTAGATGATTCAAACCTTTATCCCACCATCTCCTTTTCTTGACTATTCTTAGACTTTTCTCTCCTCCTCACTCTCAACCTTTAAGCAGTTTCTGAGTTCTTTTGATTTCTCTTTCACAACATCTTACGTAGACAACTCCTTTCCACTTTTTTCCAACTTCTACTCTTTAGGGCCTCTTTCCAGGCCCTCAGCTGCCAATTTACTTTTCACAGTACTGCCTTTGTTACTTTTTTTTTACTAATTAAAAGATTTTTTTTCAATTGCAGTTGACATATATATTTGTTTCATGAGTACATTATAGTGATTGGACATTTACATAACTTACAAAGTGATCTCCCTGATAAACCTAGTACCCATCTGACACTGTACATAGTCACTATAATATTATTGACTATATTCCTTATGTTATACTCTACAACCCCATGACTATTTTGTAACCACCAATTTGTACTTCTTAATCCCTTCACCTTTTTCAACTTCCTTCCATCTGGCAACCATCAAAATATTCTCTGTATCTGAGTTCGTTTCTGTTTTGTTTATTTGTTTTGTCCTTTATATTCCACATATAAGTGAAATCATGGCATTTGTCCTTTTCTATCAGACTTATTCCACTCAGCACAGTACCCTAGGTCTATCCATGTTGTTGCAGATGGCAAAATTTCATTCTTTTTTATGGCTGGGAAATATTTCACTGTATATATATGCCACCTCTTTTTTCTTCATTCATTGATGAACACCAGGTTGCTTCCATATCTTGGCTTTTGTAAATAATGCTGCAACAAACATATGGATTCATGTGTCCCTTTGAAGTAATATTTTGGGTTTCTTCAGATAAATATCCAAAGGTGGGATAACTGGGTCCTTTTTCTGTCTCTTGTTTTAGCCTCTTTTAAAGTCTATTTCATCTGGGTAAGTATTGCTACCTCAGCTTTTTTTTTTTTAATTTCCATTTTTTATGGAATATCCTTTTCCATCCCTTTACTTTTAGTCTATATATCTTTCAATTTGAAATGAGTTTCTTATAGGCAGCATATGTAAGGGTCTTGTTTTCTTATCCATTCAGCCACCCTATGTCTTTTTTCCTTTTCCCCAGCTTTATTGAAGTATAATAGACAATTAGTTATTCATATTTACATTGCACAATTTAATGAGTTTTTTTCAATTATAGTTGGCATACAATAATATATTAGTTCCAGTTGTACAGCATAGTGATGATAGATCTATGTAACTCACAAAGTGGTCATCCCATTAAATCAGGTATCCCTCTTCTCCCTTTCATATTTTTTACATCATTGACTATTTTCCATATGCTACACTTATATGACTATTTTGTATCTATCTATTTGTACTTCTTAATCCCTTTGCCTGTTTTCTCCATCCCCTTCAAACACCCCTTCTATCTAGTAGCCCTCAAAATATTTTCTGTATCTATGGGTTTGTTTCCATATTTGTTGTTGTTTATTCTGTTGATTCCCTCTAATATACTCTTCATCTCAGATAATGTAATTTCATTTCTGACTGGCTCCCTTTTGTAATTTCCATTTCTATTTTTATACTTTTTATCTCTTTGTTAAAGTTCTCACTGAGTTCTTCACTTAATTTCACTGAGCATCCTTATAACCAGTGTTTTGAACTTTGCATCTGGTCAATTGTTGCCTCCATTTTCTTTAATTATTTTTTTCTGAAGTTGGGTCTGTTCTTTTATTTGAGATAGGTTTCTTTGTCTCCCTATTTTGGTTGCCTCTCTGTATTTGTTTCTATGTATTAGGTAAGGCTGCTCTATCTCCCATTTTTAGTAGAATGACCTTATGTAGTAGGTGTCCTGTAGGGCCCAGTGGTGCTCTCTCCCTGTTCACCTGAATCAGGTGCTCCAGGTGTGTCTCTTGTATGGGTTCTGTATGCCTTTCTGTTGTAGTTGAGCCTTGGTTGCTGTTTGTACATCAGTGGGAGGGATTGGCCCTTGGGCTGATTGGTTGTGAGGACTGGCTGGTAACTATAGTAGAGCAGCTGGTGTGCAAGGACTGACTCCATGAAGCAGGATTTGTTTTAGCAGGGCTCCAGTGACTGACTAGTCTGTCCTTTGGGCATGTTGTCCTGGGAGCTGGCTGGTGGTGCTCTGTCTTGGTCTGAAGCTGGCCACTGGACATGCAAGCCCCAGGGCCTCCTGGGAGGGCCCCTGCCACAAGCCAAGTTCACCTGCTGCCTGTACCTTGCCTGGGGCCACCTGAAGCAGTCCACAGATGTCTGTCACTTGTGCTGGGTTTGGAGGTGCCTCAAGAGGTCAAGTTGCAAACCAGGGTTGGCTGCTGCTAGTGCCAAGTTTGGGGCTGCTCAGCAAGAGGTATAGGGCACACTGAGGCCAGAGGCTACTTGTTTGAGTTTTGAAGTTTTAGGTAAGACTGCAGCATGAGCCAAGACAGGCTGTTTGTTTTGAAAAGTCACTGTAAGTGGCTTGGGTGGGCCTACAATTTTGGTGGGGTGGGGTCTCAAGGAATCATCAGGGAAGGGTGACCAGTATTAGCCAGGGTGATGAAGACTCAGATATGGCAACTGTCTAGGTCTGCACCTTGGGAGCAGGGAGGGCCCAACAAAGGAATGGTGGCCTCCATCAGCACTTTTGTCTGGGAGAAAGCTGTCCCTCCAGCCCTTGCCCTGAAGCCAGACAACTTAGTTCCTCCCTATATGTCCCTGGCACCTTTCCAGCTGCCCCAGTGTTGGAGCACTGAGTGACTCTTGAGTTTGTCAGTGGGTAACTCTGTGAAAAGGCACTTTAAAAGGAATGCCTGGGACTTCAGCCACAATCTTTGCTGATTTTCACAGCAAGAAATTTATGGAGACTTTTCTTCCTGGCACTGGAACCCTAAGCTTGGGAGTCTAGTAAAGGGCTGGGATCCCTTGTTCCTCTGATCCTCCAGAGGGGTCTTCTGCAGCTGAGCTATCCCTTCAGGCTTTTAACATCCACATGCTGGTGTGGAAATTAGCCCAATTTGCATCTTTGCCCCTCCTACCAGTCTCAAGGTGACTTCTATACATCCTCAGATGTAGAACTTCTGTTCAGCTAGACTACAGGCAATTCTTAATCATAAATGTTCTGTAGTTTAGTTGTAATTTTGATGTGGTCGTGAGAGGAGATAAGCACAGTGTTGACACACTTGATTATCTTTACCAGAATTCCTTTGTTACTTTCTTAAAATACAACTCTGGGCAGGTCATTTCTCTCCTCAAAAACCTTCAGCATCTCCTTAGTGCCTATAGACTAAAGAACAAACTCCTTCACATAATGGTTGAGTTCTCTTGACTCTACCCTTTTCTTACCTTTCCAGTTTCTTCTTTCATTTCATTAACCTCTGTAGCTAATGTCAAATTCCTATTAAAAGGGCTTTTGAGAGTTTGTTTCATTCTGGGTGCAAAAGTCATGTGCTCACAATCAACTGCAAGTTATTTAAGGCAAGGATGTATTTTATTTATTTTGACCTTCTTGCGTACAACCAAGGGTTTACCTATATTAGAGAGAGACCACGAACTGTAATTCAGTGTGATGATAGCTATACCAACAGTATGGATACAATGCTATGAAAATCCAGAGAAGAGAACAAATCATATTGCTTAGAAAGGCTCAGAATGAATTTGCAGATGAAGTAATACCTGAGTTGGACTTTGAAGAATAAGTAAGATTTTTCTAGGTAGAGAAATTGAATGAATAAATAAATAAATATTCTCTCTGAGCCTGTATTTTGTAATTAGATTCTAACACCTGTGGGTAAATCCCTTGCATGCCTCTTCCATGTTTGGAGCAGTCCACATTTCCTAATTCAGCCGAAACAAGTGCTTCTTGGGTGGAATATGTTATTTCTAAAGTTTGTCTAATTTATCCAGTAACTTCAACTGAGCCCTTCGATTCTGGGGCTTATTTGTGGATGACCAATTCAACTATTTTATCAATGCATCCTTAACCTAAGTATTTAGCCATAATCTTCAGCAAAGCTGAAAAAAGGATAGTGTTTTTTTGACCATCCACTGACAAAGTCCAATGAAGCTCAGGTATTTCTTGGGATATTTGTATCAACACACAATAGCTGTGATGCATTGCACTGTAAACATTTGTATGTCAGGACTTTGACTTTTAAGCACTGCAGGAAATGTGTTGGAGTGAAGAGATACCAGCTGTGGGGGCAGAGAAGAAAGGGTGATGTGTGTTGAGTGGCATTCCTTCCTTTTTCCCTCTATAAGCTCACTAAGAAAGCAAGAGTATGACATCCTTGTAGATACCTGTACAGAACTCTAGAACAGCACCTGTTATGATGCATGTGTTCGCTTACAAGTCATGTCCCCTCTCAGGCTGAGAGCTGACTTCTTATACTCACTCATCTTTGTAATATCTTTGTAGTAACTCTGTACCATAGTTCCTAGAAACCATGCGTGGAAAGAGGAAATAATGGATTTACTTCATATAGAGGGATGATTATTTTTCTTTTCTGGGTTATAGATATTATTTTTCCCCAGAAATCTTATGAAACTTAAAGACTTTCTTCACTCTAAGGAAAAAGATGCATATAGGTACCAGTTTGCAAAAATTTGTATACATGTTTAGAGAGATTACAGATGCCTTCAAACAAAAACATAGACCTCAGGTTAAAATTCCCTGAATTAAGAGAAAGAGTAATAAGAAATAGTAAAACAATTTCTCATTCCTATTCTTGGTCAAACTAATATCACAGCTGAGGTGGGGGTACCAGACCCAATACATATTATGACTGGATGTAGAAAGAGCATCTTGCAAACCTAAGGTGGCAGTTTCAAGGCCGGTATGAATGACTTGCGTGCAGTTTGCAAAAGTCTAACCTGCCCACTGTTGAGATTATCTAGAGATATCTTCCTTCCTGTCTTAGATTAATGGGCTCAGGGGTTTCTATGTTCCCTTAAAATTGCTCCATCTTAATCCACCCTTTGAGTTTCCTGGTATTTACCTTCTTACTGCCCTCTCGGTCCTCCAGATCCAAACTGATTGCCCCGTAGCTCAGAACTTGCAGTTATTCTAGATTTTGGGAGACTGAACTGTTCTCCAGAAGACCTCAGGAAAACTTTGAGTCAGACCAAATCATAAAGCATAGAAGTACTTCGTTAAAGTGAATTAGGTGCCTGATTATCAAATTTAGGCACTTTGAAAGGTGTAAGGAATGAGAGTGTGCTAAACCTGATGGGAAAACTACTGAAACTAATTTTGCCCTCAGAAGTATTCGCTAGAACATGTTCTAAGGGCAGAAATTGACATATAAACATAACCAAATAGGATTTTGGTTATAATTTCAGCACAAATTCAGTCAGTCACAGCTATTTCTCACCACTATCAAGTCTCCATTATTATTGAGTGCTCCCAAGGTGGGGCAAAGATAATTTGTGGTCTAAACTTATTTTTTTGTTCATGACTTAAGTCACTCTGGAAATTTCCCTTTCAGATTTTGTATTTGTTTAGCAAGTTCTTTACAATATACCTGTGACTAAAATTTTAACAGCCTCAATTATATTACAATGACAAAGATTCTGTAGGTCTTGTGACAACACATTCCTCTGTTCTGTATGACTTTAATTCCTTTTCAGTGGTTGATATTTGAACCTCTTTTATTTGAGGCAGATCCAGCAACACAATTCACTAAGTGCCTAAACAGGTCCAGGAGGGGTTAAAGAACACGCCATCAATATAAAAACTGCCACCCTATTGTGTAATCTGTACAACCTTGTAGTTGAATCTGGGTTCTTGTGAAATTTTAATCGAGTAACTCAGGAATGTGATATGATTGGGAAGTAATATAAAGAAATTCTACAAACTATTAAATCTGCTTTATGTCTTGTTCCATAATCCTATTGTAATTTCCAATGAGAGGAAATTTCCACATTTTATGGCTTAAAGTGTCACTTTTTATTGCACATAGAGAAAGGTTTATGAAGGTATATGTTTGGGTGATGGAGTGGTTTTTAAAATATAACATGAGACTAGTTCAAATATCAAATATAGGGGAAGCAATTGAGACATTAATGACCACAGAAAAATATTATTGGAACTAGGAGTAGCATGTAATTTACTAAAGACACAATGATCATATAGTTACTTTTGTTAACCCTCAATATCATACAGGTTATATTGTATTTTGTGACCAGAAATGGGAAAACACTGTTTAATAATTAATTTGTGGTTTTAGTCACCTAATTTTAAGGGACAAAATGAAATTCTAGGTTTCTATGCTATTGCAAAACATGACATTGAAAACTGTCCATCTAAGCAGTTTTTCAAAAGATGTGTCTCTGTAAAAGGACATGGCAGGGGACCACTGAATTTTCAAATGTCCATTTAGATATAATCACTACTTGTTGCAGGGCTTGATGGGGTAGGGCCTGAACCCAAAGAATACCAGTATAGGAGAATTGACAGTATAGGTCGTCACACTTTGGAATACCTCTCTTCACTTTTATCTTACCAGGGGAAACGTGATTAACATATACAACAAAGAACTTGCATTAAGAAAAAAAAGAGGAAGAGGACTTGCTACTTCTTGACTTCTTAATGAGGGTCATAACAGCAACTGGGGATTTCCTAAACCCTGAATTTGTTGAATGATTACATAGGTCTGGGGAAAAGAAATATGGTCAGAGTGATTCACTCAACTTTTTTAGTATTGGGGTTCTGCCTGGTGCTTTGCAATTTCCTCTTTTGGCATTATATGTTGACTAATGGAGCTGGTAGTTCTCCAACAGGTGCTTACTCCTACTGGTATTCAAAAGTCTTGACATAGGCCTTGGCCTGTTGGGCAAAGTGGGGTTTAAGTCTTCCTCTCTTTAAATGAGTGGGGCTCTGACCATTATGAAGGGACTTCCCTTGGGACTCGTTTCAAAAACATACAGTGGTGATGGATATTTTAAGGTGTTTTCCTGTTCTGCTTTTCCATCTTGTAGTGGCTCTAAAAAGTTTTCTCACCTCTGACAGGAAGAAAATGTTGATAGGGTTGATTGATTACTAAGCAGAATGCAGCAAAGATAATTGAGCAACCCGAATCACATATTCAGATAGAAAGACAGGTAGACTCTGATGACATAAGTCTTAAGTTCTGGGTCTGCAGGTAAAGCTTTGTGAAGGGCCTCACCCTAGAGACACCTGTACTGGGGCCTCCCTTGCTGGGAGTTTCCCATCCCCAGCACTCTAAATACAGATGATTGCCTGAATTCCTGGGGAAAAGGCTCTATAAATTGTATATACATATACTATAACAGACTATTTTTTATGATTTGTAACTGTTTTTGTAGATAAAATAACAAAAATGAAACCAAATCAAACAGCTTAAAAACGTTGCCCAGGTGGCTGCTGGCATCAATATATCCCACCCGAGAATAAAATTATTTCCAACATGCATCCCCTGCACTCCAGTTGATATTTTAATAACTTGATTAAATATTTCTCAGAAGTCTATTAGAGTCAGGAAACGGTCTGCGGTGTAGGTGAGGATTTTCAGTTTTTGCAATGGAAACTTTTGGCTCTGTGAAACAGAATAGCAACAACTTAATTAAATGTGTTCTTTCTCCATCCTTGCCTAAATCCAAAGGTAAAAAAACGAAAACTTGCTTGGAAGACTGTTTAGGTTTGTTTTTTTCTTTTCCCCCCACTAGAACAGCCAGGTGGGTTCACATGATCCAATTTTTAAACTGTCCTCTCTCTCCCACTCCGAATAAACCGGGCCAGCCGAGCACAATCGGGATTTTTGTTTTTAATCTTCAACCTCTAAAAAACGTTAGTTGGGGACCGGGGAAGGGCAAGGGCAAGGGGTGAGAAGGTACTTTAATTAAAACCACCAATCACTTGAGGTTTTTAGAATATGGTCTGCCATTTCCTAATTAAGAAATGAATTTGATAGCCTTTTGGCCAACTCAATTTAGACTTTGCTATGAAAACCCCCAAAGGGCTGGTGGCTGTCCAAGCGACGAAATTCCATTCCCCCGCAAGACCTCAGGCCACCCGTCCTCGCCGGGCCCGGATCTGGGGTCCTTCCCCTCTTTGCACAGACACCTCGGCTCCCCGTAGGGTCTGTCTCCTGCGCTCAGCTCAGCGCTGCGCGGGCCGCCTCAGGATCGCCATCCCCGGGTCGGTGCAAATACCTTTTCCTTCCCCTGGGGCCCCAGGCGTGGACACCTCCCAGCCTCCCTCCCTCCCTCCTGCCGGCGGGGCCCTTTCCCGGCTGCGGGGAACAGCAACCCGGGCCGCGGCGGCAGGAAGCAAAGCCCTTGTTGATGCTGTTCCACGGCGCGCCGCCCCGCCCTCCGCGGGCCGCCCCCGCTCTTCCCGGCTCCGAGGCGCCCCCTCCGCGCCTGCGCACTCCGCGCCGGGGGGCGGGGCTCAGATTCCTGTCAGCGGCGGCGGCGGCGGCGGCGGCAGCGGCGACCGTCAGTGTTCGCTGAGGAGACGCAAGAAACGGACCCGTTGGCTCTCCCCCTCCCTCCCCCCGCCCTGAACCCCCTCCCTTCTGGCTCGCCGGGATTCAGTCCCTGTGGCGTTGCCCTTCCACCCTTCCTCGCTCCGCGGCCCGGTGGGAGTCCCTGCCCTCGAGGAGGAGGCAGCGAGCGGCAGCCGCCCCCGGCTCGGTGTCCGCGGTCCCGGAGAGGAGGTGCCGCCGCCACCGCCGCTCCCCGCTCCCCCCCCTCGCCCTCCCGCTGCCCTCGGGCCGGGCTGGGGCGAGCTGCGATGCCCTCGGACTTCATCTCATTGCTCAGCGCGGACCTAGACCTGGAATCGCCCAAGTCCCTGTACTCGCGAGGTGAGTCAGGTTGGGGGCTGGGGCGTGGGGGCGGGGAGGCAGCGCCCCGAAGGAGCCGGGCTGGGGGGTGGGGGGAGGGTCCCCGTCGGGGGGGAAACGGCCGAGCCTGGACCGGGATGGCGAGTCCTGGGGGTGGGGGTGGGGAGAGGGTGGGGAGAGGCCGCCGATGGGGTTGGGTGATGGTGGAAGGGGCCGGGGAGGAGTGGCGGCCCCTCCCCCGCGGAGCCTGCGGCACCCGTCACTCCGGGTCCCTCGGCCTGTCCGGCCCACCGCACTCGGAGCGGCCACCCCCGACCTCCGCGGTTCGGGGATCACCTGGGAGTGGGCCCGGCGCTGTGGCCCGCGCCTTATGCGTGGGGCCGCGGCTCCTCTCACCAGGACCATCCTCCCCGGTAAAGTTGCCACCAAACGGGCGGCGGGGCCTGGAGCTGGTTCTGGGTGCAGGGTCACCATTTTTTCTCCCCCTCCAGGTTGTTTGCGCGTCGTCGTTCTAAACCCCTCTCCCTCTGGCCTAGTCTACTCCCTCCCCTTGCTGGGACGGCCCCCGTCGACCAGTCTCTCTCTGCCTTTCCTCGTCATTTTCATTGCTGAAAAGGGCCCGAATTTGCTCTTTTCTCTCTTTCCACCTCTGTGGCATTCTAATTACGTACTTCTCCCTCTCTTTTACAAAGAAAGGGGTACTCTCTCTCTCTCTCTCAGTTTTATTCCTCTCCTGCCCCAGGGGTGCTCAGGCACAGACGGTGTCCTTTGAGAATTTTCTCTTTCGTTGCTGTTCTTGGTTCGTTGCAGGGAGAGGGGGCATTGGATAGAGGTTCCCAATTTAAAAACTCTTTTGACTAAAGCCTGAAGGGGATTCCCAGGATTTAAAATATTAACACTTGAGCTAATCTCTAGTGGGGTTAAATTCCTATACTGGACACCACAAGAATGTGTTAGAACAGGTTCCCTGTGCAAGGGACATCAGACCAAAATGCTCCCACTGCACTCTTCATCACTTTTTAAAACCACTGGGAGGGGGCAAAAGACAAAACTGAGTTACTAGTTATTCATTGCAGCATATTAAAAAAAAAATCGTGTGCCACTATGAACCTCCTTCCTGAGAAATCTAGCGTTTCTTCAGTTTTTGGTTTGACATATTCATTCGCTGATTTCACCCTCCTCCAAAAAGGGGGACTGCAGTTTCACATTAGTGTATTTAAATTGTTTAAGTGAACCGGAGTGAGATGGCTTACTCTGGAAGGTACTAGACTTTATAGACTGACAATTGAGTTTGTACACAAAGTCCTACTTAGTAACTGTAGCCATTGTCTGTTGCTCTGATGACTTTAGTTGGCAGTCACCATCCTGTAATACGTTTTCCCGGCAACATTACCTGAAGTAGTGTGGTAATATCATAGGTTTGAGTCTCAGAGGACGATATCAAGAGATGATTCTTAGAGGAATACAAATGTGGTACAGTTGGGTGCTAAAAATAGTCAAAATATTAACACCGTTTGTGCAGTAATCAGATAATTTTCCATGAAGCAAATGCTTTATGAAAATCGAAGTTTATCATAGAGACCACTGTAGAGGCAATTCAGCCTTCTTTTTAGAGAATATATTCACAATACATGACAGTTATGTAAGAGGTGTATGCTATCCTTGACTTTAAAAAAAATCATTCAGCATAAAAAGTACTTAATGCTTTTTGTGTTTTTCAGATTCTCTGAAGTTATACCCATCACAGAATTTTCATAGAGCTGGACTATTGGAAGGTCAGCAGAGTGCCATTTTAAAGCATATTGTGTGAGTATGCAAAGGCTTTCTCTGAAATGGAGTTTAAAGGAGAAAGTGTGAAACTTTGCAAACTCATACAATGTAGTTTTCTCTTTAAGAGCCTGATCCTTCTTTTAGAGCAGCTGAATGTTTCTCTGGATTTTGTTGCTGTGTTTGATGTGCTTGTTAGCTTTTGTATCTGCTGTGAGAAGCCTTAAAAAAACCTCACAAAATCGTTAAAAATTATGTGTTGGGTGTTCTACCTTAGAATTCCAGATTTTAAAAATAGACAAGATCATGACTATAACTAAGAATGACACCAAACACATATTTAGTTTGAAGATTCAGAACTTTTTACTTGCTGAGCATTTCAAAATGATACATTAATTATTTATTACAAAAGCATTGGTGTCATTACTATTGCATTGTTTTTAAGGATGAGGAAAGCCAAGTAATAGGGATGATGATTGAGCTATGCTTAGAAGGGTTTTAGAAGTCCTGGAAATTTTAATAGAATATGTAGAATAATTTAAACAACTGACAACTACTTTTGAAAACTTTGTGTCTTGTCATTTTTAACATTTTGAGACAAAAAAGGCTCTATTTGTGTTGTTTTTGTCGTTTTTGAAGTGATTTCACATATATTATCTCTGAATCTATAATCCTGAATTGGACAGCTAGGGTATTAATTTTTCCACTATAGAAATGAATAACCTGAGGCTGAAATTAAGACACTTGGGGAGGAAAAAAGGTCATAGTAGCAGAAACAATGCATTTTGTGTTTTAGTTGGCGCTCTTTACTCAAAGCCAAGCTGCCACTATAAAATATCTATATGTAACAGTAACTTAATCATTTTGTAGTCCACTTTAAAAAAGCCCTAAATATTTGAGTGTTGCTGTTTGCTTTCTATATAGTAGTCTAGTATAGTGGAGAAATATTGGATTTTATAATTAAGCTTAAATTCAAATAACAATTTAGCTACATAACAGCTCTGTGACCTTGGACAAGTGATTTTACCTCGAAATCTTAATATTATTTCTATAAAAATGTTATCTCAAATTTAGTAAACTAATGGTTTTAAAAATGCATAGTATAGAGTCTGGCTTAATGTTTTTTTTTCCCTTTAGTAACAGCTAAATTGTTTTAACTAATTTAGAGCATATAAAAGATTCTCAAATTATTAAATATATTTATACTTTTAAGAAACCCATAGATATATATTATGACAATCAAGTACAATTTTAGATAAGGAATTATTGGCCGTGTTTGTTAGTGAAGCAGATTTCTGGTCTATTCATGGTCAATTTGTAACCATGTTGTGAATGGAGTCCTATTTGTCTGTATAAACCCATCCATTTTCTGGCCAACAAACCAGAGTGTCATAATTATAGAGACTTATAGGCAGGTGAAAGATACGGAAAAAAATGAGTGTTAACTAAGCAAATATTTTTACCGAGTTTATGGAAATGCAGACAACCATTTAATATGTATATTTGCATGTTTATACCTAAATACTTCCACTGATTTTTCATTTTGGTTGAGAGGATTCTCATATATTTAAAGTAAGACCAGCCTTTTACAGATGAAATATAAAATGTAAAATGTATAAGTATCAAATATGTCTTGTCCTTTTATATCTTTGATACAGGGTATCCTAAGGAAGTTGTTTGTGTAATGAAAGTATATGTCCTATTTCTATTTTAAACCTTTTATTATGAACATGTTAAAGAATACACAAAAGTACACAGAATAAAATAATGAACCCTCATCTACCTATCACTAAGCTTTAATAATTATTTAACTATTATTCTCTCCCCTTCTCCAAGCTGTATTATTTTTAAAACATATATCAAAACATCATATTATTTAATACATAAGTATTTCTATATTATAATTATGTATCCTTAATTTTTAAAATACTCTATATTTTATCCAGGAAATACATATTCTGATTTATTTCAGCAATGTCTCTCATGTCTCCCCTGTTCTGTTATCAAGATATAGTGCAACAGAAGGCTACTGCTTCTAGTGTATAGTGTAATTTGTAATCTGTGTTGCGATTGTGCGGTCAGATTTGGGTTCAAATGAAATCCGTGTTTCGACATTTGTGTGTGACCTCAGCTTAGTCATTTAATCTTTTTGTGCTTCAATTTTCTCATCTTTAAATGGGGACAGCAATGGTATCTTTATCATAGGTTGTTGTTGAGGCAAATTCTTGTAAAGAATTGCTAAGTGCTCAAAAAATGTTAGCTATATTAAAAAATTTTAAATGACAGTCATTTATATAGTGCCTATTGTATGCCAGGAATTTTATGACTATGAATTCACTGAATTCTTGTAACAACTCTTTGAGATGGTCATTATCCCATTTTACAAATGAGGAAACTAAGGTATAGGGAGATTCAGTAACTTATCCAGAGTCACACGCCTGGTAAGTTGTAGAAGCCAAGATTCCAACTCAAGTAGTCTCACTTTAGAGTCTGTATTCTTAACTAGTAGTGTGCTGTACTGCCATGTTATGTAATATGAAGTATCTAGTAATATTTATGCATGCTTTATATTAATAGTCTAGATTTCCATCTAATAATTAAAAACTCAGCCCAGAGTGAGAGGAATTTAATTATTATCATATAGTTCATTAAATTTTTTTAATAGAACATACCTTTTCCAAATTTAAGTTTTTCTTTAGGAAAATAAGGTTTGGAATACCTAGAGAAAAATTTCAATTACAGAGAAAAGGGTATCATTTTTTATACTTTCTGTATATATTTCTGTATATATTTCTAGAAATGTAGAGTTGTAAGATAAGATGGTAGAAAATCAGATAAAACAGGAAAAATAAGCAAATTAGAAAAATAAGAAAAAAAATGGATTAAAAATTTAAAATGCTTTTAAAAGCTTGAGTTAAGAAATTTTGTGATGGATCAAATTAAATAACTGGCCAAATAAGAACTAAACACCAATACAATGGTATGAATTAAACATTTAAGATTGGATGATTTTAAAAAGAAATATGAAATATTACAGTGAGCTGGGGAAATAAACTTGTTTTTTCACCAGTGTCAATCTATTTGATATAGTATCATGCATAATTATATTTTATAGTTCACAAATGAAAATCCTAAAAATAGTAGCAATGTCTTATTGTTTTTATGGAATATTTCTGAATTGCTATTAGGCCTGATTTATTTCTCTTCCTAGGGCCTGTGTTAGTAAGTAAGGTAGTTAGGCTGTTAACTCTTACATGATGAAATATATGAAGATAACTTATAGGAAAAGATTATTTGAAAATATTTAAGAGTGAAAATTTATTGGATTCTTTTCTTGTTTAATATCTATTAATCTCTATTGATCCATACCTAGTAAACTAAAAATATTATTATGGAAGTAATTATGGAAATGAAGTTCCTGTGTATGACAGAAGTCAAACCTAGTTCATCCCAAATTCTTTTAGGATCCATATTTCTGATTTTCTACCATTTGTTTTTGTGTCTCTTCTTAAACTCTACTTTCATTATTTTTCTTCAGTGCTAGAATTCTGTTATTATTGTAAGAAGATAGAAATTCATATTTAATTAGACAGTTCTTAATGTTCTCTTGACTCTTGACTGTACTGTAATTATTCCAAGAGTCCCCTAAAACTTGAAAGTGGTAGTACAGAAAATCATTTATTGTTATAATCAATATTTTTTTAAAAGCCACTTTTTGTTAGGAAAAGTTGACTCATCAGATTGTTTTCTATTAAGAATAACAGGTAATTAGAAAAGTAAAAGATCAAATTAATCTGAAACATCAGCCAGGGCTGATTATGTAGTGTAATTTTAGAGAAGTAAAAGGTATTCTTCAATAGAAATGTTGTTTACTAACTCACGTTATTATCTTTTCCTTTTGCTGAGATTTTATTTCAGGTTACACAAAAGAGATTCATTGCTTTTTTTAATAAAAAGCAAAGTTAAAAGGTATAATAAAAGATATAGCAAGGTATAATACACTAATTACAAACATGTACTTGAATGAGAAGGTAGACATTTTCTGTATGGATTAACTACAGATAAAGATTTCAGCTTCTAAATATAGATAAAACCTGATATTGTGATAAAAGGATCTATATATTTGATGATTTGAACTAAAATTGTGCTACATGAGATTTTTCAGTTATTTTTATGTTTATTCTAACTATTGAAAAATAGATTATTTTCCCTCTTGCTTTTATTTTTAATATAGTAGTCACCCCTTATCGGTGGTTTCACTTTCTGTGGTTTCAGTTACCTGTAGTCAACCATGGTCTGAAAATATTAACTGGAAAATTCCAGAGATAAACAATTCAGAAGATATTTCAAGAGACCATATTCATATATCTTTTATTACAATATATTATAATTCTATTTAATTTTTTGTTATTGTTGTTAATCTCTTACTGTGCTTAATTTATAAATTAAACTATCATAGGTGTGAATGTATAGGAAAAAACATTAAATATGTAGGGCATGGTACTACCTGAGGTCTCAGGCATCTATAGGGGGTCTTGGAACATATCTCCCATGGATAAGGTGGGAATATTGTATACTTGATAAATAAGTGATCATTATTATTACTGGCTAGCCATGAATGTTTATCACATTTTTTTGCATTCATAAATGTTATGATTAGTCCTATGGTAAACTTGGTACTTGGTTTCGAAGGTGAGACAAGAACAGAAAAGTTTCTAATAGTGAGCTAAGTTGTTGGTTATTCTTATCTTTATAAATTTAGCTTTAGCTTAAAAAAATCTACTTAAAGCAATCTTCGTAGGACATGTTAAAAGAAACAATATTGGAAATTAAAGAGAAGAAAGAATAACGAATTCAATATTAATATAATTGAAAACATTTTTTAAGAAATTTATGTGTATCAGCATTTTATAGCTATTTTTCACATTTAATCCTCAGAAAAATCCTTTGATATAATACCAATATCTCTGCTTCATAAATGAGCAAAATGAGGTACCGAAGGATTCACTAATTTTTCCAAGGTCACATAGCTACTGGAAAAGGCTGGAACTTGAAACCTGACATTTTTACCCCAGAATTTTGAGCTTATCCTGACTTTCTTATAGTACAAATACTTGATAATTGGCATTTAAACTTTGAGCCCTAATAAGATTACACTACTGTTCAGATGGTATAAAGAGAATATTTGTATAGGATTCAGTTTTCATAAAGTAATGAAAGAAATTCTATAAGCCACACATAAAAATCAGTAAAGAATATGATGATGACTCTTTGGGGGAATATTTTAACACTCAATATTAGCAAATCATTGCCTGACTTTGGTGTCTTTAAGATGTAGCTCAAGAACATTGCTGGTTGGACCAACTCTCTCTTGACTGCTGATGGTACTAAGAAGTGAAAAGTAGAATAAGCAAACCACCACCAAAGGAGAATCACTTTAGCAATTGAGGATGCTGTGAGGCTCTTGATTTGTTTGGCAGTAGTTTTATGGAAGAATAGAAATCATTTTACCCTATTTCTGCTAGTATATTTCAGAGCCTAAGTTTGAGAAAAGATGAGCAACAGAAAAAACAGTATAAATAGAGCCTTAAGAGTTGGTTCTGTTTCTTGATATGATTGGTCTTTGCTTCTGAACTTCCTGGGAATTTTGTTAGACATGAAAAAATTTGAATTTTAATTCTAGCTTGGCCTTGAGACATTGTGGAAAATCATGTACACATTCCTTTTCTTCAGCAGAGACATTATTAGTCTTGCTTACTTAAGGGTTTTGAGAAAGAACAGCTGAAATAATGTGAGAGAATTTTGAAAACTGTGAAATGCTATATGAATAGTGATATTTTACATAAAGGCCTTCTTAATTTTCGTTGATTTTTCTCTTTTTCTGCCCCCACCCTCTTTTTTTGAATCTTCCTTTCTACCCATTTTCTCATAGTATTCTCAACATTTTGCTTGTTGGTTCTGCTGTTACTTGTATTTCTTCTCTTTCTCTCCTTTTTCTTAAACCATCTTTACAGAGGTACACTTATAAGAATTTAGTATAAATGGATTTATGCAGTCAAAACTCTTTTTAACTTTCATTGTTTGAGTACCATAAGCTTATAAAAGAGAAAACTACTTTTTTTTAAAGGACGTAAGGGTAATAAGATATTTTTTATCCTCATATATTCCTGTATTCTCTAATATAGCCAAATGTCTATTTTAGGTTTTTTTCTATTTTTAAATTGAATTATTTGTCTTTTTATTGTTGAATTGTACGAGTTCTTTATATATTCTGTATACAAGTCCCGTTTCAGATATATGATTTGCAGAAATTTTATCCCATTCTGTGGATTGTCTTTTAATTTTCTTGCGTCTTTTGATACATAAATGTTTTTAATTTTGTTGAAGTCTGCTTTATCTATTTTTTGTTGTTGTTGTTTGTGCTTTGTGTTATATTTAAGAAACCATTGCCTAATTCAAGATCATGAAGATTTACATGTGTATTTTCTTCTAAGAGTTTTATAATCTTGGCTGTTACATTTAGATCTTTAATTCATTTTGTATTAATTTTTGTATATGGTATGAAGTTTGAGTCCAGCTTCATTCTTTTGCATGTGCATATCTAGTTGCCCTAATCCTGTCTGTTGAAAAGACTGTTGTTTCCCATTGCATAGTGTTGGTGCCCTTGTTGAAAATCAGTTGGCCATTAATGTATGAATTTACTTCTGGACTCTCAGTTCTTTTCCATTCATTTATATGTCCATCATTATGGTCATGTCATACTGTCTTAATTACTGGAGCTTTGAAATAACTTTTGAAATTAGAAAGAATGTCTTCTAACTTTGTTCTTTTACAAGATTGTTTTGGCTATTCAGGGTCCCTTGCATTTCCATTAGAATTTAAGATCACCTTCTCAATTTCTGCAAAATAAGCTGTGATTTTAATAGGGATTGCAAATCAGAAGGGATGTCAGTTTAGAGAGTATTGCAACCTCAGTTAAATCTTTAAATCTTTTAAATCTTTCTTGTCTGTGAATATGGGATGTCTTTCTTTTTATTTAGGTCATCTTCAATTTCTTTCAACAATGTTTTGTGTTTTTCAGACTATAAATTTTACACTTCTTTTAAAACATTTTTTAAAGTATCATTTTATTTATTGTTCTCAGTGTTAATAAAATTATGGACATAATTTGAGGAACAATCTCTCAAAATTTAGGAGAGTTAAAATATTGAAATCCTAGATTACGCACGTGTTCAGAAAAAGAAATCCAAACCATGATAAGATAATTGATTGTAAAATATTAGAATAAGCCACAGAATTAATGCTGCAGTAAATCACAAAAAACATTTAGTGAAGTTCAGTTTTGTTTAAAAACTTATACCGGATGATAATTTTCTCAAGAACAGTGACTATTCCTTGCATTCTCATAACATCTGACCCAAGCGCTTTATATTTGAAAGGGGCTTGATATTCATTGAATAAATGATTGAATGAAAGAAGGAAGGAATGGTATTGGAGGTCTGAGAAGATTGTGCTCTAGTTATATACGACCATGTGGAGAGCTTCAACTGGAATAACAATTGCATTATAATGACTACAGGTGGAAACCTCAGCTTTTAAAGAATTGGAGCCATTTAATCTTTAAAGATCAAGATTTAGATAATTTAGATAATTAAGATGAAAATGGAGGTGTATTTGTTCACTAATACTCGAATAAGAAAGTTCTCTTGAAACTTGAAAAGGACAGCTTAGGGCAAAATGTATGATTATGTAATATATAGTGAGCAAAAGTTCCCTTGGGGAACTTTTACATGTTACAGACTGGTAAAAAAAAAAAAAAAAGACTCTAGAATAGTTAAAGTAATAGATGGTAGGACTGCCATGGATAATTGAGAAAGCTAGAGATGTGACTTTAGTTTTATGGCATAGAGATGTCTGGTGCCTTTATCAGAAAATATTATTTTTCCCAACAGGACTTTTTTTTCTCTATGTTTGGGAGGATTATTTTTTGAGAGGTGGGTCTTAACTAAAAAAAAAAAAAAAAAGTTTTCAAAAGTCCATGCCCCACAGAACAGAGGAACCAGTTATATGAGGTGATTATGGAACTGGGAATAGACCTTTTTGCTCAACACCATCTCAATATAACTAGTTTTCTCAACTCTTACTTGGCATGCTTTCCCTGGGACTTCAGTAGAATGAAGTGGCGTATGTTTGTGGGTACATGTGAGGATCACTCCTGTCAAATCCTATCCCCCTAACAACTTTTAGATTAAACTTGTAATTTTTAGCTGTCATATTCCAAGAACTAACTTCACTTTAAAAATATAAGTGAAGTAGGATTTAGCAGTATTGTTTTTAGGTAGGTTTTTTATTTCACATACAGAAACACTATAATAGAAATTTTTTAGCTTTTAATTTCTGCAGAGTCCTAGGAGCAATGTAGCATCTAAAATACTGATTTGGGACTACCATATTTATATTATTGATTTCATTGGTATAACACCACAATTTTTGGAATAATTGTGTTAAGAGTTAAAAATATTATTTTAAACATTTTATTTTTCTGCTAGGCATTAGTCTTTGAATTCTGAGATTTTTAAGTTCATGTTGTTTAGGGTTTTTTGTTCATTTTACTCCTGTGATCGACTTTTTTTTAATTAAAATTACTTTTGAAATATAACTGACATATAATATTGTATTTATTTTAGATGTATAACATAACGATTTTGATATGTATATATTGGGTATGATCACCACAATAACTTTAGTTAACATCCATCACCACACTTAGGTAAAATATTTTTTCTAGTGACGAGAACTTTTAACATTTACTCCCTTAGCAATTTTCAAATATACAGTACTGTATTGATAACTAGAATTTATTTGTCTTATAACTAGAAGTTTATACCATTGACCATTCCCCCATTTTGTCCAGCCCACTGCCCCACCCCACTCCCTGCCCCTGCTTCTGAAAACCACCAGTCAGTTCTTTGTATATTAATTCAGTTTTTTTTGTTCTTTTTAGGTTACATGTGTGAGATCATATTTATCTTTCTGACTTATTTCATTATATGGTATATACATTTACTAGAATAATATTGAGTTATAAAAGGAATGAGTTACTGATGCATGCTACCTTTATCCAAGGTTTCATGGATAAACCTTGAAAACATGTTATAAGTGAAAGAAACCAATCACAAAAGACCATATTGTATGATTCAATTTATATGAAATGTACGGAATAGGCAAATCTGTAGAGACAGAAAGTAGATTGTTAGTTCCTAGGAATGGGATGAGGGTAGTGGAATGATGGTTAAAGGGTTTGGGGTGTTTTTCAGGGGATGACAAAAATGTTCTAAAATTTATGATTATGATGGTTGTACAGCTCTATGAATTTACTAAAAGCCAGCTGTCCATCAACAGATAAATATGTAAATAAAATATGGTATATATTTATAGTATAGAATATTGTTCTTCCATAAAAAGGAATGAAATTCTGACATATTTTAGAACATAGATGAACCTTGAAAGCATATGCTAAGTTGAATAAACCAGGCACAAAAGGACAAATATTGTATGATTCCATGATTCCATGAGGTATCTAGAAAAGAGACAGAGAGTAGAATTAGAATAGTAGTCACTAAGGACTATAAGGAGAGGGCAGTAGGGAGTTTTTTCTGTTTGTTTTTTTACGGTGACGTTAGTTAACGAAATCCAGTAACTTTCAAGTGTACAATTCAAAAGTAAGGCATATATATATTGCATTGTGTTCACCACTCATAGTTAGATTTCTTTCTGTCACCACATATTTGACCCCCTTTCCCCATTCTACTTCCCTCCTCCCTGCCACCCTCTGGTAACCTCTAGTGTATTGTCCATATCCATGAGTCTCTGATTGTTCTGTTTATTACTTTTAGGTTTATATCTCACATATAAGTGATATCGTGTGGTTTTCAACTTTTTCTGCCTGGCTTATTTTGCTTAGCATGATCATCTCCAGGTACATCTATACTGTCGCAAATGACAGTACTTCATCTCTTCTTATAGCTAAGTAATATTCCACTGTCTATATGTACCACAGTTTCTTTACTCAATCTTGTATTGCAGGACACTTCGGTTGCTTCCATGTCCTGGCTTCTGTAAATAATGCTGCTATGAATATTGGTGTGCAAATAACTTTTTGGATATGTTTTCAAGTTTTGGGGGTAAATACCTAATAGAGGAATTGCTGGATCATATGGTAGATCAAGTCTTGTTTTTTGAGGAACCTCCATACTGTTTTCCATAGTGGCTGTACCAATTTGCAGTCTCACCAGCAGTGTATGATGGTTCCTTTTTCTCCACATTCTCTTCAACACTTGTTATTACTTGTCCTATTGATAATAGCTATTCTGACAGGTGTGAGATGATATCTTATTGTGGTTTTGATTTGCATTTCCTTAATAGCTAGTGATGTTGAGCATCCTTTGACATATATGTCTGTTGGTCATTTGTATGTCGTCTTGGGAGAAGTGTCTGTTCAGGTCCTCTGCCATTTTTTAATTGGATTGTTTTGTTGTTGTTGTTGTTGTTGTTGTTATTGAGTTATATGAGTTCTTTGTATTTTTGGATATTAGGCCCTTATCGGAGGTGTTGCTTGCAAATGTATTTTCCCATTTGGATGTTTGTCTCTTTACCTTGTTGATGGTTTCTTTTGCTGTGCAAAAGCTTTATAGTTTGATAAGAGTCCCATTCATTTGTTTTTGCTTTTACTTCCTTGCCTTTAAAATTCAAATTTATAAAGTCCTCTTTAAATCCAAGGTCCATGAGTTTAGTTCTTATGTTTTCTACTATGCAATTGATTGTTTCAGGTCTTATATTCAGGTCCTTAATCCATTTTGAGTTAATTTTGGTATGTGGTGATAGACAGCTGTCTAGTTTCATTCTTTTGCAGGTGGCTTTCCAGTTTCCCCAGCACATGTATTGAAGAGGCTTTCCTTTCTCCACTGTATGTTTTTGTCAAAAATTATTTGCCCATATAAACATGATTTTACTTCTGGACTCTTGATTCTGTTCCACTACTAGTGAGTCTGTGTGTCTGTTTTTCTGCCAATACCATGCCATTTTGATTATTGTCACTTTGTGGTATAATTTGAAGTCGGGCAGAGCCTTGTTCTTTTTTCTCAGGATGGCTTTGGTGATTCAAGATCTTCTGTGCTTCCATACAAACCTGATCATTTTTTGTTCTATTTCTTTAAAAAATGCTGATGGGATTTTGACGAGGATTGCATTAAATCTGTATAATGCTTTAGGTAATAAGGTCATTTTAGCTATGTTGATTCTTCCAGTCCAAGAACATGGAATATCTTTCCATTTGTTTGTATCTTCTTCAGTTTTTTTTTAATAGGGTCTTATAGTTTTTAACGGGTACAAAATTTATGCTTGAGATGAAGAAGTTCTGTAAATAGATAGTGGTGATGGTTGCACAACATCGTGAATGAACTTAATGCTATTGAATTGTTCACTTTAAAAAATGGATACAATGGTGAATTTTATATATATTTTACCACAAAGCTGTATGTTAAAAAACAACAAAATAATTTTAAGAGTCTGAGATATACTAGGTGTTTTTGTAAAGTTAATGAGACATGGAGGTACTTGTGTGGTGGCATATGGGAAAGAGACTTCTTTCATTTTTCCATTTAACAGAGTATATTTTATTATAAATCATTATAATAAAATCATTTTCATTCTTTTTTTTTCATTTTTATAAATTATAATTCCCCTTGCTTTCTACATAGGACCCAAAATCTTTACCTTTAAATGTAAATGAGATGACTTAAACACCACTGAGTGTGCTACATCTTGGATAATCAAAAACAAATTTTTGATGAGCCAGACTAGACTACAGATGACTGAAAAATTCATGAAGTAGACATATTAACCTCGTTTAGATTGGAAAAATTTTTGACTATTAATATGCACGGTTGATTCATTTTGTTGATTTCTGGAAAGCAAATGTTTATAGTATTTAATAGTAGCAAGAGGATTGCAGTTTTCTGATAAATGTCACAATTGTGGCAGTGAGCCAAGAAGAAGAAGAGCTGCATTAGAGAAATAGGACACACTTTTGTAGATATGGAAACTATAAACCCTACTAAGTCTCAAAAAGGTATTCTCCTTGTATTTGTATTATTAATTAGATATTAGTAGAGGTTAATGAGGATCCTGGATAACTGCTAAACTAAATACAGGTATAATCGTATTCATAGGAGGGCCTGGGTAAGAGGCATTATTGGGTAGTTTAGTATTTGTTTTATGTGAACATTAAAGTACTTAATTTATTTTTTTAATTTGACTTATTACATTCCTCAACTACTAAAATACTTTCTAGTTTAAAAGGATGTTTTCTTAGTTTATTGCCATAACTCAAGTTTTAAGTTTGAGAATAAATGAGAATATGAACATAATCCAATTTAATAACATTAAATTAATCTTGACCAGTACTTGTATGTTTACTAGTAAATGCATATTAATCTGTACACAAGTAGATTTTATGAATAAATAATGTTTTAGGTATAAATTGGCACATTGATAATTTATAATAATTTTTGTAAAATGACTAGTGCTTTTACTAAGTAATAATTTCCTGATAGATACTCTGATTCACTTATAAGTTTAATATGCCCTCAAATTATAGAAACAAACTTACTTCTAAGAATACTTAAGATTAATTCTGTAATCAGTTGTTGCCTTTGCCCATTTGGTGGAATTATAATGGGTTGCTTGAGATGGCAAACTTTAGAAGGGAGATGGTGGCTAATTCTAAAAATAGAAAGGTAACCTAGAACTGATAGATAGCTATTGAGTAATTTATGTTCTCATCATACTCATTGTTTATTTGTATATAAATCCAAAAGTGCATTTTCTCTTAAATTTAGATGTGTTTTATTCTTTTATACACCTATACTAGGAAGTATTTCTTCAACTTGCTAGGCCTTTTCAGAAACATCAACTGTCAACCAGCAGAGAAGCAAGTTATATTTTGGAATCTCTCAAATCAAATAAAAGTGAAATTTAGCAGTCCTTTATAGTATGAGGAAAATGAAACAGAAAAGGTGAACTGAGAAGTATGTTTTTTTGGAAAAATCATTTTAGGTTTCACCCAATAACATAGCTCAAAAGAGAGAATTCCATCCATTTGGAAATAAGAAATTGGTTCTAGGCCTTCTTCCATCAAGAACTATTTTATGACAGAAAGAAATCTAACTATGGGCAGCAACCACACAATGCAAAATATATATATGTATATGTACACACAGACACACACCCCCCCACACATATATACATCATATATATATATATATCTTTGCTGTTAGACACTTGAAACTTATTGGAATTTGTTACTCATTGTCACCATTAATAAAAGAAAATTCTAAATCTTATTTTAAAAAGAACTAATTTAATATCCACCACTCTAGTTCTGGAAGAAATATAAATGAGAACATTATATGGAAGGTCCTTCTCAGTGTGTCCCTCTCCTTTTCCTGCTTCATTTTTAGTAGGACTGTGTTCATCAGTTTGTCCATTAATTGCATATTGTAGAGATGATAGATTGTAGTAAACATAGCTCTTCATAAAAGAACTGAATGGTGTGTTCTGTGAGAAAAGGACCATTTTAGCAATCCAGATGCAGATAAGTATTCATTTGAATTGCTGAAATCCTTAAAGGTAGATAAAATTTGAACTCAGAAATTCAAAGGATAAAATTTGATAAAAATAAGAGAGCAAGAAAGTTTTATCAGTTAAGACAGCTAGGAGTAGACAGAGTAAAAAAGCAAATATCCATAAGTTTTGTATTTAACTAAGTTGAATAGAAACTTCAGGTTGTAGATCTGTACCTCATAATGATTCAGATCACTCCTTTGAGTCTTCAGGGTAAGGCTTTTGAATTCCAGAACTACAAATTAAGAGAAGTCTCTCTCTTTTTTTTTTTTTTAAATCAGCAGTTTAAGTTATTTTTTATGATACCTTGTTCCTTTGTTTTCCATTATCCCTTCACTATATATTTTGTCTTCCATCACAAGTTACCCTGACACCCCAGATATATCTAAAGAGCTCCTTATTTTGGCATTTGAAGGACTTCTTAGTACAGCTTTTAATGAGGGCTCCGTTCCAAGTAACTAAACATGAGTATTCTGAATGAACCAGTAAATTGACAAATATTGTTTTAGGCAGTTGGGCTATGGTATACAACAAAGTAGTTTCCTAATAATTTTAGATTTGAGCATTTATTTGAAAAAAAAACTGTATAGTTAAAATTCATTGGATTTTTTTCAAGGAGAAGTGTTTTACAATACAGAACAGTACTGTTTTTTGTGTCGTTAAAGCTCAGTTAGTTGAATTTTCAATTTGTAAATATTGGAAAATTGTCATTCATAGTTATTTTGTCTTCAGAAGATTGTAAGGGGAAAATAAATTCTAAAGTAGTTTAGAGACAATCATATTTTAAGTTTAATGTTTTATAAATTTCAAGTTGTGCTCTATACCATTTTCTGCCCCCCCCACCTTAAATCTGACAGGATAAGGTTAGTCTCACATAATTATTTTTCAATTTTGTTAAACATATATTTTAAATGGTTAGCTTTGGGCCAAGGGTAAAAAGACATTGAGTCTCTATGTCAAAAAGTGAGTTTTGTAACAACTCAAAGGTAATTGCTTTCTCTGTTTTCTCACTCAGTTTCTCTATTGAAAAAAGATCGCTAAGAAGTCATGTTGTGGGACTTATTCTCTATTTTACAGCAGATCCAATTCCAAGGTCGCATGCCCAGTTATATAGGAACATTTAATATCCCCCTTCTTGGGGCTTGGGGCAAAACTTCCTGGGTTCAGATTCTGGTTATGTTGTTCACTAGCTGTGTGACAGCTTGGAGTAGTTAATCGGCCTCTCTGTGCCTCAGTCTCCTCATCTGTAAAATGCTGTTGATAATAGAGCATGTTATATCATAGGGTTGTAAGAATCAAATGAATTAATCTAAGTAAAGTGCTTAGAATGCTGCCCATAGTATAAGCGACATAAGTTGCTATTATTATTATATAGTTCCTACATACTTTTTGAAAATATTGAAAAACTTTTATTCTAAGATCATTAATGCCAAAGAAAAAGTGGAAAATATCACATTTTAAATAAAGCAGAATAAGCATCAGCATTAATCTCTTTGACATTCTGTGTTTACGTGGCCATTTTCCTTTGTGTGGTTTCTTGATTTATCTGAGTGTAGGAATAGTAACAGTGCCAAAGTTTTTGGGTTTAAAAACAAGAATTTGTGCTAGTGCAAGAGCAAATAATGCTGCCAGCCATCTCTTCTTTACTAATAGTTATATTATCCAGGATGTTTAGTTATTAAGGTTCAGTTTTCTTATTATGGGTAAGATGAAGTGGGGAAAAGCTTTGCATAGTTAATTCCAGGCTGGCCACCATGGAAAAATTACTTCTGTTGTATCTTATTTGCAATTCAATTAATTGAGAGATACCTGTGTAGGGGAAAAAAGTACCATATTTGTAATTAGGGAACATATTTAAATACCAGTTTTACTTTTTGCTAGTCATATTTATTTTAATTTTTTAATCCTCTTTTTAACAGGGTTATTCATATGAAGTTTATATGAAATAATGTTTTTCATTATGAATGTGAATTTCTAACTTGTGCTGGATATTCTGAGAAAAAGTTAATATGTATTTGAAGGAAAGAGGGTTAACTTTTCAGGACGTCATTTTTTGGGGATGTTTAAGATATTTTTAATATAAAATTTTCAAAAGTTGAAAGCTTAAATTTTTTCCAGATTATAATAAAATTATACTTTTATATGCTTATTACAAAAAAGTTGGGCCATTGTGAAAAGTTTAAGACATAAAGTAGAAAAGGAAAATAACATGTAATCCTACCGTATAGATAGCTACTGTTTATATTTTTACATACATTATGTCATTCTGTACTTTTTCTTTTCCATGCAAATATGGACATTTCATATTTACTTATTTTTCTAAAATAGAATCATGTTGTGAATTTTATAACCTTTTTCTCTTACTATATTTTGCACACCACTCTAGGTTAATAAATGGAGCATAACTAAGTTTATTTTCTATCATAAAACTTCAAATAATATAAAAATATAAAGGATAAAGTCAAAATAACAAAAAATCCCATCTCTTATAGATAACCATTATTTCTATGCACATATATTTTGCATAAATAGGATTGTTTTTACATGATTTTATACTGTGTATAACCTGCTTCCTTCATCCAAAAGTATGTTCTATTTTCTCTGGTCCAAATAGATCTACATCTTTATTTTTAATGACTTATTATATTTCATAATATGGATGTGCCATCATTTATTTAATCACTCTCCTACTAATGACATTTAGGATGTTTCTAGTTTTGCTTTTATGAACAATGCTGTAGAGAGCATTCTTATACATATATGTTTGCATACTTAACTATGTTCTTTTTCTTAATTTAAATTTATAGATGTATAATTGCTGGGAAAAAGCATATACACATTTTAAAGGATTTTGATAGCTATTGCCTCGTTGCTTCTGAAAAGATTTTACCAGTTTATATCCATTAGCAATACCAATTTTCTTGAACTTTTGCCAGCACAGAGTATTCTTTAAAAAAATTATTGCATTTCATATGCTATGCTTATTCTTTTAATTAGCTATTAAAATTGAGTATTTTTTATGTACATATTGGCCATTTATATATCTTTTTAAATTTTCTAATCTTTTGTTAAGTTTTCTATTGGAGTATTCATTTTTCTCTCAGTTGATTTAAAAGTTTCCTAAAAAGGGAAATGATAATTATTTTCTTATGGTGATATGTGGTGTTTAGTTGTCACTATTGTTTTTCTATCAAAAATTGTTACGTTATCTATATACTTGTGATGATTTAAACTCCAAAGATCCACAGATCTTGAGTAGTTTCATACTTTACACAGGATTAAGATTAAACTGGAATTCTTTTGGTTCCTCATAATGTTACCAGCTTAAACTTTTAAAGGGCATTAATATTCATGAAATTGATAGTTTTACCATTTTTTAATCACCTCAAATTATCCTTCTTAAAAATGCACTGTAGAGATAAAAAATGTTAATAAATAATAACAGTATATTGTTATTTTATTGTATAACTAAGTACCATAGATATTATATCCTTTAAAACAAATAATATAATTCATTGATATAAAATTTGAAAGCCTAACTATTGAGATATTAAAGTTTAAATATTTGGAATATTTGAAATTCTATGCTTCTGTCTTTTTAAAGATATACATCATTGGTAGAAGTGAATTTTTTTTTAGTTGTCAATAATTTCGTAATTGTGATAAATTACTTCTTTGTTAGCCTCAGTGTTAGGTGCTTGCTGTTTCAGAGATAGACTGAGGTACTTGCGGTAAAATATTAATCATCTCAATAGTACTATGTGTCATAATTTCAGTGTACTGTGTGATGCATTCGTGTAAACCTTAAAGCTAACTGCTGATCTAAATATACTCTTCAGTTGTTGATTTCTTTAAAGTGTTCATTTAGGTTGATCTGAAATTTTTAAGTGGAATAATTTACTTTTGGAGTATAGTAGTGTTTATACTTGGGAGTTTGAAACTGTTTAGGGAGGCAGGGATACAAGAATGAATTCCCATCCATTTTCGGCATGGGTGATTTAAGAATACAGTCATTTTTAAAATTCAAAATAAAGGCAATTTTATTTTTTTCAAGGGATCATGAAAATGCCAGGTTTAACTCATATTTCTTTACTTATATTAGTGCCCAAAATGAATAAATCAGTTTTAGGTTTCCAGTGTGTTTTAAATATTTTAGATATGTATATATTCTTAGTAAATATGAATGAATAAATTAAATCACAAAATCTTAGAATTTTACTTTAATTAGTCAAATTGAAAAATGTGATTTTACTGAGTTCCTATATCTCTGTTTTTCTAGAAGATGTTATAGTGAAACATCTAAGGAAATTGGAATGGCATTTGCTATTGGAATAACTTTAATTCACATCTAGTATTGCAGCACAGTTACATTTTTAACAAAATAATTTTGAGAATACAGATAAAAAGAGTGTAATTCTAAAACTGGTGGATGTATAAAATAGAGTAAGGAAAAGTGGGTAATTAAAGGAGGAAAATGGTAAATTGAATTTTTGAGTTCATTACAAGAAACTATGTCATTTTTTTGTACCATATAAGAATATAAGCTTATCAGAATTTTTAAATATAAAACTTGTATTTTAACCTGTTTTCATGTTAGAATATTTTTTTAGGTGCTACTTTCATCTGTAGCTGTTAATGGACTGAATTTACCCCAGTTTTCTTAGTTGTTCATTAACATGGTAGCACTTGACTACTTTAATAGGTTCAGGAAAATCTGCTACTTGAAACTGTTAATTAAGAGCTGGAATTAGAACTATTCTGCTTCTAATATATTTTCCAAATTGATTTCATTTTAAGAAAATGAACTTTTAATAACTTTAATTGACTGACTTATGTGTTATGATCAACAACAAGTGAGATTGTATTATAGAAGAGTGGGCGAGTAGATAACTTACACTACTAGTGTTGTATTATACTTTGCACAAACTTTGTAAGGTACTTTGATATACATTATTTCATTTAACCTTTTTTATACCTAAGAGGTATAGTTATCATTTCCATCTTGTAAATAATAAAACCTAAACTCCAAAAGATTAAGAGACTTGCCCAAGTTGATACTGTTAATCAATAGAAGAGCTAGGTTAAAAATAAAAAGTACTTATTATGACTTCTGATCATTCCTTTTTTCTGTAATCTCAGGCAAGATCATTTATTTACGGATTGACTACAGATAAAATTGTAAAAGACAAAAATGTGATTTTTTTTCAGAGCATGTTAAGTGCTCTTAAAAGGGAAGTTTCAAATTGATGAGGTAGGACATGGAAAGGTAACAGTGTACCTCGGGGTCAGGGCAGCTTTTAATAGAAAGTGACACTCATACTCGGTCCTAAAATCATAAAAATTTGTCAGATAAAGATGTCTGTGTTGGAAGAGGAGAGAATATCATGTTGGAAGATTTGGAAGTGAACAAGAGGTTAGTATGTGGGAGAGTTGAAAGAAATTCAGTATGGCTAGATCTTAGAGCTAGAGACTTGGGAAGAGGAAGGTAAGGAAGGCAAAAGGTGTGGTATACCAAGGCTGGAGATGATAAGAGGCTGAATTAGTAGTAGCTGGGAAGAAGAGAGGACAACTCCAACTATCACAAAAAGCTGAGTAAATGTGATAGAAATATTATAGTCAACAATTGATATTTTATGCAGTTATTACCTGTGTTGTGTTTTTTTGTACAGTAGAGGGCACATAATCCCAATAGTCGAAAACATAACTGCACTATTCAACATGGTGAACACTGGAGATCAACTTTGGCTATCTGATTCTTTTGCTCTCATTTCTAGCTTGGGGAGAACTACTCTGGCATGCTAGGTTAATCTTCTCCAAGGTATTCTAAAGTAAGTTTTGGACCTAAAGTTAATAGAGAATAGATAAGTGAGGCTTATTCTTGCTAGACCAGACCTTAGCATCTGTTGTCTAGAGAAGGAGGTGTTAGAGAAAAGCCAGGGAGAAAGAAGGCATGGAAGGGTGGATGATGGCATTTAGTTAATTTAATTTTAAGCATAAATTTAAATCATTAATATACTGAATATTAAGATACTTGGGAAGGTGACCACTTGCTCAATGTATTTTGTGCCCAATGCCTAAAGTATAAAGAGATTCACCATTGTTAATAGGGCAGACACACACAATTTCAACATAGTTTGGTAAGTGCTACTTTAAAATAGTTATTTTATGCTAAAAATACAGCCGAAGATAATGAGCTCAGTTGTAGACATGTTGAAATGAAGATGCTTGTGGGATAGTTAATATCTACTATGCACCAAGTACTTATTTAGATGTTGGGGATACAGATGTAAAGAAAAACTGGTTTCACCAGTTTATATTCTGATGGCTGGAAACAGACAATAAACAAATGATTACCAAATATCAGAGGTTGTGAATAGGTAATCCACAGAGACAGAAAGTAAATTGCTGATTGCCAGGCACTCAGGGGATGAGCGAGTGGGGAATGACTGCTCATGGGTGTGGGTTTTATGGGGTGGGGGGAGATGATTATGAAAATGCTCTGGAATTAGGTAATGGCAGTGACTGGAAAACTTTGTGAGTGCTTTCAAACAGCTGAATTGTACAGTTTAAATGGTGAACTTTATGTTTTATGAATTATGTCTCAAAAAAAAGACAAAGCAGCATTAGGGAAAGGTAAGAAAGTGATAGGAGATGCTATTTTATATAGTGTAGTCAGAATGCCTCAAAGAAGTGGTGCCTCATTTATATGGAGATCTGAAGGAATTGAGGGAGTAAAATATGGGAATGTCTAAGGAAAGAATTTTCCAGATGGAGGAATAATGAGTGTAGAGGGTTTGAGATTGGGAAGGTTCTTGGCATGTTAAAGAAAAAGTGAGAAGGCTAGTGTAGCTGGAACAGAGTGGATAAAGAGCTCAGGAGTGATGCCATCTGAATAAAGTTTTAAATGGATTTATTCAGGCTACAATGTAGATAATAAACTGTAGGAATGAAATAGTAAATCAGTTAAGAGGCAACTGCATTAGTCCAGGTGAGACAATTAGACCAGGATGTAGTAGAGGAAGTAGCAAGAAGTAGTGGAATTCTGGATATGTTTTGTAGGAAGATCAAACAGGATTTGCTTATAGGTTGGATGTGGAGTATGAGAGAAAAAGATGAGTGAAAAATGATACCAAAATTTTGAGCTGAGCAACTGGAAGAATAGAGTTCTCATTTAATGAAATGGTAAAAACTCAGATAGGTGGGTAGGTGAGGGGGAATTAAGTCAAGAGATTGGTTTTGGGCATGTTAATGATGAAATGTCTGTATAAGTATCCAAATGGATATATTGAGTAGGTATTTATAAGTCTGGAGCTAGGGGCAAACATTTATCATCATCAAATTACAGATATCATTGGAGTTAAGGTTGAAGTTGAAATTAACAATCAGAAGAGAAAAATGAGAAAGAAGGTTAAGGATTCATTTCCTACAGGAAAAAAAAAACCAAAATATTTAAGGGGCATGCAAAAAAAAGCAGACTAAAAAAGAGTCAATGAGGAAAGAAAAGAAACAGAAGATAATGGAGAGAGGAATTTTCAGAAAGCCATAGTCATTAATATCAGAAGTTTTAAATAAATCAATTAGGAGTTTACTGGTAACAAATTTTAATGGAGTGGTGGGAATAGAAGCCAGGTAGTAGTTGGTTGAGTAATAAATGTGAATAGAGAAAATGAAGGCAGTAAGCAAAGACGAGTGATTGTACTAAGTATGATTGTGAAGGGAATGAAAGGCGGAAACCAGAAATATGCAGTAGGAATGGGAATCTTGTAGAGTGAAGTAGTTGAAGACAGCACAGGAAAGTAAGTTTTGGAGAAGCCAAGAAGAAAAGGGTATGTAGTACACAGGGTTGCTTCTTTTCTCGAGCCTAAAGGGACAGAAGTAAGGATAATTTGTATATGGGAAAGGAAGTATGAGAAATTCATGTCCTATAGCTTGTTTTCTCTCTGGATAAATAATTTGCTATAGGGTGGTGACTTTAACAGAATCATTATGAGGAATGGGGGTGGAGGGAGCTGAGGAAGAATACTTTAAAAAAAAGTTTCCTGAGTTACTTTGAGGAATATCATGAATTCATTGTGGTACTAGTCTTTGTGTTTTTCTTCATTAAAACTTAGAAGCTATGGTTTAGGAATGTTGAAAATGAGTGGTTAGGGTCATTGAGGATGGTACATAATTAACAGGGTGAATATAATAGAGAAACAGGGCAGGGTAAAGGAATTATTCAAGACACAACCTTATGTTTTCCTTGATGTTATCCTCCATTAGTCTTTTTCTTTTTTTTATGCTTTTCTCTGCTAAAGCTACCTTGTAAGAATTAAATATACATATGTGTGTGTGTGTGTATGAATCTTAAAAATATGGAAAAGTACAAAACAAGGACAAATCACATGAAAGCCTGCTGTATCTATATATGACCACTGTTAATATGTTAGTGATTCTTTCAGACATTTCTGAGTATGTATACACATTACATACATTTTTGTATGTATAAATGTTTTTGTACATTTCTACATAAATGGAATTATACAGTGTATTCTCTTATTTGTTTACTGATATTCATATAAATCTATTATAATTATTGTAATAGCTGCAAGGATCTCAAGGTTTAAATAACAAAATATACTTAAATCAGCCAGTTCTTTGACAATGGAATATTATTTTATTTTTTAACTGTTGTAAACATCACTGTAATGAACATAGTACATGCATCTTTTTTTTCACTATTTCCCAATGAGCAATAATAGCTAATACTTAGCATAGCATTTTCTCTATAAGTACTGTTCTAAGCACTTATATAAATTTTTTTATTTTTTTATTTTTTCTGTTAAATTTCAAGGTGAAGCCTTTAGGCTTGCATCTTTTAGCTTTATTTTGAGAATGAGGTAACTGAATATGACTACCTGATATAATTAGGTAAGACCACACTCAACCCATTCTATAATATTTAGTGTTGTGGTTAAGTACTTGCCTTTGGAATCAGAATGGATCTGGATTTAAATTCTTGTGTTGCTATTTATTTTAGTTGTAGGATTCTAAACTTCAGCTTTCCAGTATTTTAGATGAGAGGCATTTAAAGCAAAAGATGTTTTTTATTGAGAAAATTTTATAATTAAGATGAAATAATAATTATTTAAAAAGTTATAGCTAGACAGTAGAAAGAAATGGTGTAGATAATAGAGGCTTTGTTCATCTCTCTTGTGACCAAATCAAAGTTGTGACAGAAACATGGAGCAAGCAGCAAGCAAAGTCACATAGGATCTAGATGAACAGAAGCACTGCAACTAGAGAGAAATAAGAAATCGCTCTGCCATGTTTAGAGGTAGGAGGGGGCGAAAACATGAGGCTGGTGGGTTGGATTGGCTGAGTGGGACAGAGGCTGCAATAGCTGCAGACACTTCTTAATCAGTATTTTGAACTCTGTATCTGTTAGACTGTTTGACTCCATTATTTATGGGTCTCTGTTCTCTCATATGTTTTCTGTTTCTTTGTCTTCCCATTTTGGCTGCCTTTCTGTGTCTGTTTCTATGTACTAAGCAAAGCTCCTAAGTCTCTTGGTCTTATTAGTGTGGCTTGTGTAGTAGGTGTCCAAAAGTACAGTCTTGAGGGGTTCAGCTGCAGGCCAAGTTCTGCCCTGTTTGTGAGCAGACTTTTGTGGTGACAGACCTCGCTCTAAGCACCAGTGCCAAGTAGGCTACTCAAGGGGTGCCAGGGTCTTAAATGGGACACTGAGTCATCCGAATGAGGGCCAGAGGCAAGGCTCTCTCCGGGGCAGAAGTGCTGGCAGTATCCATTGTTCCTCTCTTGAGCCACACCCCCTACCAGTGTGTGGACTCAGCCCTGCCATAGCTGAGAGGCCATCTTACTTTATAACAGAAATCGCCCTGCCTGGAGGATTTCCTGAAACTCTGCTTCCCCCAACTTGTGGACCACGCAAACCACATCCCATTATATTTTCAGCGAGTCCAGTGCTCCTTGGTGAGCCAACTCCAAGACTCACTGGTGGCAGCTGACCTCAGTTTCTGGCATGACTTCTTGAGGCAACTATAAGCACAGCATTTTGGATTGCTTGCTGAATCTTAACAAGTGGCTCCGGAGGGGCACAGGCTGGGGTGGACGCATAAGACTGGCAGCCAGTTTCTCAAAAGAAACTTTTCAGGACAAAAGGGCTTAGCACAAAATATATTCAACGTGGTGAAAACCTAGGATCTACAACCAACAATAATTTATCATTTAGAGTTAAAGACAGATATAGAGCTTCCCAGACAAAAATAAGCTAAAGGAATTCATCAACGCCAAGCCGGTATTACGGGAAATGTTGGAGGGATTTCTTTAAGGAGAAACATGTATCAAGAACATGAATAAAGAATGGTAATGACTACATTCCTATCAACAAGTACCTTAAATGGAAAAGAATTAAGTGCTCCAACTAAAAGATAGGGAAGCTGAATGAATAAGAAAACAAGACCCCTACATATGCTGACTACAAGAGACTCACTTCAGATTAAAAGATACATAGACTAAAAGGAAGGAGATGGAAAAAGATATTGCCTTGATGGACCTAGAGGGTATTGCCCTCTAGGCAGTAAGTCAAAGAAAGATTTATCTCATATTATTTCACAAAGATGTACAATCTAAAGAACAAAATCAACAACTACAACAAAAATGAAAATTAACTGAGACACAGAATATTGTGAGGGCTACTAAATGGGAGGGGAATTGGACGGGGTGCTGTGAAAAAGGACAAAGGGATTAAGAAGTAGAAATGGATAGTTACAAAATAGACATGGAGATACAAAGTGTAGCTAGCATAAGGAAAATAGTTAACAGTGTTGTAATATGTAAGAGGGAAGAGAGGTTCTAGATTTTGTGGAGTGATTACTGTGAGTTGCATAGATCTCTAATCACTATGCTGTGCAACTGAAAGTAATGTTGTATGCCAACTATAATTGAAAAACTCATTGAATTGTACAACATAAATACGAGCAACTATTTATCTATTATATTTCAATAAAGCTGGGAAATAAAAACTATAAAAAGTTTATAGCTGATTAAAATTCCTCAGGGTATAGTTTTAATGTTATTTTCCTTTTCTAGGTTAAGGGAAACTAGTGAAATCTTGGTTATCATTTTTTGTTTAATAAATGTTTATAAATGAAATCTGTGCTATTGTATTAGAATATTTAATTATAGAAGAAAATGCATTATAAATGTTAAAATTTAAAAATAAAATATAAAACATCCCAGTTTTATTTAAAAAAAAAAACAGTAAGAAATAGATTTAATGTTAGAATGACAGTCTCTGAGAATTGGGTTAAAGTGACTTTATTTTCTCCTTTATACTTAAAAAACATTTCCAAATTTTCTATTTTTGTCTTATCACTTTTATAACTTAAAGAAGTTAAAATAGGAATCTTCATGTATTAGAATATTCTGACTGAAATTTTTTTATCCCATCTCATTTTTCCTCATAGATTTTAATTTTCAGTGTTTATATTTATGTATAAGTATTTCACTTATGCATTACAGAACTTAGAACATGTTTCTCTCTTAAGGTCCCATTCTGTTATATGTATAATTCTAGAATTCTCATTTCTTTTGTATATATTCTAAATAAAAAAACTTTTTAAGTTTTGAACAATTTACTTGTCAGTACTGTCATATACAAACAGCTTTTGGTGAGAGAGAGAGGCCTATTAATGATATTGGCTATATTGTATTAATGATACTTATATAATTATATAATTCATTTTTTTATGGTGAATGAATACTGTTTCATTATGGATACCCCATTCTGATTATCCATTAATTTTCTTTTGGACATTTGAGTTGTTTCTACCTTTTGACTATTGTCAATAGCGCTGCTAGTCACATGCTGTGAACGTTCATATACATGTATTTGAGTACTAGCTTTCAATTTTGTTGGGTATAGAAAGCGGGGTTTTTTGTTTGTTTTTTAAAAGTAGCCTTTATTGAATTCTTTAAAATTATGTGAAAATATTAACAAAAAAAACAAAATGGAAAAGCAGTATATTGTAAAGAGTACATATTTGTATCCATATCATCTTGCATGGAGCTGTACAAATATTAAATGCTTAGTAAGTATTAAATTGAACTGTTGGTTTTTGAGAAACTGTTTTCCAGTTCTGGTTTTGTGGTCAAGTATCTGATTTTGGGCAAATTCTTGATCTCTGACTTTATGTAGATATACTTTCTGTATATGAACTATATAAATATAGTTTTATATCTTTAACATAAGGAAATAGAATAAACTCTTTAAAAGTCAGATGAAGTTCTGTGGAAGTTTATATCTTTTTTTAATAGGAAATGTTTTGGTACTGTGGCTTTTATTTCACTCTCTGGAAGTTCAGGTACTTACCAGCCCTTGACTGTCATATGCAGCTTCTTTCTCATTAAATTTGCGTTTGGCAAGGGATCAAGAAAGTTATGATCTTTATGATCAAGAAAGTTGAGACCACCATTCTAGACTTCAAGCTCTTGCAAAGTTTCTTCAGGAAAAACTCATCTTTTGTTTTCCCCTCCTCCCACATCATAAAAAGCCCTCAATCTTGCAAACCCTAGTGTAGAGATTGAAAACTCAGATGCCTGTAGGACTCAGTATAATGTAAATCAGTGAAATTGGCTGAATGGTACTTGGAGTAACTGGAAAGGACACTTAAAGAGGCAGCTCCAGCTTTACTTGTGGGAATATATACTTAATGTTGCCAGATCTTGTGATTCGTCAAGACAAGCCATAAACCTGGATTTTTATGTGAAATCCTGTTATTGAATGTTGACAACTAATTCAAAATGTTTTAGAACACTGTGCAGGCCAAACAGAACACTTCTGCAGTCCAGATATGTACTGTAGAAAGTGCAAGACCTGCAGAAAGAAAAGCTGTGTATTTTGAAGTGAAATTAGAGTCATCTTGAAATGGACTTGAGGCCTTTAGTATAAAATAATACCATAGAATATTTTAATACCAACCCACTGCATACCCTTTTGAAGAAAGGAATTATGACTTTTATTTATCTTAGTAGATCCAATTAATATATCCAGAACTCAGTGATTCCTTGTAACTCTTCAATGAATGCATGAAATTTAAGCAGATGTGACTTCATCCATAGCAGAGTTTATAGATTTACAGTAAAGACAATCACAGATTATAACCAGTTTACATGTAAATGTTTGTTGGCTCATTTTAGGTTGGGGAACAGATGGAGTACTGTGTTGTTAATGTATGTTTGGCTCTTGTTTACTCTCACATCTATATTTTTAGCTTTCTTAGGACAATAGTAATTATACCTGTATTTTTTACTTTGTTTCCCTTCCATAAAAACTGAACTAATTTGAATAAACAGAACTTAATTGTTTCTGTTTTTTAAAGGTCCTGAGTACTTTTGTATGAACTATTTCAAGCATTCATTCATCTATCCATCCATTCAATAATCATTATCTTTTTTCAGTTACAATTGATATTTAATATTACAGCAAGTGTACAGCATAATGGTTAGACGTTTACATATTTTACAGAGTGATCACACAATAAGTCTAGTACCAACCTGGTACCAAAGTTATTACTATATTATTGATTATATTCTCTATGCTGTACTTAACATCCCTGTGACTACTTTATAGCTGCCAATGTGTACTTCTTAATCTCTTCACCTTTTTCACTTAGCCCCTCAACTCCTCTCCCATCTGGCAACCATCAGTTTGTTCCCTGTATCTGTGTTCTCTGTTTATAGTATTTGTTTTTCTCTGTCTGACTTATTTCACTTAGCATAACACTCTCTAGATCCATCCATATTGTTGCAAATGGTAAGATTTCATTTATATGGCCAAGTAATATTCCATTGTATATATGCACCACATCTTCTTTATTCAGTCATCTATTAATGGTCACTTAAGTTGCTTCCATGTCTTGGCTATTGTAAATAATGCTGCAGTAAACAAAGGGGTGCATATATCTTTTTGAATTAGTGTTTTGGATTTCTTCAGATAAATACCCAAAGGTAGAATTGCTGGGTCCTAAGGTAGTTCTATTTTTGATTTTTGAGGAACCTCCATACTGTTTTCCATAGTGGCTGCGCCAGTTTGCAGTCCCACCAATAGTGCTCGAGGGTTCCCTTTTCTTCACATCCTCATCAGCATTTTTTTGTTTGTTTTATCGATGATAGCCATTCTAACAGGTGTGAGATGATGTCTCATTGTGGTTTTAATTGGCATTTCTCTGATGATTAATGACTGTTGAGCATTTTTTCTTATGTCTATTGGCCATCAGTATGTCCTTTTGAAGAAATGTCTGTTCAGTTCCATTGCCCATCTTTTAATTAGATTGTTATTTTGGTGTTTAAGGTGTATGAGTTCTTTATAAATTTTGGATATTAACCTCTAACATTGATGAATATCTTCTCCCAATCAGTAGGTTATCTTTTCGTTTCGTTGATGGTTTCCTTTGCTGGACGAATACTTTTTAGTTTTATGGAGTCCCTTTGTTTATTTTTGTTGTTGTTGTTTCCCTTGCCTGAGGAGATATATCAGAAAAAATATTACAAAGAGCTGTGTCAGAGAGTTTGCTGCCTATTTTTTCTTCTAGGAGTTTTATGGTTTCAGGTTTTACATTTAAGTCTTTAATTCATTTGTAATTTTTTTTTTAATTGTGGCTTTATTGGTTAACAAGATTATATAGGTTTCAAATGTATGATTCATCTATAAGTCCTATGTATATTGCATTGTGTGTTCACCACCCAAGGTCAAATCTCTTTCTGTCACTATATGTTTGACTCCCTTTACCCTTATCTACTTACATCATTTCTCTCTGGTGAGTTTGTTTTTGTATATGGTGTAAGCAAGTAGTCTAGTTTCATCTTCTTGCATTTATCTGTCCCATTTTCCCAATACCATTTATCAAATGAACTCTCTTTATCCCATTATATATCCTTGCCTCCTTTGTCATAGATGAATTAACCAAATAGGCATGGATTAATTTTGGGTTCTTTATTTTGTTCCATTGATTTATGTGTCTGTTACATTATGCCAGTACTATGCTGTTTTGATTACTATAGCCTTGTAGTATAGTTTGATATCAGGTAGAGTGATACCTCCAGCTTTGTTCTTATAAAAAACATACCTTGATCATATCAAAGATGCCAGGGCCCTGCATGATCTGCTCTCTACCATCCCTGCTAACCTTATCTGATGCTAGCAAGGAGAATCCTTTGATTACTATTTTAGCCAACCTGTGCAACATACTATGTCTTTATCTACCGAAGGACTTTTGCACATGCAGTTTCCTCATATTGTCTTGCTTTTCTCTGCTCTTTGAGTTGCTGAGTGTTTCTTATCCTTAGGAACCTCTTAGAGAGGCCTTCCTTGAGTATTTTCTCTTAATGTAGTTACTGCATTATTTTTTATTACAAATTCATATTTGTTTTCTTCATAGCATTCCACTTTGAATTTTTAAAATTATTTTTTGAAATTTTATTGTATAATTATTTTTATTTTTAAATAACAGTTGACATTCAGTATTTTATATTAGCTTCAGGTGAACAGCATAGTGGTTAGACATTTATATAATTTATGAAGTAATCCCCCCTAATTAGTCTGGTACCCACCTTGCACTCTCCATAGTTATTACAGTATTATTAACTACATTCCATATGCTGTACTTTATATTCCCATGACTGTTTGTGACTACCAGTTTGTCCTTCTTAATCTTTCACCATTGTCATCCAGCTTCCCAGCTCTCTTCCATCTGGCAACTGTCAGTTTGTTCTCTGTACCTATGAGTCTGTTTCCTTTTGTTTGTTCATTTATTTTGTTCTTTAGATTTCCACGTATAAGTGAGCTTATATGGTATTTGTCTTTTTCTGTCTAACTTATTTCACTTAGCATAATACCCTCTAGGTCCATCTATGTTGTTGCAGAAAATTATTTCCTTGTTTTCCTGTTTTTCTCATTAACAGAAAAACTTCATATGGACAGGGACCATTTTTGTCTCAATTCAGTTTTGTATCCTTGACTCACAGTAAATTACCTTTGAATGAATTAATTAATCGGCAAAATAATCATGTTGTATGCCTATACTGTGCTAGACAGTTCTTTCTAGGCTATTGTATATTTTTTTGCTAGCACTCACAGTCTACAAAGTAGATAGTTATTACTGCCATATTATAATTGAGACAACCAAGGCTTAATGTGGTAAGTAACTTGTCCAAAGTCTCACAGAAAATAAGTGATAAAGTTATAATGAAAGCCCAGTTTCTACCTTCTTTTATTATGACATGTTACCTACCACTTATTTATTATAAAAATATCAGTATCCTGATCATACTGTTTGTGTAGTGATTGTAGACATTTCTAAGGAACCTTGTGGCTTTCTTCTTCCTCCCTATCCCCCTTTATACAAAATAGATTATAATAATGTTTGAAATGCCTATGTATCATCTGCTATATATAGCTCTCATGAGTTTGACTTTCTGATCAAGCCAAATGAGAATTCATGTACTTTTGTTTAATAAACAATATTGACACCCTCTAGTAGTAGAACTTTTATCCCACTGAGCCTTCTCATTAATTCTTCTATATGATATAATTGGCCCTTTAATGTTAATAGGTATAGAGGAGTTTCTAATATGCCTTTTAAGTATCTAACTGCTTCTTAGAGCACAGTCACAGTCAAATAGAAATAACTGAATTTTTTTCCTACAGCACTTTGAAGCCATCCCACTGAAGTCTCTCAATTTTTTTACCTCTTCATCTCAAAACTTTGTGTTTTCTCATTTTTCTATTTTCATTTTCTCTCACGTCAGTGGGGAAAATGCCCAGTCTTTTTCTAAGGCACCCTCAGGCTCCTGGACTTGATTCCATGACATACTTTATCTTACCTAAATATTTTCTAACTCTTTTTTATGATTTTCTTTGATGTTTTTGTTTTCTCATAGCAGTAGTTGTCAATTTGTGTTTAGCTTTGATTTCTTTGGAGATATCATTGCACATATCATTTCAAAAGAAATTATACTTAAAAAGAAAGTTAGGAAACAAATTTTTGTAGTAATATAATCATAACAATGCCCTAGAAAACTTTCATTATATTTAGTGCTATGCTAATCTCAACTTCTTCACCATCCTGTAACCCCTTAACCCTTTGTTATCATGTAATCATTCCTTAGGAAATTCATTTGTCACTCCGCAATTGTCAAATCTGATGGTGTTTTCTTAATTAAATGTATTGTCTGTCCTCTGTGGGATCTTCAAGTTTTTTCTTATTATTGGATATTTTCCTTACTCTGTCAAGCACTCACAGTTTCTTCTTCTACACAGTAAAATAAAACAAACCCTTTATTTGTCCCTGTCTCCTTAAATATTCTTTTCCTTCTCCTTGGAAGGACTTTGTGAAATAATAGCCTATAATTCTGCTTATGCTGCATTTACTTAACTCTTTGTATTCTGGCTTCTGTCCCCAGCACTCTCTTGATACTTCTTTGGCAAAGTTATTAAGAAGTACCTTTGGCCACATCAAATAAATTCATTCTTTCAAGTTTTTCCGTATTTGAACTAAATGAGGTATCTTCATTTTTGGCGGTCTACTCCCAAGACTTCTTTTTTTGACACCATACTCACCAGGCCCTCCTCCAACTCTTCTTTCTTCATTTTGACTCTTCTGCCTCTTCATTCTTGGTATGCTCTGTCAGCATTGCTAGGTCTTCCCACAGCAGTGTTCATCAAACAAATACCTATTTGTGCCAGGCATTGTGCTATTGCTGAAGAGACAGGGTGAACGAGACTGACACAACCACTGTCTTCATAATGTATATAGTCTAACAGAAAACATGCATAGATAAACTGGCAATTGTGGAACAGTGTGTGATAAGTATCCTGGTAGAGGAAATATATAGGAGCAGAATACCTAAGACTGGAGTGGTCAGGAAGGTCTTTTTGGGAAGAAATAACAATTGAAAGCTGTGGGAAAGTTAGTGTTTCGGGCAGAAATGGCAGCATTTGCAAAGATAAAGGTAAGGGGTTATATGGCTGAAGAATTGAAAATCATCAGTCTCAAGAGTATGGAGGGATAGAGGAGAAAGGTGAGGGATAAGTTGCAGGGTCACAAACTAGGCACTCACAAATATTCATTTAAAAATATTTAATTAGTGTTCTGTTGTGTTATTTTTATAGCTGTACTGCCACATAATTATACATTTTAATACCCTAATTTGCACTCTTGCTGCAATGATCAGTCAAAACTAGGTTTTATAAGATACTGAGTTCGTGATAATTGCTTATTGCTATAGACTGGTGTTATGATAATGTTTGTACTGGTTATATTACTAGATCTGACTGAGAAGATTTAAAGACATTGATTATTCAAGACTTTGGCCTTCTGCCTCTAGTCTTTAATGATAAACATTGTCAATAATGATTATGTAGATAGCATTATTGATAGATTACTCTTCTTATTCTCAAAGTGTTTAATATATATTGCCTTATTCCAACTAGTTTTTCAGTTCATTGAGGGCATAAACTATTGTGTCTTTAATTTCTTTTATATCTTCCTTTGTGCCTAGAGTACAAAGGATACATTTGTATGTGTCTTGTGTGTACATTTTTGTACTTTTAGAAGCTTGAAACTCTCGTTTTTTTAAATCTCAAAAGACTTAACCTAGTGTCTTTTACATAGGGTGCACACAATATTTATTAAATGTTTAAGTAACCTGAAAAATCTTCAGATCTATTAAAGGCTGTGGAGTAGAATTAGGTGTAATATTAGTTCTCTATACCCTCTGAGCAAAGAACATATTCATGTGGGTTAAAATTACAATATAATAACTTCTGCCTTTTGCCTAGGGTAAGGGGGACAGATTTACCCTCCTGCCTAAAAAAAAACTAAAAAGCCAGATGAAATATATAAAACCATAATTCTTTTTACATTTAACATCAGACAACGAAGGACAAAGATCCCTGACGGGGGAAAAATGAGAGGAGCCCTAAGAGTATCCTGTCTTACTCTCTGGAAAACATTTCCAGGCTGTGGCGCAGAAAAGGGAAATCCAGCTAGAGAGAGCCTAGTGGTCTGTCTCCCTGAGTTGTGGAGGTAAGAGCTAGAAGTCTGGGAAGCCAAGATAGCTGGAGTTCTCACAGAAGAGTACTAGAAAGGAGGGAAATGCACACAGAGAGCACTCTGGAGTTCTGCAGAGGGTCTTCTTTGAATTATTCAGTTGAATGGATGATTATTACATGCATGCAGGAAAACAACCCAAGAATGAGGAAAAACTACCTAAAAGGATTAGCAGGAACAGTACTCAGACCTCACAGAGGACTGGGTATGATGTCTATTTGCACCAGCCAGAGTAGAAAACCTCGTAATTCAGGGAACACTGGGTAGTGTTAAGAAGGGTCTTGCCTCAGTAGTAAGGAAAAATTAATCCTGGACTAAACATGCTCTGGGTCATGCCTAACACAGGTTTAAAAAGCAAGAATCAAAAAAAGCAAACTATTTCCAAGTAATTTAACTGTAACTCCAAACAAAGCTCAAGAATATTTATAGGAATATAAAAATATCCAGCACACAACACGGTAAAATTCTCAATGTCTGGCATCCAATCAAAGATCAGTAGTCATGGAAAAAGGCAGAAAATTAAAACATACAGTGAGAAGAATCAATAAATCAAAACTAATTCAGAATCTAGAAATTACTGTTCTTTTTTTGTCTGCTCTCATTGGCTTTTCTAGGTTGTATACCCAGTCTGGGATATATGAGGTCAAGAGAAAACTCAGAGAACTCACTGGTGTATTGTTCCTGGATCCTACCACCTCAACATATTCATTTAGTTGTCATGTGTTTTTCAACTCAAAATAGCTCCTTGTTCTTTCCTGGACTTTCATGATTCTGATACTTTTGAAGATTAGAAGTCAGTTATTTTGTGGAATATTTTTTAATTTAGGATTGTATACTTTCTCATGATTACATTCAAATTATGCATGTTTGGCAAGAATATCAAATAATGATGTATTCTTACTGCATCCTCAGGTGGCATACGATTTTGATTTGTGTCATTACTGATGATACTCTTATCACTTGATTTAGGTGGCATTTATCAGACTTCTTCACTTCAGAGTTACCCTATTTATTCTTTGTAAGAAGTATTTTGTGGTGCTGTACTTTGAAACTATAAATTTCTCATTCCTCATACTTCATACCCTCCTCACTTCTCATCCCTCTTGGACTCTGTCTGAACTCTACAGTCCTCAGATTCTATTGTAAAAGTATTCTTGTTAAGATCTTTGAAAATTATAAATAAGTCATAAATATTTTGCTCAATAGTTTATGTCATAGATATAACTTTGAAAATCTTATTCCTTCTAGGACAGACTCAAGTAATTTCTTTAGAAAATAATTAAAATAAATTAAGAGTATAGATCATCAGAGTGGTTAGTTCAATAGTATACTCCATTCTGTATTTTATAAACGTTAAGAAGTTATTTAGAAAATAATTGTGAACTTAAGTAAGAAGTAATACATACTAGAAAAAAATTATATGATGTGCTATATTAAAATGATTGTGAAGCTCATTAGTTTTCTTATTCCCTAAACTGATATAATTTATGCTTCTGTATATTATTTTAAAATGGCCGTAGAACACTAGACTATTTTAGGAAAACAATAAAATATAGCCAGGAAGAAGTAATATGATTAATATGTGATAGCAAAATAGTAAATTGACTTAGAAGAATTTATTAAAACAGAGCATTACCTACCAGTTATTCTTGGACTTCATAATCTTTTAGAAACCAAATATCCAGTAAACCTGCAGCCAGTACATTTTTCCAGTGGAGATGCCAAGTATGATGACTGTCAAGCCTGAAGTGTTTTTAACAGAATGAATGCTGTCTCTCTCTTCAATGCAAAACTATGTTGGCACAGTGGAGGTGCCAGACATTTTGTTTTAGAAAGTCTGATGTGAAACCATAGCTTGGGATTTACCAGCTTATTGAGATAGTTAATAGAGAAATGCAAGAATAAGGCATTTAGTTCCCCGACCATTCGCAAGGACTTTTTGAAAGTTTTAAAATTCTTTCAGGGTGCTAGAGTAGCTTTGTATTTAAAGTAGAAAAAAAGAGAGAGAGAAAGAGGGGACGGAAAAAGTTAAATCCCATTTTTTTTAAACAAAATTCAAACATTTATAAATGGATTTTTCAATATTACAGTGTTTGCATCTGATTTCAAGGAGCATTCATTATTTGAATATCTAATATCTGTGCTAAGCATTAATTCACTTTTGTTAAAGCTTTTAAGCATTCCCAGCACAAAGTATCATCCTTTTTACTACAGATATTTCTATTTAACTGCTTGCTTGATAATTGAACAGAAACATCTTATTTACAGAGCCTCCCCCTTTTTTATTGTTTATCTCTGCATGGAGTTGAGTCTGTAGTTTTAGTTGTTTGCAACTTTTATTTATTTTGTTACCTGAAAGTAAATGAGATAGTCTTCAGAGAAGTCATAAAGTAGGTGGTCTCTCTGACAATTTTGGTCTTTACTTTCTGACCCTAAAGCAATTGAACTTTGGAATACTAGCTTTCAAGTCAATGATGGTGAGGTGGGGATAAAAATTTCAAAAAAGAAAAAAATTTACAGAGTTATTTTTAACATTTTATCTAAATCTTATGGTAACTCTGAGGCTACACACTATTCATGCATAACCTTAATTTTTATGTATTTATTGATTTGATTAAGATTATATATTTTAGTAAAAAGAACATCCATGAACCCACTGTTCAACCTAATTTATTTCTACTGCTTCTCTGCTATCTTGTTGTCTCCTCAACAAAGGAAACCACTGTCCCAAACTTTATATTTGTCATTCCCTTCTCTTGTTTTATCACATGTGTTTTTCATTTTTTTATTATTACGCAAGCCTCAAATTCTTTATTGGTAAAACCTATCTTACAGGATTGTTTTGAAATTAAGTAAGAATATGTATATAACGAGCTTTGCACAGAGCTTGCCCCTCCCTAAATGCTCAGTAAATGGTAGCTGCAATTGTATTATTAATGTTATTTTGCTGAGAGAAAACAAGAAAAGTATGTTTTTCTTAGCTGTTTTCTTTGTTTTATCTCCCTGGACTCTTCCAGGGGTTTCAAGTCCTCTTTTCGTCTTTTCCTGGAACTACGCAACGTGCAGAATGAAGCAGTAGAGAATGGGATTTGGGCAGTCAGCAGTTAGGGAACACAGTTTTCAAATGAGAAAAGAAAAAACTGCACTATCAGGTTACCAATTTTTCCCTTCTCTTTCACTGCCTTGTGCCCTCTGGATAGTATTTCTTTCAACTTTGAGTTTGGTGCATAGCCAGTGTTGAAGAATAAAGGACTGAGTTGACCCAGAAATAATCAGTGACATAAATGGATCAATTAGAGTTTGCTGAATTATCAAGCAAACAAGCCAGCCAATCAGCCCATTTTTACACTGTTCACCTGCCCACCCAACATTGGGAAGCAGTAGTTCGCTTTTAATATCTGAAAATGATTTCGTTCCTCCATTTCTTTCTTTCTCATCATTGTTCTAGGCTCTGCACTATTCCATCAATGCTAGACAAATTCTTCCTCTGCTGAATTTGTTCCCTTTTTTTACCTAATTTCTTTTTTCATACCCTTATTAGTAATTTATGTTAATAAGAGTTAATAAGAGTTATTATAGTGCACTTCTCTAAGTCTACTGCATAGTTAGGCATAGTGGAATTTTGATCAGCTAACATTCATAATGAACGATTAAGTAAGTTGATTAAACATTATTGCACAAATTATTAGCAATATTAGCGGAAAAATAAATGATAACAGTCACCCAGCCCTGGTAGATCAATGACAGAATTCCGTAGAAAATAAAAGTAAAATCATTTCTAAAATTTAAAAAGAGAGTGACTACATTTTAAGTACATTGCACAAGAACAATTTTTAAGAGCTGTTAAATTGATCTTTATTAAATTTCACTTCATTCCTTTGGACAGATCTTGTAGGCTTTCTTCATCTGTGATGGTTATGACATACAATATATTCCTCTTAAGCCTGTGTCATTCACAAATTCTATATTGTCATTCAAGTTGTTATAGTAACCATCTCCCTCCAGGTTGAACTGCACATTTGGGGTGCTGTTACTTAGAGTTGTCTATTAAATCTACATTTCTTCATATTATTCATAAGAACTTTGAAAGATTTTCATCAGACATTTTACTGAACTTACAATAACGGTGCCTATAGCATTTTCCTGATCCTCTATTAGAAGAGCCTTAAAAACCAAATTAGATTAGTTTACAGCTTGGCCTTCTTCATAATTTCACTTTAACAGATAGAAGCTATGTGAAGAGATAGTTTTGTCCAAGAAGTTTATTAGGAACGTTGAGTGACCTCGCTGGTTCTGGGCAGTGTTCACTTGTCCTTGTTTCTCTTTTTCTCTTTTTTTATAAACACCTTTATTGATGTATAACTTACATATCATAAAATTCACCCATTTAAAGTGTGTAAATTTAGTGGTTGGTATATTTACAGAGGTGCATATCATAATCTAATTTTAGAACATTTTTGCCACCCTAAAAAGAAACATTGTAACCATTCTCTTCTTTAAAAAAAATCTAGAAATGATTTTACTTTTTTTTTTTCTAAGGAAGTCTTTCCTTGGGAAACTATCTTTTCATTAAGATTTTCCATTCTCATTCTTCATATTCTATGTTTATAAACCTAGAATTTCACCCATCCCTTATCTGGTTTAAAAGATAACACAAAAAAAAATAGAATCAGTGTTGGAAGCTTAACATGAGGTAGCTAGCCGTTTTTTTAAGACTACTTTCATCTTCAATTTAAAATACTTATGATCTTGTTCAGGAGGTTTTTCATTGGCTAGTAGAAACTATGAAAGTGTTTAATTTGGATTGAATTTAAGATTAAATGATAATAGTATTAACAGCATAATACAAGTTCCTTTAATCATTTTGTCTTATGAGAAGCAGATTTAAAGAGTAAAGTCAGTATATGTGGTCAAGTTATATAGTTACAGCTTAGAGGGAATATCTTTGAGATAATGGGGTTAAAGAAGAGTTTAAATGAGGACTTAAAGTCTTTGGTTGTTTAAAGTAGCAGAGCCAACCCAGTTCTGTCTGAAATCAGAGCCTGTGATGGTAATCACTGTATTAACTGCTGCTTCCTTTGGATGAGTATGATAAAACTTCTGACTTCTTTAATTTCCAAACACTTGAGTCAGTTAATCAGAAAATAACTTTGATAAAGAAATGAATCCATGCTTTCTACACGTTCCACTTGACCTTTTATGTTACTTCTATTTGTTTTAGAGGGCAGGCTGTGGAGAGGGCTGCAATATAATAAGTTCTGTATTTACTTACTTTTCAATGTATTTTTATTAGCTTTGTTTTTATACCTCTAAAGTAGACTCAACTTTATACCTGCTTTGGGAAAGGTAGAGTGTTTCAGTCCAAAGGGTTTGCTTTGATTTTATTTATTAAATAACCAGAGAAGTAGAGAAATAATCCCAACTGGTGAAACCCTGTTAGTAATAGGGCTATTACCAGGATAAGTTTTTTTCCCTTGACATAAATGAGTTTTTGTATATCCTTTTAAGCCAGTTTTTATTTTCAAATTTCCTTTTTGTTTAAACAAAAAAAAGAGCACTCGAGTACATTTCTTTTTATATATATAAGAATTCTTGTTTTCAACATGGATTGAGAAAGATAGGTATATATTAAAATCAATATTTGATGACATGACATTTGTTTTAATTCTGTCCTTCCTATATTATTTGAAAGTTGGAATTAATTTACTTAAGGCTTTTAACAACATTTTAACAAGCTGAAAACTCTTCAGTCAGGGCATTTTATATTCAGACAGATGTCTAATTTGCCAAATGCTTTGAAGATAAAAAATTCAAATGTTAGGTAGTAAAGTTTTTTAAATGAAACCTTTAAGTTGATTCTTTACTGTGAAAAAAGAGCATTTAGTAGTACAGCTTCTAATTTTAGCTTTCCTTCAGAACATTCTTTCTTATCCTTATCCACATCAAAGTTAGAAATACATAGTTTAATGATTAACTGGGAGGATCACAGTATTTATGAGTTCAATAATCAGTCAACTAAAAATATTATTTGTTACAAAGGATAAAATGTTTTATATGGCTACTTGTGGTTTTTTAATTAACTCATGCAAATAATTAATAATCTTTGATTGTTGGAATGTTGGGTTTCTTGAAATACTAGGCAAGTTTCTTAAAATCTCTGCCTTGGTTCTTTGAAAGTGGGCACATGATTCTAATTGGCCTTTGAAGTTCCTTCCAAAATTGATTCTCCTACTTTTAAAGAATATGTTGAGAATTATTTCTATCTAAAAACCATATAACTATAACAGAAATTTTAAACAGTAGTTATAAATTTAATTTATGGATAGAGTGTTATGAAATACATTAAAAAGATACAGTATTCTTTAATTTGGAATACAAAAGTAATCATAATCTAATATAGGCAATAATGCTTTCTGATTTAAGAGTATCCCGTTCTTGTACCTAGTGTCTAGAGCTGGAGGTTTCTCAGAGTAAGAAGTATTTCCTTGAGCCTTGACTTTTTTTTAAGCTTCTTTAGGAGAGAAAAATGCATTATGATAGCAAATTAAAATATTTGGTACATGATGCTATGTCAAAGAGCATGCATGACTAGACGAATGGTCGGTCTAATTAGAGAAGGCAGTTTAAAGCTGATAGACACTAGTATATGTTATCTCAATATGTGAAAGATCATAAATTACACTCATTATTACAAAGGGAGATCTTGGAACACCCTAGGTTATTTGACATTCTCTATTCTGTCTTGTGTAATCTAGTTTAAAATTTAATAACTTTTTCTAGAGACCGTCTTAAGCAATAAGGGATAAAACCAAGAAAACCAGGGACAGAACTAATGGAAAATTTATTCTTCTGTTTATAATATTATATAATAAAAATATTTGCTAATAATTTTTTACAACTGTAATTATATAGAGCATGAGTGTGTGTGAATAACATAGTTCTCGCAAGTGAAAAGACATATTTGTACTCAGGTATTTGGTTACTGACTTATACTCTTTTCACATTTTTTTCTCTTTTCTTCCCACAGAATCTGTCTATGATCTTCTCCCAAAGGAGTTACAGTTACCTCCATCTAGAGAAACATCTGTAGCATCAATGAGTCAGACAAGTGGTGGTGAGGCAGGCTCGCCTCCTCCAGCTGTAGTTGCTGCTGGTATGCATTTCATTTTACTTTATTAAAGAAAACTAGAGTATAATCTGGCCAACATGAACAGTGCTGGCAAAGATCATATCAAAAAGAGTGTGATTTGAGGCTTATTTTAGGTTTTAAAATATATACTTTTAAAATTAAAATTCAGTATAATTTTGATATAATTATTATTTCTTTGAATTTCACATTGGCACACTTATTAGTGCCATATCCTAGAATGGCCCTTGTCATCAACTATGGGAATGAGTTTAAAGCTCTTTTGTTGACTGCACATAAAAATGTTGAATACCAAGCTATGGGTAGAAAATTATATTTGTTAAATTTTATTTAACAATTATTATTTTTATATTTGCTTTAAAAAAATGTTTTACTTTGTATAATCTGAAAAAGGACTCAAGCACTCAAGTCTCTTTTCTGTTTATAGCATAACCTTTTCCCTACATTTTAAAATGTGACTATATTTATTTAATTTTACATTCAGTTGAAAGTAATGAAAGATTTGAATAATATTTATATAAAGACTTTTTTATATTAATGAGAAAGTATGGAAACTGATGTTTGAAATTTATCAAGTTTATTTTTACTCAGCTCTCAAATCATACACTTTATAAATATATAATTATAATTATATTAAACCGGCTGAAATTTTGATTGAATTATAATAAAAGACTGACAAACAAGGTGACAGAAAAAAGTCTTGATTCATGATAAATTAATAAGAATGCTTTAAAAAATATTAGATTGCCCAACTGTATTCTTTTAGTCGGGTTTATGGACTGCTAAGTGTATTTGGTTTTAAAAAAATGAAAAAAAAATATACATATACTCTGCAGTTTTATCTGTCTTAATAGAGGTTTCTTGTCTAATATGATACCTCTCATCTTTTCAAATGGTAAAGTTCATTGGAGCATTATTTTCACTAAATTCTTTTTGTTTCAAAAAGAACAGTGAAGCGGAAGGTTGTCATTTAAATGAGGATATTGGTACTATAGTAGAACCTTGGATATTTTTCTTGTATGTGTTAATCTATGTACCATTAACCTTATGTACCAATCTTTCCTCTGAGCTGTACAGTACAATTTTACTGCCTTCCTAGTTGAGGGCAGGAAAACTTTAAACATGGCAAGGAACATTATCAGCCCTGCTCACTGTTCATGTGGATTGCCAGACAGTTTCTAACCAATTCTGTGGATTTAAGTGTGAACTTTCTAGTAATTAGATTGGCAAAATAATCTGGTTTCACTCTACATCTACTGGGTTGTAAAATGTCCCTGAATGTTTTTTCTGGAATTTAAAGCTTTTGTCTATTTAAAATTTGTATCAGACAATAAAATATATTTTTAAAAAAAATTTAATGAAATATTTCACTTTAAATCCACAGGTAGAAATTGACTAACCAATTTTTTTTGTATCTTTTGAGATTTTTTTTTCAAGACATGTTGAATTTATATAGAACTAAAAGTCTGTTTCTTCTGTGCTTTTTAACCTCTGTGAACAGAGATTCAGTTTCTTTTAAAAGCTGAAAAAATGTTAGCTAGGTTTGGGGAAAAAAACAACACTTCCTTTTAAATAATACCAAACTGAATTTCAGAAATTTTTATCTATAAATATTGAAAGTTTTTTAATTTAGGTCGCTAATGGAATGCTGATTCTCTCTTCCTCCCTTTCTCTCTCCCTCTGTATATTTGAGAAAACCCTTTCCAGATAAATTAGATTGAAAGGTGTCAGTTGAAACTCATGAAAATAAAAGAATTTTAACCCAGGAAATATTCTGAAATATTATGTTTGTATTAGGTCGAGAAATTATTGACTTTGGACTGATGGTGAGAAGAGTAAAGAGATACCATTGACTGTTTTTTTATACTCACAAATAAAAAGTTTCTGTGATCTAAAACCAAGTCATTTGAATTATTTTTAATATAAATTTGCTTTTAGTAAGCAACATAGTCTTATTCTAGGATTCTAATGCTTTATTGGTAGTCTTTTTATATATAACATTATAGGTGAGAGTTTAAATTACATAATAATTATTATAGGGAGATCAGTTAGTATATATTATCATGGTTGCTTTTTTACTTGACATATTAATATCCTCAGTGACGTAACTGTCAAAAGAAAGAGATTTAGAGATTACCAGTTATCAGTGTTTCCTGGTCAAAAAGACTAGATGTCTAGGGAAAGGCAAATTAATTTAGACTTTCTGTGAGTTTTTTTTTTTTAATCTATAACATTTGATGTGTTAATGCATAAGTGTGAAATGCATAAAAATGATGACTCTTGATGTAGTTAATTCTTCAGAGTTTTGAAGGAGCCGGATTGGCTGCTGTCAGGTATGAGGGCCTGGTGGGAACAGACTTCTAGTTCTGCCATAAAGGTTTGTGTTTCACAAGTTCTAAATCAATTTAAATTTTAAAATTTAGAGACTGGGCATGTAGGTGTTCACGTACATTCTTTATTATTTAATTATTAAAAATGTGTTTCTCAGATTCACCGATCTAGATATTTTCCCTTTACTTATTATTGAGAGAATGGATAAACATGATGCTGCTAATCCACAATCCAGAATACTGGGCAAAAGAGTGTCTCTCAAATATTTTTCTGCCTCTACACTACTTACACTTTTATATACTCCCATCAGTAACATCTTTTTATCCAGTAAATCCTAGGGTTGAGGATGAGGGAAAGATGACTGACTTCTATACAGTTCCTCCCCATGGTCAAGTATCAAAATCTGGGAGGTGTAGTTTAGAATCACCAATCTGAATTTTGTACTCCTCCCCATTTTTTAAAGACCTCTTTATTTGTTCTACTGGAAAAGTAATTAAGAGTTTGAAATTCAGTATGTGAGTGAATAAAAGTTTTAGAAATCCAGACTTTCTGAACAATACTATTGTAAGTTCTCAGTAGTTAAGCCAGAGGCCATTTTCCTGATACCAGAAAAGTTATCCAAATGAATTACTAGCATTTTTCGGCAAAATAAGGAGAAACACAAATTGCGAAAGGCATCTTTTTGTTTTTTGTCATAGTATAGATTATAAAAATAAGCATTTTTACATGTAAAATTTAAGTATTTAGGAGAAATAAAACAGTAACACCAGAATTTGGGGTTCCTAGAAAGACACATGGGAGGTATTTTTCTTAACAGCTTTATTGGATAGAGTTTACATACTAGTTAAATATATGGTAAATCCACTTGTATGTTTATCTTTTATCTTTAGGTTTCTTTTATTTATAATAGAAAGTTTTTGACAGAAGAGGACAATAAACTTTAATCATTTTTAAAAGCCAAATTATTTTCTTTTTCTATTCTAGAATTTGGAATATACATTATGTTTATTAGTTTATATCAAAATATGATTTTGCTAAGGTGACTGTTTTAAGTTTTTTTTAAATTTTTAAAAAATTTTTGAGTAAACAGTGAATTAAACCATATATTTTATAACTCAGAGAATCTTAAGAATAACTAGGTAGTAATTCTTTTGTTGTTTTCATAAAATTATTTTTACTTCTAGAAATTATACATTAGTACTCTTTTTAGAGGTAACGTATTTTCAGTACACTAATACTTTGTGACTGTTTTTAACATGTGTAGGTACATATACCCATAAAGCATGTACAATAGAAATCTCCATTGAATATCTCCACTACTTTGATCACTGGAAGTTTTTAAGGCTGTAATTTACCTTAATAACTTTACATGAAGTGAGCCATATAATAAAGTCTTCTTTTAGTAAAGACTTCTTAAATAGTGCTTTGAATTCTATGCCCTAGCAATTAATAAATCTTAACAGGTATTTTCTATACTGAAAGAACTTGAGTGTAATTTACACTATAAGAGAACACACTCAAGAACTAAATTAATATTCTGTAATCAAAAAACTGCCATGCTTTGATTCATTTCAGACACCTGAATTAAATTTCAGGAATTTCTAAACCATCCATAAGAACAAAACTGTACAAAAATTTGAGTTAAGAAAATACCAGTTGTCATTTTTGAGTTCCTACTGTGTGATAGCAATTATGCTAAGCAGTTTGCATGTCATTATATCTCAAACCTTCCAAACACAGTATACCTTTCTTCTTTTCTCCTAGGGTCTGTGTTTTGCTCCTTGCCATTGTTCATTAGGGAATTTAGCGTTGTGTGCTATCACTTTAATTAGGGATAACAAGATTTTGGAAGGCAGTGTATAGGACATTAAATTGAAAAAAACATGTGTTCCTCCTCTTCAAATTTTAGGATCTACAAACTGAGAGTATGATTTCTAGAAGAATATTAATTTTTAATAAAACTGATTCACGGCGACAGAATTACATAGCCCACTGAATTTATTACAACTTAAATTTATTACTATTAGAAACTATTTACAATTATGTAATTTGAACTTCCCTGAGTGGACAAAATTTGGGGAGTAAATTTGCCTTTGATTCCTTTCCTGTGTTAACTAGGTTAACATTTCAGAATTTTGGCAATTTATGCAGTATACTGTTCCTAAGATTACGGTAAACCCAAAGCCCATTAACAGGAAAGGTGATTCACCTGTTTAACCTATATATTGATGTTGTGAGCCAAAAGGTATGTTGATCTTGGCTATTCCCTATGGCCATTTCTACTTTTCATAGAAAACCAGACCGCCTCCAAGAAGGCAGATTTTAATTACAAACATGTTGCAAGTAGGTTTTAAAAATTCTACTCCTCATTCTTTTTACTGATATTACATAATAAATCTAAATACATACATTTATACAAATTAAAAGGTATTCATATGTATAGACTTACACTAATGACTGCATTATCAAAATGAAAAGCATAAGCAATCTTGAGCCATTACAGTTAATTCAGAAACAGCTACCAGTTCAGGACACTATCCATATTATAAATTATCATTGACAAAAAGTACATTTGGCCTATTATTGATTTAATCTTTAAATGTTTCCCTTTTTATTATCTCAATTTTTAGCAATATTTGTAAATGTTGTGATTTATTCAGTTTTTGGTAGAATAAACGCGTTTTTATATTACTTGTGTCTATAGAATAGCATTTTAAAACTTCACAGATTCTCAATCATTGATAGGCCAAATACATATATAAAATTGACACAATTTCTATTTTTATGTGTTTTGTACAATTTCGCATTTTTAATTTCATAGACATGGACTTTTTATATCACCTGTAAGAGTGATAATATCATAAGCAAATATATTGCCATAACTAATTGCTTTATTACAATTAGTTGTATAAGTAATACTAACAAAGTTGTATAAATAATTCTTCATTATTTAAAATCAGACATGGATTGGGGTAGTATATAACAAAAGACTTTACCTGTTTCTATGGCTTCTTTTAAAAATAAAATCATGTATACTAAAATGTTAGCATTTGTTAAGTATGGTCAGAGGGCTCATGGGTGTTTAGTTTTTATTTTTTAATTTAAAAGCACCAGGTAGCAGTTGATTAAAATAAGACAAAATGCCCAATGAGCTATGCTTTTTAAAAGTAACAAAGGTGTGGCATATATTAGATACTTGAATTATTTTTGGCATAAGGAAGGGTACATTAACTTTTTCTCCATAAATGCAAGTATGTGTTCATGGCAGTATTTATTTAGCCCAGTGAGGTAAAATTTATTCTTCTCATGTCACTCCTTCATTACGAGGTATTGTGGTCAGTTAAATTAAATTAGAAAATGAGCGTGAAAGTACCTCAACATGGCACGCCCATGCAGCCGTGCTCTAGGTCAAACACACATCCACAAACACACACACACATACACACATATTATAGTTTTATTTCTATTTAGTTTTACCCATATACAGTATGATCAAATTAGCATGGGTTTTGAGATCATAAAGACTTAATTTGAATCTGATTGATATATCATTTCTGTCATGTAAACAGAATCTTGCGGAAGTTAAATTTAGAATACTATTACCCATGTAACTAGACAACAGTGCCAACCTTATCTTAAAGTTACTATGAAGATAAATATGTAAAATACTTAATATTACCTATTAGTCATCATTGAATATATATTGACCTCCTTACCACATGGTGTTTCTCCTTTCATTTTTTTAGTAAGGTTTTAAAAAATACCTCTTATTTTTTATAAAAACAAATTTTTATACCTGGTTTTGCTTCTTTCCCTTCTCACCCAGTTTGTTTTTGACTTTATTTTGAAGTTTTGTATATCAGCAAAGATAGAGCCACACATAGGGGCCATGGAATTTACTTTCTGAGACTTATTCTTTTACATTGGCACTCTCTCAATAGGAACCCTTGTATGTAAAAGGAACATTTATAGAGAATGATGAATCATACAGAGAAAACAGTTCCTAAAGGGATGATTCTGTAAAGTTGACTGTTTAACAGTTCTTCTTAGAATTCTCTTCCCACTTTTTTTTTAAATGACACAATAAAGTTACATGATCAGTTACCAAAACTTCTGTTTTTTGAGCAGTTTATGACCTATTTTCTGTTTCTTGCCTAGATAATTTATCTTGTCTACAATTGGATCTAATATATACTCTAATCCAGACCCAGGTATAAAACTTGATTAATTAAATTACAAATATTTAATAATATAAATTATATATATATATTTTTGGTCACCTCTAAAGGAGAAATGTGAAGACATTGCACTAGAGTAGGCTGGAATACTTTTATTCTTTAATGTAAACTATTTTAAAATGTATTATATGATGAAGCATTGAAGCGACCTTTAAATAGCATCCCTCAGAACTTTTTCTCTCCGGTTCCTATTTCAGTTAATAGTGATAATCTCTGTTTTGTCTTAAAAGTAACAGTTTTCAAGTAGTACAAAAGTTGTCCCTTTTTTAAAACCTGTACTTCCTGGAGTCTTTGACAATGTAATAAATGTAGTTATCAATGGGTATAATTATTTTTTTTTTTTGGTGTTTAAACTATTCGAGGTAGAGGATTTCTTCTGGGCTTTAGTCTTTTCACCCAGTATTTACCAGTGATGCTACCCCGTAGTACTTAAATCACTAGATGATAGAAAACATCTTTCTCTTCTGGTAGGAATGGATTTAAAAGCCAAATTGTATAATGTGTGCCTCGTATAAATTTTACATTGTGCTTAGATTCTTTGGGTTGAATAGGACAAAAGATATATTTAAAACATTGGTAGTGACAGAACACTTAAAAATTTTGTAAGCATTTTTTTTCAGGAAACAATTTTTAGTAAACATTTTATGTATATATTAATGGCAGTCTGACAAAGTAAAAATAATTATTTTAGGAGAATTCAAATTAAAAGGAGAGAGTAATTATTATGTAATATTAGAACTCTGGTAGTTTTATGGACTGGGGAAGAAAAAATGGACTCTAGTAAGAGATCAGTAGTGCTAATTATTTTTTTAAATAGAGCCTCTAGGATCAAACACTTTATACATAGTAGCATATCTGATTTTTAAAAGTAAATTGGTTGAGGGGAAATGAAGAAGTATGTGGAAGTTGGCCAAAGAAATGAAAAGATTCTTTTGCTGCTAAAATATAAATACTCCTTACTGCTTGAGTGTATTGGTCAGAACACATCCTCTTCTACTCTTTGAGAGAATTTGGATAAGGGCACAGCCTAAAAACACCTGTGTAGAGAGAGCATTCTGGCTTATGGATTAGACTGCATTGGTAAACAGGAGAACAATTTGGTGAATGTGAGTTAACAAAAATTTTGGATAAGAAATTTCCCCACTTGCATTTATTTTGATGTTAATACTTTAATTTTTTAAAGTTTGTTTTAAAACTGCTTATTGTACCATGTAAACTTATGTTGGGTGGGAAAAGTACAAATGGGAAATTGAAACCGTTTTAAACATAAATTATCAACCCTACAATTTTTGTTTTTTGTTTTTGTTTTCTTGGTTTTTTGGTAAAGTAATCTGGATTGCTTATTTTATATGCTGGGATGCTAGTTGTTTTTTCTATTAATACACTTAACTTGCATTCTAGCTTCGCCATTCAGAGACAGGCATCGTGTGGTGGGTTGTGTGACAGTGTCTGTCAATAGTGAAGACAAATAGTGCCAGAGACACTTAACCCATCCAATCTCACCCAGGGTATAGGTCGGTTTTCAGACTTCTTCATAAGTCTTTTTTTTCTTTCTTTCTTTCTTCCTTCCTTCCTTTCTTTTTTTTTTTTTTTGTTTGTTTTTTGTTTTGTTTTGTTTCTAAATAGTAGATTGATACTGATTGAAACTAAAACTTTTTGTAAAGTTTTAAACTTTACATCAATACTATAAGAAGAAAAGTAGAAAACAAAGGTTGGCATGTAAGGTGTTGAAAACGCAGGTTTGCAGCCACTTTGTGTGTTCTAGATTTTTCAATTCCTTGGCAACACGAATGTTGGCCTTAATAATTTTTTCTCTCAATATCTTTCTTCTTTGATCTGAAAATATGTCCTCATATATAGTGACTTTTATCAGACAAGATGTTTTGATCTGACATCATTGTTACCAGTAAGAAAAATGAACTACTTTAAGGTTGAACTGTGTTTAGACCAGAAATTGTTTCTAAACATTCCATGTTGTTTATTATGATTATTTTCTGAGCATTCAGTAGTTTACTCCTTCTCTGTTCCACTATTGGTTCACTTATTAGCACACTTGCAAAATTTCTTGGCTTTTGTTGTAATGGCTTTCTTAGGAAACTCAACTGATCTTTCACTGATATTGAAAAGTTATAAAATATATTGAAGCTTAGTTAAATGTACCTTCTGTCATATTTTAAATCAGTGAAACATTTGTTTCTTCTGAAGACTTTAAAGAATGTTCCTAATTTCAAAGCTTTCTATAAAAAGTTTATTTAGTTCCATAAAAAGTATCGTCTTCATTTTAAGGTATTTTAAGCACTAAAGAAATAGGATAATTAATAGCATAATTTCTAGTTCACAAATCTAGAACTAATAGTGTTTAATTTTAAAATATAGTTTAAGTAAGGAATATATAAAATATATATGGGTTTCTATATGTGGTACCATTCAAAAATCCATTTTCATCTTTCTAATGAGATTGTTAGTACTTGCAAATTCTGGGTTATCCATGTAGATATTGTCTGTTATACTTTTATCCCAGCTACTTTGAATATTCATAGTAAACCTTAATGATTCCATCAGTTCTTTAAAAATAAACCACATATCCAAGTTCATCATTCTTACTGGCATTTAGTCTAGTAATTGACTACTGCTAATAATAGAATTATTAGAACACTACAGATGTAATGTTTCCCTTCACATATAAATTTTTTGATTAATCTATTCTTTTGAGATTATAAATTTACATTACTATATTATAGAAATGGTCTGTTGTTTTTCCCTTTGGTTTGCCATGCTCTTTGTAGTCACAAAAAGTACTGTGGAAAAGTGAAATTCCTCTAGGTTCGAAGATAACTTTTTTAATAAAAAAAAATCAAAAATATGTATTCACTTAAGTAAGAAAATAAGTTTAAGAAAATTTTCCCTCTTTATGAAGGATTGGTCAGGGATTTAAATAACAAATAAAATTGTAAAGTTATAAAATTGAAATACATTATGATTGTTCCATGAAGAAAATAAAAAGTTGCTAAAACATTTTTATGTTAGAGTTTTTGTGTTTTTAATATCTAGCAATTAAACATAGTCTCTTCATTTCTAATAGACGGAAATGGAGACTTAAGAACTTAAAAATAAAAAAGAATATATATGAGGCAGAACTGTGTTAGCATTTTAGTTCTATAGAATGTCAACTTGTTTCTTGATATTTAATGATATAGTGACTGAAATGTCTTTGTAGATATTTTAAGTACATTTACAGTATTTCCAGGATTGTTTTTTAGTGCTTTTCTGGGAATCCTTAGAAATGACAGATTAGTGTCTCAAAATCTAAAATGTACTTGGTATAATTATTATGCATTTATTTTTTAATAGATAATGTTAAGCATTTTTTATAACTAATGGGTTAATACACAGGTCATTTAGCTTACCTGTAATTTCAAGAAAGTAAGTTACTAGCACACTCTTTGTAGAAATAACAGATTGTTACCTCTAAACTCAAGTTACTTCTAAACCTTTCCCTATTATCAGAGAATGCTATTATAGTCATATATTGTCTAAGTACTGTTAGCAGTAAACCCTTTTTTAAGAAACCTGATGCATCCATTATGAACACATTGTTAACATTTATTTGCCAATTTAACTTTAATATAACTTGGCACACATATCAAATATTGGCTTCCCATAAATGAATTTAATAACAAAAAACAATGCAAGGCACTATGGTAGGTGTTAGGAGGGTATAAGATGAGAAAGATATCCATGCTCTCAAGGGGCTCATAGTTCTTATCCTCCACTTCATCTCACCTGGCAAATAGTGTACTTAGGTGATGTCTTGCTAACCAGAATGTAACATCTTTATAAGAAAGATATTATGCATCGTTATCATCATCATCAGATCAACAATGATACTATGGTAAAGAGTTTTATAGTTTTAAAAAATTGCCTCATTTTTAGTCTTAAAATGAGTAGAATCTTTATAATTTAGGATCAAATGAGGTAGTCTTTAAAAAGTAATATTTTTTAATTAAAGGAAGATTACTGCTGTCATCTGACAGAATTTATGTTTTCACTGTCATAGTTTTGTACTAATGAACGTTTTAATTTAATATCTATATCCAGGAAATTGCAGGTAAAATATAAAAATTGTATGTTAGGTATCCAAGGAAAATGTGTAGAATATTTTAATTTATGTAGAGTATGAGATCACAGTTTGGCATACCTGTCCCAGAACAGACATTTATATATGATTATATCAGTTGGGTTTTATAACCATGATTGTTTTGATAAGATTTGCATGATAAATTCATATATACCTCAAAGAGCAATGCTAGGTTATATCTTGCATATTAAATTTATAAGCACCACTTAACTTGCTTTTGAGTTCATAATTGCCTTTCACCTCTATTTTCCATCTGTCAGGGACAGGAATCCCTGAGATGTTCATATTCTGCATTCTTGTGCATGGTACTTAGATTCAAAAAAGATGGGTGGGGGAAGGCTGTTTATAGAAATATGAATTCACAGCATTCATGCTGCATGCTTTGTGTGTTCCACTGCAAACATTGCATGCTGCACACTTGTATTTCTCTGAAAATGAAGAGCATAGGCTCATACACACATAAAAATTAGTTTCATTTTTTGCCAATAGTTGGAACAAATGGAGGAATGTTAGCCATAATACCTTATCTATTTTTCTAAAATGAATTCTCTTATATATTTCAGAAAACAAGGAAAAAACTTGTTATTTAAACCCAAAGTGGCTACAAATCAGCTCCTAAACTGTCACTGACATTAGCATCTAGATTTTGTAGTTTTTACAAATCTTTTAAAATATTTGTTAAGAAAACATTGCATTAATGCATGATACAAAATTGATAAATTTTTCTTTAAATTGGAATGCAGTTTAAAGTGACTGAATTTTCCAATTTCAGCTACTGAATTTGACAAGGTTACAATCTGGAAAATGGAACTGGTATCATCCAATTGCTCTAGGTTCTTTGTCTTAATGGTAGTTGAGGAAAATCTTTCCATGCGGCATTGTATAGATTACATTATCGATGTTAATATTAATTACTATGCTCTTTAGCCTTGACAGTAACGAAAAATTATGAGTGAATTTACTTCTTTCAAATAATTTAAGTGTGTTTGGTACATGTTTTCAATTTAAAAATAGATCTTTGGCACTTGGCTTTTGATTATCTAAACATTGGTATTCTTACATTTCACTTTTTATGTTATAATTGATATGAATGTTGCAATTTCAATGACTGTATATCACAGTTTTAATTTTCATCATACCACTTTAAAACAGTGGCGTACTTGGCTGTAGATAAAAATTAATTTTAAATTTAAACATATCTTAGTTCTCTCTCACTTTATTTTTTATATGTATAATTATAAACCTTTCCATATCTCATAGAAGATAAAATGGTATTCATAAAATTTTAGGACTGACAACTTCCAACTTTAAAATTAATAGTGTGCCTCTGAGGTTGTACTATTAGGATTTAAAGTAGTATTATTTTTCAATGAGCCATTCTGCCAGTTGCCACACATTTTGAAAAAATCTATTTAAATCTTTTTGCCAAGCATAATAGATGAATGGTTTTATAAAATACCTTTTTATAGGAACTAATTCTGTTGCTCTCCAGTTTTTTCCTGCCTAATTCATTGTTAGATTCCAGCTAATAAAATTTACTGGTACTCATATTAGGAAATTCCTTTAATAGTTTAAATCAAGCAGTCCCTTCAAAGAGAAGGAAATGGACAGCGGTAAGCAATTACTGAGTGTATAATAAAGTACCATAAAAGAGAAATGCATCCAATAATCTGTCCTTACTCTGCTTTTCATTATGCCATTTAGGATGGATTTATTTATTTTAGAGATCATGGTTTTGATCTGCCACTTCCAACTTCTGGAGACCCTCAGTGGTTAACTTGCTTCTTTTATAGCCCAGCATGTTCCATATCAAACTTTTTTCACTTTTATTCTTCTAGATTTTGTAACAGTCTAGTGACGGTACCAGTTCCATTTTGCCTCCAATTCAGTTGATTACATATTTTTTTCTATTTATTTCTCATTTTATAATTGATATCTGGAATAATCAGCAGCTCTTTTCTCATTTATTTTCTCATATTTTTATTCCAGGATTTGCCTCTGAAGCAGGGAGTGTCTGCATTAAAAATGACCTGTAGTTCTCTGCTTCATAGGTTAGAAACTTATTTTAATATTTTGTGGCTAAGCACAGTCCCACTTTTCAAATTCTGTAATGAATTACTTAATTGGCATTGAATGTGGACCACAAGCGTATGTTTTATATTGGGGTTTTCTTTATTATTTTAAATGATTAAAATTCAACAGAATATCCAGCTGAGGCAATAAAAGCTTTATTCTTGCTTTACAGCTTAAAGCATTAAATTAGATTTTAAAAAATCTATCGATTATAACACAAGTAAAATAATGCTATTTTGGGCATTTTTTAAAAATGCATTTCTTAGGCCTTGTATTGCTTGAAGCATTTATATTCTAAAACTTAACCAAATTCCAACTATTCATTTTGGGGAAAAACAATCAGTTCACAAATCATATTTTCAATGGGACTGCTAGCCAGCATAGGTGAAAACATGTATAGTGTATTTACTCTTAAATTGTACACTACAGATGCTTCTTCAGCTCCCTCCTCTTCCTCCATGGGCGGTGCTTGCAGCTCCTTTACCACCTCTTCCAGCCCTACCATTTATTCTACCTCAGTCACCGACAGCAAGGCTATGCAAGTGGAGAGCTGCTCCTCAGCCTTGGGGGTAAGTAACAGAGGGGTAAGTGAAAAGCAGTTAACCAGTAACACAGTTCAGCAGCATCCATCAACACCGAAGAGGCACACAGTCTTGTACATCTCACCACCACCTGAGGACTTGCTGGATAACAGTCGGATGTCCTGCCAGGATGAGGGGTGTGGATTGGAATCTGAGCAGAGCTGCAGTATGTGGATGGAGGATTCCCCCTCCAACTTCAGTAACATGAGCACCAGTTCCTACAATGATAACACTGAGGTACCTCGTAAATCACGAAAACGAAATCCAAAGCAGAGGCCTGGGGTCAAACGACGAGATTGTGAAGAATCTAATATGGATATATTTGATGCCGACAGTGCCAAAGCACCTCACTATGTGCTTTCTCAGCTTACCACGGACAACAAAGGCAACTCAAAAGCAGGAAATGGGTTGGTATTCATATCTTTTTTAAGTTCTATCACCATTATGCAAAACAAACAAACAAAAATTATTCCCACTTTTCCTAATTGCTCAGTTCACGTTTGCATATAAAGCAGATACTAATTTTATCATTGAAATACATGAAAATTTTAACTTAGTTAACAAGTTTCACTAGAGAAAAAATATCAATAAATTTTTAGCTGTAGCTATCTTATTAGGTATATAATTAAGTAGTAGAAAAATGAAAATAATCTGTTTTGAAACAATTTAAATTTCAAACGGGTTTATATTTTAAAGGATTTAAGAATATTTTTATTCATAATATTTGACTCTAGCATAGAAATAACTAGTATGTAATAGCTCTAGCTAAAACAACTCAGAACTTTCACAAAGGGTTAATTGTGTTCTCTTTCACATTGTCTCCCCATTAGATTCAGTCCATTTCCATTTTTGTGAGGATTTTAAACTTTGATTTTCTTTAATTTGGTGAAAATAAGAAAAAACTAAGTCGATAGTTTGATTCTCATCATTTAGATTTCACATTAAGCTCTTTTTTTGATACACTGTGCTGACATGGGATTTTTTTTCTTTTTAAAAATATATCACTTTTTTTTATGTGTTTCTGGGTTATGTAGTTGAAGAGTGATAGAACAGGATCATGGGTACATGTTTGAGTTTTCATTCATTTCTGCCAGTTCACAACACTCACTAAATTATTTTTATAGCTATATTACAGAATATTTACTGCTATATAGTACAGAATACTATGACTTATTTTTAACTTTTTGATTCCTTTAGTACTTTTATTGTACTATTTATTGGCTAGACTTTTTAATTAGATTATCCTATAGTATAATAGACTATAGTGTATTAAACATAGTCTGATAAAATTTAACTCACTGGATTTTGAGACATCACTTTTTTGGGAGGCAGGGTTTGGTCCTTTAGTTGACCCAGGATCTACAATTTCAGATTGTCACAAAAAGTGATGGAGAAGCTTTCAGTTGGTTTACTACTTGATGACATTATTGACATCTTTTTTAAGTTAAATATCTAATTGAGTAATATAGAGAATATTTTTAATGTACATTAAACTTGTCCTTAAATATTCTCTCAGTATATTTTTAAAGTAATATCTACCATTTAAGTAATAATTATTCTACACTACTTGCTTCTCTACTCTTATTTATTAAAACTCCTTTGGGGTGATATAGTTAAATGAAAATACACATTTAAATGTTTTTCATTTTTAGAAAGTCCAGATTAAGAAATTATCTAAAAGAAAACTAGGCATACTCTTTCCTAAAATGTTGCTATTGGCAAAATAAAGAATTCTATAGCATATTTGTAGAACTATTACCTATGTAATAATGCTCTGAAACATAGCACAGAACTTAAAAGGCTCATGTATATCTGTCATTAAATATGGGTATGTGGGTTTTAGTGGAGAAGGTTATTTTTTTAAGTTCCAGTAGAGAGATTTTTATTTTTATATGGAAAAATGTTTACATTTTAATGAACAAATAAAATTTTGACATAGAGTAAGTCAACACACATAATTTGTAGTTGCTATTTAAAAGATTTCTTGACCTACATCTTTTCTGCTTCTGCTTTTGTATGATAGATATATCTTAGAAATGATTTGAGGTTACCCAGGGAAAGTATAATAACATTTGTCAAGACAAAATCTCTCATGAAATAATTCATGGAACAGAAACTCATCAAGCAGCAGAAGAAATGTCCAGCTTCTTAGGTAATGGAAAAATATTTGACTCTAGCATATGGAAATGATGGAAGAAGTTTAAATTTTGAATTATTAAGAACTATATGAAGGAAAGGATAAAACCTTTTGTAAATATATAGAAAAATAGGACTTCAAAGGCAATTATTAAGAGGATCTCAAGCTAAAGTCTTAAATTCTTCAACAAGAAAAATGTTAGAAACATGAAAGATATTTAGAGATGTTTTTAGAGATTAAGCCTTAGATCTAATATGCCATAAACTTAAAATTTATGTATTCTAAATGATAGAAAATGTATTCAGATATATTGTGTGCAGTAGTTCAGTAATCTTCAAGATGGAAGCAGCATTTTTGTATAATTAAAATGTTATATAAAAGTTAGAGTTTAAGAAAACAAAACCACTTTTAAAAAAAAACTATTCAGTATTTAAACATTTCTAGTCATATTTTTAAATTCTTCAACTAAATGTCCTGAGAATCATTAGCCCTATGTCTCTTTTAGATGGTCCTAAAAATTAAGGTATGGTGTCATCTGGATGTGAAACTTGCTTTAGGCATTATTTGGTAAAAGTTATTTTTGTGACATAGACAACAGAAGCTTTAGAAGCACAAATGAATTAGAATGTCATTTTAGAAACTGAATAGAATATGCCAAGACAGTGGATTTTCTTTTTAGATGTCATTTAGAAGTAAAATCCCATACAATTAAACTATTACTTTCTTGGGGTTTTTTTTCTTAAGCCATCATGCCTTTGGAATTAGTAATTTGAATGACTACTTTTCTAAGAGTTAGGTGATGTTTTCAATTGGTTTAAACATCTAGACATCTAAATCTATATGTATCCTATTTTTACATTTAAACCTAGAGAATAAAGATAGTTTTAAGGGCTTTAAGAAATATCATTTCAGAAATTTTTTAATTAACTGTGCTATTCTTTATGCCATAATGTATATGCTTTATCAATTCAATAGTCTTCATCCCAAATAAAATATTTTGTTTCACTGCAATAGTAAACCTTATTATCAACTATTTATTCTCATAAATATTCACTAGGCTAGCGTAAGTGAATATAAAAACCATATCTTGCCAAATTGATATGCTAAATTTTCCCTATATGTCAAATTGAAGTATTTTCTGTTTTAAAATAGGTATTAATTACAAAAATTTGAAAAACGTAGGGGAAAAAAAAGACAATAAATAACCCCTAATCTAGTCATCCAATATAACTGCTATTAGCATTTTGCTATATTTTCTTTTAGTCCTTTTTGAAGCATATTTGGGATATATTTTTACATAGTTTCAGTAATATTTTTGCTTTGATTTTAAAATGAGTAAAAAAACAATATTGTAGAATTTCATGTGTAAGGGAATGCACCTTGAATTTCTACCCAGAATGATAGAAAAAAAAAAAATAGGACATATTGCTCATTGCCCATTGTTCCAGCTTCAACTTGATACTTTTGTTGATAGAATTTATTCTGTCAGGGCCTTTTAAATGACTTACACAGGTAATCTTTGATTTAAGTATGTCAAACTTACATGAATGGCTTTCCTTGACCAGTTAGGATCCAGTCTTTTGTTACTATTTTAGAAGCTTCTTTTTTCCTCTACTTTCTTTTCTTTGTTCCTCTCTTCTTCCTATTTGCCTTCATCAACAAATACTCTTTCCACACCTGATGTTTCAGGAATTATACATATGGTTCAGGGAATATGAAGATGTTTGAACACTAGCCTTCAGAACTCTCTCTCTTATCCTGTCAGTCTTACTGCATTTCTTTACATCCCTTCTTTCCTCCATTCTTTTGTCCCTTTCTTAGCCATGGGTTTCACTCCAGTCCCTGGTTCCATTGAGAGTACAACCTTTCCCCTCTTTGTTACTGACAATTGGGACAACAGCTTAGAGCTGGAAGGGTAAAAATGAGAGCCAGTTTTAAGGCTGCTTAGACCCCATTGCTCCTCTCTTTGAAATCATAATATTTCTCCTGGAACCTGTTTGCTCTTGGAGGATAGTTTGTCTACAATCATCTCTTGGCTTCTGTATCTTCATTGTGTTTAAAGTTAGGACTGAGAGTCATAGAGAAAATATTCTTGGTCCTGACGCTTTTAAAATGTATGTGGATAATTTCAATCTATTTTAAAACTAACAATATTATTTTCTTTTTATTTTTATCACATATTTGCATTGCTTCAGATTAAATGTATTTATCTGAAGTCTTAAACACCATTTGAAATATTTTTCTTTGGATATATAGTTCATACAGAAAATGCATGATAAAACAAACATTAGAAACACAATTTTAAAAAATAAGTTAGATTCTCTGTCTGAAAGCTCAGATTATAAAATTTTGATATGCTAAGGGCTTTGATTATTTAATTAATCACAGATATAAATTCTCTGAAAAATTACACTTTTGAGATTGTTTTGAGTAAAGCTAATTCCCAGTAAAAGTTGAATCACTTATTTTTATCATAATTTTTTCAGTTTGATGTCCTGAGAAAGATATCTAGAAAAATATTCTGCATGTACCTTCAGTTGTTTTTTGAAAGCCTATTGTTTTTTTTTTTTCTACCACTACTTAACTTTTGCTTTGCAAGTCTGATTTGGAAATAATAGTTAATCTTCTAGCTTTATATAACACTCGTGTGTGTGTGTGTGTGTGGGTATGTGTGTGTGTGTGTGTGTGTGTGTGTAATTTAAAAATTTTATTTTGATTGAAGTACAATATAAAAGGTTGTAGTGACACTAGCCATTTTCTTTCCTGTTATTCCCGATTTGTTGCATTCAGTCTTTGTACCACACACATGCATTATGTGTATCTTCCCTTAGACTGACTGTATTTTATTTCATCAGTAAGATAATAAATTGTTTTTAATGTAATTACCTAGTCTGTTTCCTCCTTTATCTTGAATGACTTTTATAGAAATCACTTTTTGATGCTTTTTCCATGTTGTGCTTTGACTTCTCAGAACATTGGAAAACCAAAAAGGATCTGGAGTAAAGAAAAGCCCTATGTTGTGTGGACAGTATCCTGTTAAAAGTGAGGGAAAGGAGCTCAAGATAGTTGTACAACCTGAGACCCAGCATCGAGCTCGTTACCTGACTGAGGGTAGCCGTGGCTCAGTAAAGGACAGAACACAGCAAGGCTTTCCTACAGTAAAGGTACTTATTTTATTTCACAATATATGAAGAATTTTCTCCAGTTATTTTTTTTTAACCAGCAAAAGCTGCCTAAAATAGGATAGAATTGCTAGCTATATAAAATAGAAATTAAAAGTAAAAATCTGACTGAGCCATAAGCCAAATATTATTACTTTAAATTTTAATTTGAATTTTAGTTAAAATGAAAGAAGAAATGAGAATATGTTCTCAGAAAAGTACCTGGAAATCATGAATTATCTTCTCTTTATATTTGACATCAGTAGCAACCATATTAGATTCTTCCTAAACTTTATATTTAAAAAGAAATTTAAAGTGAGTTCAAAGAAATATTGTAGAAAATATTATGGAGTTGAAAAACAAGGTTTTTAGATTGCTAATGTAAGCAAGACTATTCAACTCAGAAAAGAATTGGTTGATAGGTAACTTAAGTCTTTAGTTTAAGAAATAGAATATTACCAGAGTCTTAATTAACTAAGTTCTTTTCAGAACTTAGACTAAAAGAAAAAGGGGGGGCTTAAATTTCAGCACCTGGGTTACCGGTTACAAAGGATATTTTTCTTTGAAGACAAACCAGAAAAAATGGAATGGAAAATGTTTAACAAGTATTCTAACCCCTTGCAAAATACTAAACGGAGGAATTTTGGCTAATCACATGGTACATTTTTGTTAAATACAGTTGTATAAATGTGTTAGTTGACTAATACTTAGTGGACTGCCTTTTGTTTCATACTTGAATAAAATAATGGTAAAAACTTGGAATCAGGAAATGTACTCATTAACATTTATAAGATTGGTTAATACTCATATGTACCGTATAATTTCTACCTCTCTACTACTCACCAACCACACCACCATCCTCAGTCCCCTTAACTCAAAACAAATAACAAGTAAGTGAGAAATTTAAGTTATACTTTTGATAGTTTGGTCAATATTTTTAACCTAATGCTCTGACTTTAAGTTTTGCTTTATCTAAGTATTTGTCTGATTAGAAGTGTTGTTAGGTAATTGCCTATGATAAAGAGTGACTGACCTTAAAAGTTTATTCATTCATTCAACAAATATTGCATCTCCCGATGTGTTTGACACTATTCTAGGTACCACTAACAATTTAGGTAAATTGCTTATTTGCCTCATTACAATATCATTTCACGAGAGAAGATGTATGGGTTTAACCATTTCGGTGTACATTGAACAAGTTGTTTTGTGATTTCCTGCATTCTGTATTAGCAACTTCAATGTTTAAACATAAACCTTATCAAGAGGCAGTGTTGTAAAGAAACATATGTTCCCAAATGCTGTTTTAAATATTTATTCTTCAGCATACAAATTATAATTTAATTTATGAAGGCTTGCTAGAGACCTGTAATGGCCCATATTTTGATCTAGCAGTTTTTCAGGACATGTTTTGGCCCAGGATTTTATGATGTTGTATGTATGTATCTAGTCTGTGAAAAAGAGCTCCATTTCCCTATTACTTATACAGCTGTACTTCAAACATTTTTCTACTTGCATAGCTTTAAAAGAGCAAAAATTTAGTATATGTACTCTAATTTAATGATGATGATAATGGCACAGTTTAGTGAATTTTTCTTTAGTGGTTGTGGTAAATCCTGAGTAACCCACATGCTTTTTTGGCAGTAGATAATTTATAAATACCTAAAGGACTGTGTAGTCAGTCTTGTTTTCTTGTGCAAATTAATTATGAATGATGGTTTATCATTAAATATCTAAAATTGTAATTAAAATGTGATTATTGCAGAATTTAAACTTATGGTTCTCTGCAGAAACTTAGCCAACACTCTTTTATGAAAATATTTTACATCTGTTTTTCTTGAGAATTTAAATTATTTCTTTATTGTAATACAATTATAAATAAAAGACTTGGTATTGAATGTTTGATTTTACAATTAGATTATTTGAAAAGCTAATTAATGTTTATGTTTCATGTTATCTCACTCCAGCTGGAAGGACATAATGAGCCAGTAGTGTTGCAAGTGTTTGTGGGTAATGACTCTGGTCGAGTGAAACCACATGGATTTTATCAGGCCTGTAGGGTAACTGGACGAAATACAACTCCCTGCAAAGAGGTGGACATTGAAGGCACTACTGTTATAGAAGTTGGCCTTGATCCGAGCAACAACATGACACTAGCGTAAGTAATTAGTAAAAAATTTTTTATTATGTGTTACACTTTTGTGTAAGCAGGAAAAAAGTTTAATGTATAAAAGAAAATTTTGAGTATTTTATTAAAATGTTTTAAACATTACAAATTAAAAAGTAAATTTTATATCATTGTAGTGGGTTAAAAGTAACTCTTTTGCCTTTTGCTAGAGAGAATTCCCATGGTGCAAGGGAGGGAAATAAAAGCCAGGCAGAATACTGGCTTTTCAGAAAATAGACTAATTTGTTGGGATTAATAATATTAAATTAAAAATTAAAATTACAGACAATTTCATTTGCTTTTCTAAATTCTATTTTCTTAAATGTTGGCATTAGAAACTGTTTAACAGAAACCATGGTGCCTTGACCCATCTTGATGTCAAAAAGCATATTGCTGGTTTAAATTCACCTGTTTTTATTTTCCTGTATTATAAAAAATTATGTCCTGAGACTGTGTATTTTTCATCTTAAGAATTTTCATTGCCTAAAAATTAGAAGTGTTAGTCATTTAAATTAAAAAATTTTTTTCCTTAATCCTTTTAAGAACCTTTAATCCTAAGGTTGAACCATAACAGCAGAAAACATGTTGGTATTGAGTATACATGTGTTTTAATTATTTGTATTGGATAACTAAAGACTTTTCTCTACTTGGTTTTCAGTTTCCTTTTGAAAGTCATTTTGAACAACTTAGTAAGAGATTGATTGGAAAAGAAAATTTTGAAAAATATTCGGTAAAGATATATTTTTTGATCTTTAGTCAGGGTTTAGGCTGACCAGATGTCACAGGCTTACCACCATCCTGAAGGAGGATGGCCCTTTAGACAGTTTAATCTTTAATATCAGCCATAGAGCCTAGGGGACAGAGGGAAGGAGTACAGTTATCAAAAATTAATAATCTGTTTCTGCTCATAAAAAATATTGATTTTTTAGTTTTTGAAAATTATAAAAATAAATGTATATAGTGGAAGAAAGGAAGGGAATAATTGATTATAAAAATAGTACTTATTCATTTTTATTTGAAAATACAGACTAATTAAAAAAATAATAAATAAATAAAACATATCCCCAAAAGCCAAGTTCCAAGAAGTAAACACTATTTTGATATTTGTCTTTTCATTCTTTTTTTCTGATAAAATTGAGATAATACTGTACCTACTGTTTTTTAACCTCCTTTTTACTTATCATGAGCATTTTCTCATAACATTAAATATTATAGCATATGTTTTAATGGCTACATAGTGTCCCATTCTTTTGGGGACAGTTACTAATATTTTTAAAAATAAAACCCATTTCTTCTATTTTAATATGTAAATTAACTGCCGGGAAAAAAAGAGGCAAAATTTATTTCTTTATTTTTTAAAACAACAAAAGTTTCTCTTGTAAATCATTATTTATGTTCAGATTTGAAAGTGTTTTTACCTTTTTTCTGTTTTTTTTATTATAAATGAAAAGTTGCCAATATTAGAATTTATAAATATTCAGAATTTGCCATTCTATGCCTTTTGAATTTGGAACCTTATGATTCTATTACTTATTCAAAAATTAATAAGGATGCAAAAAATTTTTGAGGAAGCTTGTTTAAGAATATTGTATTCTACATACAACAGAAAATATCAGTTAATGTATTTTTCTGTTTTAGGGTGGACTGTGTAGGGATATTGAAACTGAGGAATGCTGATGTTGAAGCCAGAATAGGAATTGCTGGTTCCAAGAAAAAAAGCACTCGTGCCCGGTTGGTTTTTCGAGTAAATATCACAAGGAAAGATGGCTCCACTTTGACATTGCAAACACCCTCTTCTCCAATTTTATGCAGTAAGTAAGAAAACACAGGGATATTAAATATATGGAAGTTTTTTTCATTTTCTGTTAAGCTTTCAGACATCTCTAAATTTCAGATGTTTCATATACTCTAGCTTGTGATTATGCAAAATATGAAACATTTAAAAGCTATAGTCAGATTTTCTAGACTAATGGTAGGCAATTTTAAATAAAATTCAAAAGATATGTAGCATTTTGTAGTTTTCTATTATCATCCTGTACTGATTTAAGAAATAATTTGAATAGTTTAGTGGAAGTGAATTGCAAAGTCAGAGGATTTTCCCAGCATCTTTACTGTGTGATAAATTATTGTGATCCTAAATCTGTTTTGTGTTGAGAATAAAAAACAGTAAGGTAAAAGGTATACGCACCCTCTATGTTTATTGCAGCGTTATTTATAATGGCCAGGATGTGGAAGCAACCTGGGTGTCCATCAATAGATGAATAAAGAGGTTGTATATGTGTATGTATGTGTATGTGTACATACACAATGGGATATTACTCAGCAATAAAAAGGAATAAATTCTTGTCATTTGTGACAACATAGATGGACCTAGAGCAGTGTTCCCCCAACCTTTTTAGCACTAGAGACCAATGCTTCTGTGATAATCTAATAATGCCTGACAATCTGAGATGGAGCTGAAGCAGTGATGCTAGTGCTGGGGAGTGGCTGCAAATACAGATGAAGCTTCACTCCCTGGCCCACCGCTCACCTCCTGCTGTGTGGCCTGGTTCCTAACAGGACACAGACCAGTACTGGTCTGAGGCCCGAGGGTTAGGGGATCCTGACCTAAAGGGTATTATACCAAGTAAAGTAAGTCAGACATAAAACAATAAATTGCTATATGGTTTTACTTATATGAAGAACCTAAAACAAACAAAACAATACAGACAGAATCATAGATACAGAGAACAAACTGATATTTGCCAGAGAGGAGAGGTTGGGGAGATGAGTGAAAAGGTAAAGGAATAAGAGTCACAAACTTCTAGTTATAAAATAAGTCACAGGAATGTAAAGTACAGGATAGGGAATATAGTAAATAATTTCATAATAACTTCGTATAGTGACAGATGGTTACCAGACATATTGTGGTGATCACATCATAAGGTATAGAAATGTGAAATCACTGTTATAAACCTAAAACTAATATAATATTGTATGTCAACTATACTTAAAAAAAAAAAACAAGATAAGTAGAATTTTGTAAATATACAGCAATTGGAGTTCTGATTACAAATTACAGTATTATAGTATAGGGTTGCAAAATGAGAAATAAATTTTTATTTTGCTGACTTTGGCTTAGAAAGTAAATGACGTGTCTGTGTTTAAATTCGACCATGTTGTTGAATGTACCTCACCGTATATTCTGTTTTCCCTCTAATGCATATTATTACAGGTGATAAATAGGAAAATTTTTCCTTTATACATCACTTAAGATTTTCATAACGTGTGATTTTCTTTGGCATTGCTTCTTTGTAATTTATAACTAATGTCAAAAGAGCAGGAGATCCATTTTGCTGAATTTCCTTTTGGGTTATAGTATTATGACCTTGCTACCCATAGGATACAGGGCCTTTGTTATTTAATTGTACCTTAGTTTTGTCAGATTATTTATCTTTTATAAATCTTATTTTTCTCTTTTTAATTCATCTCAGAAATTATAGTCATGCTAGATTATTCTGGTCATACTACTTTAGCAGGGACTGGCTAATGGTTGCCAGCTTTTCTCCTGCTTACATTACATTAGTTTGTTCATTTATTTCTTCATTTTCTATTTTGTTAAGGTATCATTAAAGCATAAATATATCCAACTAAAAGTGGTACAAAATGCAAAAGAAATAGAAAACATGATTTTCTGAAATTTTTCATGTGTAGTTATTATGATTTGTTAATTTATCACCATTAATGATAATATATATCCACATTGCGAAAAAGTGTTTGTCCTTGGCAGGCAGTATTTGAGGTGGATTTGATAGCCTTAAGAAGCAATAGCATTCAATGGGTGGCACATAGAGCTAATACTAATAAAGTTACCATGTCTTGAACTGTTGTCTATGTGCCAGGGATTTTGTTAGCCACTTTATAAGCAGTATATTACTTAACCTTTACCATCACCTTATATGTAGATTCCATTCTACAGCTGATGAAATTGAGACTTAAAAGAGATTAAATAATTTCCTCAAGGTCACATAGCTAGCAAATAATAAAACCAGGATTCAAAGCCTCTGCTTTTAACCACTGCACTACATTGCCACTGCAATCACTTAACTTGCAGTGCTGAAAAATCAAGTTTGAACAATTTATTTCATTATAGCCATAGCCTCTTGGGTTGTTAGGACCATGGATACAGTATTAAATTACGTTCAAGAACTGTTTTTACTACCTAGGAGATTAATGTTATGTAATTTAGATTTTTTATGAATTTAGAAAGTAGATCTCAGTTTATGTTAGGAGATTACTCGAATACCTATATTATCCCTTTTGTTTACTTTTGTAGATATCATTTATTATGGAGCTGTATGATGTATATTTTTCCTTCTTTAGTTGAATATTTGGTACTTGACATCTTTTTAGAGAAACTGGATTAGATAAAAATGGGTAGTACTTTCTTTTAAAGAAAGGGCTATTTTTGCAATATACTTCCCATGCCTCTTTTAGAAGAGAAAGTGCTAGAGTAATAATTAATTTACAAATAAGTTTACATGATAATATAGCTTTCGTATTTCTTACTGGAATTTCATGCAAACTGATTTTCTTAAAACATTATATATATAGCTTAAAATATTTTTAATAGTAATTTTTATGAATATCAAATAGGTCTAATCGTTTAGGCAAGAGTCTAAGCCTCTTGATCTGCACATTTCTCCCAGTGAGTTAATGATTTGATTTTTTTAAAAATCTATCTGTCTACGGCTATGCTACCTGAACAAGCCCGAATCCCATCTAATCTTGGAAGCTAAGCAGGGTTGGGCCTAGTTAATACTTGGATGGGAGACCACCTAAGAAGACCAGGGATTGTAAGCTGACAAGGTCCTTGGAATCTGTGAGGTCAGCCAAGGGTTGCCTTGCCTAAAACAGACAGACAAACAAATAAAATACCATTCTATGTTCAAAATGTAATTTTATTTCATTTTCATAGGTTTTCATTAAATATACTAACCAGAGGTATATAGGTTGGTCAGATAATCTTGCTTTTTATTTAGCAACAAAATTAAATATTAAAAATTTTTTATTTTTTAATTATTTTTGCTTAAATGTTAGGCGAGATGAGGGCATTCACTTTAATATATTGTACTCTGTAGTTTATAAAATTTTTTCATGTATGTTGAAGTCTTAAGAAGTTAATAATGTTCCCCCTTATAATTAGATTCAGACTCACAGGAATTAGAAAAATTGAGATGAAAATAGCAACTTTCCTACTGATAATACTGTTAGAAAAAAGACTGGCTTCTTCATACATCTATCTACCCAGTCAAAGCAGCCTGCCACAATTGCAGGCTTCTTACCAACTGGCAGCACATAGTCTAAACTGTATGCTTCGTGCATGTTAGGCAGATAGAAAGGAGGGAGGGAAAAAAGACTGAGCTAACCATGCCCAAGCCCTGCTTCTAAATCTTCAGTAGTAATGTCATTCCTCCTCTCTAGTGAGCATTGATTGCTCTAATGGAGTTTCCCACTAATGATTATACTACATTATCCCATTTGATCCTGATAATAACTCTGTGATGTTAATAGAATAGAAATGATTAGTTTCACTTTTTAAAAAACAGGAGAGGGAAGAAATCTGATTTGTTCAAAGTGCTTTGATTTGATCATTTTATCTATGTTCCTCAACCATTTTGTTTGACCTATTTTTAAAAACAAAATGTAACATATACTAAAATTTTTCATATTCATGCGATCAGTCAGCAGATTTTGGCAGGTGGTAAAATTGTTCAGGTTAGGTTTTTATTCTGTTTCGCTTTGTTCTGTTATTAAACAGTTGTGCTTATTGAGGCTATAATGTAGTTCACAGAGACAGTACTGTATTCTAAGAAAATAGTGCCTCATTGCAGTCAGTCAGTCATTTATTCAATATAAATGCAGTGTTTCTCAGTCCTGGCTGTTAAAGACTCTTTCGGTGAATTCTTTAAAAAAAAGAAGAAAAGAAAAAAAAAATGCCGGTTCAATCAGAATCTCAAAAGGTGGGTCTTAGGAATGTTTTGAGAAAGCTTCATAGTTAACTTAATGAATAGTTAATGATGTGCCCAACTTTGGAAACAGACATGATAGCTTAGGGAGCTTACAGTCTGGTAGGCTAGGGGGAAAAAAGACAAGTAAATGCCCTGTTATAAAATGTTACAAAGACTATAGTAGATGCATGAATATAGGGTACAGTGGAAACATAGAAAAGAACATCTAATCCAGACTGTTGGGAGATGGTGAAATTTGTGCTGAGTCTTAAGGACAAATAGAAGTAAACCAAGCCAAATGGGGTTTAGATGAAAGTCATTCTGGGTAGAGGGAGCAGTGTATAAATATACTCCATGAAAGAGTATGCTTCTTTTAAGAGGATTAGAAAGAGTTTGATATGATGTGATTGGAACAAAATGATATTTATGAAGAAGTGGTTGTATTTGAGGCTGGTAGAGCTAGGCAAGATCTCTTTTATAAAGAGAACTTGAACTTGTGTGTTGAACTAAAGAATTTGGCTTCTATCCTAACCACTTTAGGGAGCCTCAGGTTTGAACTTAGGCTTTGGAGTGGGCTATATGAGGGGAGAAGAAAAGTAAACGTATAAATAATATACATAATGAAACAAAGGACACCCAAAATGTTGTATTTTAAAAATTAAAAATAAGAATGTCTCTTCCATTACAGGTTTCTGATTTGTGTTTATTTCCATAAATAAAACCTTTTTGGCAGATTTAAACAGTTGGAGTAGATTGAGAGGTGAAAAGGAAATAGGTTAGTAAGAAGGGATAGAATTGGAATGGGAGATAGGAAACAGGAAGATGAAAGGGAGCTAGAAAAGGAAAAGGAGCCAAAAGGTAACAGAGGTGGAAGGGAGGAGAGGAAACAGATACTTGATATTCCATCTAGAGACACTCAATGGAAAGAAGGCCTATTGCCAGAATTTATGTTATGCCTCGAGACCTTAAAGTCCTGTTTCTACTTATTGGTTTAACAACAGCATTGGATCTAGTGTCTGTCTTTTTGTTTGTTTGTTTTTAAGGGGATAAACAAATCATCCCCTTTTATGTTCTTGACATCTTCAGATTTCACCAAACAATAAAGGTATACGAGGTTTTTGTTTTGGTATATTGTTTATATTATTTAGTTGTACTATATCAAATTAAGAATATTCATTTTCATACTTTTTAGTATTCAAAAGAATACTTTTTTTGTAATTTTTAATGCAGTAAATAATAGCTTTATTTAATAATGTATATTATTATAATGCTTATTGTATTAAATTTGACTGAATTTAATAAGTTTCTACTTTCCTTATTCCTATCTCCCAGCTGTAGGAAAAAAATAATATCATTGAGTAAATTTGCCTTCTGTTTACAGACATTATTAAAAATTAAAAAATCTTCACTAATTCTTTTAAAAGGTTGAAATATTTGCTGTGTTGTTTTGCAGTATTCAGATATTTATGAATTTTTTTCAGTTTTTTTTTTTGAGACCATGTTTTGAAAGCATCTAAAAGCACATTGTTTTTATAATACTGAAAAGGTGAGTCCTTTTTTGTATTATAATTTTCACGCATTTGATCACTTTCAAGAGTCAGCTTACTAATTACTTTAAAATAAAAGTTAATGCTTAAATAATCCTGATTTTCATTCTGTTTATTATGAAGTCTGTTCTGTTAGGAAACTATTAAACTTTTTTAATAAATAAGAACTTTTAAGGTCAGGGTTTAAAGTTAAATTATCTTGAACAGTAACAAACTAATTCTTTATATAATGTAAATACATATATAGAGAAGATAAACACACATTGTACCTTCAGAGGGGACTTATTTGGCCATCTTTATACCTTTAGTACATAAAAGGAAAAAATGATAGGAAAAAAAAGTTTTGATAACCATCAGTGAAGTGGAATTTCCACATAATATTTGAAAATGGGAGGAGAGGTTATAGACTTTCCATTCATTTTGTTAATATAATATAATTTTGCACCTTTTATTTTCTAATAAAAATAATGCAATAGTTCTGAATGCCCTTTAAAAACAAATATCTAGTTCCATTGTTGCTCCAAAAAGGTACAAATTAGTTCAGTTAATTTTTTATGTAAAAAGGGCATATAATTGCCAGTGTATGACCAATAACTGTTTCCATTCTGTTCATACATTAGCCCTGTGGATTCAAGCAATGTATATATGCATTCACAATTTCTTTAAACTCTCAGACATTGCTGAAAATGTCATTTGCTATTTAAATAATTAATAAGGATAAGGTACTTATTAGTGTCAATAAGTGATGCTAAATCATGCTGCAGTAACAAACAAAACAACAAAAAAAATTTCAATGGCTTAAAATGACAAAGATTCACTTCTCCCTCACTTTATGATAATATTGTGTGCAGTTTGGAAGCAGGTCCATTCTCTTCACTCTGGGATCCAGGCTAAAGGAGCTGCCCTTATCTAGGATATTGCCATTTTTGTAATAGAGGAAAAAAGAGAAAGTGGAACCATGTGAGACTTAAAACTTTTGCTTGGATCTGGCACATTACAGCAGTTCACATTTCATTATCCAGACAAGTTACATGGCTAATCCTGTTGCACGGGCAGCCAGAATTTCAGCCTTTCCACAAGGACAGGCCTAGAGACAGAAGGGCAGTGGGTATTTTGATAATAACAATTAACTATTAAATATGTAAGTATCTAAGGAGAAAAATCTTAAGCTTTTTTATACAAGTTAATAGGATATCACACTAATTTAGAAGTTGGTGATTTATGTAAGCCATATTTAAGTTTACCTTTGCAATATATATGTTGTAAGGGTTTATTAAAACAACCAATAGTGTAATTTATGTCACAGTGCTTGACCGTAAAGGGAGCAGTTCTTTGAGTACTTTAAAAGGTATTTATTTACATATACCAATATCCTAGAAAGCATTCTGGTGAAAAACTAGCCCTTAGGTATCAATAAGGAAGAAAGTTTCTGGAGTCAGATATGTTGGGGAAACTGTATACTATATCTCCTTATTGAATATTTAATGTATATCAAAATATGAATGCTTGGAAAAATCCTTTTGTTCATTTAATTTGCTTAACCCAGTATTTCCCTGATTTACTTTACTTTGGGAACCTACTTTGTTAAGCAATACCTCTAAATTTTCTTAAAATCCTGGCATGAGGAAGTTGATAGGGTGATTATAGGTTCATTCATTAAATCTGGCTCCTCAGTGCTTGTAAACCTCTTTTTCAGTTTTATTAGTAGTTTGTTAGTCTTTGTAACCGAAAATCAAGTCATTTTATTTTTTAATTTCAGAATATCCCAGTTCAAGGAGATTCCCTGGTAGAAAGACTCATTCTGAATTGGATGTAGTTGTGTTCAGGTGTTCTTTTGGTATGGGTCCTCTGAGTCTTGGATCTAGATCCTTAAAGAAGCCCCATACCACCCAAAGGCACTCATTGTCTCAGAAGTCTTGTAGTGGCATAGCTAGCTGAAATTTTTAAGGTTAGGATTGTGGAACAAGCATGTTTTTTAACTGAAGTTTTAAAAAATATTATTAAGACAAAACATGACCAAGTTCATATTTAAAATTTTTTTTTATTCATTTAATGAGAAAACAAAGATGACATTAAAACCTCATCTTAGACATTAATCTATTCCTATAAAATTTTACAAAAGTGATTAAAATTTAATGTGGACTTCTCTATTTTTTCTGTTCTCTGTTGGGGTAAAAGTTAAGTTATAGATTAAAGGTGGTCAAAATTCAGAGGTCAGCAAAGAAAACTTACAAAACTGGATAATTGAGAGTTGTTTTTAGATAAGTAATAAATAGTGGTGGTTCTTTTCATGGAATGCTTTGTATACCCACAGCTCAGCCAGCAGGAGTGCCAGAAATCTTGAAGAAAAGCTTGCATAGCTGTTCAGTGAAAGGAGAGGAAGAAGTATTTTTAATTGGCAAGAACTTTCTGAAAGGAACTAAAGTGATTTTCCACGAAAATGTTTCTGGTAAGTAGGCATAATACTGAAGTAGAGATTGTTGCATGTTTCACTTTGTTATAAAGATATAGTCATAGCTATTAGTAAAAAATTTTCAAAATTTTAGTAAGTCACTGTTTTTATTTCAATCAGATGAAAACTCTTGGAAGTCAGAAGCTGAAATCGACATGGAATTATTTCATCAGGTATAATTTAAGCCCTTTAATAGTTTGATTATTTACTCTCTGAGAAATACAGTTTTGTTCTGAAATTTTCCTAAATCAGCATTAAATTTCTTCTCTATATGAGATTGATGTAAATCATTTAAAGTTTATTTCTCAAGTTTCTTTAAGTAAAATAGAATTATTCCACTGATACTAGAAGTGACAGTTCTCCTTTAAAAAGTTTAAGAGTCTACGACCATGTCACCCTGAATGTACCAGATCTTGTCTGATCTTGGAAGCTAAGCAGGGTTGGGCCTGGTTAATATTTGGATGGGAGACCACCTAGGAATAACAAGTGCTGTAGGCATTAAAAAATAAATAAATAAAAATAAAAAATAAGTTTAAGAGCATTAGCAAGTTACCATTGTTAATAAATAAAACATTTATTTCCTAATATTTACCTGTTCTGGAGATTTGGATTATCTTAACCTACTATTTAGTTAAATCAAAACGAAATTTATTTATTTAGTGCCCACTATGTGCCAGGTGTTTTATATTTATTGGTTACCTTTTGCATTCAGAAGCGCAATTTGTTACACTTATATTAAAGAGTGTGTATTTGTAGGAACTTACATGTGTTGTTTTTCAGATAACAAAGAAAAAGAGCTTGAAAACAAGAATAAGGAACTGACTTAAGAATTAGTATGTAGAGCAAATAGGACCAAACTCATAGATGTTAAACTAGCAGAAGAGAATGATAAACTTATGAGCAAATCAGATAGAAGACTTTTGCAGAAGAGTAGTATGTATAGGTGTAGATGATAGAGAACAGAGAAGCAGGAACAAACTAATGTGTAAAATACCCAAGGCCTAAAATTTACCATAAAATGCTGATAAGAGTAGAAGAGGTACATGAAAGCAAGCAGAGAGCTGGAGGAGGCAACAATTTGGAGCATCTGTAAGCCAATATTTAAAAGTTCATAATTCCTTTTGGTTTTTTAAATTTATTTTTTACTCTTTCGTGTTTTAAGAAAAATCTAATAAAATTTTAAAACATTATATATCCAATATATTATATCCAATTTATTGCCAGACTCAAAACTAAGGGCACAGTGCTTCCTAAGATGCCCCTCACTTCAAACACAGTCAGAAGTTCAGGGATCTCTTGGCCACTCTCACTTTTGAACAGTTGGCTTCAAATTCAGGGGTTCCCTCTTTCCCCTCAGCTTCGCTAGAACAGTTCACAGAATTCAGTAAAGCACTACATTTAACTATTTTAGTTTTTTTAGAGCAAAAGGGCACAAATCAGAACCAGCTAAAGAGACAGATACCTAGAGCAAGGTCTGGGAGGGTCCTGAAGGCAAGACTTCTTTCATCCTCAGGAATACCTTACCTTCTCAGTACTTTGGTGTTTGACAGTACACAGAGTATTGTCCATCAGGAAGCTCACTCAAGCCACTGAATTTTTATTTGGGCTCTTCCATATACTGCTTATGCAGCTAACCTGTAGTCTCCAGTTCCATCAGAACTGATATGACATGCTCCAAAGCACCCTTCATAAATCATGTTGTTAGACTGCCCAGATATAAACAAAGATACGCCTTCCAGACAAGACATTCCAAGGGCCTGGAGATCTATCAGGAACCTCCTAATAGCCAACAGCAAAGACTAGACCTCACTTTGGGTGAAGTTAATGCTTCACTACATAGTATCATGTAAAGTGGAGCTTCCTGTATACCTAGACAAATGCTGTGTAGAAATCTTTCCTCTAGCCTTATGCTACGACGTGCTGTCAGAAGTGATAGTGAGATCTCAGCCATTCCTTTGACACATATATCTTTGGATAATCTCTGCTAGACTAATCTTAACTGATGTTCCAGTACCTGCTTTGTCACTAAAAATCTGTCTTACCCCTAAGTAAAACAAGTCACTTTTGTGCCCCTGTTTTCTAATCTGTAAAATAAGCTTTTACTAGATTATTTGAGGCTCCTTCTAACACTGACCTTTTACAGTTTCTTATATAACTTATTGATCAGACCATTCCCACTGCCTGTGAACCAACAATGGCTTCCTCTGGAGGTCTTCTAGAGGTTAAAGGCAATGTATTATAACTCTTTTGTGTTCCTCATAATGTTAAACACTTAATAGATACTCGTGAAAAACTTACCTAGTTCATTTTATTCACATTTAAGAAAAAGAAGACTCTGGGATCTGAGGTCCCTTGTTCTTCCTCCTGAGGGCACTTCAAACCCTAATTTCAACTAGGTTCTTAGATGCCTGTAGTTTTGGTCCTGGCTAAAGCTTGATGTGTCCATGTAGTACTTTTGTATGCCTTGAACATGGGTTTTTTATGTTTGGGTTTTTTTTGATGGTTTTGATAGAGTGATGTAAAGTCCTTTGCTCGTGATGTTTTACTACAGTTGTTAATTCTTACCCGATGCTATGATGCAGTTTTATAGGTAAGAGAACTAATTCTGGAGACTGAGAGACTTGCCTTATAAATTACATAAAATATTAATAAAATAGCCCCAGTTATTTTATAATCTTAACTTGCTGTTTCATAAGAACTTAATATTAAGAAATCTTTGTTGTTTTCTTCTCTTCCTCTTACTCGTCCTCTTTCTGCCTTCTCCCTCCTTTCTTATTTCTTTCTTTACCTTTGAGGCATTGGGGTGGATGTATTTTTTAAAACACATTTGTTCAGAATAGTTATGTCAGCTACAATAGATTAAATAATAATCCTAAAAATAAGACGTGGTGGAATGGAAAGGAATTATGTTATTTGGTGGCTCTATCTAGAGGTCCTGGGATTTTTGCAAACAAGTATGTAAACAAACAATTATAATACGATCTTTCATTAATTCTGTGGTTCTGCTGTTCATTTTTAAATTTTAATCTTTTTCAGAGAATTTTCTAGGGTATCTCCCCTTAAAGGGCTTTCTAGGAAGTATTTTGGAGTGGTATCAGAGCTGAGATATGACAAATTGATTCTAGAGATTATATTAATAAAGAGAAAAAAAAAACATTTAGAGAGAAGGGTGATCAGAAAATCTATTAAAAGAAACAAAACTTTGAGTTTGGTCAATAAAGAAATATCAGGCCAATACAGAAAAATTGAAAAGACCTCTATAATCTTAAAAAATGCCCAAAAGATAATTTACAGAAAAGACCATTTAAAGATAGCTTTGCAGATTACAATTATGAAAAACTGTGATAGCTTTTCATTTGCAAGCCCAAAACCAGCTCATCAGGTATTAAACTTTTTCTGTTGTGTAAAAAATTGAAATTAACGAAGTCTAGGAAAACAGTTCTTTAATATTTGGCTCTTCTCGTCAAGGCCATAATATGCCGCATACTCATGTATACCATATGTGATAGGCACATGGTCATTATAAGCACTCTCATTTTAACAACTTTAGATAAGTTCTTTAGGACCTTAATGGCCTAGTAAATTTATAAAATGTAATTAAAGATAGCTATATATAAATATAGATATAATTAGTTTGTTTCGAAAGAAAGCAGGAGAGTTGAGTAGTTTGAAAAGTAGAGGTGATTTTAAAAGGGAACTAGAAGATAAAAACAGGTATATTAGAAACTAGGAAGAGGTATACAGTTTGATTTAAGAATAACTTGTTTTGCAAAACGTGAAACAGGCATTAATGTGTCCAAAAATAGAAAATTGTTATGGATTGTTATTTCTCAATCTTTAGTCTTCTGGGTTCTTTCTTTTGCACTTTTTAGAATATAAGAATAAAAACAAATGGAAAAGTTTTGGAGAAGGAATTTTCAAGATAAATATGGAAAGAAATTTCTTGAAAGAACTGCCAGAAAGATCCTCAGAACTTGTGCTAACAACTAGACTAAACAAAGGCTTGAGAGTTTAGAGGTTATGTCTTTTCAAATTGGTTTTCCTCAAGAATGATAAATTATCACCTTAGGAGAGTGAAAAATATCTGACACCACTGCTTATAAGCTCTGAAAAGGATTATCTCCTGAGGAACATAAAATCATTATTTTGAATCCTAGAAGAATTTTCTAAGAAATTAAAATTCACATAATCTCTTTTTACCCCCAGAGAGCATTGTACCTGCTCCAAAAGCCTCCCAACCTTTTGCATGTTTTATCTATATTGTACTCCTAGCTCAGTGGTAGTTAATTGCTCTTAATTTGTGAGAGTAGTATTTTAAAACAACTTTCTGTCACTATGCACAGTTTATTTGGTTTTTAATTCAAATTGCTTGTAGAATTTCTATATTCAGATTGAAGAACTATGAAGAATTAGTATCAGAATAAGTTCATTTGGTTTTTTAAAAGGTTTCAAATTAGATTCACCTTAAATATTCATTTGACTTTTAGATACTAATTCTGTTATTAATTACCAGGAATAAGTTTTTATTGAGAATAATTTCAATACAGAGTTTGCCAAATAGTTTTAAGACTAGGGGGATACTTTATATACATCCATTTAACCATCTTTTTAACTGTAGGTAGGACTGCTTTGTGATGTATTTGAAGTGTACAAAAGAGTTAAAATGAGAGTAGACAAGATTTTAAAACTTTCTTAGAAGTTGGATCAGTGCAGGTACATTTTTTGATGACTTCATGTGCAATTGAGTACGTGCTGGCAGATTTTTCCCCCCCAATACCTGTAGATATACACACATGTATATGTGTTTTTCCACCTGGCTTTAAAGTGTGATTTTTTTCTGAGATGGCTAACATTCTGTTAATATCATAAATCAACAGCTATTTTTTATTTATAATGTGACTGTTTCAGAGAGTCTTTTAAGATGGCTTAGAAACAAATTAAGTGCTCAGAAATTGAAACCTTTACCTTGGCCTTATCTGTCACATGTTCTATTCAACTGAGTCAACTAACTGTATAGTCTTACTAAAATAAAAAATGTCATTAAACACACTTCACCCTCAACTGTCAACATTGGCCTCCTATATATCAGTACAAAAGCATAACACCATACCTAGTTGTCCCTTCCCATTACTATAATGTACTAGGGAAGAAGAGAATGGGCCTTTGTGGTCTGCAGTATCTTTCAAGAAGATGTAGTAGCCTTGAATAAGCATTGGTGAAGCATTTATGAACTCTTCCCTTTTCTCATAAATGTGCTTCTGTCACTATTCTGACAGAAAATAACTGATTTACTGGGGTTTGGGTAAACTGAGCCCTATTGCCTAACTAAATGAATGCTAAAGTGATTAAGAAGCAGTGAACTGCAAGGCTGCACAAAATGTGATAACTGATATTGTGCTTAGTGGGCATAATATTTTCCTTAAAATTTATTCATTCATTCAACAAATACATTTGTGTATATTTTGTGTAAGGTGCTTAATAGTGGAGATAGAATGAAAAACAAATCAGCCTAGATTCTCAGGGAACTTAATTCTTGAGGTTGGAGAGAGACAAAAATAAAGCAAATAATCACAGTAATTTCAGGTGGTGATAAGCATTGTTTAAGAAATAAATAAGATTATGTGATCAGGCCAGGGAGGGATACTACTTTACATAGTATGGTTAGAGAAGGCTTCTCTGAGGAGATAACATTTGAATAAGACCTGAAAATGGGTAAGGAACTAGTCATTTGAAAAGGTGAAGGAAGAATATTCCAATGAGAGAGATAAGTTATAAAGGCTCTGAGGTAAAAATGAATTTAGTTGCTAAAAGAATGGACTGAGAAGGTCAGTGTGGTTAGAGCTTAATAAGCTAGGGAGAATAGGAATGACATAAAGTTGACAGGGCAGGAACCTTGTATGTAAGCCCTTATAAAAATTTGGGTTTTACCTTAAAAGCAGTTTTAAGGTTAATGTCCCGCTAACTGTGAACCTGAGCATTAAAATACATTTTATTTTTCTAGTTAGCCTTCTTAAACTTTTTAGCTAACAAGAAATGTACTTAATTATATTTTAATTTTAATTTAAGTTTGCTTCTTTTCTGACTCATGTAATTTTTTTTTAATTAGAATCATCTTATTGTGAAGGTCCCGCCATATCATAATCAACATATAACTTTGCCAGTATCAGTGGGAATATATGTAGTGACCAATGCCGGAAAATCTCATGATGTTCAGCCATTCACTTACACTCCAGACCCAGGTATGTCAAAATAAAAATGTTCTAAAGTAAAATGAATGATTAATTTCTAGTACTTTGGAAGGATATGAGGAAGACCAGCCAACCAAAATGAAAAGGTTACATACTGAGATGAATTGATACTAGTATTTTTTGGAGATGGCATTATTTCCTAAGAAGATAATCACCAAATACTGCTTTTATTCTTTATATTTAAGAGAATCATTTATGCCTTATGCTTTAATAATTAATAATAATAATTTAAAAAGCTAGGAATGTTTTGATATTAGACTTTCCAAAGTTATCATAGAGGTTACTCTTTACTAGGAATTACCACTCACGTGCAGCAAATTAAAAGTGACAACCTTGGGAAACTTATAATAGTTTAGTCTGGCTGGCTTACAAGATGCCTTTTTGAAGAGATGAGAGATAAGCGTGGAGTGATAAGTGATAAAATCACAAAGTTTTATATGTGCCTTAACATTTTCTAATTTCTGTATTTAAAAATATCGAAGAGTGCTGGTGAATATTTTAAATATAATTTTAAGCAATTAGGTAAAATAGATGCTTTAGAAACCAGAGCAGTAAGAACAATTGAAATGTTAAAAGTAGAACTCTGGGTAAGAAGTATATTATGAGTTGTTTGCCCGCATTCATTTAGTTACCTGAAGAAGAGAAGTGTTTCCTGGCAGAAATAGAAACGGAAACTCTTTGCATTAAACTAGGCTTGGTTTCTGCCATGCTTACCATTGGTCTAGTTCATTCCAGTGTTAGGTATACTTCAGAATTAGCAGTTCTTTTGTATCTAAGTTTATTGATTCTGTATCTGTTATTTCCAAATAATTCAGGATTCAGTAAGGTCCCAAATGAAAAAAGATGGCAGGGAAAGCCCTGGCAAGAAAAAGTAGTGGAAACAGCTGTGACAGAGTAATAACTAGTATTGATAAATTACTTTCTATTACTTAATATATCTGCTTCCTTTTTATTTTAAATTATGTCTGAATTCACAACATTGGTTATTTTTCACCAGTGTGCTATAAAAGTATGCACTATTTATTTAAATAAATAGCATTATTTAAATCCTCTTAGTATTTGTTTCAGAATAAAAGATCACAAGTAGAAATTTCAGACAGAACAAGGCCAAGTTTAGAAATAATATCCTGACTTCAATAAAAATAGGAAAAAGAAAATTGGCTTATACCCAAAGACCAAATATTTTATTGTTTTCTTTCTAGGAAGGCCTCAAATATCCAAGAAAGTTTGATTTAAAGTAATGGTAGTTAAAGCATTTTAATAATTACTAGTTACTGAATATTGATCTTTAATATTTTGTGTGAGGAGGAGCTTGTTTGTGTGGGGAGAAAGATGGCATAATTAATACAAAAGAACTTTATTCCTAATGAGCTGTGTATCATGTGTGGGAAGGGTAGAGAAAAGTATATCTATTTGTTAGGGAATAACCTTAAAGTTTTTGCTTCTTGAAAATACTGAGGTTTTGTTGTTTGTTCTTATTGATTAATTTTAAAGAACTTTAGGACTTTGAAGTGCTTAGCATCAGCACTGAGAATCCTTTTTCTTAGTGTTGAGTGCTGATTATTAGAAATTTCCCTTTTATAGATTGCAAAATAAAACAGCTTCTAAATCTTCTGCTTTAAAATATCTACTAATTGGCTTGATTTGGCCACATTTAGGCAATTATGAACATGTTTTTTCTTTTAGGACCCCCCACTCATTTTTACATATTGTAGATAGCAATCACCCTCAGAAACTCTTAATTGAATAAATACACAGTATGCAAAGTCTATACTAAGATCTGATGTTCAGTTATTGTCTTTATGATATAGCTAATTAAAGAATCTTCCCATAATTTCCCTTCTTTTATTTTATAAAATGTAAACATCTTTTCAGATGTACATGAGAGAGACGATGATTTCAGGAAAACTTGGTTATAGAAAATTTGTACTATCATCATGATAAGCTAATTAGCATTGTGACTTATTTGAGGACTATAGTTAAACATTCAACAGCTAAAACTAGGCCTACCCTAGTATTCATAAGTCAGTAGAAATGGCAGCTCTTATACTGTTTGTCTAAATATTTAAAACAAACAAATCGTTAAATAAAATATATCCTATCCTCCTAACTTGACCAAGATACTTTCGTAACAACCTGGAAGACCAGTTATGAATTTAGGATTTTCAGACTGGAGTTCCAAGCTGGAATATGGTACCATGAGGAAAGAGGATTCCCATCCTGCCACTCTTCTCTTCTCACTCCTGGCTCCATTCTACACCTGAAGGGCCTTGATGCACCAGCCAGTGCTTCCAAACTCTGTTTACCCCTTAGGCCTAAGACTGCACACATAATCTAGAGTAGTTGTGCAGAACTTTTAGGGATCTTGAGTAGTTGGGTAGATGGTATTAAAGTAGAATTGGAGTAAGGGCTCACATGAATATAAATAGGATCTACACACTCTGCCTGTCACAAGCCCTCTAAAGCCCTCTGGGTCTATACTGCCAAAGATACATTGCATGTGCATGCTATCAGGCACTTAGATACTTTGCAGAGTCATATAACCTTTGTTTCATTGCCATTTAGCACTGAAGTATGTTTTTTTTTTCTTCAGTCTTTTAACAAATCATATTAGATATATTTTGCAGTGACTCTTCAGTGATGATTCCTTTTAAGAAATGGGGGATATAAGACTTACTCATAATTTTGTTTCTTTAAAATAAAATGACTAAAACTTGATTTTAAAATAGAAACTTTTTAAAAAAAGATTAGTTTTCTGTTTTTAAATATGTAATTGTTAGAATTAATGTTATACTTAAAAAATGTCTGGATTTTTTTTTCCATTCAATTTCTGTGCAGCGTGCTAAGATTAATTAACTTGATTCTTAGGAGATTTTATATATGTATAGTCTCGTTATTCACAATTAACTGTCTCTTTATAGTCTCTTTATAACTATCATTTCATATTGTCATGTCAAGAATAAGAAATTGAAAATAAGCTGACTCAATTCCCATTTTGAATAAGTTAAGGAATATAAAATAAGGAAACTGAAAAACAGAAATGAATCTACTTAAAATTATTATATAGTGATTTTAAGCAAGAACCTCTTTATTTGGAATTTGTCATTTAGAACTGACCTCTATTCTTTTTAAATTAAAATTATTGGAGCAACATTGGTTAATAAAATAAAATCGGTTCCACGTGTACAGTTTGATAATACATCATATGTATATTGCATTGTGTGTTCACCATCCAAAGTTAAATTTCCTTCTGCTGCTCTCTTGTTTTAGGCTCATTAAATTTAAAGTGGTTATAGATGTAGTTGATATGACTAGATGTAATAGCCCACCAATTCTCCATTAATAATAGCAAAGATTTTTTTATCCAACATTTTACAAAAATAATCATAATGCTATAGATTCAATATGTTTATCACAGTTTTTTAACATTTAGCTACATTAATAGACATGTTTCTGAATTTAGATTTTTTAATAAATCATTTATGTAGGTAAATGGTAAATTTTTTTCATGCTGGTGTTACATAGTATATTTGATAAGTTTAAAAAGTCTCATCACTCTTCTACTTATCAGATCTTATCAACGTGTATACTATTACAAGGAGGATTTTTTAAAGTTTCTGTTGTCTTTGTTTTGATAAGTGAGCTTATGCTTCTGCCCAGTTGGAATTTTAGAGCACTGGTGATTATAAAAACTCATTTCAACCTACATTTTCTGCTTAACAAATACTTTTATAATGCTTTGTGAGAAAATAGTCCTTAAAATTAAAGGATTTTGAAATGCATTTTGTTAAGATGAATAAATTTAAATAAATAAATGCATTAATCTTTTTTTTTAATAGCAGCAGCTGGTGCTTTGAATGTAAGTGTGAAGAAGGAAATATCTAGTCCAGCAAGACCTTGCTCTTTTGAAGAGGCCATGAAAGGTATCAAATTGATTCTTCTCAAAAATCGTAAATGGTTGATCCTATATATTTTCTCTAGCAAACCTTACTATTTTGTTTTATCTTGTGTACTTGGAACACTTAGCTAGATATCTTCCATATGGTAAAATATTTAACTTTCCTGAATGCAGAGACTTGTCTCCCAACTTGATATTTCCCTTTTTTCACCATACAACATTTTTAAAACATATGATGGAATGGAGGAGTTTTTTATTTAATTTTGTTTTTCATTCCCTAATATTAAACATCTTAAAAGTATATATGAAGTACAATAATGAGTGTTAAAAATTGAGTTTATAAAGCTCTTTGCTACCAATAAGATTAGTAATTGACCTTGAGACTGAAGAGAGCAAATTATGAACTATAGGCATCTGAAAAAGTAGCTTTAGGTTTTTTTGTTGTTGTTTTTCCTTCTTCTGCCTCTTTATTTACTTCCAATTCCAGGAGATAATAAAGATGTCTTCAGGATTTTATAATATGGTAGAATTGATTCTCCTCTTAGCAGATTTCTAATTATGATACTCGATGATACTTTTGTGCCATTATATATGAAGGTTCAATTACATAATGGCCATTGATTTATTCCTGTAGTTTGAGCTTTTACTTATATTTTTCTGCCATGAAATTTAAGTTAAATCAACTTAAAAATACTTACGTTTTTAAGGGACATAATATGCTTACTAATTTTATCAAATACAATGGATTTTCTATTGTCATTAGTAAAATTTAGCGTTCACATATGTGTCTTCAACATAACTGGCAACCATTATTTCCAACCATGAACACTTTCCAGAGTAGATTAGTGAGAAATTATGTACTGATAAGTAAACTGCCAAGATTATCTGATTCAACTACAGGAAAATTAACAAATCTGTGCTATGAATAATCATAGCTAACATGTACCTAATATATATTAAGTATTAGGCAATATGCCACATTCTTTACTGTCTCATTTAATCTTCCAAACTGTGAGGTAGGTAATTTATTATTCTTATTTCCTAGATGTGGATAAAGTTGCACATCTAAGCAAAACTAATTCAAACCATGCTTATTAGATAAATGCCATAATTAATCATTAAAGTCAGGAACATTTGTAGTCTATCCTGTGCCATCTTTGTAGCATCGGTGCTTCTCTACAAAAATTTTTCGATATTCCTTTCATGTAGACTATGAAAGTGATGGAACAAATGTAATCCAGTGTGAAATTTTTCATAAAAGGTTGTAAATTGAAGGTTAAACTGTTTAAATGCTATGTTTAATTTTTAATAACAATTATTTAGTCATTTGATCAAAATCTTACAAGCTTAAAAAATGGATAAACAAACACATATGCATATTATTTTTCAAAATTCATACCTTATTTTGAATGATTTTGTCAGCTGAAGTCATGATAAAAATAATTGTATGAAGATTTATTGCTTATCCTTAGTGAAAATCTCTAATTCCTGAAAATGAGAGTTGAAAGAAGTGAGAAATACTTACTGGTTTTGTTTTGGAAATTTAATGTAGACTAAAATAGTCCTTAAATTTCTGAAAAGAAAAATATTTAAGTCCTATCTAAAAGAGAGATGTGTTCATGTGTCAACTTGACAAATTCAAGTTTTCTAAGACATTAATTTAGAAAAGTAAATTTTATTTGGTTACTTGGTGGCATTTTCTAATGAGAAACTTGAGTTTTGTTGAGAAAAATGTTCAGACAATCCTTTGGCTTTTAAAGTTTTGACTTTGTGCTGCCAAGCAACCATATACTAAAAGGAGAGTTTAACAGTTGTAATTGAGTAGTTTTAACCTCCTGGAGATTTCCAAGTTATATTCTATAAAATGTCCTGATTATTTTGAGAAATTTAATTCAAAGCACTGTAGAAGAGTCCTGCAAGGGCGGGTTATAGCTTGATAACAGAATTGCTTAAACTTGTTGATACTTAACCCACAGTCTCTGGCTCATACAAGGAGTACTCAAGCCAATACTACTTCAAAAAAGGGAGGGCACATTTTGATACACCAGTTTTATGTTTCATGCTACCATCATAACATCAAAAAATAGACATTTAAATCATGACTAATAAATAGTTAACATACTATAGAATGAAATAGTTGATGATTTTAAACTTTTCTTTTTTTGTGTGTGTGTATGTGTGCAGCAATGAAAACTACTGGATGTAACTTAGATAAAGTAAATATTCTTCCTAATACTCTGATCACTCCACTCATATCAAGCAGTATGATTAAGAGTGAAGATGTTACTCCAATGGAAGTAACAGCGGAAAAAAGATCTTCCCCTATTTTTAAGGTAAGCTACATTGACTAGTGCCCCACATCTTAATGTAAATATAAAACATTCATTATTTTTATTTTTTTTTTATGTTTACACTTTTTACTTTTCCTATTTCACATTTGTTTCTCTTTGGATGCACTTAATAAATTTTGCCCTTCAGACTAAATGCTTTTATACTCCAGTAAAATAGCCTACAAAGTGACTTCAAATATACATTTTTGGCAAGACAGGAATTAATGTTAGCTAGACTCAGTGGAATGTAGGGTATTAATGAAAGTACTGATTTAGTATTTGCAGAATTAAAGAAATTTTAATTTCTTTTTCTTCTCCACTCTTTTCCTATAACTCCCTTTCCCTTTTTCACTTGTTTTCCTCTCTATAATGTTACCAATAATCCACAACTTGCTATTAATTCATGAACCATAGAATTAATGTGTTCTTACTGTCCTAAGCATATCAATAGCTGATTATTCTTTTATTTCCTTGTTTGACTATCTTTGCTTATAATACTTGTTTTTAAAATATCCTCTTGACAATCAGACATGCTGTAACTGAGAATCATAATCGTATACTTGTTTTCCAAATAATTAGTGGAAAATTGTCCCTGAATATACATGTGTTTTTAGAATAATGCTTTTTGAAGTATATGAGCTCATTTAATGTTTTTGTATACATATCATTTGGGGATTTTTTTTTTTTTAGACTACAAAGTCAGTCGGATCAACTCCACAAACACTAGAAAGTATGTCTAACATAGCAGGAAATGGATCTTTTTCATCATCATCATCTTCCCACTTACCTTCTGAAAATGAAAAGCAGCAGCAGATTCAGCCCAAGGCATACAACCCAGAGACCCTGACAACTATTCAAACACAGGACATTTCACATCCTGGTACCTTTACAGCAGTTTCTGCGTCTAGTCAGCTGCCCAATAGTGATGCTCTACTGCAGCCAGCTACACAGTTTCAGACAAGAGAAAATCAATCTAGAGAAGTATTACAGTCAGATGGTACAGTGGTTAATTTGTCACACCTGACTGAGGCGTCACAGCAACAGCAACAGTCACCACTACAAGAACAAGCACAGAATTTACAGCAGCAGATGTCATCAAATATTTTCCCATCACCAAATAGTGTGAGTCAGCTACAGAATACGATTCAGCAGTTGCAAGCAGGAAGCTTCACAGGCAGTGCTGCTAGTGGCAGCGGTGGAAATGTTGACTTGGTCCAACAAGTTTTAGAGGCACAACAACAGTTATCTTCAGTTTTGTTTTCTGCTGCAGATGGTAATGAGAATGTTCAAGAACAGCTTAGTGCAGACATTTTTCAACAAGTCAGTCAAATTCAAAATAGTGTAAACCCTGGAATGTTCTCCTCAACAGAGCCAGCAGTCCACAGCAGAACAGATAATCTAATAGCTGGAAGAGCTGAAGGTGTTCACCCACAGACTGAAAGCACATTATCTAAGCAGCAACAGCAACAACAGCAACAGCAGGTGATGGAATCATCAGCTGCAATGGTGATGGAGATGCAGCAAAGTATCTGCCAGGCAGCTGCCCAGATTCAGTCCGAGTTATTTCCATCAACTGCTTCAGCAAACGGAAACCTTCAGCAGTCTCCAGTTTACCAGCAGACTCCTCATATGATGAGTGCATTATCTGCCAGTGAGGACATGCAAATGCAATGTGAATTGTTTTCTTCTCCATCTGCAGTTTCTGGAAACGAAACTACTACAACCACCACACAACAGGTTGCAACTCCTGGCACTACCATGTTTCAGACATCAAGTTCAGGAGATGGAGAAGAAACTGGAGCACAAGCAAAACAGATGCAGAGCAGTGTCTTTCAGACCATGGTCCAAATGCAGCACAGTGGGGACAATCAACCTCAAGTTAACCTTTTTTCATCTACAAAAAGTATGATAAGTGTTCAAAGTAGTGGCACCCAGCAACAAGGTAATGGTTTATTCCAGCAAGGTAATGAAATGATATCACTTCAATCTGGAAATTTTTTGCAGCAGACTTCTCATTCACAGGCTCAACTTTTTCATCCTCAAAATCCTATTACTGATGCTCAGAACCTTTCCCAGGAAACTCAAGGGTCTATTTTTCATAGTCCAAGTCCTATTGTCCACAGCCAGACCTCTACGACCTCTGCTGAACAAATGCAGTCTCCAATGTTTCACTCTCAAAGTACCATGGCTGTGCTCCAGGGCTCTTCTGTTCCTCAAGACCAACAGTCAGCCAACATATTTCTTTCCCAGAGTCCAATGAATAATCTTCAAACTAACACAGTTGCCCAAGAAGAACAGATTTCATTTTTTGCAGCTCAGAGCTCAATTTCTCCACTTCAGTCAACATCAAACACTGAGCAGCAAGCTGCTTTCCAACAGCAGCCTCCAATATCACACATCCAGGCCCCTTTGCTTCCCCAAGAACAGGCACAATCCTCCCAGCAAGGTCTTTTTCAGCCTCAGGTGTCCCTGGGCTCCCTCCCTCCTAATCCAATGCCTCAAGCTCAACAAGGAACAATCTTCCAGTCACAGCACTCAATAGTTGCCATCCAGAATAACTCTCCATCCCAGGAGCAACAGCAGCAGCAGCAGCAACAGCAGCAACAACAGCAGCAGCAGCAGCAACAGCAGCAGCAGCAGCAACAACAGCAGAGCATCTTATTCAGTAATCAGAATACCATGGCGACAATGGCATCTCAGAAAGCACCACCACCAAACATGATATTCAACCCCAGTCAAAATCCAATGGCCAGTCAGGAGCAACAGAACCAGTCAATTTTTCACCAACAAAATAATTTGGCCCCAATGAATCAAGAGCAGCAGCCCATGCAATTTCAGAACCAGCCCACAGTTTCTTCACTTCAGAACCCAGGTCCTACCCAGTCTGAATCATCACAGACTTCCTTGTTCCATAGCTCTCCTCAGATTCAGTTGGTCCAAGGGTCACCCAGTTCTCAAGAACAGCAAGTAACTCTCTTCCTCTCTCCAGCATCCATGTCTGCATTGCAGACCAGTATAAACCAACAAGACATGCAACAGTCTCCTCTTTATTCCCCTCAGAGCAGCATGCCGGGAATCCAGGGAGCCACATCTTCACCTCAGCCACAGGCTGCTTTATTTCACAACACTACAGGAGGCACAATGAACCAACTACAGAATTCTCCCGGCTCATCTCAACAGACTTCAGGAATGTTCTTATTTGGCATTCAAAATAGTAAGAAACTCTTTATAATTTCTTATTTCTTAAATGTTATTGCTTGAAATGGTCACATTAATATACTACTACTACTACTACTACTACTACTACTACTACTATTACTACTACTAGAAGAAAGCAAAACAGTCATTTTAAAAACACAGACTGTAGTTAGACAGAACTGAGTTCAAGTCCCACCTAGACCACTTATAGACTGTGAGATCTTAAACCATTTATTTGGCATGAACCTCAATTTCCATATCTAAAATGATGGTATCATTACATTCTTGACAAGGATATTGGGAGGATTAAATGTGTTAGTGTGTATAAATGTATGAGCCACTTTGAGCTATGAACTTGAAGTAAGAATGACAGAAAACATCTCAGCCAATTAAATTAGTTTCCAAGGAGGTAGAAACCCATCTGTAATGTTTATATACCAAGGAAATTTTATAGGATTTATTATGATAAGTAGGCAAAGTTGTATTTTTACACTACCTAGAGGAAAACAAAGATGATTACCAGTACTGTTTGGAGAAGACTTTTGGGGGAAGGAAGGCTGTCAGGTGCCATACTCTTAACTTGTCTGCTGAGTGAAAGCAATAATGACTTTCCCCCAACAACTGATAAATACCTCCTTATGAATCTTACAGAAAGTAACTAATCAGGTAGCTTCTGTATTTTAAATGTCTCTGCAGACTGTAATCAGCTTCTAACTTCTGGACCAGCTACATTGCCAGATCAGTTGATGGCCATAAGTCAGGCAGGCCAACCACAAAATGAAGGCCAGCCACCTGTGACAACACTTCTTTCTCAGCAAATGCCGGAGAACTCTCCGCTGGCATCCTCTATAAATACCAACCAGAACATTGAAAAGATTGATTTGCTTGTTTCATTGCAAAACCAAGGGAACAACTTGTCTGGATCCTTTTAACTGGATATGTAAGTATTACATCTTGGCTTCTTTCTTTTCAAAAAGCATCAATAACTTTTATTATTATTAGCAGATTTGGGTTAAGTAATAACACTGTTTAGACTCTGACCTTTTAAAATACGGCTTTCTCACAGGATGGTACTTTTTATATAGCTTATGGTTATACTGTTGATATTGGGCATTCCTTTGGCTCTAAACTTCTTTGCCTTGGAACAACAGGAAAACCGATGTAGGTACTATATATTGGATATAATTATGTCTCATTTCTCCCTTCCTCAAGAAATAAATAGAAAATTCTGTGGAAGTATAAATATGATAAAGTATCGTTTGTAATACTATAATATACTTTGGGATCATTCAGGGTAATAGGAACTTTATAAATGCTTTCTCTCCCTAGTGAGTTATATTAAATGTCTTCTTTTTTTTAGAAATTCCATGAAGAAAATTTGGATTCCAGGATGTCCTGAGATCTTGTAATTCATGAGGATTACTGAACTGTTACTCTAAAAACAAAACAAAATAGAAAAAACTGATTGAGTAAATGGATAGATTTTACTCTAACTGCAAAAGAGCATACCCATGCTGCCTGTTGCAGTGATTGCCACCATTGTTAACATCTTCATATTTTATTCCTAATACCAGTGATGACTGAGAATGTATCAGAGTTTCCAGCTGACAGAATTAATTGTTGCTATTTTCCTAGGCGCTGTTTCTTTAAAAGTACAGTTTAATTTTAAAAGCTGGACTGCTTGGTTATTATTGCTATTAGAGAATAATACATATTGTCATGTTTACTTTTGTTCATCATTATTTTCTTTCTTGCATTGTTTTAGTCAAGTAACAGCTTTTGAAAAAGGAAAATTCAAATAATACCTAAGGCTGTGATTTTTCAATATAAAAAGCACAGCTATTGGCCAAAGTGAATCTTTTTTCACTTTTTAGGGAGAAAAACTGAAGGGGTAACATTCTGACAAGGAAGCTGTACTAAGAGCTCTACACAGATAAAAGGCCTCTTTATCACAAAGTCAGACAATACACAAACAAAACAGCTGGAATGCTGTTGATTTTATTTTTCAGAGTTATTAATTCTCTGAGTTTCTGTTAAGGGGTTTAGCCATAACTGTGCATAGAAAAATAATTATCTTGCTCTATAAGAAATGAAGGGGATAATATATGGTAAATTATGTTCTGATATCCTTTAGAAGTTTAAACTGACACAGTAATTTGAGTCTGTTTTCTTCTTAACCCATTCTTGGGCCAGCGTTCCCTTTTTATATTCATCTATATTATTCTTCCCCTCTCTTTTCACTTTATTTTAGACAATTGGTAATATACTCCTAGCTTTAGGACCCTGTAGCAACTTAAAGGAAAAGGCCACTTTGATCTGGGGTAACCCAACAACTCCTGCAGCACAGGTTGGGAGTACCCTTTCAGGAATGAGAGGAGCTGATTCCTGAGAAACAAAAATCAATGCATTTTCCCCCCTCATGAACGGTGCTGTTCTAAAGTCTTCAAAATCTTTCCTCTAATAGGAAACTGTAAATTTTAATTTAAAAAAAAAAAAGGCAAAGTAAAACTTCTCCCTGAGCTGCAGTGAGTGTAATTCACTTGTCACCTCAGTGCTTTACAGTTCATGGTGATCACTTATCTGATGGCTCCCACAAGCCTTAGGCTTTACAAGGTCATGTCCTTGACTCAAAATGAAGAATTAACTTGTGTTACATCTATAGAAAGCAAAATAACACACTCCAGAACTTGCAGTTGTAGCATTAGTTATAAAGTTTTGGGTGTTCTCACCACCCATGGGATGCCTGCTTCTCACTACAACTTGTTGACTGGACATGTGCTTATGTCCTATTTTCCTTTTGGCATGTAGAAAGCTGTTAATACAGTTTAAGGCCAAATTATGTGTGGCTTCTATATGTAGATAAGATATTTTGGTATTCTTATCTGTTTCATTTATTTTTTAAATGTACAAAAAATAGCCTGTAATTGTTGTAAGGCTACTTTTCTGTTTTTTATTTTTATTTTTTCTATCCTATACATTTAGTTAAACTTAGTGGAATTGTGGTGTCGGTTTTGTTTATCTAGCCAGATTTTTCCGCCTTTTTACGATGATCTTCCTTGGTTCCTTGAATGTGTCCTTCTTCTAACTTGTTTTTTTCTCTGTGTTCTCGTATGTTCTTCCCTCCATCCCCAACCTTTCTTTCTTTCTCTCTCTAATTGAGAGGCATTGAATTACGTTTTCAGTAGTACAGGCTTCTTGCCGATATGAAGGGAACTTTTCAGAAAGAGACCTACTATGGGTCATTTAATTTTGAATACAGTTTTCAATCGTTCAAGTTTTGGATGGTTTATATCTAATGTGTGTTTCATTTTTTTGGAAAGCTATATTTTGTATTTAGGAAATGGTATACTATTTTGCTATTTGTACTAAGTGAGTACATTGGCATAAATATAGAAATTTATATATATACATATATATAAACTATTCTTTTTTTGCCACACATTTTTGTGGTAAATTTGTTTGTCTGATGTTCTACCACAACGTGGCGTCTGATAACAGTGAGAGAGGGGGGGTTTGTTATGTCTTTATTGAGTATTTAAGTATCTTTTGAAACAAATGACCTGTTCATCTGTGGCCATTCCATCAGGCAGTTCCTTGATGTTGTTAGTGAGTTAAAGGCAGCTTACTGTGTGTTTGCTGGATCTTCACTCAGCGAAATGTTAGAGTAAGGAAACCCATCTAGGCAGTTGTGTCGGATGGTGTTTCACAAGAATGAGCCATTCAGTCTTTGCTCACTATATATTTAATATTTTATTATTATTGTTGTTGTTGTTGTTATTATTAATTGGCTTTCTGTATTCTATGCCTTTTATTTATAAAGACACTAAAAAACCATGTTTGTAATTTTAATAACATTTTCCCCATCTTATAATATCCAGAGCTACTTTATAAATTCTCTGAACTGAAAGCATTTTCTTCAATGTATCTCTTCTCTCCCCACCCCTATTGTGGAAAATTACCCAATATAGTTCAGGTTATGAGAAAGACCAGTCACACAATCTAATGCCTCCGTTTTAAAATGTAAAACTCTAACTGCTGAGGGGTGAAGAGTGTCAGAAGGCTTACCCAGCAGATATAAAAATAAGTAGACACAAAATACTATAAGTTTATTTCTGAGTTTTCTGAATATTTTTCTGAGTGATCATATGGGAAACTCAGGAAGTCTTGTTCACCACGTTCTAATTAGAATGTTAACACTGCTTTGTGGCTGCAGTGGTGGCGGACTTCTGTTGTTTATCGAGAGGTTTATCATTGCAAAATGCTGATTCCAATAACAAGTCACCAGGGACCAATTTTTCTGTTATATAATATCTAAGTTTAGAACAGAACATACACCTGAACTGTAATGGTTGATTGGATGAAGACAGAAAACCCAATTTTTATTTTCATAAATTTTGTGGTTGTTTATACAAGGGCTTTGCTATGCTACCATATTCTTATTCAATAATTATGTGTATGTGTTTTTTTCTTTTTTTTTTTAACATTGTTAAATGTTTCTTACCCCTAAAGGTCAATGTCAAGTACAGCATTCTGAATATACAATTTGGTTACAAAAAGTATTTGTCGTCTTATTGAAGAGTTAGCTCAGTGGTCAGTGGTTGATACTTGTGCTACTACATGCAGTTTCCAGATTACTGTTACAAATTTTAGCTACATATAAGAGAGACTCCATGAGCCTGCAAAGGCCTCAGAAACAATTTATTAAATTTATTAATGGCAGAAGGACCTAAATAAATTGTGAGCCACATTTTATTTTTTATATTGTTACATTCAATTGTTCTTGCTTTTTAGCAACTTGCATTAATGCTTGGAGCTTATCTCTGTGTCTGTGTGAGCGTGTGTTTTATTCCTTATTGTCATTCCATTATATATCCATACCGACATAGGAGAAAAGAATTAAAAATCATATTTTGCTTCTGACTTATATCATGTTACCTTTGTAATTAGGGTATCATGTTGTTATTTAGCCAATACAAGTCTGTTTTCACCAGTCTCCATAGAACATAGGTTGTTATTGAAGCAGTATTAATGAGGGAACTTCCTTCTTTTCTCGCTTCCCCTTTTTTTGTAGTATTGTATATGCTATAGTTGGGAATTTCATTATAGCACATTTCTTGCCCATCAGAACCTCAGTTAATCTGCCTAGGAAAAAAGTGTTCACAGAAATGAGTCCCTCTAGAACTAAGATGATGATTCCTTTTGATTATTCAAGCCATTATAGATTTTTGTTTTGGAAAAGTGAAATCTGTTTAGATACATCAGTAATTAAAGAACAGAATTAAATGCTTTAATAATCAAAGTCTCAAATTCAATATGATTTATAAGTATTCACTAAGAGTAAGTTGAGAATTTTCTGCCTTTCTGATGAAATTTTCTGTTCAAATACCTGTTTCCTAGTTGATTTTTAAAATTTATTGAAAATATATACATAAAACCTGATAGCTTTACTCTAATTCATGACCACAGGCTTCATCCCTAACTGAAACAGCCATGTTGCATTCGCATGTCTTTGGTTATATGGAGGGACTTAATGAAAGAAAGAGACTATATATTTCAGCAGCTTTATTAGAAAAATAACTCAGAGTATATAGCTTAGTGAGTGGTTTAGTAGGCTTCCATAACATGTATAAAAAGAGGTTTTCTCCTCTGCTTATTTGTATCACTTAGAGCTAAATTGTGGAGATAATGTTCATAGTGCAGTAGCTTATCAAAATAATACCTACAATATCATTTGTGGATTGTCCCAGGGCTCTGATTATTTCTTAAATCCCCATTTATTTTCATACCATTCTAACCTCATTTATTAATAAAATTCTATTTTTTACTCTACTTTCTCTTTCAGGAAAATTTTTAAATTCATATTTTATATCTAGATTAAATGCTTCATGGAAAGTGCCTTTTTACCACAATAGTGCCCCTTTTTGTAATTTCATTTTTCACTATTGCCAAAAACACATGAACAAATGATTCTAATAGGTCCCAACTTTCAACTTTTCCATTTAGTTGTTTTTTTCTCCTTTTCTTTCTTTTTTCTTACTTTTCTTCCCCTGCCCCCCGGGAAGATTTTTATAGCTCTTTTTCTTGATCACCGTAGGAAACAAGTTTCTAACTCCCTTTGGCATAAGATTAACAGAAAACGTGCATTACCAGAATTGTTAAGGGAGAATAAGTAAAAGATTACAAAATTACACTGTTTAGGTTTCAAATAAATTAACAAAATTTGTCTTCATTTCAACCAACTAATAATAGGTCTTAACTAAATGCTAATGAAAATTTCACTGTCTGTGAGACTCCATGCACACAAATGTGTGTAGTTTAATTTCAAGAAGTGTTTAAAGCATCTTCTATTATCTTAATTAGAGGAATGAAAATAAATCGCAAACACATAATTTAAGTAAAGTCTGATAATGTCAGTTTTTTTAATCGACAGGGCCAAGTAATTAATTATAGTGCACTTCTTGCCCATCATAACCTCAGTGATCTACCTATATCTATCTATGAAAAATAGCATCAAAAGAAATGAAGAAGTTCTATCTGAATCCTTCCAGAACTAAGATAATTCCTTTCAACCAGATCCATTTGAGTTGAGCATCCCTCTGGTTTTCATTACTTTTGCCTATTCCAGCTTAACACCGTGGTGGTACCTGAAGAAAGGGCCATCAGCAACAGGCCAGGACTGTAGTAGTTTTCTCCTGTGTGAGTATTTCTATGCTTTTTTGTGGCACTGAACACTGCAAACGTTTTTGCAATATTTGTGATGCCCTATTGATAGTCTGCACTTTAATCATTCCAAAGAAGTCGAGAATGCTGTATAGCGATGATTCTTTCTTATTGAATACATCTTAACTAAGAATATTTATGTTTCTTTTTACTTTGGATAGCAACTTGGTGTGTTATGTGAATATTTTCTAAAATGACTAATAAGACTTAAGACTTTGAAATGTTATTGACTATAAGGGGAAATGATTATACTTCAGAAAATCATTTTAGAAAGATAAGAATGTTAAGCTTGCTAATCTGTGTTTGACAGTTAATTAAAACCAGCCCTTTTCCTATATATTTTGTTTCATGTACATAGGAACATTATAGTATATTGTTTTCTATGTATACAATATGTATAAACCAGTGGTTCTCAAAGTATGGTCCTCAGCCCACCAGCCAACCCTAGCATCACCTGGTAATCAGAAATGCAAATTCTTGGGCTCTATTCCAGACATACTGAATCAGCAACTCTGGAGTGGGGCCCAGCGCTGTTTGAACAAGCCCTCCAGGTGATTCTGATGCACATTGAAAGTTTGAGAGCCACTGGTGTAAACTATTTACAGTAAGATCTGGAAGGGTGTTCTTTACCCCACTCATACAGAGTTATACATTGTTCTTTATATAAATTCAGCTTAACCTGGTTATCCATAATCTTTTATTGGCAATAATAATTTATTCTCAGTAGTACCTGTAGAAATACAGTATATTTTAGGTATATACACAATTAGTCTAGTTATTGATAATTCAGTTAACTTAGTTTGGCATTTTCCTACCACTTACTAAAAAGTTTACAATAAGTGACCGATTTAAAGATACAGGTGCAATGTTCTATATTTCTTTTGATTGTTATGACATTTAAGTAGTTAATATAATTGATAGGTGCTAAATTCTCCTGTTTATCCATAAAATGGGTACATTATGGGCAGTGATAATACAAGCTTTCTTTTTTTCATTGCCTCTTTACCAGCAGACCACAATTTTGGTCTGGCTAGACCTCCTCTCAGAACAAAATTGTCATTCCTGTATTTACATTTGTATCTGAGATATTAAACAAAATGGCTGATTAGGTCAACAAAGCACCTTATTTAATTTTTTTAGATATAAAACTTCTTTAATAGTCTCTTGCTTTGTATGAGAACTGATGCGTAGAGATAGAGCTATCCTTTGAACTTATGCTTCAGATAAGAGTTATTTACTAAAATATTAAACAAGACAATGAATTATATAATTTGGGCATTTCTCCCTTGTCAGTGTATGCATCATAGTAAATATAAACTAACCACAAGTAGATTTATTCGTTCATTTTAATCTCTCTGTGTAATTTATTACCTCCATAATTGTTCTAATCTTCCTCCCACTGTTTAGAAATCGTGAATTAACTCATTAAAGAAAAATGCACTCATTTCAACATAAAAACAATTGTAAACTCTATAAAAATCACCTCTGCTTAATACTAGCAGTGGAAATGTAAGTGGCTTACTCTACAAACTTTGGTGCTGGCAAATGTTTAGGCAAAGTGTTGGGAGATGCTTTAGGTACATTCCCCCTTTTTTGTTCTCTTTCCTCTCTTCCTCGCTTGATTGCTTGTTATATTCCTGTACCCTAAGCATTCTACAATTCTATTTGACTTCAACTTGTATCTCCTTTAAAAGCCCCATGTTTAAGCCTCATAACGCCCTTGCTCTTTTTTTTTTTTTTCCAGAAGTGATTTGCCTGGTTTGAATAGTTTGTAGGGATCACTTATTTTAGCTAATGAACCTCAGGATAACACACACACACGTGTGCGCACGCACACACACACGTCTCAGATGTTTGAGAGGGTTTGGAATCAGACTAATGCATACAGTAAAGAGCTGTCCCGCACTGAAGTATTTATGGCTTTAGAGGCTGCAAACTGATTCTAGTGACATTGAGCTAATGTCTTTTCATCAAATGAATGTATCTGCTCACTTTGTTTCCTTCTGTTGATAAGCTCCAAGTAGTTGCTACTCTTTTTTGACAACTTTTACTTAGTCTTTCTAATAAATATATTACAAGTATTTCGTTAACCTGTTCTCAAGTGGTTTAGGCTACCATTCTGCCATTTAAATTTTTTAAATTTTATTTTATTTACTCGAGCACACTGATCAACCACTGAACTGCCTTCTTCCATTGTCCTGCAGTGACACAAGGGTTGCATTTTTTGTGCATATGGCTTTCATAGTCGGGGTTGCAGAGCACTGACAACCAGATATTTTCAGTTTGTTCTCTGGGGGAATTTCATTTGCATCTATGTTTTTAGCTATCTGTGATAACTTGTTAAATATTAAAAAGATATTTTGCTTCTATTGGAACATTTGTATACTCGCAAGTATATTTCTGTAAACAGCTGCAGTCAAAAATAAAATATGAAAGTTTTCATTTTGCAGTGGGTAACTGTCTCTTTCTCTCAAACTTTATGAGTAAATTTGTATCCATAAATGTCAGTTTTGAGCAGCATGAGTATGTAGCTGAAATTATAAAATCATTAGGAAAAGGTATGAGATACAGAAATACTTTTGAGTAGTTTACTTTGTCCCTACTGTTTTGCCAGCCAGTGTACAAAGTGACTTAATGTGACAGAATTTGTGTTTGCTTTACTTAGTATAAATGTTTCATGCTTAGTAAAATGGTACAGACCCATGGCAGCAAATCATATAGCACGGTGGTGCTTTTGTTGAAAACCAAGTCTCCCCTAGCCTTCATCAGTCCCTTATCTAGAAGCAATCTCTTTTATTTGGGGGCAGTTATTTCTACATGTATAAATTAGTATTTACCAGAATGTAACACACATCACTAGTGGTACTTAAAATGATTTCGAATGACACATGGGTAAACATTATTTTAAAATATAATAGAAGTGTTTTAATGTGCATTTGAAAAAAATATAATATGCACACCTGCTAGACTTTGCAGGAATGTGAGTCAAAAAGATTAAATGCTAATGCAGATAACAAACAAATGAATATCATGAATATGATATATAAATAACAAGTTTTAGTAGCACTGCTTTAGATAGAATGTTTATACCTTCTTATTAAACATAGACGTGAAAGGGACTGAATTTTTCACATATCCAAATATGTATGTGTAAATGAGTTGTCGCTTTAGGAAGGGACACGTTAATTTTTCAACAATGCAGCCATTGTTCAAAATATACTTAATTGTCTTTTGACATTTATTGACTTCAGCAGCACTGGAAAGGAGTAATAACCAACTGGAACTTATTAAGTATAAATATCAAAAATATTTTGTTTCAAAAAAAAGCTCGTGTGGGCAAAAGACTGATCTGAAGTTCAGACTACAAGTGGCTACTAGAAAAAGCTGATGCAATCTTGGGTCATATACTTTGTTACAGCATCCAGAACATGGGAAGTCGTCATCATGCTTTACTCCAAGCTGGTAAGAGTCCTGTCCTGCTCTGTCATCTCGTAAGAAGCAAATTCTCAATAGCCATAAAATCAGGCCTGTTAAGAACTGGAACATCATTTATCCCTGCTCAGGACACAACAGGGACTCTAGAGGTATAAAGCAGTAGTTTCTCAACAGCAACACTTAATGGTCTTGCTCTCAGGAAGACATATTGATTGCTACACTTGTGCTCTGTGTCCTGGTACCATGGTACCTGCTTCTAAATGGAGGTGATATAATATGGTATATAAAAGCATTGCCCTTGAGTTTGCCTGCCTAGTGTTATGGCTCCTACACCTACTATTTAACCTCTCCATTCCTTAATTTATTTATAAAGTAGAAACAAAAATAGAACTCCCCTCGTAGAGTTGTTGCAAAAATTAATCTGTGTGAAGTTTCTAGTAAGAGTTACTTTGTATTGGTATTTCTAGTCCTGATACTGCTCTGCTCTTCTTTCTCTCATGCACTGGATCCCATATTCTTTTGATTTTTCAAAGACATATTTCTTTAATTGTCCCCTCTCTCCGACATCAGAACCTTTTCTAAGAGTCATTCCCACTGGCTATACATGTCCCTTATCTCTTAAAAAATCAAATAAATAACTTTCTTTGACCACACCCCACACCATACACTATTTCTACTTCCTCTCCTGTTCTTGAACCCATTCCAATTAAGCTTTCATCACACTGCTCTACTAAAATAGTTCTTGTCAAAACCACCGATGGCCTCTCCATGGCCACATCCAACAGTCAGTTCTCAGGCCTACCTTACTTGGCTTAGCCACAGTATTTGACACACTCGATCACTTCCTTCTTGAAATGTTTTCTTCACTTGGCTTTCAGGATACCGCATAGCTCTCTTGCTTCACTGGCCATTTTTTTTAATTCTTTTCTTGACCTCCTACCATTGGAGAGCCCTAGATGTCAGTCATTAGATCTCTATCAGAACTGAATTCCTAGGTGATCTCATCCAGTATCATTGCTTTATATGTTATCCGTATGTTGAAAATTCCCAAATGTCCATCCCTAGCCATAATTTCTCTTAACTCCAGGTTTCTATTATCCAACTGCCTGTTTGACATCTTCGCTTGGCTATCTCAATAGACAAACATAACACATCTGAAGTCAAATTTTGATTCCCTGCCCCACCCCTGACTCCTGCTCCTAATACTGTTTCCAGATTCTTCCTTAACAAATAGACTCTCCATATTCTAATTGCTTACACCAAAATACTTTTAAGGTCTTTTTTAAAATCTGACCTAGATCCAATCATCAAATCCAGTTACTCTGACCTTGAACTATATCCAGAATCTAACCACTTCACAACACATACTATTGCTGTCAACCCCATTCGTTGCCTAGATGGTCCCAACAATTCTCTGTTTCCATCATTGCCCCTTATACTTGATTCCTCACATACCAGCCAGAATTAAACATAAGTTAGATTGGTATACCTCCGCTCAAAACCCACCAGCAACTTCCTATCTTTACAGTGTTACCAGGCTGATAAGGTCCCATGTGATCTGATTCCAGCCATGTGTCTGGCCTATCCCTCTCTTCCTTTCTCTGCTTTAGTAGCTTCCTTTCTCTTCCTTAAACTCTAAGCATGTCCCTGCCTCAGTGGTGCACTCACATGACTCCTGCCCAGAATGCTCTTCCTTCAGATATCTACATGTCTTACTCTCTCACTTTATCTGGTCTTTGCTCTGATGTAGCCTAATGCATCCCTACTCTGCTGCTGCTTTCTAGCATTTATCACTACTTGACATATTTGTTCATCTATTGTTTTATGTGAACTAGAATGCAAACCCCATGAGTTCAGGTACTTTGTTTTGTCCATCACTATTCCCAGTGCCTAGAAGAGTGCCTAGCCCACTGACAGGATAAATCTGAATAAATCAGGCAAATCAAAATGAATACTGCCCCTTGGCATTTGTTTACTGCATTATTTTCTCAAGTTCTATACCACTCATTCCTGGATCTCTTTAAATGTCCTTTAAATTCCAAGAGGATCTTAGTCGTTCCATTACCATTCGGTATGAAGCAGCCCTTTTAGGCAAACGCTCAAGCCAGGTCACCTTATAGGCTTCTGGCCATAATTTATTTTAATCTCAGTCCTCTCCCTCTGTGTTCCTCAGTAGATTCTGCTTTTGCCTGAATGCATCTATCACTAGCATCAATGAAACCAATCAGTGTTAGTTTGTTTTGTAGAAATGAATTTTATTTTGTTTGGAACTTTTAGAAATTTACACAGAATTGCAGTGAGGATGAAGGCAAAAGGAAATATTTTCAAACTGAAGCACCGAGCCATCTACCATTGTGGTATTGTAGTGGGAAAAATACCCAGTGTTTGTCAGCATCTGGCAAGTAAGTGAGGGTCTCCTGCCTGACACCATCATTTCCTTGGCAGGTACGAAGCTATTCCCAGTTTCAGACAAACTTGCTTTGCATCATTTCCTGTGTTTTCTTCCCATGCACCACCAGAGGGCAGTCTTTCATCATATTCTATTTGAATTATACCAACAGAGGGTAGAGCTGCACTTCAACAATTTAAATGAAAGTTAGAATATCATGCCAAACTTGTTCACCAAAGTGAATGAAACTCTAGGCTTACAATTTTATCCCAAAAATAATAGTACCAAAACACATCCTTAAAGGGAAAGTAGTCGGTTTAGCAATAGTATAGAAAAAACTTGTCAGATGGTTATATATATATAAATTAAGCACTGGTTATGGAAGGCTATTTTCAAGTATTGGAGGGTTTTAAGTATTTCCTTTCTTGAATTTATTCACTGCAGCAGATGTCATATACACGTGTTGTTTTATTTCTGCAGACATTAAAATAGAAGATTGAGGTAAAGAAGAGACTTCGATTAGCTTTTTATTTCAAGGTATTAGTGTATACTGAATACAAAAAATAAGATTGAAGGAAGAGTAACACGTATTAGGCATAGTAGTCACTGAGCAGCAATTAAAACCAATATAATCACCAACAATCATAGATTACTCACTTCTAAGCAAGTCCCTTAGATCAGACAGGTAGAGTCATTTCTTTCTCTGGGCAATTCCCTTCTGCCATAAACCACAGAGAGGAAATTAAAAGAAAAACAGATCATTGAAGAATTGGATGCTTTCAAGCCAGATTTAGCCTTAAAAATTTATCCCTAAAAAGAAGGATTAAAGTGGGTAGAGGGCCTTGGAGAATATTGTCTGGCATTTTTCTACACCTTTCCCCACTTTATATCTTAAGTGGCTTCTTGAGCCTAATCAGATTTTGCCATAATAGCAATTATACGAATCAGCTATGTTTAATAAAACTATACAAAATGTGTGAATAAAGCCCATTCTCTCTCCTATTCATTCCTTGTGAAAAAATAAAAACACAAATCAAAAAAAAACTAAAGCAAGCCTGCAAAAGAAACCTAAATTTGGCTACATTTTAGGAGGAAATCAAGTCTTGTGGATTACTTCCTGGCTTTGACTTGGTTGTCGGTTGGGATGGACTTGCCCAAGTGATGGCCCACAGAAAGGCCAAATTTCTTGCTTTTTTGCTCTTCCTGAACTGTCTTTTTCATTAAGTATCCTGCCTGGAAGTTTAGGTCAAAGAAACTGCTTGGAGCAAAATACAGTGGAGTCTCATCCCAAATATTCTCCAGGCGTTTCTTCCATTCTTCCAGGACCTGAATTCGGGTATCTGCGGGAACGTGCCCAATGCTGTATACCAGTTGAGGTTCTAAGACTTGGAAGCCACAGAAATGCAGAATTCCACTCTGGGGACATACAGGTAAGGAGATGAGTCACAGGACAAACCTTATACAGCTTGTACCATATACAAACAGCAAAGGTTAATCTGAGCTTCCCAATATGACACCGATGTGGAAGCCTGAGGCCTCCTGGGGAATCAGTTTAGAGCTGTATTCTCTCACCTTCTGCTCTCTCTACCTAACTGTTACCTATTTTAGCCTACTGAGCCGTGTCCTTTATATTAATAAAACCTTGAAGCTATGCCAGCCTGGGATCCTCTGCCGAAAATACCAGTTCTATTACATAAGGGAGAGTTTTGGTTTCTTGACAGCTGACTCTTGCCAAGGAATGCAGATGTGCATTTCACTGCCTCTCCATGTAACTAGATGAGTTATAATAAATGAGCTTTACCATTTATTCTTCCATATTAATATTAATTCCCCAATATTATGGGTGGCCACCTCATTTACTCTCCTTAGGAGAGATTATTTTGAAAGTCGAGTGACCACCAAAATGCATACTTCAGACTTTAGTTTTATTAGCTAAACTAAATCATTTCTTAAATTTAGGGTGGAGAGGCTCTTATATCTGTGACACTGTAGCAGCAACTTGGAGAATGGCAGGAAGATTGGAGATATGTCAGTCATCTGGAGAGAATCAGACCACATGGCCATATAAATCGAGGAGTGATCTGCACAGGTCATTGGTTGGGAGAGAGTGGTGTGTGGACGTGTGCACACCAGGTTATTCTGTAAGCACAGGGGCCTGGGAAGACAGGTATGTCTTAAATGGAAGCTCCGGACAGTTCCGAATCATTACTGTGCTGTATTCAGTTTTTATCTTGAGGATTTGGACCCTACAGAAAGCTTATCTAATTAATCCCCCTGAAGGTCCATTGAAAATGAGGTACCTGAATTGGCCAGAGAATGATGTTCACGTCCCCGTGGATACCCTGCAGAGAGTACATGGAGCTACTGCCACCAGTGGTGATGGAAAGTACCGCCTTCTTATTCTGTCAAAGAAAAGTCATCACCCTCCACATCTCCTTAGTGGCAGGGAGTTAATGAAACAGCCCCAGGGAAAAGAACTCACAAGTCCACACATCTGCTATTCATGTTCTGAGCCACTCAGGATGACTCTGCAGGAGTAGCAGCCTGGAGAATGGCACACCAGACACGTAAGCAGGGGCAGGCTTGGTGTGGCACTCCTGGGTGTGGCAAATCAGGTAAAGGTTGTCACGGAAATGCAAAATTGGTGTTGACTACTGGTGCCGTGGGGAGTTATTTGTTTCCTGTTTAATTCTGTCTCCCCACAGTGCTAGGCGTATATTTAGGCACGTATCCTAGAAAGTCTCAGCATGTTTTCGTATAATATTTGGGTCTCTGAAAAACGACAGCAGACTATTTTACAATGGAAAATTTCAAACATAAAGAAAATAGTACAGTTGACCTCTGAACAATGCAGAGGTTCGGGGTGCCCCCAGTCAAAAATCCACATATAACTTGTGACTTTCCAAGTTACTTATTAATAGGCTACCTTATTAATAGGCTACCTGTTTCCAAAAAGTTACTTATTACTAGGCTACCTGTTGACCAGAAGCCTCACCGATAACATAAACATTTGATAAACATATTTTGTATGTGTTATATACTGTATTATAACAATAAAGGAAGCTAAAGAAAATATCATTAAAATCATAAGGGGGAAAAAAGTACATTTACAGTACTTATTGAAAAAATCCGTGTGTAAATGGACCCATACAGTTCAAACCCGTGTTGTTCAAGGGTCAACTGTGTGATGATGCATCCACTACCCAGCTTTAGCTCTTGGTATTTGCCATTCTGGTTTTATTTAATCCCCCTGCCCCTTTTTCTCCTGGAGTATTTTAAAGCAAATGCTAAACATGTCAAAATATCTATTGAAACTTTATTATGCATCTCTTCCAAAGGGACCTGGAGCCTGATCTTAGTATCTACTTATGCTCAAAACTCTGCCTCAGGACAGAATCTACCCAGAACCCAGAAAAAGCAGAATCATTCACCTACCCGGAAAGGTCCCTTGTCATACATGGTAGCGTATGTGAAAGCAAACTCCCCGATGAACACTCGCTCAAACCAGCCTTTCAGGATAGCAGGGACTCCAAACCACTGCAGTGGGAACTGTGGGAAAGATGACTGAGTGGCAGGATCAGGAACATACCCAGCACACGAGAAGGCTCAGGCCCCTTAGCTGCTGCCCATGACCTCACTGAAGGATGCATCTTTCTTCTGGCCCTGTCATTCCTTTTGATGGAATTAGTACATTTAAAGAAAAGTATCACCCTTGGTCAGTCAACTTGACACTCCTATTTCACCTAAAAGTAGAAATATCAAGTGAGTCTGAAGAAGGCCACATGAAATCACGTTTAGCAATGAGATCTAAACAGCAAGGACCACAGACAAAGTGGTCCTTAGATGTGTGATGGCTAAATCAATATTTTCTCAAGAGTTTGCTTTAGTAGGTATGGTACCAAAAATACAAAATATGTACCTTGTGCTCAGGGACATAAAATCCTATCATTTAGAATAAATAGAACCACTCCTTTATAAACAAATAATCAGTGTAACTAAGGTTTATCAGGGAGTTCCCATGAATTCTTGAGCCTTTTGTCCTGATAAAGCAGAGTCAGAACTACACCAGTACGTCTTCTTGATTCATGATTTAAAGGCAATGACTACTGGGACAAACCCAGAAGAGAAAAACAAGGACACAGAAAGACTCTTTAGAACTTGGCAGCTCTCTCTTTGAAGGGCTGCTGACCTACAGGAAAGGGACTAAGGAAGTAGGGTTTTAGAACAGAAAGGACAAAGGATTAAAAGTGGGAGTTGTGTTCTCACCCTAAATTTGTCACTAACTTGATGATACCTGACCTTTGCCACACAAGCCCCAGACCTTCTCTAAGTTTCATTTGCCTCATCTATAAAAAGAGGGGCTTGAGTGATCTCCATTCTCACACTGATGACTCTCCAGTTGCAAGGGGCCAGATCTGCAGCTTTCAGGAAGAGTAGGTACGTTGTTTAGTGAGCAGGTTTGCTTCCCTGTGCATGTTCTGCAGGCAGAGTTGAAAATAGAACTGGGCGGCTTATAGGATGTTAGGAGTTTAGTCTCCCTCGAGTTGTTTTTGGAGAAGTAAACTGAGCAGAAGGCTAGCCCTCATGGCACCTTGGTATGAATTAAAGCACTCCTTCCTCAGGACACTTTATTTCCATGTTGAGAGACTATCTTACATAGTTCACTGGTTTTTCTAGAATAAGATTTTTTCTGTCATTTGTCAGAGACTGTTACAGCAAATACACAAATCCCCAGTGTGCACATTGCCCTTCAATATGTTGCTATTTTGCAGTGTACAACCTGCATGGTTGTACTGACAATAAAGAAAGCTTAGGCATCGAATAGAAGCTAAATTCAAGACCACTAGGTTCCTTTCCAATTCTACAATATGGTGATTCTGAGATGCAGAATTGAAAGCTGCTACTGCTGCTGTCTTGGCTGCACTAGGATGAGATGCAGCAGAAAACATGAACCAAAAAGGCATCCTTGTGGCAACTGACATGTGGCTGTGGTTCGTAGCAAGAAGCATAAGGTTAAAATAAGACTCTGAAGGTTGGATTCTTTGCTGATGATTGAATAGCTGCAAAAACCACAGCCACTATCACCCTTTTGGGCACATTTCCAGTGTCATATACTTTGCACGTTCGAATTAGTAGAAGCTAGTTGGAATTAGTAGAAGTAAAGTCATTGAGTGCATTCTGACATTTTCAAAAAAGATGACTGACAAGAAGTATACACATTTCCAGTACTGACTGCTAAATAGTGAGGCAGCTTCCAGAAGAAAAGCCACAGTTTGCTACTGGAACACAGTAAGCAGGACAATGCTCCCTCAGCAGAGAAGCTGATCTCATGCATCACTCCACAAACAGGTCAGGATGCTTACAGAGAGGGGAAGAACTGCAGACTTTGAGAGATTCCATAGAGAATCACTAATTGAAAAAAAATGATTAAATACACTGGGGAAAAAAAGCTTCAGGCTCGCACATCACCTTTGCAGTTACATTCCTATTTTCAAAGAGTAATACAGCCAGATTCACAATATCTGTAAATCTGTGCAATGCTGCACCTTTACAGAGAATGCAGTCGAGGGGGTAAGTGACTTATCTAAGAGCACAGAGCTAGTTAGGTGACAGGTCTAGAACAAAAAGAATTCAAGTGTCCCGACACCCCTTTGAGGTCCTACCACACCTGAAAAATCACAAGGTCTGCAGCTTCCAGCTTCTTTTGTTCAGCCACAATATCTGGGCTCAGACGGCCTTCTTTATAAGCTAGGATAGCCTCGGGAGCATACTGAAAGTTCTCAGGGTCCTTCAGTGTACCTGCAGAGAGGAAAAAGGCTGAGGCCATGGGGCCAAGCCAAGGCCAGAGAACCCACAGGCGAGAAGTCCCACAAAGACCTAATTGAAGCAGGGAGCTGCTCCTACCTGTGATGTCCTTTCTGGAGATTATGGGATTGAAGTTCATGGCATACAGGTCCGACACAGTGACCTCCCATCCTTTCCTCTTCAAAGTCTCTACAGCAGCATTCTTCATGGCACAGTTGAAGGACGTCTTCACTTCATGAGCCAGTATGATCAGTGCTTTTTTGGCTATTTAGACACACACAAGGCACATAGAGAAAATCAGTCACCAACCAGCAAAGCTTCAGCTGCATAGGAGCTGAGCCGAGATTTATAAGGCAAGAGGTGACTTTGTTACACTTTAGGTTATGCCATCCAGCCACTGCAGTCAGATATAGGTTTTCTCCTTAAAAGTCCGGCAAGTAACAGAGGCATTTGAATTCAGTGGGAAAACAGAGACTAATTTAATCAAGGGTGTTGGCATTCTTAATCTTCTATCTGCATGAAAATAAAATTATTTTCTTAGAAAACGAGTATAAGGTGTTAGAAGTTGATGTAGTGGCTACCCTACTACATCAGGGAGGGCATAGAGGGGTTTCTGGGGCGCTGGTTCTATATCTTGATTTGGGTGGTGATCACACAGTATGTTCAGTTTCTGAAAATTCATTTCGAATTCATGTAATTTTCAGTGTCTATTGTATTTAATGTTTTTTGTATTTTCTGACAAATTTCAATTTAATAGTTTTAGAATTAAACACAAATACTCCCTCATTACACAAAACAGAAATCACCCAATTTTTTTCCTTTTTTTTCTTTTTTCCATTTTCATTTTTATAACTAATTAATTAATTAATTTTTTTATGGGACATTGGTTAACGAAATCCATTTTAACAGTAAGGCATATATATTTTTATTGTTTGTTCACCTCCCATAGTTGGATTTCTTTCTGTCACCACATTTGACCGCTTTTACTACCTACCTCCCTGCAATAAATTTTTGTTTTTAACTATCCTACCGACACACCACATGTAGCAATAATTTATTAGCAGATTACAGATCTAAATTTTTAAAAATAAAACTAATAAAATTGTATAGGAAGAAAGGGAGAATGTATATAACCTCAGGACAGAGAATACTTTTTAAGAATGATTAGAGATACAGAAACTATGAAGGAAAGTTTGACAGATAAAGCCACATAAAAATTAAAAACTTGTATATATTAAAAGGCACCATTAAACAAAGTCAAAAGACAATCAATTAGGAGAAGATATCCACAATTCCTATCACAAAGAGTTAAAATCCCAGAGAATGCCTACAAACAATTAGAAGAGAGACAAGGCAATAGAAAAACAAGTCCAGGATATGAACGCTCTTCACAGAGGAGAAAATGCAAATGACGAACAGATGAGAAAGTGTGCAGCCTGGCCAGTCAAAGAAGGCAAATTAAAATGAGATATTATACCTATCAGATTGGCAAAGTAGTTCAAGACAAGCAACACTGAGGGCTATCAGGATTGCAGAAAACTGGCACATTGCCAATGGGAATATAAATTGCCTCAGCATTTGGGGAAAGTAATCAGGCTGAATACCTTAAAATTTTAAAGGCATGTAAATCTTTGATCTAGCTGTCCAACCTGGGGGAATCTGTTCTACAGACCGAAAGCATCAGGACATAAGGACATAAGAGCAAGGATGTCTACTGCACCATTTTTTCATTGGCAAAAATTAAATATTACCCAATTGTCTATTTATGGGGAACGCCTGAATAGATTATGGCACACACATACTACAGAATATTATGGGTCAACTACACACACTGACCTAGAAGGATATTCATGATATATTGTTAACTGATAAAATGAAGTGAATATGAATCCATTTTTATAAAACACAAAGAAAGAAAGTACACATATGTAGGTAGATTTGCAGTATATTGGTATGGGGGGAAACACATGGAAAGATCATATGAAACTATTAATAGTTTTCTTAGGTAAGTAAGAGATGGCAAGGGGGTAGAGGCAGAGGGGAAAGATGAACTTTTTCTTGGACTTCCTGTCTTAATAAAGTTGTTAGAATAAGCATGCCTTCCTTTTGCAATAGCAGCATTTAGTGGCTGCTTAATATGTGCTACACACTGCTCCAAGCACTCTGCATTATTTTTTGATTGTCATGGCAACCCTATGACGTAGATACAACCAGTATCCCCATTTTGTGGATGAGAAAACTGAGGCACAGAAAAGTTACTACACCCAGGTTTATGGAGCAAGTGATTAAGTTGGAATAATTTCAAAATATATAGATATAGATAAATCCATGTGACAATGAGGGGGTGGGAGGAGGACCAGAGACAGGATGTTTACCACCACCATTTCTCCTAATAATTGGTGCCACCATTTCATACCTTGCTAACTCTTAACAGGGGCGACTGTGGGTGGAGCTGAAAGAGAAAGCACCTGCAATTTTTTTGTCTTGTTTGAGGAAAATTAACTAGAAAGGCACATTTAAGCCTTCAAGTCTCTAACTGCTTTTTTTGTTAATCACACCTGGCACAGGTGACTCCTATTAGGTTAAATTCAGCCAGGTTTCAGTTTCAAGCCCCAGCACACCAAAAAAGAGGATTTCCAAGCCTGCTTCTGGAGTTTCCGGCTCTATAAACTCAGATTCATTAGAATATAAATTTGAAAAGAATCTAAATGCTATAGAAGTGATTTATCTGCTTTGGAAGGCCTGGGAAAAGGGAAAGAAACTCCTGAGGCTGTGTCAAATTCCCACCTGCTTGCTTATCAGATCAACTCAGGGACTTAAAAAACGCTGCTAGGATAAATGTGAGTACCTTAAGCTCTGACTTGCATTTTCTTTGTGATCTACCTTTGTATTAATCATATCAGAGTTTGCTGAAGTCTGCTTTGTTGATTTTTATTCTCTTGGCTTACTTGGTATTTATATGTACACATATATATATATATTATTTACTTATCAATATTAACAAGCATTTCCTAATAGTAAAACAAATGTGCTTCCCAGAAAATGAGGAAGTCAGGATATCTATCTATGCCTTGCTTTCAAGGAGCTCCCCATCTACTAGCAATAAGCATGCCTATTACCTTCAAAAAATAAAAAATAAAGATGAGACACAAGCAAGAAGACTATAGTTATAAGAAATATAACCAGCAAGGTTTAATATCTGGAATATATAGATTCCTAAAGCAACCTAGCATAAAAATGGTCAAACAACCCAGAAGAAAAACAGGCAATTAACAGAAAATTCATTTACAATTACCAGACAGTCATGTTTATTTGCCGGAGGTAAAAGGTAAATCAGGAGATTTAATACCCAACCCAATAATTCTGAGTCACTAGCTCTGGGTCATTTTTCATGGACAAACCTGCGTTTTTTAGACTTGGAGGGTTCAGTTCCCCTTTCTTCTTAATTCGCTACACAATGTATTAAACTCTCTCAGAATTTACCTGAAGAGAGGCAATTAAACATGCAAATAACCAATGACATTAGTGTGATAGGAGACACACAGGACAGGTCACAGGGGAAAATTGTTTTCGTTGGGGCTGGCGGATGAGGAAAGACCTTCAGAAGGAGCTGCCATTTGTCTTGACAATGAGAATATAATCAGTACCTGTAGCTTAAAATTCATTCCTGCTTATCATGCACATCATTTGCCTACCCAATAAAAGTGACTGTATCTAACAGAGCTAAGTACATCTTTGTTAATACTTCTCTCTCTGCACGGTTTCATTTTCAGATCTCAGGCCCTGCAAAATCTGCTCCCAGTTCATTCCACTTCTCTGTGTGCTGAGGGCCCTTCTTCCTTCCCCACCATCCTACACCTTCTATTTCCAACCCAAGTACATGCCACCCAACTTTTCTTTCTCCCCCTGAAACACTCATATTCTCACTAACCCATCCTTGCCACTGTGGTGTTCGCTGAGCACCTACTATGCGTCAGGCACTGCTCTGAGCGTTCGAGAGACACCAATGCACAAAACAGACACAAATCTTTCTCTCTGTGGAAAGTACATTCTAGTAGCTGAAGCGTCCTGACTGTCCCCTGGGAGCTGACCTCTGTGCCCTATTGCTCTGACATGCCTACAACTCTCTGCCTTCAACCTCAGGCCAGTCTGAAACCAGGAGTTTTCATTAACTTTTCAGATTAAACTGTACTTTTGTCAACCTTCTGCTTCATTGATGACCAATATAGAACTTAATGCCAAAAAAAAAAAAAAAAAAAAAGATAGAGCTGGCAGAGAAAGGAGGGGACTGTGGTATGTCGACGCTTGAATGTAAGCATGTCTAGATACCTGTAGCAGTAAAAGATACCCACACGATCGTTTGGGCAGAAAGAATAAGCAATCAAGGAAAACCTGTTGGAAATATAAGGGCAGGCCTTCAAATCAGTTTCCTATATCCTGCTTCTGCCCTCCAGGCTCACTGGATTATTCAAGGAATGTGTGGGAGAGTCAGACATCTTTTGGTTGCAAACAAATGCTTTGGATGTTTCACTTAACCTAAGATTTGGTTAGCTGGGTATAGCTAAGGTTCCGTATAGATGTTCCAAATCTTCTGGTTTTCCCTCATTAACTCCCCCCACCCCACTTTTAGTCAAAGTGACACATAAATACTGCATGAACGTTGTGTAGGATTGAAAAAAGTTCTTGCCCTGGCATTGCAGGAGGGGGTGCCGGTGCCCTCCGGAGAGCTGATGAGTGGGGGGAAGCATGCGTGCAGGAAGCCTTGTGAGCTACCCTGCAACCTCTCCCTGGCGCCTTTGCACGGGTCCCTGGAAACGCCGGCGGACCTTCCAGTCCCCAGCTCGGTCCTTTCTTCAGAGAGTCTAACTGTATTCTTTCAACTGCAACAGCAACCTCTTTCTCCTATTCACTTTTAGCAAGACAAAATCCAGTGTGTTTGAGGAAGGAAAACTAGGCGTATAGGGAGGGAAATTTCAAAAAGATAAGTTCTGTCCTAGTTGAGAAGCAGCTCTCTAAATTTTGGCCTCATCAGGGCAAGGCTCTCTGGAAAACAGCTCCCAGCACCTGCAAGGGTTACAGCTGGTCCAGGATGTGTTAGAGGCTGGCCATGTGCCTGATCAAGTTGTGGTGACCGCTAAGGTCCTCTCAGGCTGATGGTGGAGGGGAGCGGCTCTGCCACTAGAAATGGGCAATACCTGCTCAGATTTGCCCAGTCAAGAGTCACCACTGAAAACATCTCCTGAGCCAGGCAGCCTGGAGCTGGTCTAGTCTCTGTCCAAGAACTAAAGGGAGCAGCCTCACCAGCTCCAGTGCACCCATCGTCAGATCTTGCGATTTTCCTTCAGAAGCTGGGAATCGTGTCTTTCTTTAAGTGAAATCACATGTATTTCTTTTCAATATTATCGACTTATTCCAAAATGATTTAAATCCCTTGAAGTCTAAGGTGTGACAGTGAGCCAGCTCTGACCTCTGACAGCCGGTTTCCGACCTGTTTTGGAGGGCATATTTTGCTTCCAAGATCCATCTCTCTTAAACATCCACCTGAATGTGTGGCTATGGGCTAGAAACAGAGGCGCCTCTCCCGGCGTCTGGTCAGGGCTGGTCCTGTGACCCAAATGCTTTCACTTTTCCAGTTTTGAGTCAAGGAAGAAAACTCAGGGCCGAGCCCCTACAGACGCCGGCAGAGAGGAATGAGGCCTGGTGGTGGCGGGCTCCCCAGGGGGACACTCACCTGTCATGGTTGAGCAGCAGGCTGATTGGCTGCGCTGCGGGCTGCCGGAGTGAATGTGGCTGAGCCAAGGTGTGGAGAGAGACGCGGCTGCTGCAGGCACAGCCTTATATATACCTAGCCCTGCCCAGCCCACTTTAGCCGTGCAGCCAGCAAAGGCGGAGCCGGCTCTTTGGGCCTGGGTCCCAGGGCAGAATTCACTGTGGCTGCAGTTCCAAGAAAAAAGAGGTGTCTGGGGCATGGAGTAGGGCCCCCCGGATGTGGACTAAGGGGAGATTAGGACTAAGGGGATGAGGTTCGGGGGCACTAAGAGAGGGCCTCGTGGGTTTAGGACAGGAAGCATGTCCACCTGGACTCTGTCCAGGAAACCGCCAAGGGACACAAGGAGGGGGTTTCTGATGGAGTCCTGGGCTCTGTTGGGGATGCCCTCCCTATCTTTTCCAACCCCGGGAACTAGTCCAAGTGTCGGATGTGGACACAATGGTCGGGGGTGGGTACGTTGGACTGCAGACCTCTAGGCTTAGATTCGCTGAGTCACTGTGACTGCAGATTTAGAATTGAGGGCTGAGGCAAACGAGACTTGTCCCCCAGAAAAGTGTGTTTTGGGATGGGTACGTTGGACTGCAGACCTCTAGGCTTAGATTTGCTGAGTCACTGTGACTGCAGATTTAGAATTGAGGGCTGAGGCAAATGAGACTTGTCCCCCAGAAAAGTGTGTTTTTTTTCTTCCTTTATGAGCGAAGTTCAGAGTGTGTGCATGCCCCACTTGAGCTGATCCAAGGTTACAGGAGGATAGCAGTAAATAGCCAAGATAGATAAAAGTTTAGTGACTTTATACAAAGTCCTACTTAGAGCAACTGGAAGGAACACAGTACAAAGTTAAATCTCTACAAAGTAAAAGTTACAGTAAAGTCTTTATCCTACAGAACAGAGAGGAGACGAGATGTTCAAAGGTGAAGGAAAAAGAAATAGAACTTTAAAGTGTAACCATCAGAAAAGTTACTAATGATGACTAAGCAATTTCAGAGGGAAGTGAGGTGGGCAGTACACAGAATCTTTAAGATAAGAAACCTCTTCATTACTTAATGCATTATTTTTAAAAATCAATATGCAGGAAAAAAGTCATGATAGACAAAATATAAAAACATTAAATAAAGACAGGATGGGTAACAGTGCCAAGTCAAGCTATAGTGAATCTAAAAAAGAGAAAGCAGTTAATAATGGTGATTTTGTTAAAGAATATTCAATTAAGCAAATTTTAAAGATCTTATTTGCCTTATTTAACAATTCACGAATCATGCAGCATCCAATCCAGCAGGTAAGAATGAGCTCCTAGTAGCTGTACAAAATGAGAGACTTAGAGCAGAAGGGAGCAGGAACAAAGAAGCTATACCAGGCAAAACAGCTGCTTGGTGATTGCACAGTCACTTTCCTTTAGGGGACGCCAGGGGTCTAGCAGGCAAATTACCTGACTCGAGCTGATGGGTGTGATACCCCATTGACTGGTTTAAGATTTCATTTCTGGGAGACCCAAAACTGTCATTAAGTCTCGACTTGGTGCTGTGGAAGTTGGCATAAACGATTCTATTTTGGGCCTGTTGTCTTGTTTTTAGCAATCCCCCCATTTTGATTAGACACTCAGCCTGGGAGTTGTGATTAAAAATTGAAGGCTTTAGCACTCCTCCCAGCTATGCTCCAGAGTTCTTGTTTTTGCCAAATCTCTGTGTGGTGTTCATACATCACAACATGCAGTTCACATTCTTTAAGTCAGACATTCTCTTTGATCCTTTCCTGATGTTCTAGTCTTAGATCATTTGCTTGGTGGTTAGTGGATGCAAATATGCATTTAAAGCTTTTGAGAGAAAACAGCACATCAGGGAAACCACCATGATTATTGTAAGCAGGATAATTAATTCCCAATGTCTGGAATGCTCTTCAGAGCCAAGGTCATCAAGACCCAAAGTAACCAGAGTTAAATAAGTCTAACTGGCTTTTTATTCTCACTGCCTGTCCCCTATCCTTGGTCCCAGGCAACCACTAGTTTAATTTCTGTCTCTGTGAATTTGCCTACTCAGGGCATCTTGTATAAATGGCATCATACATTATCTGGTCTTTTGTGACTATTTCCTCTCACTTGACATCATGTTTTCAAGGTTCATTCATATTGTAGCAGGAATAAATACTTCCTTATTATGACTGAATAATATTCCCTTACACGGATGGACCACATTTTGTTTATCCATTCATCAGTTGATATGTATTTGGGTTGTTTCCAGTTTGGCTATTATGAATAATGCTACTATGAACATAGTGTACAAGTTTTTGTTTGGAAATATGTTTTTATTCCTCTTAGATAGATATCTAGGAGTAGAATTGCTGGTAACTCTATGTTTAACATTTGAGGCACTGCCAAACTTTTCCAAGGTTGCAGTACTGTTTTACATTCCTACCAGCAATGTATGAAGGTTATAATTTCTCTTCACCAACACTTGTTATTGTCTGTCTTATTTATTATGGCCATCCTAGTGTATACAATGTGGTACCTCACTGTGGTTTGGAGTTGCATTTCTCTAATGTCTAGTGATACTGACTTGTGTGATTGTTGGCCATTTATAGATATCTTTTTTTGGAAAAATATTTATTCAAATCCTTTGTACATTTTCAAATTGGGTTATCTTTTTATTATTGAGTCATAAAAGTTTTTTATATAAGTTCCTTTTCAGACTTGCAAATATTTCCCCCCATTCTTAGGGTTTTCTTTTCACTTTCCCAGTGTTGCCTTTGTACTCAACTGTTTTAAATTTTGATGAAGTGTAACTTCCAAACTTCTCTGTATTGCTTATACTTTTGGTGTCATATCTAAGAAATCATTGCCTAAACTAAGGTCTTGAAGATTTATACCTATGGTTTCTTCTAAGAGTGTCGTAGTTTTAGCTCTTCTATTTATGTCTATGATCCACTTCAAATTAATTTTTGTGTATAATGCACGGTAGGGAATAAAATGATCACTTTATATATAAGAGAACGGAGGCACTAAGTAGCTATGAGACTTACCCACAGCTAGTCAATGGTGCAGTCCAGAATTTGAACTCAGGCCCTCAGACTCCAGAGCAAGCCTTCAGTCCCTACTCGCTATCAGGATTCTTGAGTCTAGCCCCAGTTCAGCTGCTAATGCTCTTTTCTCTGAGCCTTGATTGCCTCATTTTTTAAAATATGAGTTTGGGCTGCATTGTTTTAAAGGTTCCTCCACCTTTAATATGCTGTCAGTTTAAGACTCTACAATTCCCATGGTCTTCTCTGATCAGGCCTCTGTCTTAGGTGTGTGTATATCCCAGGCTTTGTGTGTCTTTTGAAAACAGTGTCCTCAAGGCGTCCCCCCAGTCCTCAGGGAGCAGGCCGGCTCTAAGGACTTGTAAGCAGCTCTGTTGATAGCCTTCATTATCTAGCAACAAGAAGCAGGGGGAGGAGAATCCTCAGGAGTCCCTCCTCTTCCTCCTGGTGAAAGGATGCAAACAGCCTCATTAGTCATCTGCCTAGGCATCACGCCCACATGTGTGGCTGCTTTTTTGCACAAGAAGTCCCCAAAGTCCCCTTGCTTTTTCTCTGAACTGTGCATGATGGACTTAGCAAAATAGCTCAGAGCCATCTTGGGACTGCCTGGGGACCTGGGCACCTGTTATCGTCAGTGGTTTCCATGGCTACCAGCCAAGTACCCCTGGAGGGAACAGGTCCTTGGTATTAGGGGAGAAATGATTCTATGGTGAATCCCATCCGGTCCTCCTCTTCTCACTGCCAGTCATTATTGTACTGGACACATATCTTTATGTTGTACTTGCTGAGTTCCTGTGTGTTCAGCTGGGATTTTATCATGTTATAGTGTCAAGCAGGTAATCTTCTTTTGGGCTTAGGCCACTCTTAATAGTTGTCACCATGGAACTTTCATTTATGTATTATTCTCTGGGATGGATTTTCTGGCACAATGACAGAATTGGGTAGTTGCAAGAGAGACTGATTTTTAAAAATTTCATTAATTTTTATCTATAATGTTTCTTAATTTGAAGTAAACAGTGAAATGTTAACTTGACAAGCTGTGGTGTTTGGTACATGGGTATGTTATCCTTTGCTTTTATGTTTGATAGAATATGAGGAAAAAGGAATAGCAAAAAGGTGCTCTTACCAGGTTCTAGATCCTACTCATCTCTCCTCCAGCGCCCTGGGCTCTAGTTGTATCAGTCCATCAACTGGCACCCAAGAATGAGTTTCACAAAGACAGTGGGTGGGGCAATTCAACCTGTTTTGTGTCTCAACTGGTACATGTGTCATACAAAAGCACAGATGAATATGAGAACTTGGCCTGCTCACAAACTATGTGACTTTGGGGAAATCATTTAACTTCTTGTAGCCCAAGGCTGCTGGAAGTGACAGAACTGGTAGCTCATGATGATGTCCCTACAGGCTACCTAGGTTATGCACTTAACAGACCCTGTACATGGTCAAGTGCTTGAATTGGTAGGTTTTTACAATTAAGTACTAGGAAGGTGATAAAAAGAATGAGGTTCACAGATCTCTGAGGTGATATGGAGTGATTTCCAATGGGTGAAAATATAGTATATGCCCGTTGGTATAAGAAAAAGGAAATCACACACACACACACACACTCACTCTCATTTTTGCAAATGAAATTGGAAGGATAAATCAGAAACAAATGAAACTGATTATCTACAGAGGTTAAGGGAAAAAGGAAACAGGGAGGGAATGGCCCCTAGTTCTTAGTATACCTTTTTGTTTTGATTTTTGGAGGTTTTCATATTAAAAAAAAAAGGTAGGAAAAAATCTTAAACTGAATTTAAACCAAAAAAAAACAAAAAACAAAAAAACCCAAAACAAAATCTAACTATATACTGAATGGATAACCATACAGGAAAAAAACCCAACTTAAGGAACTTTTGAAGACAGCAACTTTGTGTGCTTACTATCAGTGTAAAGAAGAAAACCTGGGGACTTGGCAAGTTCACTTATCAAAGTTAACATCGCTTAGTGTAATACAGTGAAGACCTAACCATCACTCATGTAGCATTCCTGCCCAAAGTGATAACCACCACCTAATTATGAGAAACAATGTCAAACCCAAATGGAGAAACATTTTAAAAACCTGGCGTATATGATTTAATAAGGTCAATTTCATGAAAAGACAAAGGCTGAGAAACTTTAGAATTGAGAGAAAAATGCTACGAAGGATGGTATTCAGATAATTTGGTAAAATTTGAATTGTTATGTATCGGAGAACAAAAATGTTATCAAATTCCCAGAATTCGATCATCCTATGGTTACATAAAAGAATTTTCCTACATGCATTGTGTACTTGTGTACACAGAAAGGTACAGTATGAATAAGCAGAAATGCTACTAGCACTGGTGAATCCAGGTGAAAGCCTCCATGGGAGTTCACTGATCTTTCCTGAATGACTGTTTTTAAGTTAAAAAGAAAATGGGTACTTAGTTTTAAAACAACTCAGTATATTTTCTTGCAAAAAAGATAAATCTAAATGCTTGATCTTGGTGTATACCTTGAGTGTTGGCCTTCAAATCACCTACGAAACAAAAATTTGGCCTATATTTTAATAAAAATGCACAGAAGCTTAAAACTATATTTAATCGAAAAATATTATCACTCGGAAGTTCCCTTCTTTCAAGGTGGAAGATTTGCTCCAGGGCGCTGTTCTGTTTTCATCAAATTCTGCCCCTTGTGGTAAGAACCCCAGCTCCCTGGGTGCATTGAGACCAAGGCATGACGCGTTCCACCTCCAACCCAACGTGACCCCCACAGGAGCCACAGAGCAGTGTACAGAAGTTGGGCGTATTCTTCCCACGCAGACACCTCTGGAGCCAGCATGGCTGGGGAAAGGAGACACCCAAAGCCACTAGCAGCTGCGGCAGCCACCTAGTTCCTAGTTCCTGGACCTTGCATTTCACCTTTTCTTCACAAATTTCTTTCTGGAAGCATTGGGATTTAACCGTCTCCTCCCAGCTCCCAATGTGTTGTCTCGGATCTGCAGGGTAGCTGACCGGCTGGAGATGTCATTCTCTGCAAAGGGAGATACCCCAGCTATGTAGTCAGGGGCGAACACATCAGTCTTCTGCCTGGCCTTGCGTGAGAGTCGCAGCTGCGGGAAGCGCTGGTCCTCGGTCAGATGGGGGTTGACGGCGTATTTGCCTCCTTTGGGAGCAGGAAGCGAATACTGCAAATAAGATGAAGAAAGACCATTAGAAGGATGAAGATCCATTTCCACACGTCAGACCCTGTTAACATCAAGCTTTCCTGATGGCTATGGATGCAGATGACATCAGTGGGGTCTATCACTCACTGCCTCCTATGAGGTAGGCCATGACATGCAGCCTTCTCACTTGATCCTCACCTCAACTCCCAGATGGAGAACCCAACACAGCACTATGACTACGTACCCTCAGCTAAAGACAGAAAAAATGACATATGAACATAGAACTCTAGGAAGCAGGTGCCATTTTCACAATGGTATGTTAGCAATCCTGAAGCAGTAACATTTACTAGGGTTAAGCAAATAAATAATATGGAAAATGGTGTTAATAGGGTATTATAAATGAGAGGGCTAGAATGACCTCTGTGGTACTGGGCTGAAACTGAAGTTATAAATTCAGTGTTTAATACGGATATAGAAATACAGAATATTCATGTACACATTTATATACACAAATACATATATTTCCCATCTCTGTCCATTGCTGGCTGACACCCTAGCACGTGAACGTACTTTGCTTCTTAAAGCCATTCTCCATAAAAACGACCCAGAGATGCTCACAGAAACTGCCGCTTTTAGGGAAGGGGCAGTATAAAAGAACATCCTGTTGTGTGAGAGTAAAGAAGTTCGAAGAATAATTGAGACACGTCAAAAGGACACAGAGGCCAGCATGAAGCCTCCATGAATAGTGTATCTAAATAAATAATGATGGTAATGGATTACAGCTTACAGACTAAAATAGAAATCCACGAGACTACACTTATATAGAAAAATACATAAAGAGGGAAAATTCCTTGTTACAGCAGAATGCCAAGTAATGAATACAGAAAGAAAGATGGAATTAGAAAATCACTGTTTGGCAACCATCATTGTAAAAACTGATTCAGGTAACTTTAACTACGAATTAAACTTTGATGAGAAATAGTATTTAAACAGTATTAGAATATCTTTCCATTAAGTTACTTATTACAAATAATGACTTTAAAGGAAATTTGTGGCAAAGTTTGAATATGGTCCGTACATTAGAGTATTATAGCAATGTTAATTTCTTGGTTTTGGTAATTTTATTGTGGTTACATAAGAAACCCCCTTAACCAAGTGATCAGTTACTATCACCAGTAAACTGGACAACTGATTATCATTTAACCCCCGACACAATGCACTAAGGACACATCATCCTTTTTGCTGTTCCTGCCGACAATGCACAGCCCTACTCTAACCATGAAGGAATACTGGACAAACCCCAGGTGAGGGACATTCTACAAAGTAACTCACCTCAAAAATAAGGTCATGAAAGGTGAAAGACTTGAGAAACCACTTCAGTTTAAAAGAGACTAAAGAGACATCAGAGTTAAACACAATGTGTGATGTTAGATTGGATCGTGGACCAAAAAACCCTCTTTCTTTTGCTATGAAGGAAATTTGTGGTAAAGTCTGAATATGGTCCATAGATTAGATGGTGGTATTGTAGTAATGTTAATTTCTTTAATTTTGATAATTATGTTGTGGTTATGTAAGATAATGTCCTGTTTCAGGACACTAAAGTACCTCAAGGCAAAGCATCATCATGTACAATTAAAAAAAAAATACACACACACACACACACACAGCTCCCACCCCCTTATCCACTGGGAGATATGTTCTAAGACCCCCAGTAGAAGGCTGAAATTGTAAATACTGAGACCCATATATATGTACCTGTGATAAAGTTTAATTTATAAATTTGGCATTGTAAGAGATGAATAAGAATTATAATATACTATGTTATGTAACTGTGGTCTCTCTCAAAATATCTTACTGTACTATGTTCACTTATCTTCTTGTGATGATGTGAGATGACACAATGCCTACATGATGTGAGGAAGTGAGGTGACTGACAAGTGTTGTGAGGCAGTGTTAGGTTACTGTAAGGGGGCCTTGAACACAAACACTGCGATACTGCAACAGCCAACCTGATAACCGAGCTGCCAACCAATGGGCAGGGAGCAAAGACAGCATGAGATTTCATGGCTCTATGACAATGGTGCACAATTTATGTATTGTTTATTTCTGGCATTTTCCATTTAATATTTTCAGGCTGCAGTGGGCTGTGGCAAACAAACTGAGGTAAACAAAACAGTGGCAAAGGTGGGACTACTGTATATAAAAGGATGAAGCAAATGTGGTAGAAGGTTAACATAGGGAAGTGAAGGGTAGACAGGATTTGTATTTTTGTTAATTTTCCTATAAATCTAGAATTATTTCAAAATAAAGCTAAAAAAAATTCATCTTGTACATTAGTGGCAGTCACCACACTTGGAGAACTCAGTGCTAGGTTGGCTACACTCATGCTCATTTGTCTCTTAACCCTTCTCTCCTGAGTCTTCGAAACAAATACATAGCTGCTAGTACCCAGCCCAGGCCTCTTTCTTGTGCAGAGCATTTGAACCCTTCTGGTTCATGAAGCTTCTGGAGATTCTGCCCATCCTCAAACTCTGGCACAAATCTAACCTCCACCATACTGTAAATGATCTTCCTTTCTGTGACCCCACACACATCTGGCTCTTATTATTTACTGTCTGGAATTACTGGTTATTTCTCATTAGACTGCAAACTCCTTAAAAACCTCATGTGGAAGCTCTGTTGTACACGCTCCCCCACCTCTCTTGGTACCTAGATTACAGGCTTTCCGTACTATCTTGAAAAAACCACGAGATACTGTTTTGCCCTCTGGTCATTTTGATCCTTGAGCTAAAAGGTCTCACTTTCCCACCTCAGGCCCTGCTCTTAGGTGAGTGGGACAGCCACTCACCCGGAGGCCCCGAGGGTTCAGCACCTTCGGGTTGCGGGAGAAGTGCATGCACAGGCTTCCGTCATCGCTGACAGTCACAGACACTTTCTTCAAGGTCTTGTTTCCACAATGTGAACAGAACACTCGGCTCATGTCAGATGTTGTCCTGGAACAAGAAAGGACAGGCTCTAACTGGAGCCACAAGCAGCAAGCCCCATCCCCAGAGCTCAAGGTGAATCACAGGACTTGGGGGAACCACAAGAAATGGGGAAACAGCTGAACCACACTGTACACGTCATAGACTAAGGCCACCCAGCCTCATGGGGATGGCATGAGCAAAATGTGGTTGCAGTTCTCTGAGGGCAAAGGGAAATGACCCCAGTAGCAAGTAAATAAATATGAAAGTTGTTGTTACATTAATAACGAACTCTTACTAAACTTTGTGGGCATTATTTTACAAGTTTATCAAAACAATCCTATGAGGTTGGTACTATCTCCATTTTACAAATGGGGAAACTGAGGCAAGGTAAGGTAGTTTGCTCGATTTACAAGAATTATAAATTATATAATAATTTGTATTATCAACAAATCACATAAGAAATATTACAAGAGCTGTTGATTGAATGAGTGTGGGTGCTAAGGGCAGATCCTGAGGCTTTGTTTCTCTCCTATCAGCTCAGGCCCAATGGTGGACCTTCCACTTGTATACTATTTCAATGCAAATCTCAGGCATAACTCCATCCATATACATTTCAGTACTTATCATTAAAATGATTAGATCCCACACACTAAATCTTATGCCACTAAAATAAGAACTATAAAACACCACCCTTGATTTGTCAGGGCGGAGTTCACTGGTCACCTCTGTCCCAGGGATTCCAGTGCCCTGGTGGGATAAGGTGTAAAGAAAGGCAAAGCTCTTCAAGAAGTTTACAGAAGAGGTGTGTTTGGCAGAGGGCACTGGGTCCAAATTATCAGCTACGTACTTGAAACAGCCATGGCAGCGCAAGATGTAGCTCCGGGCCTCACGGATCAGCATACCATTCACTGCCAGTACATGCAGCCCCATCTGAAGCAGGACATTCTGCAACCAACAAGTTAAAGCAGAACTGAACTTGGAGCCAAACTTCATTTTCTTTTAATATTTGTATAATTATAGTTAAAATATTTCACAAACACTGGTTGGGCTCATAAAAAGATTCTGCTAAGGAAAAGCAAGCTTAGGATACCTCTCAGGACACAAACTAAGACAAAGACCCTGATTTCTCGTAACTCAAGCGCTGGGGGGGTGCGCTCATCATTTTGCCAAGACCCTTCATTAGCAATCTCTAAAAGAAACACTTATTTTGTCAGAGAAAACACTCATTTGTGAGCTGGAAACCTTCTCTACTTTCTCCAAGTACTTAACTGAGCAAAGAACACTATACGCACTGAAAGAAATTCATCAATAGATCGTGAATAGTAAACATTAAAAACTTTACTATATACATTTGTCACTATATTATTATTCTCTGGCCTCCAAACTAAAAATTACCAACTAACATAGGTAAAGTTTTTCAACCCATTACACAATAGCTCTGCACATACTGTCAAACCTTCGAGGGACCAATGCCCATGACAGGTATGACACAAAGCGCACGACTAGCCAATGGCCCATTCCACCCACCTGCATGGCAAAGTCTGTAGTCACACAGCCAACCCGCACGTCCTTTGGGATGGTGCACTGTTCTAACTCCCGCTGGATCTGTTTGATGTTGCTGGGGGTTATCCACCCCCCATCATCATCACTATCTTCATCCTTCCTTGCTTCAAATCCATTTTCTTTTCTGTCTTCCTCACTTGGAACATTCTCATCTCTGTCAATCTGAAATATAATAGAATTCACAAACTCCCAACCCATAGGAGTGGCAGGGAGAATCTAGTGTTGTCATCAGGAGGAGGTCACCAATCAGGGCCTTACCATCAGTTCCTGCAGGTCACAGTCAATATTTGGCAAAGGATTTCTCCAGAACATGAAGGAACTGAATTCTAGGTCTTGAGGCTCATCGGCTGGGTGTCCATGTTCTACTGTTTCTCGTGGGGGTTTAGGCTGAGGTTAAAAGAATAATTTTAAAACCTAAAAATTGAGAGGGTTACAGACGAAATAAAAAATGACACACATGTCAGATCAGATAGGGCTGGACAAATGATGATGTTAGCCTATGTAAATCTGGTTCATTGTAAACAGTCAATTTGTGGAGGTATGACTTGTGGTAAAAAGGGCACGAAGAGAATGGCTTATCTAAGAAATTACCTTTGAGGGCAGGTGGAAACCAGAAATGTGTAGAGGATTTTCTGGGTGCTGAATTGATGAGCTCACTTTAACCTTTAAAAAAAAAAAAAAAAAAAAGTGACAGCTCTAAGCAAAGAAGTATAGTTTGAAAATTCAACATGGAAGAATAATTTAAAAAATATCTAATTGCTGCCTAAAAGGCTACAGGAAAAGATAATTTCTAAGAATCAATAAAACAAAATATTTTCCCCCAGTTATTGAAATAAAACATTCAATGCTTTTAAAACTGGAAAATATAAATACATACAGTCATGTGCCACTTAACAACAGGAATATGTTGAGAAATGCGTCATCGGGCGATTTCCTTGTGCAAACATCAGAGTGCACTTAAACACCTAGATGGTCTGGCCTACGACACACCAGGCTGTTATACATTCCCTCTACTTTTGTATATCTAATAGTTTTCATAAAAAGTTAATGAAAAGGTGGCTCCATAGCGTAGTGGTTAGCATGTGTGCTTTATAGGCAGAAAGGTCGTGGGTTCGTGCCCCAGGTGGAGCCATGGACTATATCCTGGGTATGCCAGGCCCAAGTCAGGGAGGGGAAATCAAAGAGGGGGAAAAAAAAAAAGCTAGGGGAAAAAGTAATAAAATAGTCCTGATGTACCTTTTCTGGTTCTTGTTTTAGGTGTGACACTCCAACAAACTCTGCTTCCAATTGGTAGGTAAGTGCCAGCACTTGGATATCTGTGGCAGAGAGGCTGGGATAGTCTCCAGTTTTTTTTGAAAACTCAGTCACTGTAGACAAAAGATTCCCAACCTTAGTTAGAAGCAAAAAGCCATACAACCATAGATATTAATGAGAACATGAAAAGAACTTAGGATCAATATCCCAATAAAAACCTCTTTAACACTATCATCTATTTCCTGATCCTTTTCTAATCACAGTTGAGACATCTATATTCTATCACAAAGATTCATGCCAGTTAGGTTTACTGTGACATCCTCATTGAGTGCAGATGAAGGAACATAACAAATTTCACAGAAAGTGAAAGTTACCATAATATTTGCAAATAATAATTTCATTATCTAGCTTTGGGATATCAGAATAGGTTTCCAACCCCCAGTTCTAAAATTCTTTGATTCTAACAATCCAGATTACTAAAACATATGATCAGATTCCAAAATGGGATGGAAAGTTAATCCAACTAGTAACCTGTTGTAGTCTATAATGGAACAAATTTTTGGCTGCATTGTAACAAATATCTAATAGTTTTTATGTATTAAAAAAAAAACACCACTGTTTAACACATAGCAAATGCCAGCTATTACTACTGTTATTCTCCTGAGACATCAACAACAAACATGTACAATGTACATGTACAATGTACAATTGTACATGTACATGTACAATGAAATTTTCTGATACACTGCCACATGGAAAGGTAACTAAACTGCTCACATATCCTAAGAAACAGTAACAGCAGCTATGCTACTGGGCACTTACTATGTACTAGGCACTATGTTACAAATCCTATAGATTAAGTACTATTAGTATTTCCTCAGAAAGTAACTTGTAAAAGATCACACAGTTAATATGCTGATGGAGAAAGCTATAGAAGTCACAAACTGTGTAGCTAACAACACCCCCACTATCAGTCTCTAAACCATAAAAACGCTTCCAATCATGTAGAATCTTTCTTGGGAAGCATCACCTTGATCCCCAACAAGAGGACGATGCTGACTTGTAAGCCAAGTGATAATTTAGTTTTCTTTTAGAACTAATGTAAAGCCTGTGGACAAAAAAGGGTTCTACGGAAAGTAACCTCACAGGGTGATCTGATCATAAATTCCTAACTGGGCAGATCATGGGGGGTGGTCATGTCCCAAGCATATAACTTCTTTAGTAAAAGGTTTCTCTTAAGAGCAACATCTGTCCATTGTTTCTATGCATCTAGGTTAATACATCTTTGAAATAAGTTGTAACCACCCTTAGGAGAACACAAGCACATAATTCTGCTATCTTGTGATCCAATACCCACCTTGCCTTTTCTTACCTCCATGTAACCGTCCTGTTTCCTCAATTGCAAATGCATAAAAGGTGCAAAACCTGTTATTCTCCAGAGCATTTGAAATATTGCTCCTGGCATATGTCATCAGTTTGGCTCAAATAAACTCTTAAGAAATTCTCTACAGGCTTAAAGGTCTCTTATGTCAACAAACCAGAAAGCCATCCCTTTTTCTGACTTGAAGCTGGCCTATGGAGCTCCAAAAACAATGATTACTTTGATCTACTAAAAACAAATAAAGGAAAACTGGAGAGACCTAGGTTCTTCTATTTTTAATCCAAACAAGCTTACTGAATGCTTGCAAAATGCAGCTAGACACTAGGCTGAGTAACAAAGCGTTTGATGTTCTCGGCAACCTCTGAGGTAGGTACTATTATTACTTACATTTTACAGATTAGGCAACCGAGGCCTAGAGAGTGACATACCCAAAAGTATATATAGCTAGAAACCGGCAAGGCCTACTGACTCCTGACCCGAGGCCCCTCCCATCCCGATCTGCTGGAACAAGCAGTTTCTGATTCAATTAATTGCTAATAAAGAAGCCCGACCCCCAACTCGCACCCCAGCCAGTCCCATCTGCACCCCGGGACCCAGCTTCGCCATCAACACCCAAGGCAGAGGTCCTCACCCAGCCGCACGTATTCCGGGAAGGGCTCCTTGAAACGCAGCTCGTAGGGCAGAACGGCGAGTCGCCGACGAGTAGCCTTGTCCCGAATCTCGCGGACCACCTCCCGGATGGTGTAGATGTTCTTCCCGATGTCCTGCGGAGAGACCGGCGGGCCCAGCTCACGCCCGCCCGACCTCCCGCGCCCCTGCAGGGCCCGCTCGTCTCCCCCAGACCCTGCGCATCTCCACCAGAGCTCCCGGTACCTGCAGAGCCGCGTCCCGCAGGAAAGCGCCGGCATCCGCGACAACGTGCTCCACCGGCGCCATCTTGGCTGGACGGGGCCGCAGCACGCATGCGCACGCATGCGCACGCAGCGCGCGCTCGCAGCCGCGCTTCAGCGACGCCCCCTGGCGGCCGCAGCCGCCTCTCCCGGCTCCGGGACGCGCGCGCGCATGCGCCACGCCTCCGGCAGCCCTTCCGAGGGAATGTGGGCGAGGTAGAACCTCGGAGGAGACCTGAGGAAATAGGTTTCGGCGTCCACTCTCTAGCGCCTTTTTTTTACTGTAAAGGTAAAACCTGTGTCTATTCTCATTGTTAAAAGTTAATACGGAGAACCTAATTTAATGATCACAGGCCTACGAGATAGGTACTATTTTTACAGTCCAGGAATAAAAGCTACTCAAGACGACTATGCCCAGCTATCATGGCTAGTCACTGTAACATGATTAACACAGGCCAACTGACTCGGAGCCACTTCATCCATCTATCTATCTATCTATCTATCTATCTATCTATCTATCTATCTATCTATCTATCTATCTATCGTCTATCATCTATCTATTTTTTATTTATATATTTATATTCATTATGCTATACTGACCGCTGGATACTTCAAAATGAAGTATCCCCACTTCATTTTGAGTAACTTGCGGCCAGTGGTCTATGACATTTACCTTAGTATCCTTGACCGATGTCCCTAAGCAAGACACAGTCGATTAGCAAATAAATATACCTTGCTGAACTGAAGGGGTACTAGCTGATTTCTGAATTCCCTTGCAAATCTGAGATTCTATCAGTATGAGATCTGGCCAATGACAAATTCATGCTGGTGAATTTCAGCTAGATGTTGACTCTAGTTTTCAGTCATCAATCTAAAGCAATGTTGAGTTATTCCTTGTCAAGTCTTCATTCCAGTCTAACCCCCGCCCCATTATAAATTATGTGTCCTACTTCCAAAAGCCCTTCAGTGCCCTGAGGGTCCCTTCAGTAGTTGCCCAAATATGTTTTTGTTTCCTTAGACATCTGTATCAACTGTTCTTACCACTTAGTTTCTTCAACCTCGAGGGCCACTGGTTTCTGCCCTACCTGCCCTGCCTGAAAAGAGCCAGACTGAAGGCTTTCTAATTTTCAAGTTCATCATATCAATACTTTGATTTTTATTTTTTGCCTTCTAAGTTTCTCTGTAGAATTTGCATTGCTGACGATCTCCTCTTTCTGGACTGTCTCTCCTTGCCTGACTTTGGTGATACTTCACCATCCTGGGCCACCTGCTTCCCTTATGGCTTCTGACTCTCCTTCACTGTACTGCCTACTGCTGCCTTGCAAATAAGACACCCTTCAAAGAACTGGCTTTGCCCCTTTATCTTTCTAAATTCTCTCCATCAGTACTGTCTAGCTTCAAGGCTTTGGCGATGGCATTATAGGAACACCTCCCAATTCTTTACATCTCATCCCTGTTTATTTTCCAGCCTATCCTTCTGGGCATGTCAATCTGAAAACGTTTGGCATCTTCACTCAGGAGGGAGGTATTGAGTGAAGTAATTATCTCTCCCACCCCAGCTTAAACTTTCTTCACTTTTTAGAGTTTCTACTTGTATTAAAGTTATTACCAACAAAAGCATTCAAGGTAAGAATCTGAGTCATCTTCATTTCCACCCTCACTTGCAACCTGTATTTTTCTTGCTAAACCTTATTGATGTCATTTCTGAAATGTTTTGGGTAACTGGGTCCCATCTACTTCATTCCCATTACTCTAGTCAAGTTTTAATCTCATGTCTAGAAAATATAATCCGTTCAATACAGTATTCCTGTGTCTAATTTCTTCTTCAATTGATTGCTTCTCTTGCTTAAAAAGGGAAGAGGTACTAGACTCCATAATCAAAGAGGTTTATTGAACTTGGCAGTGATAGTTGTTACACCCAAGGATAGAGAAAAATGATTTACCTCAGTGGTTCTCAAAATCGAATGTATATCAGAAACACCTGGAGAACCTGCAAACAGGTTAACAGGCCTCACCTTCAGTTTCTGATTTAGTAGGTCTGGGCAGGGCCTAAGTATTTGCATTTCTAATAAGTTCCAGGTGATGCTGTTGCTGCTGACTTGGAGGACACACTTGAGAACCATTGATTAGGAATATAGGAAAAGAATGATCAGACTTTGAGCCATTTTCTAGAAAACACTAAGAATACTTATTAATATACAGGCATACCTTAGAGATATTGCAGGTTCAGTTCCAGACCACTGAAATAAAGTATTACAATAAAGTACTCTTTTTACTGGTGGAGGGTTTTGCCTTCAATATGTAAAAACATGCAACTCCTCTTCAGTGCAATAAAGTGGAGCATGATAAAATGAGGTATGCCTATAAAAGGTTTCTTGATACTTTGTAGCTTTTGTCATTTTTATAGTATTTTAATCTCTTTCCTATTTCCCTATAACATTCATTTTCAAGCCCCCTAAAGTCTTAGAAGGACTCTCATTTGTTTAAGAAATATATATTGAGAGCTAATTCATACTACCATGGGTTAGGTGATATAAGAGCTATGAACAAATGATATTTTGTTGTAGTGTCTGGGGCACCTTCAGGGTTTACTCTGGAGACAGATCTGGAAGAATGAGTAGGGCAAAGGCATCAAGGTAAGGAAGTCCTGTTGTAGCCACCAGCCCCCGATAGACACATGGACCACCAGAAATCACTGAGTTATAGGAAACACACTCTTTCTTCAGCCAGCTGGGTCTGCCAGGGGCATGCAGACCCCAAATTAAGCAGCCCCGAAATGCAGAGGTACAAGGTTTTTAAGCCCTAAACCCCATTCTTCATTCTGTTTGAACACACAAGTCAATTTTCTTCTTTTTACTAACTGTTAACCCAAGGTTGGTTGTGCAAGCGGGGGTACAGAAGCAGAAAGCTTATTGTTAGAATGTTATGTTCTCATGGGTGATTGCTTATGTTCCCATGGGCAATAGCCAAGCAGTAATTTTCCAGCCAGCACAGTCCAAGGGGAGGTCAGGAAATTGAGGGTAGTGCCTGTGGTAACACAGGGCAGGGTAAGCCCTGAAACACTTCACTTTTTGGAAGTTCTTAGTTTTTTAAAAAGGGAAGAAATCTCAACTACTATTATGAAAATTGTGGTCACTTTAAACAGCCGACATTAACAAATTAACACTTTCCAACACATACAGGACTCATTTGGAAATAATGTTGACCTTTACATATGAGGACTTTAATGAGAGAGAATGTATTGCTGTGTGCCAGTGAAGATCTGAGTTCATTTCCAGGTCTGGAATATGTAGAAACTATATACTTAACAGGGGGCTCAGAGACAGGAAAACTTTCAATTAGCAATAATCGTGCCTGGGATAAACTTCATTGACTATGATACTGAGGCAAAGCTAGGAGAGAGGAAAACTTGATGCAGAAAAACATTATGTGAAACATTCTAGTAAGTATCCCTAGAATTCCTCTGAACTTTCCTGGGAGTGTCCTGGACTTTCTTATCACTGCCTTTGTCCTTGTTTTTTCTTCTGCCTGCCAATCACGTTTATTTAGTCTCCAAAAGTGTCTCACTGTCTTCTCTGTAAATGGATACCTGATTACCCAAATCAGATTTTTCCCCATAGATTTCTACTCTTCTTTTTCATATTTAAGACAGTTATTAATTCTGCTTTGCAGTGAGTGTAGTTTTAATCAAGTGATTAAAAGGTGAAAAGCTGAGCTTTTATTCTTCTTGTCAAAGCTGACGGTCCCAGACCATCAGTAATAGATTTGTTTTTCTCATTCATAAAGTTATGTCTGCTCTGTATGTATGGAGAAAATGCGGGTAAGTTTGGTGTGAGGCATTTTATGGACTCAAGCAGTGGTTTTGAAGCTTTTCTGCTTTTATGTCACAAGAACGGATACTTCACGGAAGGTGGGATTTTTGTTTCTAGAGCCCAGAACAATGCCTGACTCACAGTAGGCATAAAGTTGCCAGATAAAGCAAATAAAAATGCAAGATGTCCAATTAAATTGGATTCAGACAAACAATAAACATTTTAAGTGTAAACATGCCCTTTGTACTATTTGAGTCATACATATTACGCGGCTGATTATCTTAAATTCAAATTTCACTGGACGTCCTGTATTTCATCAACCTTAAGGGGCTCCAATAAATATTTGATGACTTAACTGATCGAATGGCTTCCCTCTCACCTGAAACGGGGGGCTCATGGTAAGACCCGCCTCCGGGCTTGATGGGAGAAATATGTGGAGCGCCTAGCTTTGAGCCCTCAATTTATTTGATTGCTCGAGAGCTATCCAGAAAGTAAAAAAAAATGCTCCCACTGTTACACGTAAAAAGGATAAGAAAGCTTTCTCCGGGTCGAAAGCTCCCACGACAGGCCTAGGTTGCCCACACCTGCGGGTTCGACCAGCCTCTTCCGGGTCAGGTGATCGCGGGCGGGCACGTGACCCGGCCCGAGTGCCGGCGGTGGAAGGCGGAAGTGAGAGAGGAGTTGGGCGCCGCTTCTGTGGCCGGGGCAGGTAGCGAGCACCAGTGCGGAGGGCGCGGCGGGCGAGCTGAGGTAGCGGCGCGGGCCGGTGGCGGCGGGCGGCTCGGGGTGGGCCGGGGGCGGTGCGGCGCGGCCCGGGCGCCGGGGGGCGGTGGCTTCCTGTGGGAGGGGCCTGGCGCGGCGGTTCCGGCCTCCGAGGAGGGGTGTCCCGACTCCCGCCTTAGCCGGGTGGGCGCGCCGCGGGCTGTCCGCCGGGGCGGCTCCGAGAAGGGCGCGGAGAGGCAGCCAGGGATGCGGTGGTGGACGGTGGTGGACAGCAAGTCCTTCCGGAAGTGGAAGGGAGTTTAGGTGCCAGGGGTGGAGAGGGGTGACCTTTGTGGAAGGGTCGGGACAGGAGGAAGGGGCAACTTGCGACCGAACTGGAAGGGGGCGCCCGACAACGGGCATAGGACTTGGAGGGAAAGGAGAATTCAAGAAGATACTGCCTGAAATCCATCTGAGAGTCTCTTCGTTCTTTCCTCTTTGGAAATGGTTGTAACCCGAGACTTTGATTTCGGTCCCATTCAGTTTTGAAACTTCGGGATAGATCACAGAATCTTCTCTTGCTTTCGTCACACCCACTTAGTTCTGCTTGGGTAAGGTTTCCACTTCTTGGGAACTTAGCCCTTCTGATCATGTTTCTTTGAGGTTTTCCGAAGTTGGATCATTTTCTGGACTGCAGAAAAGAGTGTGGGCACTTTGGCCATAAAATATGGCTTTTAGCCTAAACCGTTGAGCACGGAGTAGCTCAGCATTACCTCAGCAGCACAGTGACTGCTGAAACCTTGGACAGAGTTTCTACCTGTACTGCTTTGTGACTTCCTCTTTAGTTTAAATTATTCAGTTTCCCTTACCATGTGACTGCCTATCTTGACAAAGTGTAACTATGTAGGGTGACCGAGAGGTCCGTGTTGTGTTCTTTAGAACTATGACCTGGATCATGATTTTGAGATTAAATACCTGTATGAAAAACTGTTATCCTCTTTTTCTTCGCGTTTACTCAGATATGCATGAGTGAATTTCACGGATGCGATATAACCAGTGAATGTTCAAATTGGACATTCACAGGAGCCAGAGTCATTTTCGGTGACAAGTAGGGAAAAAAGTACTTTGCTAACGTATTGTGAGGTCAGGTTTTTGGAATATTTGACAAACATATTGAAATGGATTTTTGTAGCAGCCCTGATTTTTGTGGAAGCCCAATTTGGGAAGGTGCTGTTCTCATTTCACAATGAACAAACTCATAAGAGTGATGACTTGCGTTTTTAACAATTTATTACTCTTTTTTATTTATTTTTTACTGGTCTTTTTCTCCCTTTTAGGTTACAGCTCGCTCAGGGCAGGGATCATATTTTATTTGGTTATCTGGCTACTAGCTTAGTCCCTGACATGTTGTGGGTACTTGGTAAATGTTTGGTGAGTAAATGAATTTCTAAAGGTTACCTATCTGTAAGTGGAGGAAAAGGGATTTGAACTCAAATCCGGGCTTTTAGACTTGCTGTTTTCTGTTAAGAAAGATAGGCCTGGGAAAAAGGCTTGGATTCTGAGTCTCTTAATTAATGACTCCTTTCCCATTTAAAAGGTCTCATTTAATCTTCACCACGGTCCAATGAAGGTTGGTATTGTCCCTATTTTACATATGAAGAAACATGGAGGCTCAGCAAGGTCCTTGCTTTAGAGTCCAGAGCTAGTGAATGACTGAGCCTTTTAGCCTTAGCCCTATTCTTTTCCATTCATGGAAGCAATATAAAGTTTTACTTAAAGATTTTAAGTATAAAAAGCATGACATTTTAAGGAAAAAATTGTACATAGATCACAGGAAAAATTGTGAATGTAGAATGCAAATGAAATTTAGAAAACTCTATTATAGCTGCCTCTTTCTGGGAAAACATTCTTTGATTCAATTAATATAAGTCCCTAATCAATGGTGAGCATTATTCTAGAGTTGCACTGTTTGGTATAGTGGCCACTAGCCATATGGAGCTGTTGAGCACTGAAAATATGCTAAGAGTATAAAATACACACCAGATTTTGAGGACTTAGTGTGAACAAAAGTAAAATATCTCAATGATGTTTTTACATTACAATAAATATAATTAAATTAAAAAATTATACTGTATAGTGCTCTTGTAAATACAAGGAATGTAGTACATAAAAAGCAAAATCCTGCCCTTGTGGATATTAAATTTTAGTGGAGAAAAGTACAATAAACAAAATCAAGTAAAATGCATATTATAATAAAGCAGGGAAGCGGGATGTGGAATGTTGGCTAGGGTGGCAGGTTTGAATTAGGGTCCTTAGAGAAGCTTTCCTAAGAAGTTAAAAATTGAGTGAAGATTTGAAGGAGGTGAGGGAAGGAGCCGTGTGGCAGAATGGGGACAAAGTGGTCCAGGCAGAGTGAACAGCAAATACAACAGCCCTAAGGACAGAGTACTCCTGGCAGGTTTGTGCCCCAGCCAGGAGGCCAGTGGCTGGATGGGTGTGAATGAGGGGAGATGATGATGATGAGGTCAGAGAGGAGGTGGGGGTATGGAGAGAGAGGAGCAGGTGGGGGACGGCCTCGCAGGCTATTGTATGTTTTGAGCAGTGAAGTGGACACAATCCATCCTGCCTTTTAACAGGTTTACTCTTGTTGAATAAAGAGGAACAAGGCTAGAAGTAGACACTTCAGAGGGTACTACCATGGTCCAGGTGAAGGATGGGCTGGGTGGTAGTGATGGAGGTGGTAAAGAGATGTTGGGCCCTGCCTATATTTTGAAATACAGCCAGTGGAGTTTGTGAATGTGGGATGTGAGAGGAAGAAAGGAGTCGGGGGTGACTCGATGATGTTTGGCATGAACAACTAGAAGAGTGGAATTGTCACTAACTGAAATGGGGAAGACTGAAGGAGAAACAGGATTTGGGGCTCAGTTTTGTTCACACTGATTGCAAAATGCCTATAGAAATCTAAGTGAAGATGTGTTGTTGACAATTAGGGAAGTCTGGAGATGGGCCTGGGCTGGAAATGTGCCTGTGGAAGCTGTTAGCATATGAACAGTATTTAAAGTTAAGAGACTGGACAAAGTCACTTACGGAGTAGTGTGAATACATATCCAAGAGGAATGCTTCTTGTTAGAAGTTAAATTTTGAATTAAAATCTCAGTTTATACTGTTATATGAGTAGGTATTTTAAGAATAGCAAAGCATTGTATTACATCTGGGGAACTTGATTTTCTCTCCTTTTTGCTTTTCATTTAAATAGCTTTTTGAAAACCACAGCTAATGGATTTCTTTTTTCTTGAGAATGCTGCTCTTCCAAGTGTGCATCTTTGTAGTGCCGTTGAAATCAATTTGAGTGTCAGTTTCTGGAAATAGTCTGGCTTTTGGGGTTGGCAATGGATTTAGAGACTTCCAAGAAGGATGGGAAAGAGACTGTCTGGAAGGATGGATCGGTAATGGGTTTTTAATGTTTAAAATATGGGTTTTACCTAACATGTGTTGAATGTATGTTGTTTGTCAGGCATCCCATTGTTTATAGATTTCAAACAAACAGACCCTCACTGAGGTAGAGTGACCCACATAAGGTCATGTAGCTAAGATATGGAAGAGCTGGGATCTGAATCTGTTTTCTGATTCCAGATCTGATGCTTTCATCAGTAAGACATATGGTAAAAAAATGGATGCGTGAATATAAACCCCAATGGAATCAAATCAGTGAGCTGCTTTTGAGTGATTTCGAGTGATTTTGATTTAGGGCTATTATAGACTCTGGAACTTCTGAGAGGTAGGAAGAAAAGGGAAGATCTTGTTTTCCTTGAAAAGAACCAACTTAATCTTTTCTAGAAGGTTGCACTCCCCTGCTCCTCCCTTTCCCACCCAGCTTGTAAACACAAATGTTCAGTGATTTACGGCAAGTGTTAATACTTCTAAAAACACCAAATACCAAGCCTTGACGGTCCTGACCCCTTAGGGCAGGTCCTCTTCCTCTGTGTCACTCATGTGTTTTGTTTCCTGTTTTGTCATGACATCTGCTTTCCAGGCTCTTTTATGCATTTTTTCCAGTCTCTTTTATTACTGCCCTGTAATTCCACTGTACTTCCAATGATATGACCTCTCCCTCTCCTCCCCTCTCTCTTTTTAATGTGCTTGGCCATTGGGCAAAGTTCGAATTTGATTGTTTTTCAATATGGGCCTTCAGAGTGGAAGGTAATTCAATGTGGGATGGAAAGAGGCCAAGAAAGAAGCATTAGTGTTGGAAAGAACTGGAAGGACAGGAGAATGTGAAGGACAGGAGGAATCTTTTAAACAGACCCTTCTCTTCCACATCTTTCAAGATGTAGATTCAAGTGGATCTATAGCTGTAAATATGAAGCTTTGCCTGTTTCTACCGTGGGCTAGTTAAAAATAAAATCTAGGTGCTTGTGAATAGTTTTGCTCTTCCCTGGCTCATCTTCTATACAGGCCCTTTCATCTCGAGATCAATGTTCAGTGGTTTCTCTATTCATAGCTGGGTCAAGAATTTCAGGAATCCCAGAGCCTAGAATTACAGCATCAAGAAGAACTAGTTTAGCTTGTCATTTATACTTGAAGAGCACTTACTATGTGCTGGCTGCTTCATCTCAACTAATTTAATCCCTACAGTGAGTTTGTAAGATAAGTACTATTATTAGGTTCATTTTACAGATGAATTGAGGTTTAGAGGGTATGTAGTTTGTCCAATATCAGCCAAAGGCTAGTGAGTAGTTAAACCTACTTGCCTATAAAAGATTGGTCTGAAAGGCTCCTGCTGAAGTTGGGTGATAAGAATAATCATGTCATTTAGATCTTTCAAGATCTATCACCTGCTAAATCTGAGGTGTGGTTATTTCCTTGGGGTCTCTTAAAGCAAGATATCTGAGCTCCCAGAAGGTAGGGGCCCTATGCATTCACCTTTGTATTCCAGGGCCTTGTGCAGACTGGTGTCTATGAGCATTTGTTGAAAGACTGACCTTGGCTCAGGACTGGATAGGATGAATGAAAGGGTCCTGGAAGGGGCACTGTCAGAATTCTGTCTGCCTTCCTGCTGAAGGTACCCTTGACCTTTATAGTCACCCTTGACCTTTATAGTCTTGGCTTTGAGAATTAACCCATCCTAATCCAAGTGTTGAGTTGTCCATTGACTGATAAATGGATAAACAAAAGATTGTATATCCACACAATAGATTATTATTCAGCCATAAAAAGGAATGAAGTACTGATACATGCTATGTGGGTGGACCTGGAAAACAGTATTCTAAGTGAAAGAAGCCAGACACAAAGACCACATATTATGTGATTCCTTTATTTGAAATATCAAGAATAGGCAGATTCATAGAGACAGAAAGCAGTCTGGTGAGGTTGGTGGTTTTTAGGATCTGGAGGCGGGGCAGAGAGGAAGAAAGAGTGACTAGTGATAGGTATGGGGTTTTCTTTTTGAGTGATAAAAATGTTCTGGAGTTAAGTGATGGTCGCACAACTCCACGAATATACTAAAAACCACTGAATTATATGCTTCTAAAGGGTGAATTTATGATTTTGTGAATTTCAGTAATAATAAAATAAAAATAAAGAATCAACCAGTCCTTTTTTGAATGCACCTTCTGTGTTCTGAGGGTCAAGTTAAGGTTTTAGTGTGGGCAGCAGCAGCCATTGTCTTTCACCTACTGGTGCCAGGGCATGTTCTTCAGCTTCTTCTGATGCTCTCAGCTAAATATGATAAAAGATGTTCTTCATTTTTTGATCTCAGGTATTTCAAGTATTTTAACCAAAAAAAAAAACTATGATAGATCTTTATTGTCTTTTTAGATGTCTCTGGAAACTGAGCCAGTGGGTGGACCCTTGCCGTGCTTAATTTGGCTAATGAGAAGGACTCAGGAATTACTATCCTCACTAATAGTTTCTTTTTCAACAGCCAGTGGACTATAGGTAAAGAAAGCTGGCTTTTTTCTTTTTTCTTATTTAAAATTAAAGGTGTAAGGGAAGAGTATTCCTTGTTCTCTTCAGGGTGGAGCTGATAAACCCCTGGAAGCTGGTAATTAGGTTATACCATAGTTCATCTCTGAGCCAGAGGGCTGTTGTCCTTTTGGTGTGAGTCCAGCAGTGGAATCTGGGACATGCGTACATCATAGTAGGGTGTAGGAAGGAGAGGAAGGGCCTAGCAAAGTAGGAAGGGAAAGTGAGGTAAAAGGGAGTAGGTAAATGGTAAAGTTTTGCTGTGAAGAGCAGAAGATAGGCTGCCTGTTATTTATTCTTCTAATGTAGCCCTTCTTCATTCTGTCACTAAAATACATTATTTTCAAATTCTCAAAAGCTAATCAATTGTTAGTAGTGATATCAACAGATTGTTTTGAAATAGGGCATGAAAAATGCTTTTTAAAAAAGTGATTAAAACAATGATATCACAATTAAGAAACAGACAATTTCAGCAAGACCTTGTCCCCTGTAACTGCAGAGTTATTTATTAAGGAAGTTACTGTGGAGTCTGGATGCAGGTGGATATGGGAGCCGGATGCCCCAAGAATGTGCTGCTGATGAGCTGAAAGACTTCTAGCTTCAGCTGGATGTGAATTGAAATCCACACCATTGAAGGCCTTTGTCGCTAATTGTATTAGTTTCCTATTCCTAACTAACCTGTGTAACAAATTACCTCAAACTTGATGGCCCCAAACAACATAAATTTATTATTCCATAGTTATGGAGGCGAGAAATTCGAAGGTGTCAATAGTGTCGGTAGAGCCATTATCCCTCTAGGCTCTAGGGGAGAATCCTTCCTTGCTTCTTTCAGCGCTCTAAGCACTTGTAGTTTGGGGCTGCATGACTTCAGTCTCCACCTTAGTTGTCACATGGCCTCTTCCCCTGTGTCTGTGTCTTCAACCCTGTTTCTCCTATGAGGGCACTGGGCTCAACCTAAGTCCAGGGTGGTGATCTTATTTCAAGACTTTTAACTTAATTTCACCTGCAAGGATGATATTTCCAAATAAGGTCATAGTCACAGGTGCCAGGGGAGTTAGCACTTAGGCATATTTTTTTGGTTGGGGCCACCATTCAACCTAACTACACTAATGGAATATAGGTGGGATGTTCTTATTAAAATTAAATAAGGACATCATCCTATTACCTGATTTGAAGAGAAGCCTTTTTCTTTCTTGAATTTAAATTTTATTTATGCAGAAAATAATACATGCACATAGTTTAAAGTCAAATAGCATTATAAGACTTACCAATGCAACAGGAGTCCCTTGCTTTATCCCATCTTATTCTTGATCGTTGTTCTGTATAAACAATGACCAGTAACTCTTTTAGGTCTGTTCTGCTACTGACTTCTGCATTTCTAAATGAGTTCCTAATACTGTTATTTTTTAACTTGTCAGTTTTATCTTTTGTTATTTAGCCACTGAAGATGAGGATTTAGCTCTTTTTGCAGCCAGTCTCCACACACACACACACTTCTACTCCATCTTCTGATTACACCCATGTCACACATCTTGATTAGATTATTGTGTTTTTATGATTATGAACATTATTCACAGTTGAGCTGAGTCATGTATTTGGATTATATTTCCTTTCTTGTACTATTGTTTTTACTAAAGTTACATATTTTCTAATTTTTTTCATATGCTAAATTTTCTGTTTACCTATCACTAGTTCAGCCCCAAACATTCTGATAGGCTAAAATACTTCTTTCAGTGCAGTCAGATGCATCACGAATCCATTTCTTCTGTTTTCTTTCTTTCATCTAGAGACAACTTCCTATAAAATGTCTAATCTGGACTGGCTGCCCTCCAGGCTCTTGCATTGGGACTTCTCTTCACCACCATTCTGGGAATTCCTTTTTGCTTTTCCCTTGTGAATACCCAGGATCCTCCATCTTTTTCATTTATTCCTCTGAGTATATTTTTCAGTAGCTTCTGAGAAAGCAGCTTTGGAAGCAACTTTTTTGTGACTTTGCAAATCTGAAAATATTGTTTTCTGGTCATGCTTGATTAATGGTTTTCTTGGTTAAAGAATACTACACTGGAAATGACTTTATCTAAAATTTGAAAGCATTGCATTCTAACCTTCATATTACTGCTGAGAAATCTGATGACATTCTGATTCCTACTTTTTGTAAATGCGGCTGGAAGATTGTGTACTCTGTCTTCATGTTCTGAAATTTCATGCCATTGTGCCTTAGTGTGATTCTTTTTTCATTTATTGTCTGGGCATGCAACTGGGTACTTTCTAGAAATGTAATTTCTAGAAAGATTTCAGCTTAAAAAAACCTGTAACATTTCTTTGATTTCTTTTTTTTTTCTCTCTTTTGTTTCTGGACCTACGATAAATCAAATGTTGGACATTTTATCCCATTCCCCATTTGCCCCAGGAATACTTGTCTGCGGCTGCAGCATTTACCCCTAGATAACTCATAACTCACAGCTTATAGTCCCTAACCTTATCCCCAAAGTTTGCACAAAACATCTCACTTGCATTATTATTTTTGCATCGCTGTAATATATCGATAGTCTTTGGAAACAAATGACATCATTCTCTTTATAGCATTCTGTTTTTAGTAGTGGTATTTCTGTTTACAAATTAAAAATTCTCAGTCACTGAAAATGTCAAATCTTAGAAAATGTAGCATTCCTGCGCACGATGTTAAATTAATGCTGCCAGCGAGCTGCACTTTTTTTCTAAATGGGAAGAGTTAAAGGAATCCACTATTTTAAAAAGAGTCTTTTCTCTCCTATATACCATCTTTGTATTTTGTTTTGCTTTTTACTATATGTCCTTACTTAGCTTTGTTTCTGCTATCAGAGCTGTCCTTTCAAAGAACACTATTCTCTGAATGAAGCAAGCAACTTCCTTCCTTCCTTCCTTCCTTCCTTCCTTCCTTCCTTCCTTCCTTCCTTCCTTCCTTCCTTCCTTCCTTCCTTCTAAATTCCATTCTATTCTTGTTTCATGGATACAGTATTTTCTCTCATCTCTTTGAATTGTTTTAAGGTTTTCTTTGACCTGTTTCATCTAACTATAAGTTTTTTTTAAATTGAGATATGATTTATGTACTTGAAAGTTCATCATTTTAAAATGTGCAGGTCAGTGGATTTTAGCATTTTCACAGAGTTCTGCACCCATCGTCACTATCTAATTATGGAACATTTTCATCATCTCAAAAGAAAACTTGTACCCATTTAAAACTCCAACTCCTCAACTCTCTTAGCCCTGGGCAGCCACTAATCTTTCTGTTTCTATGGATTTGCCTATTTTTGACATTTCATATAAATGAAATCATGTAATTGGACTTTTTTTGGATTGGCTTCTTTTACTTAGCATAATGTTTTCAAGGTTTATCTATCTTGTAGCATGAAATAGTACTTCATTCTTTTTTATAGCCAAATAATATTCTATTGTATGGATATACCACATTTTATTTATCAGTTTATCTGTTGATGAACATTTGGATTGTTTCTACTTTTTGGCTGTTATGAATACTGCTGTGAACAGTCATTTATTTGTGTGGATACGTGTTTTTCATTATTTTGAGTATATACCTAGAAAGGGAATTACTGGGTCTCATGGTAGTTGAATATTTAACTTTTCCAGGAACTGCTAACCTGTTTTCCAAAGGTGCTCATCATTTTTCATTTCCTGTCAGTAATGTATGAGGGTTCCAATTGCTCCAAATTTTTGCCAGTACTTGTTATTGTATATATTTTTGTTATGGCTATCATGGTGTGTGAGAAGTATCTTACTGTGGTTTTAATTTGCATTTCTCTAATGACTAATGATGTTGAACAGCTTTTGATGTGCTTGTTAGTCATTTGTATATTTTCTTTAGAGAAATGTCTGTTCAGATCTTTTGCCATTTTATTTTTAGTTGGGTTATTTGTCTTTTATTGTTGAGTTGTAGGAGTTATATGTTCTAGGTATAAGTCTTTGATCAGGGACATAATTTGCAAATATTTTCTCAAATTTTGGAATCTCATTTCATTTCACTGATGGTATCCTTTGAAGCACAGGAGTTTTATTTTTGATGAGGTCATATTTATCTGGTTATTATTTTGTTTGTGCTTTTTATATCAAATTATGAAACCATTTCCTAAATCTAAAGTCTTGAGGACTTATGGTTTCTTCTAAGGGTTTTATAGCTTTCACTGTTATACTTAGGTTTTTGATATTTTGAGTTCATTTTTGTATAAAGTATGAGGTAAGGGTTCAACTTCATTTGAGTGCACATGGATATCTAGTTGTTCTGGCACCAGTTGTTGAAAAGACTATTATTCTTTTCCCATTGAATCATCTTGGCACTCCTAAGATCAATTAATCATAAATGTATGGGTTTGTACCTAGACTCTCAATTCTATTCCACTGGTCTGTGTATCCATCCTTATACCAAAACCACACAGTCTTGATTGCTATAGCTTTGTAGTAATTTTTGAAATCCAACTTTGTTCTTTTTCAAGATTGTACTGGTTATTCTTGGTCCCCTCCACTTTCCTATAAATTTTAGGATCAGCTTGGCAATTGAGTTTTTTCTCTTTTGTTTTGATATCTGGCTCTTATGTCTAAGGCTTTCCTCAAATAGTTGTTTATATTTAAGTGGAGTATCAACATCAACAGGCTGATCTGTGTGCTAGGCCCCAATTGAGGAAAAGTGAGTGGGGTTGGGGGACAGAGACCTCTCACAATTCATGATATAGACTTTCATGTATCTCCCTGGATCAGTGTGGTGCCACATCCCTACCCTTAGCTGTGCCCTAAGTCCTAAAGTCTGGGTTAGCCTACCCAGAAGTTAAAATTTAATTCTCCTGTTTAGGATTAGGGAGGTGTAATTGCCTAGGTGAATTGAGTGGAGAAGGAGTCTGGGGCTCTCTTTTCCATATAAGGTTTTGTCAGTTTTCCTATTTTGGCTTAACTTATGCTCTCACTTTCAGAAGTACCTGCTGCCACCAATTTTTGACCCTTTCTGGGATTCCTTGTTGGTGTCCCGTATTGTAGGCATTTAGCTTTCAGTTTCAACCTACTTGCCATTTTCCAAAATCTTGCTGCCATTCTGTTGTTTCCTTTTCCATTCTTTTTTAGTGTATTTATATTTTTGTATTGCCTTCTTGTATTTCTGAAGGGGTTTGAGAAGGAGAAGAGGTAACTGTGTGTGTTTAATTTGTCATGTTTATTGAGAGCCCCTGGGAGACTCTAAGGGACATTTGTATCAGGGAGGTGGAGCAATGCTTAGTCTCCCTGGAACCACTCGTGACACAGAATTCCTCTGCAGTATTCTGTTCCTAGGGTTATTGTTGCCCCATTTTTTCATTTGCATATTATTCTATGTTAATTTTTTTGCATAATTTTAGTTTAGCCTTAAACATTTTGGTAGAGCTAAAGTCCTGCTTTCAGTGCACTCAGATTAGTTGAGGCCTAAACTCATTCAGTAACGCTAAAACTGGTTTGTACCCCAACTTTATACTAGGATTACCTTTATATTATGCACCTTTAAATGACTTATGTGTCTTTACCTCACTTGAGACCAATCAAATGGGAATCTCTGAGGTTAGGATTTGGTTGTCAGTATTTTTTTAAAAAACCCTCTCTAGATAATTCAAATGTGCAGAAAGAATTGAGAACCACTGCTCCAAGGCATTTCGTATTTCTTAAGGATAATTTTACCTAACAGGATAAATTTAATTGCATCTCCTGTGGTTATTATCATTGTCCTCCTTTATTGCTTTCCCGCCACAGTGGCCTCCCTTTGTTCCTTATGTTCCCAGGACATGCTACTATCTTAAGAGCTTTTTATCTATCCAGAATGTTCTTCTGCAGATATCCTCAGTTCCCTCCTTCATCTTCTTAAGATCTTTGCTCAAAAGTCACCTTCTCAATGAGATTCCTTGTCTACAACTTTTAAATTCTACTTTCCTCACACCAAATTCCTATCTCCTTTACTGCTTTGTTTGTCAGTTCTTTTATTTTCTATTTGGCATCCCCTCTCAGCACATGTCCTTTCCCTATATTCAATCTTTTATTGTAGTAAGAAGCCAGTGGGTGGAGCTTTGTTTATTTCTTTTCCCATGCTCTTTTCTGTATGTCCTACAAGTTTCTAATCTATATCATTTTCCTTCTCCCTGAAGAACTTTTTAAAAAATATTTCTTACAAGGCAGGTTTTATTTGGGAAAGTTCTTTTCTCTTTCACTTTTGAAGGATAACTTCAATGGATATAAAAATTCCAGGCAGGCTTTTTCTTTCTTTCAATACTGTAAATATTTCACTGTACTCTCTTCTTGTATGGTTTCTGACAAGAAGGCTGCTGTAATTCATATCTTTATTCCTCTATAAGGATGATGTTTCTTTTACCTTTGCTTTCTTTTAAGATTTTCTCTTTGTCTTCGGTTTTTTCCAGATTGAATGTGGTAAAATGAAATGCCTAGGTGTAATTTTAAAAAACAAAATTTTGTTGTATTTGGTATTTATGTTCTTTGAGCTTCCTGGATCTATGGTTTGGTGTATGTCATTAATTTTGGAAAATTCTTGCCATATCTGCTTCAGATAGTTCTTCTGCTTTATTCTATATGGTGTTTCAATTATGTGTGTATTTTGCATCTTTTGAAATTGTCCCCCAATTTTTGGATGTTCTGTTCTTTTTTTCTTTAATTCTTTTTTCTCTTTACATTTCAGTTTGGGGGAAGTTTCTATGGACATATCTTCAAGCTTACTGATTCTTTCCTCAGCCATTTCCAGTCTAGTGATGAGCATTTTAAGGCATTCTTCATTTCTCTTACAGTGTTTTAGGTTTCTAGCATTTTCTATTGATTCTTAGAGTTTCTGTGTCTGTTTACATTACTCATCTGTTCTTGACTATTGTCTATTTTTTCCATTAGTTCCCTTAACATATTAATCATAGTTATTTTAAATTCTCTGTTCAGCAATTTCAAAATCTACGTCATATCTGAGTCTGGTTCTGATGTTTGCTTTGTCTCTTTGTATTGTTTTGTCTTCCCTGTTAGCATAACATAATTTTTAATTTAAAGCTGGACGTGACGTATTGGGTAATAGGAACTGAGGTGAGTAGGTCTTTAGTTTGGGGTTTTATTTTAATCTAGCTAAGAGTTGGTTTGTGTTTACCAGTTGCTCTGACTGTAGGTACTAGAGGCCTCAGATTTCTCTAGTGGCCTTGTACTGGTCTCCCCTGTTATCTTGGTCTTCCCTAAGAACTCCTTAAATAGAGTGTGCACCCTTCAGCTCTAACCTGCTGATAATTGGACCCTGGATATGATGGTAAAGTGTGAGGGAGAAGAAGCAGCATTTTATAATCTTATGATTAAATCTCAGACTTTTAGTGGGTCAGTGTTCCTGGGGTGTGACTTTTACAAGTGTTTTTTAACTGCTTTTCCCTTTAGGTGAGACAAGAAGACTAGAAGGAGCCTCAGTCAGGGAAATTCAGTCCCTCCAGTTGGGATAAGGCCCTGGTAGAAGAGGGCTGTGTTACAGAGATGTCTCTGAGCATATTTCAGAGTGGTTCCTTTTCTCCTTCACCTACCAGAGCCAGGGCTCCTTCTTGGCTCTTTACTGGGAGAACTTTGTAGGGCAAGAATTTTTTTTTTTTCCTTCTGTTTTATTCTCTGATGTATCACTAGTACCAAAAACAGCGCATGGTACAAAATAAACACTCAGTAAATAATGACTGATTGAATGAATACCTTTCATCCAAGCCCATGTGGAAAAATTTCTCAGACTAAAAGAATAATAAACCAATGACTTTTCTCTGAGTGAATAGTTAGTTGGTCCCCAGTGTTTGCTTATTGGGTTCTGTGGTGTTTGTGCCTCTCTAATCTAAAGCCATACCTCAGATGGGTTTGTTGTAGACTGATTGTTTTGAATCTTTTCTGACTAGAACCTTTAGTAAGACATATATTTTATATCATGGCCCATTATACATGTACATAAATGTACATTTATCCTAATGAACTTTCTTGAAAAAATACTTTTCTTAATGTATAATGTACTCTTATATTTTCTACTCTATTATTTTTAAAAAATGTTTTCAAGGTTTATAGAGAGGTTATGTTCAGAGGGTGATATGTTTTTTATTTTTATTTTTTAAAGAAATTTGGGCAGATCTACCAGACTCAGTTTTGTCTTCTTCCTTCTCCTCCCAGTAAATGCCTTACTCCCTTCAATAATGAAATTCTTTGTGTATCTATAACCTTTGGGGATATTTTAAACATTGTTCTCCCTCTTCACCCTGCCTACCTAGGCTTGTGCTAACTCATTTCTTTTGGAATGATTTAGATAGAAACACTTCTCGTTGCTATGATTGGGAGAAAAAAATTATTGAGTCCACATATAGTTTTGCTGAGACAGGTGCAGAGTCAATTCTGGGCCTCAGGTTTCATGAGCTTCCTGGAGTGGGTAGGGGGGATTTGGACCTCATGCCCATTAAGAACCATGTCCAGTGTAGGACCCTGAGGCAGAAGCTGATAAATAGGTTAAAAGGACTTTGACCAGGATGGGCTCTGACTTCCCTTTCGAAGTAATGGTTATTTTTCTTTATACGTAGTTGGAAAGGTCTTATAATTCAAAATATTAACCTTGTAATGTCAGGGTGGTATCTTGCTAATTGGACCTGGAAAGAGAGACAAAGCCTCACATAAAAACATAGATTATGGTTGGTAAAGTATGGACTCTAATTATGAAAGACATTGGAGGATGAAAACATGGTGGTGTCATCTACTTTATTTCTCCTGCTTTCCCAGTTGGTTTTATTCTGAGCCTTCATTAGAATTTTTATAATTGATTTTGTTTTGGGGTCACGAAATATAGATCTAGAGGTTTGGTATTCCTCCTATTTAGTGGGCCACGTAGGGGCTTTGAGTGTGATTCTCTTGTATTTTCTTGAGTTCCCACCAGGAGCTAAAAATAGCTAGAGCTCAGGGAGAAGAAGTTAGTTTAAAAACTACCCTCAGTTGTGTTGCCTTAGGAAAGAAAGAATCCCAGTATATGTAAAGATTTTTAAAAAGATTTTTTTTATTTTTAGATTCTATAAATAATGCATTACCAGCTTTTAGTGCTTTAACCTCTGTTACTAAAAGCCTGTTGGTTTAATTTACAATTATTAATCTTTCCTCCATTATTCAAGATATGATCTTTTTTCTTCCTTAAAATTATTGTTAAATTATGAAAAAGATAAAAAATATGAAGTGGTTCAGGGAATAAGATAACAAACAGTCATTAAAACTACCATCTGGATTTAATGAATATTAACATTTTGCCATATTTGCTTCAGAACTTTTTTTAAAGATAAAATGTTGCAGATACAGTTGCAGTTCCCTTGGTCTCTTCTCAGTCCCATTCCTCTGTTCCCTTGTCTGCTACCCTAGAGGTAACTTCTGCTCTGAACTCTGTATGGATCCTTCCCATTCATACTTCTGTACTTTTATTCCATTTATGTGTGTCCACAACAATATATACAATTGTTTAGTGTAAGTTCAAATGTAGGCCAGTGCCATCATACTATACTTAGGCTGCCACTTGCTTTTTAAAAAATTTATTTTTTTTTAGCATTATAGTTTGAGATTTTTTTTTCATGTATACTGAATTAATGTATTTTAAGTACTATATAGCATTCCATTTATAAATATATCATAATTTATCCAAACCCTCATTGATGGGTATTTGGGTTGTTTACAAATTTTTGCTATTATAAACATTTCTGTGCTGAACATCTTTGAATATGGTGGCTTTTGTTGGAGGATTTTCCCCTGGTAAATACTTAGGAGTGGAATCCTGGTAGGTACAATATATGCACCTTTAATTCTACCTGAAGTTGCCGGGTACCATCTAATTTGTATATGAAGCTTGCTCATCTGATGGGTGGAGAGTTGATCTTTTTGTTGTTTACCGAAACAAATTTAGTCTAAAGAAGTCAAAACATCCTTTTTAATTTCAGAAAATTGATGCTCAAATTCATTCATTTGATAAATATTTATGGACTTCCTAGTAAGGGCCAGGCACCTTTCTAGACACTAGTGCTTCAGGACTTATAGATGGGACACACAACTTGGCCCTCATAGGGTTTACATTCTAGGGGAGAGAGAGAGAGAGACAATAAATACAACAAATCAATGCAATAGGAATCATTTCAGTGATAAATGCTAAGAAAGAAAAGTAAAATAGGGAAGGATGGGTAATAATGTGTATAGAGAGCTGAGGTTGATAGAGTGGTCAGGGAAGACCTCTTAAGCAAACAACATTTGAGGAAATGCTTGAAGGAAGAGGGAGAATAAGCCATATATGTGGACAACTGGGGACAGAAAAAGTTCTGGAGAGGGGGGTAGAAGCCTGACAGGGGAGCATGTCTGGCATGTTCAAGGAACAGGGTGGAGGCCCATGTTGCTCCTGGGGAGTGAATAAGGGTGAAGAGGAGTGGGAGGTGAGGTCAGAGAGAGAGGCCTGTATCACACAGAGAAAGAATGTGTCACGTAGGACCGCCAAGGTCATCTTGAAGACTTTGACTTTTACTCTGAGATAGACAGGAACTCACTGGATGGTTTTGAATAGCAGAGTGATATGATATGACTTATATAATAATAAAAATAATTAATAATAATAATAATAATATAATAAAAAAGTCACTGCTGAATTTAGAGATTAGAATGAAGGGGGCAAAGGGCAACATAAGCAGGAAATACAATAATCCAGGTGAGAGATCATGATGCTTTTGCAAAGACAGTGACAGTAGAAGTGGAGAGAAATGTTTGAACTTGGACATATTTTAAAGGTAGAACCAATAGGATTTATTGAGATTGAATGTGGGGTGTGAGAGAGAAAGAGAAAGCAAAAATGAGCCCCAGAGTTTTGATCTGAGCTGCTGGATGGAAGGAGTTGTCATTAGCTGAGGAACAGATTTGTGGGGGAATATCAGAAGCTCAATTTTGTCAGTAGACAAAGAGGATCTGAGATTCAAGTGTGAGGTTAACACCGGACATAGCCACTTGGGATTGTCAACAAACAGATGGTACTTAAAGCCGTGAGATAGGGTGAGATAACCAAGAGAAGAGGTGAAAGACCCGTGCTATGGGACATTCTGTTGATTAGAGATTGAGGAGGTGACAAAGAGCAGCCTGAGAGGCAGGTGGAAAAGCAGGCAGATGTGGTGTGTTGGAAGCCGCTGGAAGAAAGCATTTCAAGGAAGAAAGGTGATCAATGTGTCAGATGCTGCCAATAGGTCATATAAGACAAGAACAGAATTCACTGTTGGCTTTAATAACTTGGATGTAGTCTTAGAGATCCTGATCAGAATAGTTTCAGCATTGTATTTCTCTTGTTCTAGGTAATACTTCAGAGGTTTCTATCACTACTCCATGTGGAAAATTGAAGCATAATGCCAGTTATGGAGTAGTCCAGAAAAAACTAGTCACTTTAAATGTTTTTAGACTGGATATATCTTGTAAATAAGGCTTTTTAATTTTTATTTATTCATTTATTTTTGTAAAAGTGTTGAAGTATAAAATTGTTTGACTTTAGCTATGAAAAGTGTCAAAATCAATGTCACATTTAATTCCCATATTCATAGAGTAATATGCTGAGTTAAAAGCCATGTTTTAAGGCCGAACAACTCTTCAAAATAGGAAGTTAGAAGGAGAGAACACATAAAAATAGAATGAAAAAGGTATTAATGATGTTAAATAGAATAGTATATTTATAGTGTTTTCACAGCAGTAGTTTTCAAGTGTGGTCCTCATACCCCTGGTATCCCCTTGACACTTATAGGGTTTTGCAAGATTGAAACTATTTTTATAATAACTTTATTTGCCTTTTTCACTATTACCACATTTGTACTGATAGTGCAAAAGCAAAGGTGAGTAAAACTGTTGGTGCCATCACATGAATCAGGGCAATGCCATCAAAATGTGCTGTTGTCATTGTATTTCTCATCACAGCACATTCAATTTAAAAAAAAAAAAAAGTTTCACTTAAGAATGTGCTCGTTGAAGCAGCATAAAAATTAATTTTATTAAATCTTGACTCTTGAGCATGTCTTTTTAATATTCTGTGTGATGAAATGGGAAATGTGCCCATGGCACTTCTGCTACATCCTGCAGTATGAAGGTTGTGTTGAGAAAAAGTACTTGTATGATTGTTTGAATTGAGAGCTGAATTAGATGCTTTTTTCATGATATGCTGTTTTTAAAACAGACCAATTAAAGTTACTAGATTTTATTGCAGTATTTTATTGAAAATGAATGAGGTGAGCCTATCACTTCAAAGACTGACGGTATTTGTTACTAATTGTAAAATATGACTTTTTAAGTGAAAATTAGAATTTTGGAACACTTTACATCTACCAGAAAGAGCTGACAGCTTCCCAGTACTTAAAAGAGTTGATGAGATCCATGGTGACATTCACAAATGTGACTTTTTTGGATAATGTATTATGACATGAATACAATTTGATATTGTATGACATTTGGAATATCTGCGAAACTCAGTGAACCAATATTTTCCAAATTACAGTCTACGTACAGTGTTACAACATTGTATATGAGTAAAAAGATCTATTCAGAGTGTAAGATAGACTTCTGCTTCTAGCCAAGATAGAGTGACAGGTATGCCTCATGTATCTTTTCATGTGCTTATTGGCTATTTGTATATCTTCTTTAGAAAAATGTTTATTCAGACCTTTTGCCCATTTTAAAAATTGTGTTTTTTTTTTTTTTATTGTTGAATTGTGACTTTCTTTTTTGAGATGTTATATTAGGCTCTCTCTCTTCCAGACTTTGATGAAACAGTGAGTGCTGTGTTCTTCTTAGGCTATCCAAGACCTACTCAGGTTCAGTAGTCATAAATTATAAGACAGGCACACTCCACTCTTTTGGAAATAGCATGGCCACAGTTACTTTGATGTTTATATTTTCTTGCTTTTCTCTCTTTAAATTTGAAGTTGGGTCCAGTTCCTCAATTTTTTATCACATATTCTCTAACCCTACTGCTTTGTTTGTCTTGCAGTTTCCTGTGATGATATGGCATCTGCCAGCTCCAGTCGGGCAGGAGTGGCCTTGCCTTTTGAGAAGTCTCAGCTTACTTTGAAGGGTGAGTGGCACCGTGTGAAATGTTTGTCATTTGAGGTTCATCCCAGTCTCTGGAGAGCAGGTGGAATTATATCATACCTTGGTCTGGAGAGCCAGATTTTGTGAAGTAGCTTAGGAGTGTGGCTGTTTATTCTCATAGATTGTCATTTGTAGCTGAAAGTCTTGGAAAAAAAGAAAAAAGGAACTTTTGGCAAAAATCGTCTAAATGGTGATTCTTTCATGCCCCAGGGCTCTTTTCTATCTACACTAATTCACTAGGTGGTCTCATCCAGCCTCCTGGCTTTAAATGCCACCAGTATAAGATCACTGCTGAGTTTGTGTCTTTATCTTGATCTTTCCTTTGAACTCCAACAGCCCACTCATTTCCACTTGAATGTTTAGTAAACATCTAAAATGTGTCTTGTCTGGAACCGAACTCTTGATTTTTTTCCCCTTCATATCCTATATTCAACTAATCAGCAAATCTGGTGGTGTCTATCTTAAAAATGTACCCAACATTCAGGTACTTCTCACCATCCTCACCATCTCACAAGCTGCTACCACCTCTACCCTGGGTTTAGGCAGTAGCCTCATAACCCATCTCCCTGCTTCTGCCCTTTGTCCCCCTTTATTCTGTTGTTCACACAGCAGCCAGTGATCTTAGTAAACTGTAAGTTAGGTCTTGTAAATCCTCTGCTCAAACACAGCAAGGGCTCTCCATCTCACTCAGAGCAAAAGCTGAAAATCCCAGTTGATCTGACCCCCCATTTCTCATCATCTCATCATCATACGATGTTTAGCATCTTATCATATATTTAAGAGATTTATATTTCCTTTCCTGTGGATTGCCTGTCCATATTCTTTGCCTTCTTCTTATTAATTTTTTTTATAGTCTTGATACTTTTAAGTTATTTTTCTTGGCCTCTCATTGCTGCTCCAACCCTTTTGAGGAGGGAGAAGGATTAGAGTAAACTCCTAGGGTTTTGAATTTAGGACTACAGCCTTTACTAGCTTACCTAATAATCAGCAAGCCTATGTAAAAACAGAAGAATGCCCATGGAACCTGGTGACATCCTGAGGTCCCAATTTTGGATCGTATTATTCAAGAAAAACATTGACTTCTAACAGATTTCTCCTTGACCTTTCTTCAGTGAGAATTTTCTTACTAGTGTAGAAAGAGCTAACTTGATCATATAGGTCTATCTCATATAGGCATTGAATCTATAGGGATTTGATAATTCCATCCAGAAAATGGTAGGGAAGAAAGAGAGAAAAAAAATAACAATTTAGTATGCATAGGTTTTAAGTAGTATGGGCTATTTTTCCTCTTGTGTGTTTCATTTATAGAGCCTATGATGTAATTTGGGAGATGTTACTATGATAATTCAAAGTGCAGTCCTAGAGTTTTAAGATACAGTTTAAAAATGCATCAAAGCCCTTAAACAGAAGCCAACTATTTTCTGTGATATTTAACTTAAAAAAAAAAAAAAAACCCACTGAAAACGCAGCAAACAAAGTAAAAAACGGACTATTTGGAACCTATTGAAAGATAATATGCCAGGCTCTATTTTGGTGGCTTTCTAAGAATGTTTTAGGGTCATAATTTTGGGCATATATGATTTTTGCTTTATTTGTTGACTCTGAAAGCTAAATAAACTTTCTAAGTAATCTTGCTTGTATCTTGAAGCTTTTATTTTGGCTTGTCTTTTAGAAAAAGAAACATTCAAATTATCACCCTGCTTATTAATTATAAATTACAAAGGGAAAATATATCTTTACAGTGAAGAGACCTGGCCAACCCCACATTAACCAAGGATCAAACTTAGCATTCCCAATAGGAGAACAGCATAGTATGTGTAATAAGTATACAACATAACCTATATAAAATTTTTGACTAAAATGTTCAATGTGAATTAATCCTGAAGAAGAATCAGAAAAATGCAGAATTTGGCTCATTCTATAAGACAGCTGGTGAAAGTCTTTAAAAATCATTGTTAGTAAAAGGAAGAGAGAGCACTTTAAATTTTAAAAGGTTAAGGAGACAACAACCAAATGCAATGTGTTCATCTTGATTGGATCCTGGATTAGAGGGAAAACAGTTATAATAAGCAATATGTTTGGAACAATTGGGGAGATTTGGATATGGTATGACTATCAATTGATAGAGGGAGTAAGTAAATTAATTTGTTTGTTTATTTATTTTAGGTGAGGCAACCCTTGGTTGACCTCACAGATTGCAAGGACCTTGTAAGCTTACAATCCCTTATTTTTTTATGTCTACAGAACCTGTTCTTCCTAGGTGGTCTCCCATCCAAGTACTAACCAGGCCCGACCCTGCTTAGCTTCTGAGATCAGATGGCATTGGGCTTGTTCATTAGGTATAATAATGATGGTGTGATTAGGTGGAGGAATGTCCTTATTCTTAGGAATTGCATTCTGAAAGTATTTAGGGTTGATCTGTCATGATGTCTACAATTTCCTTTCAAATAGTTTATCAGAAAAATAGTGTGTGGATATAGACACAGATACACACAAATGTAATCATAAATATTACATAATATATAAATCCTGTGCTGTCCAATAGGATACCCACCACAGTCCTGTAGAACTATTTACATTAAAAGTAAATTAATTAAATTAAATTTACAGTTCAAATACTCAGTGACATTAGCTGTATTTAAAGTGCTCAATAACCACATGTATCGCATGGCAATGCATTGGACGGCCCTCGTGTAGAACATTTTTGTTATCACAATAGTTCTCTTGAATAGTGCTGATATAGACACATACATAGAATAGGACAGAGGCAAATGTGGCGAAATGATAACAATTGGCAAAGAGTATGCAATTATTTATTCTTCCAACTTTTCTGTAGTTTAGGTATATTAAAATAAGGCTACTAACTATAATGTGTGATCCTAGATTGGGTTCTGGACCAGAAACATTTTCTTTTCTCTTTTGTTATAGTGGATGTTGATAGGACAATTTGAATTTGAATCAGGGCTGTATATTAGATAATATTAACAATGTTAAATTTCCTGATGTTGATGATTGTGCTATGGTTATATTAGGAAGTCTTTGTTTTTAGAATTAGACAGTGAAGGATTTAGGAGAAAAGGGACACAGCATCTAAAACTCACTTACAAAGTTTCAGGAAAAGAAGTGTGTATGTGTGTGAGAGAGAGTCAGGAGAAAGAAAGAATAATAAAGCAAATAGTAAAAAGTTAATATTTGCTGACTCTGGGAGAAGGGTTTATAGGAATTCTATATTATTCTTGCAGCTTTTCTAAAAGCTTTGCTGAAATTATGTCAAAATAAAAAAGAGAAAAAATAAAAACCTAGGGAATAAATCTAGTGGACAGAAAAGGAAACATCATGGCAGATTTCAAAGAATTAGCCTGGGAGCTGGGAGACTTGCTTCCAAGTTTAGCTCTGGCTCTGACCAGCTCTAGGATTTTGGATATAATGTCACCATTCTGCATCTTAGTTGGCCCAGTTATTAAATAAATAGTTTTAACTTGATGATTTCAAAGAAACTGTCTGGCTCAACATTGTAGGATGCTAATTATAGCTAGTCCATATATGTAAACATACATATATATCTTAGTTAAGGGCCTGCATGCAGGGCTACTCTCACCCCACCAGGTGGCCTCAGTTAACCTTGGTCTATGTGTAGTGTTACATTTTTCTACTCTGAGCCACATTTTCTCAGCACCACGACCTTTTTATGCCTAGTACCATCCCTGTTGCTCCTGAATCTTCACTACGACTTTTGCTGTTATTCTTCTTTGACTTTCTCTTTACTGCTCTTTGGGGCCTGGAACAGACAGTTATTGATAACTGTCCAGGGGTGGGTTTTCACCTTGTCAAGTTGTGGACCCTTATAGGACTGTCACCTCTCAGAAGGATCTGGGAGGGAAATATTTGCTAACTCTGGACAGAAGGAAACATTTGCTAGCTCAGGCTAGGACAGTCTTGCCATTGTGGGTGAGGAACATCAGTCATATGCTCTGATTTGGGGCACAGGATAGAAGACATCTGAGTGTGTTTCATCCATGGCTAATATATGCTCTAAGAGGATCTTGTCTAGCTGCCGGTAGATACTTGCTTAGCTTGTGCTCTCTGAGTCCTGGCTTGTTGGTGCCAAGTGAACATCAGAATTACCACATGAAAAATACGAACAGAAGAGGAAATGCAAATGGTTAACAAGCAAATGGAAAAACTACTCAGTCTCACTAGCAATTGAAGAAAAAGCATTAGAACAAATAAGCAAAGCCCAGCAATGGCATACAGCATGGTGTGGAGTCAGGCTGCTGGGGTGCGCATCCTGGCTTGAAACTCCCTGGCTATGTAGCCTGGGTCAGTGACCTCACTTTGGCAAGCCTGTTTCCTCCAGGGTGAATTGAGAATGATGATATTTCCCTGCATTCTGAAAGTATTTAGGGCTGATCTGTCATGGTGTCTACAATTTCCTTTCAAAAAAAGTGTGTGGATATAGACATAGATACACACAAATGTAGTCATAAATATTATATAATTTATATTCTGTGTTGTCCAATAGGATAGCCACCATAGTCCTGTAGAACTATTTACATTAAAAGTAAATTAATTAAATTAAATTTACAGTTGAAATCCTCAGTGACATTAACCATATTTAAAATGCTCAATAGCCACATGTATCTCATGACAATGCACTGGATAGCCTTGGTGTAGAACATTTTTGTTATCACAAAAGTTCTCTTGAATAGCAGCGATATAAACACATATACAGAGTGGGACAGAGGCAAATGTGGCAAAATGATAACAATTGGCAAAGAGTATGCAATTATTTATTCTTTCAACTTTTCTGTAGTTTAGGTACATTAAAGTAGAACTACTAACTGTAATGTGTGACCCTAGATTGTGTCCTGGACCAGAAACATTTTCTTTTCTCTTTGCTATAGTGGACTTTGATAGGATAATTTGAATTTGAATCAGGGATGTATACATAGTATAGTGTCTGTAATTAGTATTCATTAATTCGCCATCAACTTCATATATATATATATGTGTGTGTGTATACACACACACACACACACACACACACATATATATATAAATATAATTTTGCCTATACAATTTACAAAGAGTGAAAAAACATGGTACTCATCTATGCAGTGTTTAGTGAAATGGATATATTTCTATAGTGCTTATGGGTGTCTATAAAGGTTTACTTTTTTTGGAAAGGCATTAAACAGTTTTAAGAACTTTAAAAAATGTTTATATCTTTTGGAAGAATACTCAGAAATGCATGCAAATATATACATTCGTGGCTATTTACCCAGAGTAAAAAATTGGAAACAATCTCTTCATCTGTGAAAGAATAGTTAACTAAGTCATGCCATATCCTTGTAATGGGCTTATATTTCACCCTTTTAAAATGAATTTTAGGTGGAGGAGAATTTTTAAAGAACTAGGGAAATAAAAAATGAAAGTCTAGAAAGTCTGGATTTACCAACATCTTGTTTTTAGGTTGGGAGTGATTTTTATTTCTTATGCTTCATATTTTTATAATATCTTCACATTTGAAAAAATAAATTTTCTTAGAATCTGGGAAAAACAAAATTTGTTTTTTGAGCAAAATGGCAAAAAAGATCAAGACCATCTGCCACAGGGGGGCAGCTGGGAGCCCTCTGGCTCATCTTTCACTTTTTCTTTTTTCCCCGTCCAGTGGTGTCAGCAAGGCCCAAGGTACATAATCGCCAACCTCGAATTAACTCGTTTGTGGAAGTGGCAGTGGATGGACTCCCCAGTGAGACCAAGAAGACTGGGAAGCGAATTGGGAGCTCCGAGCTTCTCTGGAATGAGATCATCATTTTGTAAGAAAAAGTCCCTTCTATTTGAATGCAGCAACATGAGGGGAAAGAGAGAAGGCGCTCTGAAAGGGCTGGGAGAGATCCAGATTTCCTGTGGAGCCTCTAACTCTTCTCTGCCTTTGGTACCTAAACTGCCTCTCTTTAGGTGTTTCCACATCATTGAGCTCACAGAGTGTTCATTATTAGCTAGGTGGTTACAGGGTCAGCTTTGTGGGAAAAAGGGGATATGTGAGTGTCTTCCTATTTGGAGCTTTTTCTCCCTTCTAAGACATCAGCAGTTTTTTCCCAAGTGATAGGAGTGACTGCTCTGCTTGGATGTGATGAAACACCTATTTGTTTTCCAGGAATGTCACAGCCCAGAGTCATTTAGATTTGAAAGTCTGGAGCTGCCATACCTTGAGAAATGAACTGCTAGGCACCGCCTCTGTCAACCTCTCCAGTGTTCTGAAGAACAATGGGGGCAAAAGTATGTATGATGAAGGGGCGACTGATGTGCTTCATTTGCAGGGGTGGGGAGAAGAATTTGGAGGCATGGATTTCTCTCAACGTGGCAGATAAACCTGATGATGTTGTTCCCTCCAGGACCAGGGGCTACAGTGATTCTGCTCTCCGTAGGTGCTATCTGTGGAGTTTTAGGAAGGCTGAGCGCCTCTCTCTGCCTCCACTATAGAACTCAGCCCCCTTTGCCTGGGACGATGGTAGAGGGATGCAGTGATGGGTCCCCTTGATCTTTAGGGATCAGTGCTTTCCCTTTGCCTCTGCCTCTCTTTTCCCAATCCAGGAGATGAGTGACATGTAGAATCAAACTGTAAGATGCCTCCAGCCTACATCATTACTTTTCTAGTCTGTGTCCTGGAACAGAACAAAGGAGTTGCATATGAGAGAGAGAGAGAGAGAGAGAGAAAGAGAGAGAGAGAGAGAGAGAGAGAGAGAGAGAGAGAGAGAGATTACAAATGGTGTTCTGTGCTTAGTAGGCACTCAGTAAACATTTACTGGATGTTGGAATGTGGTGGAAGCTCTCATAATTATTCAGAGTGCCTCTGCTGCATGGAAATCTAAACCATAATGTCTATTTATTGTTGTTTGTGGTCAGTGGCATAACCATGGCTGTGGTATCTGGACCCTCCCTCATAAAGCCTCTATTCAGAGCAGTACCATATGTGGTGAGGGAATGCCACAGAAAGAAAGGCTCCTTTTTCTCTTGAAGTCTGCTGTCTAGAAAATATTTTCTGAGAAGAGATTTTGCTTAAGAGACATGTGGAGGTGGGAGCGTTGAGTCCCAGGGAGAGTGCAGTGTTGATTCTTTCTGAGCCTTTTCTTTCTGATGGACCTGTTCTTTCTGAGGCTCCCCCAGTCTTTTTCTTTCTGTTAGGCACACAGATGTCATGAACTCACCATAGCCTCGGGAATTGCTTTAAACCAGGAATATGCCTCTATTTCTGCACGGTACTCCCTGATGCTGTCTTCTGAGTCAGTCTCTGTTTTCCCAAAGCCATTAATAATTTGATTCTCAAGGAGGATTATATTTATTATTTCATTTGGAAATATACTTCTGGGCATTCTCATATTAGGATCAGCGGCCAATATGAGTGTCCTTTTCTTTCCTTCTTCATTTGTCTAGTTAACATACTTTTGCTTTTCATTATAAAAGTAATTGTAGAAAAACTGGAAATTACAGAAAAGCCCACACACATACTAAGAAAATAAAACTCTCCTATAAGCACAGCACCTAGTGATAATTATTATCATTTTGACATATACCCTTGGAGCTTTTTTCCTGTGTGCAAACATATTAATATTTAAGACATCAATAAAACAAGATTATACAAGAACATATTATTTTGCATCATGCCTTTTTTCTCTTTAAAGTGTATCGACGTATCTTTATTTTTGTTATAAAATACACATAACATCAAATTTACCATCTTAATCATTTTTAAGTGTATAGTTAGGTGTCATTAAGTACATTCACATTGTCTTGCAAGCAACCATCACCACCATCCATCTCTAGAACATTTTCATTTTCTCAAACTTAAACTATGTACACATTAAACTATAACTCCCCTCTCCTTTCCTCCCCTCCATCCCCCATCATTCTACTTTCTTTCTCTTTGAATCTGACTACTCAAGTTTCTCAGTGTGATACCTTATGGAATCATACAATATTTTTGCCCTTTTGTGACTGGCTTATTTCACTCAGCATAGTATCTTCAAGCTTCATTCATGTTGTAGCACTTATCAGAATCTCTTTTTTAAAGGCTGAATACTATTCCATTGTATGAATAGACCACATTTTGTTTATCCATTCATCCATCCAAGGATTGCTTGAATTGCTCCTTCTACCTTTTGCCTATTGTACATAGGGCTGTTATGAACATGAATGTTCAAAAATCTCTTTAAGTTCCTGCTTTCAATTCATTTGGATAAATACCTGAAAGTAGAACTGTTGGATCATGTGGTAATTCTATTTTTAATTTTTTGAGGAAACACCATCCTGTTTTCCATAGCTGCTGCATCATAACATATATCAATATAGCCTTAATTATTCTTCTGAAATTCAGTTTTTGATAACTCCCTGGTAGTAGTCTATCAGATGGCTGTGTGAAAAATATTCAAGTAGTTTTTAGTATTTCACAATCGCAAATAGTGTTACGATAGACTCGAAAGTTTTAAAATCTTTATGCCCATGTTGAAAATTTACTTGAGAAAAGTATTGAACATGGACTTGCTGAGTTTAAACATTTTTCAAGGATTCTGACACTACTACCAGCTTACCCTCCAGAAAAGTTCTACCATCAGAACTCCCATCAGCAGTGGCTGGGATTGTTGGTTTCTATTGTACCTTGACATTTATTAGATTTATTTATTTAAAAAAATTTTTTTTTGCCTTCTTGATAATTAACATTATGTCAGAATTGCTTCATCTTTTTCTTTTTTGGATATAATATTTTAAAGTACAGTATAGTGGTCTCAACATTCTATCCTAGATTCTTCAGTATGCATTATAAAAAAAGGATGTTTTCTTAATTAATTACCATACCATTCTCACACCTAGCTTATTAATATAAATTTCTTATCATCACCTATTATCTAGTTCATATCTAATTATATGATTTGTCTCGAAGTATTGTGTTAAAGTTATTTGCTTGAATCTGGGTTTGGGCAAGTTCCTCTCATTGCATTTGGTTGTTATGTCTCTAAAGTTCCTCCACCTCCATCTCACCTATTTTTTAATGCTGTGATTTATAGAAGGAGATTCAGTGTTTTTAAAGTGTGTTAATTGCCTTATCCTTTGCTCATTTTTATATTGAAGTGTGTATTTTTCTCTTTCAGTTTTAAAAGAACTCTTTATATGTTAAGGGTTTTAATTTATAAATGTTTTTCCAGTTTTTTATTTGCATTTTAATTTTATAGGTTTTTTTTTTTCCAAACAGATGTTTTAAACTTTTTGTAGTTGAATCTGTCACCCTTTGTACTTTTAGCCTTTTCTTTTATACTGCGAAAGCCTTTCCTCATCTGAGATCAGGTAAAATAGTCACCTCTGTTTTTAATAATTCATTATGATATTATTTTTCACATTTACTTTTTTATCCAAATCAATTTATTTTTGTGCACAGCGTAAGGATCTAACTTAATTTTTCCCAAATAGTTAACCAATTGCTTTAGCTTACTGAATAATCTATTTTCCCAATGATTTGAGTTGCTGTCTTCAGCATATGTTAAAAACATATGTATACCTGGGCCTGTTTTGGGAATTTCCATTTCATCAGTTGTTTTATTAGTCTTTTCAAGTCACTCTATTTTAGCTATTGTTACATTATAATATGTTTTAATATCTACAAGTTCAAGTTTCTCTTTTCAAAATCTTCCTCTTTTCTTTGCATATATGACATCATCACAAACTGAATTATTTTGTCAGGTTCTCTCCTCCTACTCTTCCCTCAAATCCCTTGAGATTTTACTAGAATTCTATCATGTAAAGTTTCTTAATGGAGAATTTCCAAACCGATTCTTCCCACCCCAAGAAAATGAAATATCTCTAAATTCATTCACATCATTTTGAAGTTATCTTTAGATAGGTTCTTTAATTTTTTAATATTATTTTCAGTGGGATCTTTTCCTATTATGTCTTCTAACCTAGTGTTACTGTAGGATTATTAGTTTCTACATTTTCTTTTATATTCTGTCAGTTGCTGAATTCTTAGTATAGGTTTAGATAGTTTTTTTTTTGAGTTTTTTTGGCAGACATTTATGTGATTTCTAAGACTGATAATTTTGCTAATCTTAGGAGGTAATTTTACTTATTTTCTTGTTAGTTGCTTTGTGTACAACTTCCTGTTTTAGTAGTGATAGAGTGGGTAATCCTGCCCTGTCTAATAACCAGGCTTCTAGTGATTCTTTTCCTCTGGGTGAGAGGTTGGGTATTAGTAACATGTTTTCTTGGTTCATTAATCTTTTTTTTTTTTTTTTAATCAGGAAGGATGTTGAATTTTTACCAAATATCTTTTAAGAAACCATTGGGATAATTATGATTTTTCTTATTTCATTTGTGATATTAATTTCCTAATAGTAACAATCTTAGAATTTCTAGAATATACCCAATTGCTCATGATACGTTATTTCTTGAAAGTTTAGTTTTGTTAGACTTGCTTGTTAATATTTTATTTGGGGGTTTTCCATCTATATTCATAAGTGACGTTTGTAGTTTTGTACTATTTTTGTCAGTTTTGGAATCAAGGCTAAGCTAATTTTATACAGTAAATTGAAGCACTTTCCAACTTTGGGAACAGACTGTGTAACATGGGAATTATCTGTTCCCTGAGTACAGGAAAGAGCTCACCCATAAAACCAACTGGGTCTGGCATCTTTCTTTGAAATAATTCTTTGATGACTTTTTCAGTATTTTTCCCCATAATGGTTAGTTTGTTCATCTTTTCTAATTCATCTAGTGACAATTTTGTTAATTTATATTTTCTGAGAAAATTGAGATTTTCAAATTGATTGTATAAAGATTTTAAACAGTATTCTCATTTTCAAAATGTTTCAATTTCTCACTTAAAAATTTTGATATTTGTGTTTTTTCCCCCAGTTTTTTTCTTGATCAGCATAAACAGTTTTGTTTTGACTTTTGTTTTTAAATTTATCTTTCACAGGACAACTTCTTGGATCCATTTATCAATTATACCATGTTTTCAAATGTTAATTTTCATTTTTAACTTAATATTAACTTTTTTCAACAATTTTTTCTTAGATGTATTATATATAGTTTTTCATTCAGTCAGTAAGTCATGTATAGCTTTTGAGTTGAAACTTAGGGCATTTATTTTTGTCCTTGTCTAATAATGAAAACATTGTTGCTTTGAACTTGTCTTTGATTTTACTGCCCTAGGTATTAAGAAAAAGTACACAATAAATTTCTATATATGTTCACATCTGTGTAATCACCACTCAGATCAAGATAGAGTACGTTTCCAGGGCCCCAGAAAGTTCCTTATGTCTGTCCCTTTTCATTAATATCCCTTTACCCCACCCTGAGATAACCACTATTCTGACTTCTATCTATTGGTTAGTTTTGACTATTCTTAAATTTCGTATCAATTAAATCATATAGTATGTTTTTTTATGCCTTCTCATATAGTATGTTTTCTTGTGCCTTCTCATATCTGTGAGATCCATCCATGCTTTTGCATGTAACAATAATTTGCTTTTTTATTGGATATAGTTTCCTAATATATAAATATATACCACAATTTATTTGTTTTCCTCTTGGTGGACATTTGGATTGTTTCCACTTTTTGGCCATCATGAGCAAAGCTGCTGTAAACACTCACTCTTATACATGTATTTTAGAGGACACATACATGCATTACTATTGAGTATATTCCTATCTAGGGGCCTTGAATCATAGGGTGGGTTGTGTGTTTAGCTTTAGTAGATACTATCAGCTTTCTGCTGGTGGACCAATCTGCCATCCATACATTCTACTGTGTTCTGCATCATTGTTTTTAGTTGCTGTTGTGACTTTCCATTTCAGACCAGAGTGATTTTTTTAGAATACAAATAAAAGTTTAGCGTATGAAATTAAGGCCTTCCTATTTAATAGTTTACTAAGACTAAAAGAAGACCAGATAGTTTTCTAAAACAAAAATTTCACTTTCATTTCCCCCCTCCCCCAACTTTTAAAATGGCTTGACCAGATGTTATCAAAACCAACACTATAAATAACACCAAGTCCTTTAAAGACAACTATCCCAAATGTTTTTTCTTGGCATAGGTGATCTTCATGGTATGGTACAGTGTGATCTTCAATTCTTATAAAGCATCCTGGCAGCTCTGGTCTGTCCATTAATTTCAAATCCAACAAATGCAATGTCATACCTCCTGGATACCAAACGTACTTCCTTGAAACCAGCAAACTGATTAAACAGCATGGATAGCACCATCTCATTAGTCTCCTTGGTACTTTATTAAGGAATATGATATAGTCTGGAGGGCAATCAGAGACCTGAGGATTTGGTGTTACATTTCCTTGGGTATTAGCTGAATTTGGTGTTCCCTAAACAGGCTTTTAATTTGCAGTCACTGCTGTCTATTCCACAGTTTTGGCCTTTTTTTCCTCTTTGTCAGCAAAGTGCCACACATTTTAGATACTATATAAGAATTTGTTTTTGCATACTGAATTCTCATTGGTTTACCATAAAATAAAAATCAGGATTTTCGTTTTTTAAATATAATAATGGCTTTAAAAAAATAAAGATTAGATAGAGAGATAGAGAGATAGAGAGATAGAGAGATAGAGATAGAGAGAGAGAGAGAGAGAGAGAGAGAGAGATAGAACGAACAACAGCTTGCCCCCTTAGCTTCATGATCTTTAAAGCTACAATATCTACCACGTGGGCAAACTGAGAAAACAGTACATGTAGAGATCTCCTCAATTTTTCTTTTTTAATTTATCTTATTGATGTAAATTGTTATTTGGTCTGATATCCGTGTTTTAGGTTAAACTGTTCAAATAGCCTGAGGCCAGTGCCTCATCCTGAAAGAAGCTCAGAGTGATTTAGGAGGATGTTTTCTGAGTTTCTCAAGGCTTCTGTTGTTTATGGCGGTGGCTGCAGTTCCTGTTGCTCTTGCTGACAGCAGCCTCAGCACTCTGAGAGTGTGGCCAGGTTGAGTAGTGAGGCACATCATATCCGAATCTGAGAGAATGTGGATTGTAATAGGGCAGTGGGTTGCTTTTATTAGAGAAACAGATCTTTGAGGTTGACAATGGCATAGCTGACATACATCGTATTCCAGACATGATTCATAAAGTCTTCTATTTAGAACAAGGCTATTTCTGGTGATTACAAATCTGTTGTATAGAGATTAGTTAAGAATGTGTAGACTCTGGAATCAGACTACCTGGGTTTAAATCCTGATTTCACCAGCTTTGTGACATTAGGTAGTCACGTAACCTCTCTGTGCTTCTATTTCCTTTTCTGTAAAATGTTGTTTAGAGATGAAATGAACTAACAACAGTACAGGTACACACATAAATGCTAGATAAGTAGTAATAGTAGTAGTAGTCATTCTGTCTGCTCTGATACTAGTCCTCCCAATGACTGAGAGGTTCAGATCCCAGGGATGGACAAACAGAGACCCTATTTCCTGGTGTGGGACCTACTTGCCTAAATGGGAGGCAGCTCTGAGGTTGTTCTGAGAAAGAATTCTAAGACTGGACAAATGTAAAAGCTTTGGGGGTCATGGAGCTGGGAGGCTGACAATAATGTGGGACATTTGAGCACTAAGATCTTGGTGGCTGGATTTTTTGGGAGCTGCTGGACTGGAAATGTTTTCAGAGTGGTGTTTTAAGTGTGAATTTGGTCATGCAGGGTAGTGGGTGACAGTGTGTTAGGTGACTCTTCTCTCTGTGGCCTGGTCTTCCTGAAGCTGCTTTTCCTGAGACAGGGCCTGATGGGTGGCGGTTATCCTACTGATGTTTTTCTCTTCCATGAGACTTATTTCCTTCTTTCATTTGCTCCCTTGTTTTCCCTGGGTGGACTTGAAAATTGATTGGGAAACTCAGCTGGTGTTTTGTGTCTCCCCTGGCAGAGGGATGCTGTGGTGGAGGGTCTTACTAACATCCACAGTTGCATAATGGCCAGCCTTGGCTAACTTTCTATGGGGACATCGATCTGGTTGTGGCTGCAAAAAAGACTCGCCCAACCAAAGGTACTGATTTGGCTCTTAGGAACAATTATAGTCATCTCTGTGTGGAAGCCAGATTTTGAGACTGAATATTGATTGTTAAAAACTTTTTTATTAGGGGAATTTTTAAACATCATCCTCATTCCCCAGCTTCAGCATCTTTCATCTGTACTATCCATTGGATGATCTCAATTTCTTTCTAAATTGATAGTGGGTAGGACCCAGACTCACTTTTCTCTTGTAGCTCTCTTCTGCAGCTGGTCCCACTGATACTGCAGACCTTGGCACAGATTGTCCTACTTTCAAAGGAGGGAAATGTAACTTCAAGTAGCCTTTTATAAAAACTTTTAAATTTTATTTAATTACTTAATTAATTATTTTACAGTAGAAAAGAAAAATCTTATTAGAAGGGAAAGTACACTTCCAGACGTGGAAGCGGGCCTGAGCAAGAGAAGGATGGCTCAAAAAGCCAAAACTTCTTTATTTTAAAATAATTTCAGATTCAGAGAAAAGTTACAATAATGAACAAAGAACTCCCCATACCCTTCACTCAACTGTTTATATTTTGATTCATTTGCTTTAACATTGTTTCTTTCTGTACATACATGTAAAAATTTTCTGGATTATTTAGAGTATATGACAAACCTTGTACTTCTTTATTCCTAAAGACTTGTGTATTTCCTAAAAAGAATCTTTTTACATAATCACTGTATAATTGACGAAATCAAGAAATTTAATATTTTTATAATACTGTTATCTAACTCAGATTTTCCAGTTGTAATCATGCCCTGAAAGTGAATTTTTCCTCTGGTCCTGGATCCCTTGCAAGATTGTACTTTGCATTTAGTTGCTGTGTCTCCTTATATTTGGGACCAGTTCCTTGGCCTTTTTTTGTCTTTCATGAGACTGTCATTGTTGAAGAGTATAGGCCAGTCTTTCCATAGAACCCCCCTCTCTTGGGCTTTTTCTGGAGTTTTCTTATGCTTAGATTCAGGGCATGCATTTTTTCCCAGGTACACTTCAGAAGCGATGTCGCTCCTTCTCAGTGCATCATATCAGGGGGCACCTGACTTTGCTTGTTTTAATATTGATGACATTAACTTTGGTCATTTGGTTAAGGTGGTGTCTGCCAGGTTTCTCCACTGTAAAATTACTGTTTTCTCTTTATAACTGAGGAGTAATTTATGGAGGGAGACATTGAGAGTATGTAAATATCTGTTTCTTATCACAATGTCACCTACTAGTTTTTGCGTTCATTAATATTTATTAATGATATTTGTCTAATTTTTGTCATTGCAGTTATTATTGTGATGTTGCAAAAAAAATTTTATTTTTCAATTCTATCATTTCTTCTACATGCATTAGTTGGCATACTACTACAAGACAGAGCTTTTCCTTCTCATATATTTTTATTTTATTCAGTGAGTTATCATTTGTTACTGCCATTATTTTGATGTTTGAATTATCCTTGATTTGTTCATTGGCTGCCTCTTCAAGCTTGCTCCTGTAGCCTTTTGACATGCCCATCATATATCTTTTCCCAAACATAGTCCAGTATAGATAGGATTTCCTATGCGATAAAGCTGGCATTTAAAATTAGAAAAGGTAAACAATACATTAGGACCCACAGCTAACCCAATGGTTTTCAAAGTGTGGTCTCTTGACTGCCAGCATGGGCATCGCCTGGAAATGTGTCAGAAGTGTGAATTCTGAGGCTTTATTTTAGATCTGCAGAATCAGAACTCAAAGCCCAGCAATGTGTTTTAACAAGCCCTGTAGAGTCTGATGCATGCTCAAGTTTGAGAACCACTAAGCTACAACTTGGGAAAAAATTAAATTAGATACCTATGTTATACCAACACTTGTGATGGTTTTCTTTATTTAACTTTTTAAACATTTGTTCTTAAACTTTTGTTCAATCTGGAGTTTATTTTGGTAAATGATGTGGTACAAGATTCTAGTTGTATTTTTTCCTGATGAGTTTTATACTTTCTCAATGTCCTCACTGGAGGTAGTGTCAACATCAGGATGGATATATCTACTCTTACTGCCCTTCTTCAAAACTTCCTTGGCACTTGAGCCTTCATTTTTCCTGACAGACTTTATATATGTGCACACATGCACATACACACTGAGACATGTAACTATCTATTTCTATGTCTCCTAAACACCATGAGTTCATGCTGAAACCTCCAATTCTAATTCAACTCCACAGGGTTTTTCCTAACCTCCCTCCATTCCATATGAGAACCCTGGCTCTTATCGTGTTTGTAATTACTCATTTCCTCAACTCTACAATGCATAAGAGGTGCTTTGAGAATTGCCATACCCATACCACTACGGTAAATGGAGTAGACTTTGAAAAGCTTCTTGTTTATGCTCTCCATTTTCTCTTTTCTGTCCCAAGTGCGTATCCCCGATTTAAAAGAGAGAGAGAGAGAGAGAGAGAGAGAGAGATAGAGAGAGAGAGAGAGCGCGCGTGCACACAGTTATTTATTTATTTAAAACTCTTATAAGCAGAGAGTTGTTACGGTGCTTTGCTCTCCAAGAACAGATAGGCCAGTCACGAGGAGAGCACCACCGTCCCCCGCTTCCATAAGGATGGAGTGTTCTGGTGGGTGGGCTGCAAGCCTGGAGGAGGCATGCCTGACAGACAGTGCATGCATTTATTTTAAAGTAAACACAATGCTGTTTTACCAGTTTTCCAATGGCAAGATAAATAAAACTATTGATCTTTGGAACTGGAGTCAGAGGGAGAAGAGGGAACGTGAAAAAAAATAGATTTACAGTTAAAACACTTTTAAATTTAAATATGAAAAATTGTTTACAGTTTCTTCAGTTAAGGAGGAGGTGGGAAAAAATGAAAGGAATAGTCCTGTAAGCTGGTAGGAAAATATTATTTAGGACAGAGCTATAAACTCCAATGCCTTGAATAGGCTTGATGGTAGATTTAAATGATGAGACCAGTTCTGCATAGCCAATTAGTTATTTTTATGAACCTAGTAAAATGCAAAAATCTAGTTTTTTTCAGTCTTATGGAATGCTCATAGGAAATTTCTGAGTTTTCTCAGAATTGAAAATTGAAAATATTAATATTTTTTCTGATTATAACAGTAACATATGTTCCTAAAACTGAAAATATTATTGCTACTTTTTCTGATTATAATTATTTTATGCTTATTGAAAAAAGACAAAAAATATTCTGAGTGCTTGGTTGACGTCATGACGTGTGTGTGTGTGTGTGTGTGTGTATACACATATAAACTTATTCAATATTCCTGCATACCTATGAGATAGTTTATATCACCATCTCCTTTGCCGAGGAAGTGCTGGCAGATGTTATATAAGTTGCCCGCAGACACGCAGTAGCTGATGGCAGAGTTGGGATTTATCCAGGCCTTTTGGTCCTAGAGCTTTTGCCTGTAACCTCTACATATATCACTTTCTAATGGCGAAGGCTTAAAATCACTTGGAATTCTGTTGTTCAGAGGTAACTCTGTTAATATTTTGTTATATATCCACTAAGCTTCTTTTTTTTTTTGGTATGTAAGTTATATATGTATGTATGTGGGTATATATAACTTTTCCCCGAAAAACTCACTTGCTTTTTTTACCTAATTTTTTCCACCTAAATAAAGGTAGATAATTTTTAATGGCTACAGTAGTTTTGTTTTGTTTTGTTTGCTATGAATGCACCATAGTTTAACCAATCTTTTATTGTTGGCCATTTCTATTTTTTATTCTTATTACATTTATCAGGGTAATATTGGTTAATAACGTTTTATAAGTTTCAGGTGTACTGTTTTGTAATATTTCATCTGTATATTGCATTGTGTGCTCACCACCCAAAGTCTAGTCTCCTTCCGTCACCATACATTTGATTCTCTTTACCCTCTTCATCCTCCCCCATTCTCTGGTAACTCCTCTGGTAACTACCATACTGTCGTCTGTTCTATGAGGTCATTTGTTTTGTTTGTTCATTTATTGCTTTCTGTTTTATATCCCATATATGAGTGAAATCATATGGTTCTTGTCTTTTTCTGTCTGGCTTATTTTACTTAGCTTGATAGTCTCAAGATTCATCCATGTTGTGGCAAATAGCAATATTTTTTTTTATGTCTGAAAAGTATTCCATTGTATATATGTACCATATCTTTAACAGTTGTTTCCATGTCTTGGCTATTGTGAATAATGCTGCAGTGAACATAGTGGTACATATATCTTTATGAATAAATGTTTTCAAATTTTTTGGGTAGATACCCAGGAGAGAAATTGCTGAATTATATGGTAATTCTATTCTTAATTTTTGAGGAAATTCCATACTGTTTTCCATCGCAGTGGCACCAACTTACAGTCCAACCAGCAGTGTGCGAGGGTTCCCTTTTTTCCACATCCTAACACTTGTTATTTCTTGTCTTATTGAAAATAGCCATTCAGACAGGTGCAAGGTGATATCTCATTGTGGTTTTGATTTGTGTTTTCCTCATAAATAACTAGTGAGGTTGAGCATCTTTTTATATATCTGTTGACCATTTGTATGTTTTCTTGGGAAAAGTTTCTGTTCAGATCCTCTACCCATTTTTAAATTGGCTAGTTTGTTTTTTGTTGTTGAGATGTGTGAGTTCTATATATATTTGGATATTAGCCCCTTATGGTATGTATTATTTACAAATATCTTCTCCTATTTATTTGGTTGCTTTTTGTTTTGTTATGGTTTCTTTTACTGTGCAGAAGCTTTTTGGTTTGACTAGTTTAACCATTCATTTATTTTTGCTTTTCCTTCCCTTGCCTTTGGAGTCAAGCTTACAAAAACCCTTCTGAGACCAAAGGGCATAGTCTATAAGCAAGACTTTTTGGTAAATTCTTGTATTATATTTTTGTGCTCTTCTTAAGGTAATAAATTTTTAGGTTTGCAATTTCTGGGTGAAAAGGCAGGTGCCTGTGGGCTGGGTCTGCTGCAAAGACTGGTGTCGCTGGTTCCCTTATGTTTAGTGGCACTGGGTATTGTCAATCTTGTAACCTCTGATGTTCTGTTCAGAGGTGAAAGTAATTTATGTTGTTTTAATTTTCATCTCTTTTCTCCTCTTTATTTCCTCTTGGGGAACTTTAAAGTAGCCTTTTGCCCTCACTGCCTGGTGGCAGTTTCTTGTACCAAGGTCACCAGTCACCTTCATGTTGCTAAATCCAATGGTTAATTCTCATCCTCAACTCACTTGCCTTAGAGATTGGATGCAACAAATTGATCTGTCTCTGACAGACTGTTTTTACTTGGTTTTTAGGCCACCACACTGTACTGGTTCTCTGTCTATCTTTATAGTCACTCTTTTCCTTTCTTTCTTTTTTTTCCCCTTGTGGTCACTCTGTTAATTTCCTCTGCTGATTTCCTCTTTGCTAGTCTGGAAACACTGGCATGCCCCAAGATGGCTTAGTCCTGCATCCACTTGTTCATTTACACCCCTTCCTTTCATGATATAATCTAGCTTCATACTCTTAAAATTGGTTTGTACACCTCTGCCTTGCAGCCAGGGCCTCCCACTGGCTTCTTACTTTTGAGGCAATGGCAATCCTCTGTTGCTCAGACTAAGAACCTTTGTGTTCTCCTTGACATCACTTTTTTTCTGTTACAACCCACATTCAGTCTGTCAGCAAGCCCTACCCACATTACCTTTAAGATATGTTTGAGGATATGATCTGCCCATTTCTCACCATGAATGTGGCATATAAAAGTCACCATCACTTCTCATCTGCTAGGAGGCAAAATCTCCTTAAATGGTCTCCATGCGTCTGCCTTTGTCTTGCTACAGTATATTTTTGAACTAGCAGCCAGAATAGTACAAACTGTAAGTCAGGTTATATCACTCCTCCAGTCGACTCAGAGTAAACACTAACATCCTTCTCTACTGTGCCTTCTCTACTGTGTCACTGTTCTGTAACCTCGTCTTAACCTATTCCTTCCCTCTCCAGACCCCCTTCCAGCTGAGAGATCTCCTTATTGTGCTTCCATATGCTGCTGCTCTTGCCTCATGGCCTTTGCACTGGCCTTACCTCCTTCCTGAAATACTCTTCCCCATGCATTCCCATGGCTCGCTCCCTCACTTCCTTCTTGTCCACCCAAATGTCACGTCCATTGTCACGTCCATTGGTGAGGCTTTCCCTGGCCTGACTGTCTATTTAAAAAATGTGTAATTCAATGATTTTTAAAAAAATTTACTGGGTTATGCAACATCACCATTCACTTTTCTGTCACCCCAGTAAGATCCCTCAGGCCCATTTATAGTTCATTCCCATTCCTATCCCCCAGCCTCTGGCAATGACTAGTCTGCCCTCTGTCTCTGTAGATTTGCCTTTTCTGGACATTTCATACAAATGGAATCATATAATATATGGCCTTGAACAAACTATCTTAATTGTGACTTCTCTCTATTCAACATTTCTTATTTCCTTTCCTTGCTTTATTTTCTTTTTAGCAATATCCCCATATAATATTATATATTATTTGTTTATTTCACTTAATATATTCTGTTTGTTTATCTCGCGTATTATTTTCTATAATGAGAATGTAAGGTCTATTGGGGCAGACATTTTTTTGATTTTTATTTACTCCTGTGCATCCCTCTACTCCTGTGCCTAGAACACAAAGAAGACACTAATACACACAGTATGTTATATATTTATATATATTATATTGAATTAGATTAGTGATGATGAATGCCTTTTCTTGTGACTTAGGTTTTTATGGCCAGTGTTGTGGTTCATCTATAAGGCAGAGGTGTGACCAGGGTAGTGCTGAGTTGCCACCCTGGGGAGCCATTGCACTGAGTCTGTCCCAGCCTCCAAATGTAAGCCTTTGTTTCCTTTTGCCCTATCCAGTCTCAGTTATTTCAGTGACTACTGTTTTCTTGATTGGCACCAGATGCCAGGCGTTGGGATTTTAAACTGTCTTTAATAGTCTCTGAAAAGCTCTCTGTATGTTGCTTTCCATCATCCTGCACCTCAGGCAGATATGGCCAAGCCAGAACCTCAAGGAATTCCTGAAGAAGCCAAAAGCCACCCCCTTTCTCATCCCCACACCATCAGCTTCTCAAAGTTACAGCCGGACCCAGTTCATGGCTTTGGTGTCAGTGGAGACCTGTTTGAAAGAAAAGGTCCTTTTAGCCAGGAGTCTCAAAAATAAACAAATAGGCCCCTGCAACGAATGTTAAAACAGACCTCCCTTCTATGTCACCAGCTGAGAGGCTGCTCTGTGAAAACTCACTTGAAGAAAGAAGAAAAGCTTTCTGTCAGAAATCTCTTACCCTGTATGTGGCTGCCTCCATGTCGCCTGGGGTTTACTTGCTGCCTCTAGAGTCTTCCGTACAGGTATTGGCTTTGGGTGGGAATCCATCAGCCTCATAGGAACCCATATTTGAGCCAAGAGTGGTTCCACTCCTCCGAACATGAATGTATTCCAAGGCTGTTCTCCTTTTTCTAGAGGTATATTGTGACATTTTGCATTTTAGTCCATAGTAGGTGGTCAAGATATCTTCCCCCTCTTTTTTTCCTTTTTAGATGTAAGAATTTCTCAATGTTGGACCAGGGTTTCATGTGAGAGGAACTTCTTGTTTTCTCTATAGGGCATTATAATAGGGTTGGGAGGCCTGCCTGGAGCAGGGGAAGGGTGTGAAGTTTTTTGATCACACAGTAGATGCCTGTGAGCACCGGGCAAGATGCTGAGATGTGGTGGTATCATGGCCAATGGGCCTGGAATTTAGTATCTAGAGAGGAAAACTGACAGACATAAACAGATAACTGGTGAAGACTGTTCCAGTTGTGACAGATATGACGAAGGAAAGTGCAGGGCGCTCTGTGATTGCATGGCTGGGGACTTAACCTAGCCTGGGGTGGGGCAGATGTTAAGGAAAGTTTGCTTGAGGAAGTGACACCAGGACTCCAGAAGGAGGAGATGGGATTGGCCAGGCCAAGAGGAGAAACGCGTTCCAAGGTGAGGGAACAGCATGTGGGAAGCTTTGAGGCAGGAATGAACTTGGTGCCATCAGGTTACACAGAGAAGGCCCTTGGGCCAGCTGGACCTGCATAGCGAGAGGCTGCTCAGGGTGATGACCATAAGTGGCAGGGAGGAGGCGCTCGAGCAGCGTTGTCCAATAGAGAGAACGTGAGCCATGTAGGTGATTTCAGATTTTCTAGTAGCCACATTTAAAGAGCAAAACCTAAAACAGGTAAAATTAATTTTAATAATAGATTTCATTTAGTCCAACATATCTAAAATGCAGTTATTTTAATATATAATCAATGTGAAGAAAACTTTTAATGAGATGAGATACTTTACTTTTTTTTTTTTTTTTGGGTATCAGGTTTTTAAAAACCCAGTGTGTTACTGACACAGTATATCTATCTACATTCAGACTGGCCACATTCGTAGTGCTCAGTGGCTATGTGTAGCGTTTGGCCCCAGCAATGGACAGTGAAGAGCTAGAGGTTAAGTTACTAAAGGAAGACTTGGGAAACTTTTCTTCCAAATCAAGTTATTGTTAGTGTAGGGCTGTACCATTTGTACATCTCTAGAACCTTCTTCCATTTCCCTTAAGCCTGTCCCACAGAGGTGTCATGCTACTTGCACTGTTTCTAATCAGCCACAATAGTATTCAGCTTCTAAGCTGACAGCTGTTATAAGCATGGAATGGTGGCCTTGCACAGAGCCCAGAATTGATGATAGGAAAATGAGACTGTTGCCTGGATATGAGCTGTTTCCTTCTCCTTGCCCTCTCCCTCCCCAAAATAACCCTGAAACATTTTGTCTGTTGTTTGGGCCTCTGCTTTGCGCCAGTTATTTGAGAGTGGCTCCCACCTGATTGCCCATTCCAGTCTCCCAGGTTCCCCCAGGGGAGACTCTGTGGCTGCTGGAATCGTATTAGGATCAAACCTCATTTATCTCATCTGAGTGTTTTATTTTCCCTTTTCCTTTGGTCTTCTAGGAGTGTTTTTCTAAGAGTAGAAGACTTGTTCTTGTAGGAGAGTTAGTATGTTGGGAGGGAAAGTGATGGTGGACCAGAGTACGAATGCCACAATTACACGAGCAGTGCACTTAGTGCCACTTTTAGGTACACAATGGGGATTTTCAGTATCAGGCCCAACCTGGGGAATGCAGTTTATTACGTGCAGGATAGCAAGGCACATATTTCTCAATATGATGTCTGTGTCTTTTCTTTCTCCCCCTGCTTAATTAATGTTTATTTGCACATGTATTAATGAATTCATTCTCTTCAATAGGGTACATTACAGTAAAGACTGAATTTACCTTAAACGTACCCCTCTCTCATGCCCTCTTCAATGGATAATTACTTCTGTATACATTTTAAGAGATTCATGGAATACATTAAATGAAAAATTAAAGGGCACAACTTTCAGTTTTAGAATGAAGCCAGTTCGGCACATGTAGTTTATGTGTGTTTGTGGTAGTGTTTGCAGGTATGATGACTTCCTACAAAGTTGTCCACAGTGAGTTATGTCATGGGGAAGGGATTTGGTGTGTGCGTGGGGAAGATGTCATATTTTACCTTTCTATGTTATAATGAACATGTTATTTAAAAAAAAAATTAAGTTAATATTAATTTTTGTGAAGATAATATTAAAAAATGGGAAAAATTTTAAATTTTTTATTATGGGAAATTTCAAACATAAATAAAAGTAGAGAGAATAGTATAATGAACCATCCTATAATGAACCACTACACACTTTCAACAATGATGAGCACTTGTCCAGTTGTCTTTCCTCTTTAACTCCCATTTTTTTGAAGTGTATTTGAAAACAGATCTTAGACATCATGTCATTTCACTGCAAACCCTTCTGTATACATCTAACTAATCTGGAAATTAAGAAAAAAAATGTATCCACTATACAGATGATGGGAAAAAAAAACCCTTTATTTTATAATCTTACTCTTTAAACATACTGTTATTTTTCCTGGTTCATTTATTTATTTGCCTTGTGAAATGTTTTTACAGGGTTTTAATAATAAGGTGCATCCTATAGCTTCATGTTTTCTTTTTTTATCTTAACATTGTAGTATGAATAATTTTCCATATTGTCGTATACTCATTATAATCATTAGTCCAAGTCTTAATTGTGGCATAATATTTCAGTCTTCTGAAATTGTAATTTTAAAAAGCCATTTTTTTAAAATGGGAATTTTTAAAAAGCAGTATCTTAGCCATAAAAATTCTTTCCTAGTTGAGCTTCTACATTTTCCCATTCAAAGACCACTTAAAAGGAGAGTAGTTCCTTAAAAGCCTGCCCCTGTGAGCAGGCCCTGATCCCGTGAAAGAGGGAGTGGTAGCTGGTCGTTAGGCTCCCCAAGGGCATGGAGAATGGATGAGCTGTTAGAGCAAGCGGCCTGCCTAGGAATAACTGTTAATGGGTGGTGAGGACTTTCCATCTCCTTGGGGAAGAGGAGCTCTGTCGACAAGGCAGCTGTAAGTGATGTGAACTGACAGTTTATTCCAAAGACTTAACTTTCTCAGATCTATATTTATTTCCCCTACATTACTTTAAATTAAAAAAAAAATATGCTAGGGCTTGACAGACTTGAGATTTACCAAGACAGATGAGGTCTTTCGTACCTTGCATTAAAGGGACCCTCCATTGGTTCAAGAGAGACTCTGTCTATAATGTACCTTATTAGAGGATGACTTTGATGAATAGCCAGTTCTGAAGTGTGCAGGCACGTGCATTTTTTTTTTTTCATAAGTAAAGAAATACATGTGTAGCCGTATGGGCTTTGGCCATAGATCACAGGGACCCTGAATCAAGAGAAATAAGGACAATTATGATTGATGGATCTGTCATGTACCGAAATGAAATGCATGTGCCCAATCTCTCCTCTCTCTTTCCTGTGGTAGGAGAGAAGTTGTCCTCCTTCCTCCTGTAGGCTCTATCCATGCTTTGGAGCCCACCTTTTTCTGCCTTTTCAGAAATCCTTCCTGATTTTCCTTCTACCTCTCTGACTGTTCTTCTCTGTCTTCTTTGCAAGGTCATCTTCATCTGTTTGCCTATTAACTGTGAGAGTTTCCTACTATTCCATCTTCTTCAGTAATCCCATTCCCACTATACTTCCACTTTGTGAATAACCACCATGTGCAGGTGAGACAGATTTGAAACTCCAGCCTAGATATTTCCTGTGAGCTCCAGATCCCAAACCTGATTACTGCCTTGCTGTCTCCTCATGGATATGTTAGAAATCCCTCAAAATCAGCATGTCCGAATCTGAACTTATTTATCACCTCTTCCCCACACTTGGTCCTCTTGCAGTATTTCATATTTCAATGTATAGATCCTCCATTTTTCCAGTTGAGTAAGTTAGAAACCCAGGATTCATCTTTGATACCTTCACCTCTCTTGCCCATCCTTTTTGCTGATCTATTTTCAGGTTTTCTTGTTTTTTACTTTTGCAAGTCTGCCCACTTTTTTCATTTCTATCTCTGCCGTTCTCATCCTTTTCCTTGGCTTCCTGTCTGCTCTGTCTGAATCTACCCTTACTCTTGTCCAGTCTGTTTTCTACCCAAAGTAGATCTTTTCACACTTTGATTAAAAACTGGAATTACCATGGTGCTTCTCTTAGGACAGGAAAAAACTTCAACATAGCGGGCCCACAAGGCATTATGATATCTGTCCACTGTGTATCCAATTTGGATCACATTCCTTTTCAGCCCCATTCATCTCTGTTCAGTTTCCTGAAAGTATCTAGCTCATTATGCCACAGGGCCTTTGCACATGTTATTTCCTCTGCCTGGAATGGTCTTCCTCCCCGACCCACCCCAACCTGCTAGTTTTCTGCCTGAAACTGAAGATCCCAGCTGAGGAGTCAGTTCCTCAGGGAACTTTTCCTGATGCTATGACCAGGCCTAATATCCAGCTGCTCATGGGACCATAGATCTCTTATATGAAATCTGTTTCACAGTTGCAACTTTACATTTCTCTGTAGGGTGATTTAGTTACTTCTTTTTCTTCCACTGACGTGAGGTTCTTAAAAGCAGAGACTCTCTATTTTCATTCTTCATTATAACCCAGCTTCTAGCACAGTGTCAGGCGGATAGTGTGTACTCAGAAAATGTTTCTTGAATGAATGAACAAGAAAGAAAAAGAAAAGTTTACAAAGTGTCTTTTTGAGTGAAGATATCTTCTCTGGAGGAGTTAATGGAACCTCCAGTAGACCAAAACTTTAATTCAGAGATGATGAAGGGGGACCCCAACAGCAGCACAAGAAAAAGCATCAAGGCCAAGGTAGACTCTTCCTTACACCCTGTGTTCTGGGAGGACCCTGCCAAGGTGTGAATGATGGGGGCCTTAGGGGAAGTGGGGTGAAGCAGAGTCAACATTGGTACCCCAACAAATATTCCAGTGTTTATAACCTGATGCTAGTTTGGTAGACAAGACTTTCTCTTGTTAGGCTCTGGGTAAGGTTGGAAGCCAAAGAAACATCATAACAGTAAATCCTGGAAGCCTCTGGCTTCCTTTACTGCGAAGAGAATGTGAAAGAGCTTTCTTTTTAAGCCTGGGGTAGACTCCAGCCCGTGTGTGTCTGAGTTATAGAGAACGGGGGAATGGAAAAGAAACTGTTTACTCTCTGCCCTTCTGGAATTTCCTCCGTTCAGTTCTTCTGTGCACCAGTGTTTCACAGTTATGTGTAGAATGAACACCGACCTGTTAATGAATGCCCTGCTTATTTTCACTTTCTTTTGATGGGCCTATGGGATTGTGGACAGAGGGAGGCAGGAAGGAGGTTTGTTGAGCAGTTCTGTTAAAGCCAAATCAATCACATCTTCATTGGGCTTCCAAGACTTTTGATCCAACAGTACTTGGTCTTCTTTAAAAGTGTCCTATTTTTGTGTCTTGTGTGCTTTTTCTCAAATTTCCAGATAAATCCTTACATTTATATTTTGAGTTAGGAAGAAAAAAATGATCTTTCCTTTTAAAAGATATAAGTATGTACATGCACGTACCATTTGTTGGTATGAGAAGTACAAGGGACAGTGATGATAAAAGATTCTGAAGTGGAAAGTTCTTTCATAGACTACCGTGAAACCGTCAGGCAGGCGTTCTGGCTTTTGTAACTGAAGTGCATTATGTGGTGTGGTTTGCCAGTTACAGTTTACATAGTTTTTCCTTTTGTTAGAGTAAGGAAGGGGATGTCCGTGTCCCATTTATCTCTATGTATTAGTACCATACACAAAAAACGTAAAAAAAGTGTCCAAGGCAAGGAAGGGAAAAAGTAACTCTTAGAAAAATATTGCTTACCCTGTTACACATAACAGCTCTTCCCAATAGGAAATTATTAACCTGAAGCCACTTGAAATTTGGAGGCTTTAAAATAAGGAAAAGTAAGAGTAGGGGGTATGCTGTAAGCATCTTGACTGGTATATTTTCTATCTTTTTTGTATTTCAGATTGTATATATAATGTTGAATTCTCATAAATTTTTTTAGTTAGTTTGCAGTCAGTGTTTGTGCCTGGGATGTGCTGGCTTGGAAAAAATTTTAGAAACTGTCAAGTATTCAAAAAAGTGGAAAGAACAGTTTGTGGATCCCAGTGTGCCCACCACCCCGCTCCATAGCCATAAAAGAAATGGCCATTCCTGTTTCATCGGAGTTATTTTTACGTAAATCCCAGACACATATCATCTACAAATATTTCAGTATGTATTTCTAAAAGAGAAGGACTCTTAAAAACCATAACCATAATATTAATTTCATACCTAAAAAACTTAATGGTAATTATTTTAATATCAAATATTCAGTCAGTTTTTACATTTCCTCAGGTGTCTGATAGTTTGTTTCTGTTCACCACTGGTTTGTTTGAATCAGGATCCAAACAAGATAGATGTGTCTCTGAAGGCTCTTTTAACTGATGGGTTCTCCTTCCTCTTTTTATCCCTTGAAATTCATTATTGGAGAAACTGGGCAATATGTCTTGTAGTTTCCTACATATTGGGTTTTGCTGAATTGTTTAACATGTTCCTCTGTCCCTCTGTGTTTTCTGTAAACTCATTGGTAGACTTGGAGGTTTCATCTGATTTGGGTTCTTTTTTTTTTCCTTTTTGATGAGGTGATGTATGCTTCTCTCAGGAAGCACCTAATGTCTGCTTGTCTCTCTTTGTATGCCACCCTTTGGAGGGATCTCCTGGCACAGTTCTTGAGAATTTCGAAAATCATTTTCTCTAGGTTCTATTACCCAGCCTACTGCTGTCAGCTGACCTCCATAAAGCAGCACTATAAAGTATTGGTAACTAGTGGGTACTTAGAACAAAAGGGCACATAACCGAAGAAGTGTGTTAGCTGATTGCTGAAGTTAGCATGAGCTCAGGACTTTGGCTTTCTTGGTGGAACTAAAATCTCTTGCCAGAGGAATATTTTCATTATATATGTTCCACTTGGTTGTAATTGAATCTGACTTCCTCCAGCCATGCTCTAAGTTGGTGCTTTTTTCAGCTCCTGCCTTTCATTTGCCTTAAGCTTTGATTCCAAGAGACTGGTGGGCCTGTGGCTGATGTGCTTGGGAAGGTGTGGGGGGGGAGGCGGGTCATGGCTCTTTCCTAATACGTGTTATGGAGGAGGCCACAATAGAGTCTCCCTTAAGCACTGTGTTCCTGGAAGACGCTGCCATTGCCTTGGCGCTAGCCACCGTCTATGCCTGCCTGGAATGTTGCGGTGTTCTCCTACCTGGTCTTGTCTGCTTCAGCCCATTTTCCTCCTGTAGCTGGAGTGATTGTTTTACAACTTGAGTCATGTTCCTTCCTTGCTCTAAACCTTTTAATGGCCCCAATCTCACAAAGATTGCATGCCAGAGACCTTGTTAGGGCCCAAAGGCCTTCCGTGTGGGCTCTGGTTACTGACTTCCCTCATCTGCGTCTCTCTTCCCTCATCCCCTCCAGCCACAAAGGCCTCCCAGCCATTCCTCAGACCTGCTCGACTTGCTCACACCTGGGGCCCCTGTGCTTCCTTCTCTCTCTGCCTAGAATATTCTTCTTCCAGATACCTACATGGCTTCCCTGCCTCACCCTTCTTTAAATCTTTGCTGAGTTGTCATCTTCCCAGGGAGACTTTCTCACTGCCCCAAATCCTCTTCCCACCTCTAGCACTTTTCATCCCTTTGCCTTGTTTCATTTTTTTTTTTTATTGCATTTGCCACCTTCTAACAGATTATGCAGTTTACTTAAAAAAGCATTATTTATTTTTTGTTCCTCTCACCTAGAATAGAAACACCCAGGAGCATAGGTTTTTGTCTGTTTTGTTCTTGTGGAATCTGTGACTAGAATTGTTGGTGCTCAATACACATATGTGAACTACAGGACTACAGACAAGAGCAGGGCTCGACGAGGTTGACAGTAGCTGGTGAGCTTCTTGTGCTAAATCTAATTCTAGTTATGGAAGTCAACCTACTATACCCATTTTTTCCCACTAGTTTCTTGATTTTTGAGCAGTGCCTCAAAAGGCAATAGGAAGACATACTTGAAGAGAAAGGCCCTTTGTAGAGTCATCAGCAGCGTGGTTGTAGTGAAACCTGAGGGCCCCAGAGGCGAGGTGGCTAATGCTGCTATTTATAGGTAAGAGTTCAGCATATGTTTTCCAGCCACACTTACTCCTTTCAGCCTCCCCTGTAAGCTCAAGTCTGTCACTCAATTAGCTAATGGTTTCTTTACTCCCATTATGCATTGTAGGGCTCCCCTGGCTCAGCTATTTTTTTTTTGAAGAGAATAATGGGTGTTCTGTTCTCAGAGGTTTAATTTTTTAATAGCTGTGCCAATTAAAAAAAAAAACAAAAACCTTTTTTTCAACTTTTTATTATGAAATTTTCAAACGTACAAAAGAATGGAAAGAGTAACACAATGAACACCCAGATGCCCTCCACTTAGATTCAACCCTTGTTAACATTTTGCTGCATTTAACTTAAACATGCAAGCCTATGAGTATGCGTGTTTTTTTTCCTGAACCATTTGAAGGTAAACTGCAGATATGACACTTTAATCCTTAAAACATCAGCCTGTTCTCCTGTAAAAACCACATGAGACTAAGCGCAGATATCTCTTGTGCCTCCCAAGAATGAGAACATTTATATATAAAACCATGGTACCATTACTGAACCTAAGAAAATTAAATTTCAGATATCATTTAATATCTAGTCCAAATGCAGATTTCTCCAATTGTCCCAAGAATATTTTTTTCAAACCAATGTTTAGTTAAAATTCATGCATAGCATTTGGGTTATGTTTCTTTAAATCTGGAAGAATCTCCTTTCTGCCACCCATTTCTAAAAAAAGAAATTTGTATTTAATAGCACTGACTTTTGGAAGAGTCCAGGACAGTTACTGTATAGATGTTCCATATGTTTATTCTTCTAATTGCTTCCTATGGTATCATTGAAATTGTTTCTCTTTCACCTAATTTCATGTAAACTGGGAAGGAGGTTTAGAAGCTTGAGTGGATTTAGGCTAAAGGCATTTGACAAGAACACTTTAAAAGTGGTGTATACTTCATAGTGCAGCACAACAGGAAACGTGGGTGTCAGGTTGTCTTGCTTTAGAGACACTCAGTTTGATCACCTGGTTTGGATAATGATGGCAGAAATTCCTCTGATTCTCTCTTTTTCGGTAAATAGAACAGTGGAGGGTTATGGTCTCAAAAGTTTAAAGAAAGACCTCTTCCTTCACTGGTTCTTTTTGAAGGTTCATTGTGTCTCAAAGAGTTTCCAGGTAACTTGTGAACCTCTGAGTATATAAATGGTTCATTCTTGTGATGGTTTTGTGATGGTAGCTTTCCTCAGAAGATTATGTGGTGTTTGTTGCCACAACCTGAAAAAGGCTTGGAAAGATTAAAAGAAGAGTGACTATACAGTGAACAATTTAGACCAGGAGAAATCGGGACTCCTCAGCCTAGAAGCAGGAAAGTCAACAGGAAGATAATAAAAATGACAGCTTATTAGGAGTTTACTGGATGCTGTTTAATTCTTTACTAGTGACCTCTGCAAAATATACTCTTACTGCTCCCTGTTTTACGGAGTGGCGAATGGTCATGTTAAGTAATTTGTGTAATACTGCATGGCTACTAGGCAGTTGAACTGAGATTTGAACCCAGTCTGCCTGACTGGTACCTGCCCTAAACATCTGCGCTGTAATAATGCTAGCTAGGGTCTTAGGCACTGGATCTTGCCATAATAGAGTAGGGAGACACTCCTTGATTTTTCTTTCTTTAAACAGTAATAAACATTATCTCATGGTTTCAGTGGACAAGGATTTGGGAGTAGCTTAGCTAGGCAGTCAGGTCTAGGATCTCTTGTGAAGTTGCAGTTGATATATTGGTGGGGTCACAGTCATCTGAAGGCTAGACTGGAGCTGGTGGCTTCACATCCTAGGTGATTTTTTGCTTGGCTAGCAAGGGTCCTGGTGGTCATAAGGCCTCTGTTTCCCTCCCCCTGCCCCCACTGCTAGGCTTTTGAAGGAACTTATAGAAATAAAATAGTGTTATTTTATATAACTATTTGAAACTTACCAAGTCCCTCGGTGAAACTGACTGAAAATAGCAATGGACTCAAAAGGATTTGGAGAATTCCGTTGCAAGGAAGAGAGGTTAAGGGAAGGTAGAGATGCTTAGGAGAACTTGAACACCTGAAGGGCTACCAGTTTCTACTTTATTATATGAGAGCCTCGAATTGATCCAGACTTTTATTTGCTGAGTTCTTAAAGGGGCATGCCTGTTTCTTAGAGAGATTTGGGGTAGGCTTTTTAGTGGAGGGAGGTTGTTTCTAGGTTGTTTCTAAGTACTCATGGAGATAATTATTTATACATACCCTGTCTTATTCTAAAAAACCAGTGAGTAGCTTATAATAATACATTAGTAACTATGAAATAAAATTAGTGGGTGGTGAGTGGGGAGGGAGCTTGGAGTACATGTCACTTTCCTGGTCTGGCTTTGTAAGATATGGGGAGGCATAGAAGGACTACACACCCTTTGGAAATCATCATAAACGCTGCTCTCTCTTGGTAATTATTGAATGGCCCTGAATTGGAGTCTATAAATCCTGGTGTTCAGTACTGGATGGAAGCTGTTCGATGTGGCCAAGCTTTGTGGTGGGGGTCGGAGTTGTGTTTGTGGTGGTTTCCAGCTCACCTAGGGTTTGGGCTTCTGCCTTGTGCCAGTTGTTTTTCTGCTGTGGTTTCCCAGCTCTTCTTGTTTGCCCACAGGGTCAACTTTACCTAGTGTTCTGGGGGTTGAGTGACTCTGAGCTGCCTTCTCACCTCATAGAGCTAGGTGTTGATGGGTCTCTTCTTGCAGGACCAATCCAGGGCCTGTGACTATGGGGCTGATTTGCTTGTATTGAACTTTTATTGTTTAATTTTTTTTTTCTTATTTCAAAGTGAAACGTCTTCAGGAATGAAAGTTAAAAAAAAAAAACAATCTTTAACATAAATAAGATAATAATAAGCTCCTGCAATCCTTCATTTAGAGATGACTCCTGATGACATTTCCTTAGGGTCTCCTGACCTGTTTCTCTCTCTCTCTCTCTTTTTTTTTTTTTGCACTGTTCTTTTTATGGGTAGAGGGATGCTGCTTGTAACTACTTTCTTTCTGTGTATGCCATCAGTATGTCTACTCATATCTTATGGTTCTATAAGTATAAGCAAACAAATAAGTAAGTAATGTAGAAACTATGTAGCTAACCTAATAATCTAAAATGTTTAAAAAAGAAAGAATATAGCCTTTTCCACAAGCCTCCTACAGCAGTGATGACAGACATATTCCTTCCCATTCTATTTTTCATGCCACAAAACAGATTTGAATATGCAGAAAAATGTTGACAGGGAAGCCAGAGTAAGTGAAGTGGGAGCTTGTAACTTAGAGAATCTTGGGTACATTTGCTTTCTTCCATCCTTGTTGCCTTTTGTGTTCAACAGTGGAGAACACGCAGCTGACCCTGAACCTGCAGACAGAGAACAAAGGTGGTGTTGTCTCAGGCGGTGAGCTGACTATTTTCCTGGATGGGCCGACTGTTGATCTGGGAAGTGTGCCTAATGGCAGTGCTGTGACAGATGGTGAGTGCTGCCTTGCTCCCCAGGGGTGGGGTGGGGGGTTGGAAGAAGTACCGAGAGCTTGGTTCTCTACCAGGTACCTAGGTCTGGATATGGCTCAGCCAACCCTGGCCTATAGCTAGCCCTGATTCTTCTTAGCATGATCAAAATCATGACATGATTTTTAAAGGATAGTTTTCTTATATAGGACCAAAATAAATGTCAAGTCTTTGTTATTGTTTGGTTTGAGAGAGAAAAACATCTTTTCATTCTATGTGGACTTTATTTTTTAATCAGTGTTATTTGGGCACATTTTTCTTCTTCCCAACACAATTAACTTTACTGGGAAGGTTGAGGGTTCCTTTTATGAAATGGTTTTGATGGGGAAAGGGGACTCTATGTCTTAGAGATTCGCATTAGCAAAATATAGACAGAAGCAGGGAATTTGGAGAGCGTCTCCCACTCTGCCCTGAATGTGGGCAGTTCGTTTCTTTTGATCTAGTCTGAAATTAGTCACCTTTGTATCTAGCAGGAAATTATTTAATGAAGTCTGAGGTCTGAAATGTGTTGAGTTTCTCCATAATTTTTCTCATTAAATGTGATGTAACTATGGTACTTTCCAGGCCCCAAACAGGCTTTCTGTAGCTTCAAGGAGGTGAAAATTAAATTCTAATTCAAGAGCAGCTGGGCAGAATTTTGGTGATTGGTTCAGCCTCGACTTTGAAAGTCCTCCTTCAACTGGACTTTTGGTGCATGAAGAAAAACAGGGATCATTCATTCATTCAACACATATATCCATAATTAAGCACCTTGTATATACTACATCTTGGATCAGGTGCTAGCCAGATGGCAGGGGCAAAATTCACATTGTCTGTACTCCCAGGAGCTTATAATTTACTTGGTGGGGGCAGAGGATGCTAGACATCAAATGAGTAAATGCAGAAATAATCATATAACTATAATTGTGACAAAAACTATGAAGGAAAAGTAGTGGGTAGTATGAGTTTCTTATACTTTAGGGGGATCTCATCTAAATTGGGGGAGCAAGGATATTGAATGTCAACTCTAATTGAAAAATAAAAATAAATAAAAAAGAAAAACAAAAGAAAAAAATAGGGGCCAGGGAAAGTTTCTCTGAGCAAGCTGAGACCTGCCGAAGTAGGAAGAGTTGAGACAGGCCAAGGTGGCAGTGTGGGGTAAGGGGTGGCTGAGTAAGAGATAGAGGGTTCCCATGTGCAGAAGCTCTGAGGTAGGAGCAAGCTTGGCCTGTGGTGGAAATAGGGGTGGCCAGGGTGGCTGGACAGGGGGGAGCAAGAAGGAAAGGTGGGAGGTGAGGCTGCAGAGGCGGATTGGCTCCAATCACACAGACTCAAAGGCCTCGGTAAGATTTCGAGCCTCATCCTAAGAAGCAGAAAGCTGTTGATAGGTTTTTAGCAGAAGAATATCATTATTTGATTTTAACTAAATCTGATTTGGCTTTTTACAAGCTCTCTGGTTGTGACATGGAGAAATGCTGCAATTCCTTGCCCTCACTTTGCCTGGTCAGTGTCCGTTCTCTGTCTCATGTGGCATGGCCAAAGTTCATTTAATATGTAAGGCCATGAGCTTGTGAGTGCCGTAGATGCTTTTGAATGTCTTAGAGAAGAAGACCTGTTTTCTGGGTTTGGGCCCCTCTGTTCCATGGTCAGATCTCAGTCTGCTGTCCCTGTACCTTCTCATGTTGGCACCTGCAGCTTGCTAGACTCCCTGTATCTCATAGTGTTGGATAACAAATACATGGGTGAGCTTTGTTCCCATAGGCACATCTCAAACAAGGGTTGAGCTTCTCAATGTTTCTCTTTTTTTTTTTCATGACGGATTTCTTTTCTAGCATCACAGCCACCTTTGAGAGAATCTGGTGGGACAGCTGGCGCTTCAGAGAACCGACACCAGTCCCCTAGCACCAACTGCTTTGGTGGGAGATCCCGGTAAGACCCTCTTGTGGTTGAGGAGGAGCCAGAAAGATGCTTAGAGCTATGGAAATCACATTGGAAAGTGAAGGAAAGCAATTATGTTAGAAACTGGGGGAAATTTCCAGAGAGCTTATAACTGACTATTAAGGAGGCCCAGAGGGGAGTACAAAAACTCAGGATTCTCGGAAAGGTCAAGGGGTTGCTTGTCAAAGCTGGGGGACTGGCTCGGTTGGTTGTTTGGATAAGAGGGACTGTTGAACAGACGTGGCTGCTTTTCTACATATTAGGCTCAGTGGCCACAGTCATGCTTTCAGGATACACATAGAAATGCTTAGAGCAGTGGGTCTTTGTATGTGAAATTTTCTGTCTGTGTTTCTATTTGGGGGGTGATATCTGATTCCCTTTGGAATTAAGATCTCCCGTACTTAGAGACTGAGTTATGGTATACTTGTTACGCATATCACGAATGACTTAATTTTTTTAACTGACATTCCCTTGTATACCTGTGTTAATGGTACAGATTCATTTTCACAGCAGCCGAATTCTTAGGCAGGAGAATAGTTTTAAGAGTATTAGAGAAATGGGAAGGGGTTTGGGAACCTGTTTTTATTGTTTTTTACAATGTACAAAATCCCTAGGCATTTTAAAGAAAAGAATCATATGAAGGTATTTTGTAATCTTTATTATTTGCAGAGAGTAGGTGAGTAACTGCTAAAAATCTTCCCAAACAAATCCCAGGGAGTGGGGAATAATGCTTTGAGAAACAGAGTATGATTTCAGGCAGTATCCACAGCATCTGGAAAGATCCTTCTGAGGGCAGCTCTCTGGATTTGGTTTGAGGGTTTGTGAGGAGGTTTCAGTGCCAGTCAGGTGTCAGGAGCAAGAGAGAGTTGAATGTTTGTATCTTCTCTAGAGCATCAATAGAAGCAGAGATGCCATTTCCCTGTCCTTTTTTCTCGAAGCTTCTGCAAAGGTGTTATGTCACACTTTAAAGATCAGATGCCTATCTTTGTGACTCACTAGATGACTTACAAGTTGGGATGGTCAAATCTCATGGGTAAGGATCAACAATATAATTGGCAAATCTGTGTCCATAAAGAAATGATGGGCACCCAGAACTAGAGAAAACAGAACTCTTCAGTGGCGAGTAGCTGGTAGAGAGGAAGACTCAGCATTTCACTCTCCAAGAATGATGCCTTCTTTGCTTCGGTGCTAGTAACCACCATCTTGGCCTTTTAGCTGACTTGGAAAGTTTGTGTCCACACAACTGATATCACTTATTTTGGGGCTGGAAGACAGAGTCCAGCTCTTAACAAGTTTGGAGTTAAGTTCTTGCCCTATTTATTGCTCTCAGAACTTCTCTAGTTGATAGACCTTGAAATTCTTACACTGTATCTCAATAGCCCTTCTTTGTTCTTTGTATTGGGGATTGTTGACTGTTAAAACAGCAGCCAGACTTCAGTAGAAAATCAGATGCATTTTTGCTATAACATGAAGTAGACATTCAATGCTAGTTAATTATTGGTGGGCACGGTGCCTAGCAGCTATTTTAAGTGGTAGTCCTCTGTCTGCCTAGCTACTGCAGCATTTTTCACACGTGGGCTCTGAGTTTTCACAGGCCTCAGCCATCGAAATATTTATTCTCTCTTCACCCAGAACCTTCTGCCATTCAGCAGCAAATGTTTTGAAATTATTGGCTGAAGGCAGTAGTATCTCCTGTGTCCATAAGAACCCCTGTTTCGCATTGCTGCTGCCTTTAACAAGGTCAGTGTGCACATAACAGGCGGTAGCAGGGTAGTCAACTGGGTAAGAGTGTGGGCTTCAGAATCGGATGTAGATTGAATCCTGGCCTGTCATTTACTTGCTGTGTGGTGCTGGACAAGTCACTAAACCTCTTGGTGCCTCAGTTTTTTCAAGTGTAAAATGGGGATATCACCTGCCTCACAGGGTCATTGTATGAATTAGATGAGGTATGTCCATATGAGGGCCTTTGCACACTGGGAGTGCTCAGTAAAAGTGGCAGCATTTTTTTTTGCCTTCCCCACTCCTGGGAGGTGTGGCATTACTGATGCATTCACATCAAAGACCATAGTTAAGAGGGCGATGATTCAAACCTTCAGGAGTCAAGGATCGTCTTCTGCTATCCTTGGTTTCCTGGGGCAGAGAGAATGATGGGCTTCTGTCTGCTGCCTCCCAGACTAAATATTTAGCTTTCACTGTCAGAAGGGTAGGTTTTTCTTAGACTTGGGTGCTATTCACCATGATCAAAGGTGCTCTGATGTGCCTGTGATGGTGAAGATTGCAATGTCAAAACAGCCTTTTCCTCTCCTTTCCCATGCCTTATTAGCCGTAGAACTGGAACTGTGTAAGGGTTTTATCTTAGGGGTTTACCTTTGCTTCCTGAGCAAGGCCTCAGAGCTTCATCTTTCAATGAAATCATGCCCACTCTTTAAGAATAATTGAGTGGAACATCTGTAGTTATTTTACCATCTGGTTTGTCATGAAAGCCAGCATGGGTTTGCCACTAACACGTAATGTGACAAATCTATTTGCAAACAGACCATATCAGTACAGTCAGTAGGTCTGTTTGATTAAAGAAAGAGTTAAAATCATTAATTGTTTAGTCCTACTATTAAGTTCTGTCCCATAGTAAAAATGGGTGAAAGATAGGTACATCAATATGGTAGAACCTCGGAAACATAATGTCAAACAAGAGAAGCAGGTCGCAGAAAAAAAAATACACAGTCTGATGTAATTTAAATTTAAAAAATATAAAACTAAATTGTATATGTTATTTATGGATATTTTCATAGGTAGTAAAACTATAAAAAATGGAAGGGAATAATTAATCCTGAATTTAGGAGAATGGTCTTCATTGTGGGGGATGGTGATTGGTATGATGCAGGAAAAACACATGGAAACTTCTAGGTACTGGGAATGTCAATTCTTAGCCTGAGTGGTGGGTCCCCGAGCACTCATCTTGTTCTTTTTCAAACTGAACATATATTTAATATATTCTTTTGTTTACATAGTTTATTTCACAATAACAAATAAAAAAGTAAGTGACGTTTACCCACCTCAGAAAACTTAACTGTGGTGGAGACACTGTTTGTTATTGAGGCAGACAGATTTTAGAATTAGGATTTCTCCAGGCTTAATAATGACCACTAATTTCTGTTTTGCCCAATTCATCTCTATAGCAGTGTAGCCAATGATTCTAAGTTGATGTTCCACGTTGGCCCCATACTCTTGTCACTTAGAAACCTTGGACCTTAGAACTTAGTTTGAGAGGTGAGTGAGAGAATGGTTTCCAGATGAAAGTAGGTCACTGCCAGATAATGTGTCAGAACGGCACTAATCTCGATGGTCTGAAAGGGCTGGTCTAACACCATTTGGTGTTTGATTGGCATGAGGACTATTACGTGGTGTATGCAGGCTCTGTGCTGTCCTGCCCTGTGCCCTCAGCCAGTGTTCCTTATTCCAGTGTAATAGTGGAGAGTGGCCGGTATATTATGGAGCCCCCTGGGAGAGTGTGTGCTAGTTGGCACAGGGAATGCCTACCACACCCTTTAATAATCCCCCAGTGCTTATTTTATTTTGCTGGAATGAGGGCTGGCCTTGGGAACCGTGCCTAAGTCAATCCAGGTTTTGAAGATCTAATGTGTGCCTGGTATTGTGCACACCACATTGCCCAGGGCTTGCCAGAAGCACTTTCCACAGCAAATTCAGTCTTTGTGATATTCAAGATGTATATGAAACAGGCAAATGAAACTAAGAGCTGGGGGAAGCACAGAGAGAGAGAAAAAATCAGTGTGTGGAGGGGGAAAGACTGAAGAGAGACTGCTGTCCATTGTCCATTGTTTAGTCCAGTCAGTACCTTAGGGACTAAGTAGTTGAGGTAGCTAACTAGTGAACTGGAGAAGCTAGCAGTGGGGTTCCCATGGAGGGAAAAAGAACCTAGCAGAGGGGATCCACACTGGTACTGGCAGCTCTTGAGAGTTACTGTTAGGTTAGAAATAATTGTGAACTTCCAGACTGAAGAGTGGAAAGCCAGGTTGTCTGAGTCTCTCTGTGGTTTGCTGATTCTTCATCTCCTGTGATTCCTGCCCCACCAGCTATTACATGAAATCAGGGAGTAAAGGTGAAATCAACCTGGAAGGAACCCGAACTGTCTGCTAGCGATGCTGCTCCCCTAAGCACAGCCTTAAGGTTTCTTCAGACTTGAATAACTAGCTTCTCAGTCTAGAATCCATGTAGATTTTCCAAAGCCATACAGGGAAATAGTACAAAAATGGGAGAATGCGTTGAATTTGCTTTTAGGTTCATAAAGATTTTCATTAATAAATCTGAAATCTGTGAAAGGTATCTTGGTGAAGAAGTTGTACACTGAGGCTTAAACAATTAATTTACCTGTATGTATTTAAGTTATTTTGTATAAGAATGTGTGTGTGTGTGTGTGTGTGTGTGTGTGTGTGTGTGTGTGTGTGTGTGTTTGGTGTGAAGGCCTGGAGGTCTTGAATTTTCCTACATTTATCACAAGCTGTATTAGTCAATGTGGGTCAGAATCTGTGTTTCAATGAGCCCTCCCCGCAGCGGACGAGTCTTTTACATGTAAATTTTCAAACCTCTTATGAGAGCGTTTTTATCCACCCCCCTTTTCTCTCTCTCTTTTTTTTTTTTTTGGTCTTGCTTTGATGAAAACACATCAAATTTATAGACTCCTTTGCCTTGGCATTAATGACCTCTGAAGAGGTATAATCTCAGAGACTTACAAAGCCCAAGGTCTCTGGTGAGCTCTAAATAGCTCATCAACTGTGTCTGCAGACAGCCTAGCCCAGAAAGGAAAGAAAAATAAACTCACCCGGGCATGATTCTGCTGGAAACCCTGCTGGGAGTCTTGGGAGGGCCAAGGGGTATTGGGAAGCAAAGCTAACAGGGGAAGAGGGATGAGGGTCGGGAACTGAGCCTTTGGGCACTGGGCCATTCTCTCAGTCATTGTTGGCCACCAGTGACTCCTTCAGTTGGGATGGGCAAAAGTTACTTGATTTGGAGCTGTAGTTATTTGGAGTTGTCACCGTGTCAGTAGGAAACTGAATTAAGCACCTTTACAGTTTCCATTCAAGCTTCCCAACCAACAGGTTTTACTTAAAATCTGCCTGTGGTTTCATTACAATTGCTAGGAAGGAGGAAAAAGGAAGAAAAGGAATAAATGTAATTTATTTATTCATTAAGTGATAACTAAGACACTCCCTGCTCACCAGGAGCTCACTCTCCTCCAAGCAGTTGTCTTACATGGTGTGGGATTGAGACTGCAGACAGAAGCCGAGCTGCATTCTCAAAGCCAGACATTGAAAAGTAATCATGGGGATTAATTACACATTTGTGTACACACTAATTTATTTTCCACTAGTTAAAACTATTCATTATACATTATTATATTTTTGTTCAGGTCTATTTATTTCATAGGTATTTATTGGTCATTTTTTCTCTATGAGCCTAGAGAGGTATGGTGTGTGCCAGAAAGCTAGTTGGAACTTCTCATGAACTACAAGAAAGTAAGGCAGCTATCTGCAGTTGAAGTCAGTATGAATGCCAGGCTCTGTGCTAGGTTGTTGTGAGAAAAAGATAAAAAGTCATGGTCCCTGACATCAAGGACTGTGGTATCTATTAGGAAACCGATACATAGGTGACAATTACAGTTTAGTGCAGTGGACCCCACAGTGATGGTGAGGACACCTGCAGGAAGAGGCAGATAGTGGAAAGTTCACCTAAATCCACATGCCTGAGCTGTACTTCATAGGGATTTGCAGACCAGTGAAGTGGGCGTAAGGGAAGTCACTCCAGGTGGAAGGTAAGCATGGGTAAAAGCAAGACAGAACTTGGCCTATTCAATGAAATATTAGTCATTTGGTAATATTGATATAAAAGATATTCACGGTGATAACTGTAGCAAACTATGGTTCACAGGCCACATCCAGACTGTCTGTTTTCCTTTCCTTTCCTTTTCCTTTTCCTTTTCCTTTTCCTTTTCCTTTCCTTTCCTTTCCTTTCCTTTCCTTTCCTTTCCTTTCCTTTCCTTTCCTTTCCTTTCCTTTCCTTCCTTTCCTTTCCTTCCTTTCCTTTCTGTCCTGTCCTTTCCTTTCTGTCCTTTCCTTTCCTTTCCTTTCCGTCCCGTCCCGTCCCGTCCCGTCCCGTCCCGTCCTTTCCTTTCCTTTCCTTTCCTTTCCTTTCCTTTCCTTTCCTTTCCTTTCCTTTCCTTTCCTTTCCTTTCCTTTCCTTTCCTTTCCTTTCCTTTCCTTTCCTTCCCTTCCCTTCCCTTCCCTTCCCTTCCCTTCCCTTCCCTTCCCTTCCCTTTTTTTTAAGAGCAGCGTTAGGTTCACAGCAAAGTTGAGCAGGATGTACAGAATTTTCCCACATACCTCCTGCCCTACATACCCAAGGTTTCCCTGCTACATCCTGCACGAGAGTGCCATATTTGTTACACTTGATGAACATACATTGGCACATTATTATCTCCCAAAGTCCCTATTTACATTTTGGTTCACTCTTTGTGTTGTACATTCTATTGGTTTTGACAAATATGTAATGATATTTACCTTCATTATCACCAGTGTCATACAGAGTAATTTCATTGCCCTGAAAATCCTCTGTCCTCTGCCTGTTTATCTATTCTTTATCCTTAACTCCTATAAACCACCAGCCCTTTTAAAGTCTCCACAGTTTTGCCTTTTCCAGAATGTCATATAATTGGAATCAGATTGGCTTCTTTTACTTAATATGCATTTAAATTTCCTCCATGGCTTTTCATAGCTCAATAGCTCATTTATTTTTAGTGGTGATTAATGTTGTCTGGATGTACCACAGTTTATCCATTCACCTTTTGAAGAACATCTGGTTGCTTCCAAGTTTTGCAATTATGAAAAATAAAGCTGTTATAAACATCTCTGTGTAGGTTTTTCTGTGGACATATTTTCAAATCCTTTGGGTAAATACTGAGGAGAGCTATTGCTGAATCAGATGGTAAGAGTATGTCTAGTTTACTAAGGAACTGCCAAACTGTCTTTCAAAGTAGTTATACTATTTGCATCCTCACCAGCAGTGAAGCAGAGTTCCTGTTGCTCCATATTCTCACCAGCATTTGGTTTCAGTGTTCACAGTTCGGCCCTTCTGATAGGTGTGTTTTGGTCTCTTGTTGCTGTTTTAATTTGTATTTCTCTGACGACATATGGTGTGAGCATCTTTTCATGCTTATTTGCCATCCATATATCTTATTTGGTGAGGTGTCTGTTCAGGTCTTTTGACCATTTTTTAGTTGGATATTTCCTTTAAAAAAAATCAGATATAGTCATTTGCAATTATTTTCTCCTAGTTTGTGGCCTGTCTTATTCTCTTGACTATCTGTTTTTGTAAATAAAAATTTTTTGAATACAGCTCTACTTATTCATTTATGTATTGTTTATGGCTACTTTTATGTTACAATGGCAGAGTTAAGTAGTAAAGAGAGAGACTATGTTGTCTGCAAAGATTAAAATATTTGCTATCTAGCCCTTTACAGAAAGTCTGCTGATCCTGCTGTAGGAGATGGTAAGAAGGTAAGACCGGTTTACAAAGGGTCTTTTATACTTTGCTGAGCAATTTAGATTTTATTCTTTGGATATTTGGAAACACTGAATTTTGAGCAAGGACATGATGTGCTATTGCTGCTGTAAATTATTCAAGAAAGTATCTTATGGATGAATGTGAAGTTGTATCAGTTCATGTTATTGTAGGAAACAGAAACTATTCCAGGTATTTTGAACAGAAAGGGATTTAATATGGAGAATTAGGTATTTTACAAAAGTCATTGAATGAGCTGCAGGAATAGAGTTGGGCCCCTCTCCATCCTTGGTTTTAAGGTTACAGCCGTGCAGCTGCAATCTATGTGAGAAAAACTGCTGTGCCCCTACAGTCACCTTATATGTAGGAAGCTGGTATCCAGGCAGTGAGGCATGGGGTCTGCCAGAGTCCCTGCCAGTCACCACCACCACAAGAAGAACAGTCTCTGCCTTCCTTCAACTTTCCAGATCTCCCGCAAGAGCTTCTCATTGATGCAACCTAAATCACTTCTGGAACCTAGTTGCAAGGGAATTTGAGACCTGGCATGATTGGGCAGGTGAAGGGAGGCATGTGGAATAGAAGAAGGTGGGAATGTCTGACACAGTGAAGGTTGAGACAAGAATCAGGGACCAATAAGAGGACTGTTATAGGAACTGGTGAGACAGGAGTTGATGACTAGCCTTGGGCAGTGGCAGAATAGAGAGAGACAGCAATACCTAGAAGATATAATTATTGAGCAGGACTAGGTGACTGACTGAGGACACAGGGTGAAGGATAGAGAGAATAGAGGAGACTCCTAGATACTTGAGTTGTGATATTATTCATGGATATAGAAATGCAGGAGAGGAAGAAGCTGTCACTTTAAAATGGCATCTCCCTTAATGGTTAGGATTGGTGGTTAGCAGGCTCAATGGAACAAGTGATACTGTGTGGCTCTGGGGCAGAGTTGTTCCTCTGAAAGCATATCCACAGGAGGAAGAATGAACAGTGAAGCCAATATAAGGGTCACCACAATTGAGGACACAGGCATGATATTTCTACTTTAATGAGGCCCTGTATTCTAGAACTTCTCAGTCCTAGAAAGTGTGATTGAAAGGGAAATAATTTAGAGAGAGCAAATTAAAAGAGTATGGGTCTAGGAGAAATGACTTGTTAGTCATGGGAGCTTGGGCAGCTTGGATATGTGATGATGGAAGACTGGAACAGAACTAATTGCAAATGCTTTGGACAGAGGGGATGGTGGGAAAAGGGGTTGCTTAAGCCATGGTGTTTGTGGCTGTGGTTTGGTGAGATGAGGTTAGACTTTTCCTTTAGGATTCTGTTGGCAATCAATGGCTCTTTTTGAAATTGCCAAGGTTTGTGGAGGTGGAGATTCGGGGTTTATTCTCATGACTGTCTTTTTGATGGCGTAAAGACAGCCTGAATTCAATAGCCTCAATTGAATGACCCCTTTCAGACACGAAACAATTCTGTATGTAGTTTTCATAATAGATAAACATTGTCACAGAACTGAAATACAGACCTTATGTTGCTTTACGCTTCACACGTCACAGGGTTTCCTAAAGTTATTATGTACCCTCAATTTACTGAAAATATAGTGAAGATACTGGTCTCAATTTTCTTTGGGCTTCCTGTCTTTATTTCTGTTTATGTATCAGTTTGCTTCATGCTAGCATCCACCTCTATCATTCTGCCAAAATCACAGCCCCAAAGGCCCACCCAATGTATGTACAGGTTTAACCTTGTGGACTAGTCCTTTCTGGAAATGTTCTATACCTTGGCTTCTATAATGATGCAGAATCTCAGTGTGTTTCTCTTTTTTTCTGATTTTATTGATCTTTATTATTTAAAATATAAATTTGATCCACACAGAATTACATATGAGTGTATTACATATCAGCAAGAGTATTAAATAGGGCAGTCAAGAGAGTTGTCATTAGGAACGTGAGTGACCTTTAAGCAAAGATTTAAAGAAGGTGAGGACTTTAGCGATGAGTATACCTGGGGGAAGAATGTTTGGGCGGAGGAATGGCTGTCTCAAGGGAACTAAGATTGGAGCATGCCTTTAGAGTTGAACAGGGAGGCCAGCGTAGCTGGAGTGGAAGGAGTGATAGGAAAGTAGTAGATAAGGGCAGTAATAGGTAGGGCCAGGTAATATATATGAATATCTACTTTATGTATTTCAAGGTTATTTTATTGGTCCACAATACAAATTTGAAGTATATAAAAATGTCTTACGGGCAAATTGAAGTTTTATCCTTATTTCTTTTTCTTAGTGTTTTCTCTCAAAATTTATTTGCACTGAACAATAAAAAGGAACAACTTGCAACCACATGGATGACACACAGAGGCATCATACTCAGTGCAAGAAGTCAGACACATAAGGCTACATTCTGTATGATTCCATTTATATAACGTTCTGGAAAAGGCAAAATTATAGGAACAGGAATCCAATCAGCAGTTGCTGGGGATCGAGAGATCCCAGGTAACTTTTAGAGGTGATGGGAATATTCTATGTCTTGTCTGTGGTGGTAGTAACGTGATTGTAATACATTATTTAAAACTCATTAAAGTCACCCTTAAAAAGAGTGATTTTACTATATATAAATTATACTTGAATTCTAGAAATCATTTTTTAAAAACCGATTTGTTTTGACATTATCATAGCTACCCTGACTTCCTTTTGTATTTGCTTGGCATAATTTCCCCCTCATCCATTTAGTTTCATCCTTATTGGTCCTTGTGTTTTAGATGGTGTTACTCTCAACAGCATTTAATTGGATTTTTAAAAAACCAACATGATAGACTTCTGTCTTTAAACTGTCATGATTAGTCCATTTCTTGTGATTTTTGATATCTTTGGAATTGGGTTCATTCATCCTCTTGCCTTCTAATTCCTGCCTTTGTTTCACATCTCTAGACTAACTTTCTAGTTAAGTCTATGTTTGGCTTGCCTTTTCTCTGTCTTGATAAATTGATGGTTTCTTTGGCTTGTTGATTATTTGATAATGGAATGTGAAATTTTGCATCTAATTGTGTAAAGAGAATGGGAATTATCCACTGGCTCTCTGTGTTGCACTGGGGACTCCTGAGGAGTTACTTCTTTTGCTTTCATTTACTTTTTTGGTGGGGGGAATGAAGGGATTCAGCAGTAGTGGTACTGAGTTCTCAAATACCATGTCCAGGGCACCTGTGCCCTATTCATCTTTGTGTCCCTAGCAGAGCCTAGGATAGTTCCTTCCTGCACATAGCAGCAGCTTAGTAAATATTTGTTGAGTTGAAAGAGTCTTATGTTTCTGTTCCTTGTTTGCCAGAACTTCAGGGTGGGTCTTGCTACTGGTTTACATTCCTTGGCGCCCCTACTCATGAGAAGTGATGGTTTCAGGGGCACGGAGTGTGGGGAGACTTTTTATCAGGACTGCCTTGTGCTTTCCAAGGCTTAGCTTAACCGCCAAGAGCATGGTGGGTTCCCACTGCCTGCTCAGTCTCTCCTTTTTCATCTGCTTTTTCTTCATAGTTATTTCCATCCTGGACTTTTTTCATAGATATTGTTTTCAAATCTGGGTTACTTTTAAGGTAAACAGTGGAATTAGAGATAAGTTGCCATATAAATACGTCTTGTTTGGAAAAAGAATGTGTAAAGTCTGTGTATCCGAACTCTACCAGAAAAGAATGTTACTTACCCTCCAAGAACAGTAATATCTCACTCTTGGTTGGTTGTTCCAATTCCCAAATGATTGTCAAATTTTAGAAATATGTGTCTCATAAAGGACATTCTGATTGTGGAAATGCTGTCCCTGTGAGACGAACACTGATTTCACAGGGTGATGCCATCACTGCATAAGGCCCTCTAAACTAGAGTGAGATAGAGAGATCAGGAAGAATTTAGGCTGAGACTATTATCTAACCATATTTGAGAGTTAGTATCTTCTGTGGAAATGGACATTTATATGTATTAGTTTTCTGTTAATGTCTAACAAATCATCATGAACTTGGGGCTTAAAACAAAAGCATTTATTAGCTTACAGATGTCAGATGTCCAGCACAGTATGGCCAGCTGGATTGTCTACTCGGGGTCTTATAAGGCCAAAATCAAGGTGATGGCAGAGCTGCATGCTTATGTGGAGACTCTAAGGAAGAATTTGCTTCAAAGCTTATTCAGGTCTTGGGCTGTTCAGTTACTTGTGGTTGTGGGACTGAGGTCCCAGATCCTTTCTGGCTATCCATCAGGGCCTCTCTCAACTCCTTAGGGTCACTCACAGTTTTTTCATGTGCCCCACCCCCATCTTCAAGCTAGCAAGGATGTGTCAGATCTCTCTCTTGCTTCAAATTTCTCTAATTTTCTCTTCTGCCCTCAACTTCTGACACTTGCTGAAGAAAGTGGTCTGCTTTTAAGAGATTAGGTCATTAGATTATACTTGCCTGGGTAATCTCCCTTTTTGAAAGTCAGTTGTGCCATATAACATAATATAATCAAGTGTGTGATGTCTTGTCATATTCACTGGTTTTAGGCACTAGGGTATCTTTAGAGTGAGAATCATCTTAGAAATTCTGTCTACCACAGAAGGTATCTCTCTTGATTCCCATGTTTAATCACTTGCCTAGTCTTTACTTTTGGACGGTTCTTTAAAATTACAGCTGCTGCTACAACAACAACAACAACAACAACAACAACAACAACAACAACAAAAACCCATGCTAAGTAAAATTTGGTTAGATTTGGAGATTGTCTTGCAATTTTAGTATTGAGCATATGGGCACAAAATTAGTCTAATGAAAAATTTATTTAGTTTTATTTCTAGACCCTGATACTAGAGAATGTTTTCATATGATACTTAAGGCTAGACTTTTTGTCAATATCTGGTAGATCATTGAATCCATCCTGTGGCATGGATTCCATTCTTTAAAGGGGTGGGCAGGAGATGAGGACATGATGAGTAACTAGACTACAGAAAACAGGAAGAACTAGAGATTACAGGCCTGAGTCCTTTTGATCTTGATAGCTAGCTTTTATTTATTCAGCAAATATTTTTATATGCTTACTGGGGGCTAGGCACATGCTGGGTGCTGGTTATATAGAGGTATACAAAACAGACACGGTCTTTGCCTATAGGTACTTTATTGGAGATAGACATTAAACAAATAAATACACAACAAATATATAATTAGAAATAGAAGTGCCATAAAGGGGGAAATTAGAATGCTATATGAGAGGATGCAAGGGAATTCACCATAGCCTGGGAGATGAGTTACATTTAGACCAAGTTGTGGATTAGGAGCCAGCTGGGGGAAGAGTCCAGAGAAGGGTATGCCAGATGAGTAGATGAGCAAAGGCTCTGATTTTCCTCAGGAAGAATATAGAGGGGTGTTTTGAGGAATATCCATTGATCATACTCTTTTCGGAGTTTACCTTGCTTCTGCTGAATTTCTTTGTGATTTGTCATGTCAGGACACTTGGAAATAATTCCCCAATACATTGTCATGCTCAGTACCTGCCCTAACAATTGTCGTCCGTAGTACTTCAGGGTCTCATGTAGTCCGTCTGGTCTGGGGCTGTAGCACAGGGATGCTCTGAGCTGGCCCAGCTTCAAACAAAGTCTGATGTTAGGAAGAAGTTTGGAGACATTACTCTGGCCCACCTGTATAATTTGGAGTCCCATGCAGAATCTAATTAGAAGTCAGAGGAGGTTGATGGCTCTGGTCGTCACCTAAACTTGAAAGCATTGTATACCTTTTTATCATCTCAAGGTATAGGACAAATAAATCATGGGCTGCTGTCTATGTTCAAGGAACCTCTAGTCATCAACTGCTGCATCCAGGGACGTGGGGCAGAATGTGACAATGAACACTTCCTCTGACCTTTAGCTCTTTCAAGTTTGGGAGGGTAATTGAGCGTTCTTTTCAATTAAGCCCAACATACAACCTAGAATTAGATAAAATGAGTCAAATTTCTTATATGTTCTCTTAAGGCGAATTCCTTAGTCTCATAAAGCTACCACCATTGAAAGGATTGCTCTGTACACCAGGATGGGCAGAAGTAAATCATTTGTCTTTCTGTCATGTAGATCAGACTTGGCAGCAGTTTTATTTTTACCTTTCCTGTCATTTCTGAGGCTGGCAGCTAGAGGGAGGGTGCGGAATAGAGCTGTAAATTACCCTTGGTATGACCAGACCAGACCGGTCCCATTTTAACTCTAATTGTGCCTTTCCCTTTTCACCTCTTCTTTTTATTTCCCTCCCTATTTTTTTTTTTTAATCCACATTCGAATGAGGAGGAAGAATTGAGGAGGGTGTAGGTAGGAGTAGGTTTGCTTATTGATGCCTCTGTGAATAGTGTAAACCATTCCTTTTCCCATCACCACTTCCCATTTTTTCTCCATGCTTCTATTTTAAGTGCCTGTTTTTTGCTAGTTCTGTCTTCTTGGAAACTGGCCCAGCCTCACTCAGTTTTGTTTCCATGCTGCTATTAAAAGACAATGCCTTGTTAAGCGGCCTCTGAGGATGGGCGGGAGCTGCAGGAGCTGCCCTCTTGGGTCTTGTTATCCAGGCAAATATCCCTACATTGGAATGTGAGAAGAGTTTTAAATTCATTTTAACGTCTATGTCTGTTTTTTTCTTTTTTAAATGGATGAGAACCTACGATTACTTGTTATACCCTGAAATTTGCCTCTTGTTGAGCTCGAAGACTAATGGGCCTTAATCTGAGGTCAAAGGAACTTTTTTTCATATCCTGGGCCTCTTTTACCAAGTTAGAAAAATATGCTTGACACCCAGTATCTGGCCAGCCATGAATTTTTGACATTTGGGAGAGATGTGTCCTCAGTCTTTGAAGAACCTTACATTTGTTAATACAAAGTGTTTTTTGGATCTTGAGTATTGCCTAAATAACATTTTCATCAAGGTATTTTTTTGTTTTTGTATTTGTTTTTTTGAGCACATCCTCATACTATGTTATTTGCTTTTTAAAACTTTTAGTCACTTTGATTTTTTTTCTTATGGGATGAGCTGTTTTTGCCTTGGCTGAAACACAAATTACTTTTTTAAATTATTAAAAGTTAGGCTTATAGTAAAATTTACCCTTTTCAGTGTACAATTCTGTTGGTTTTGACAAAAGCATATAGTCTGGTAATCACCACCATAATCAAAATATGGAAATTCTTATCTCCCCAAAAAGTTCCCTTGTGCTCCTTTATAGTCAACCTCTTCTTCCTTCAACCACTGGCAAACACTGATCTGTTTTCTTTCTCTAAAGTTTTGCTTCTTTCTAAATGTCAAAAAAATGGAATGATGTTTATAATGCATAGCCTGTTGTGTCTGTCTTCTTTCACTTTAACATGATGTATTTGCAGTTCGTCTATGTTGTTGTATGTATCAGTATTTTGTTCCTTTTGTTTGCTACGTAGTATTCCACTGTATGGATGTACCACAATCTGTTCATTCACTAAGTGAAGAACTTTGGGTTTTTCACAGTTTTGGAAATTATGAATAAAATCACTATACACATTTGCCTACAGTTTTTGTGTAAACATATGTTTTAATTTCTCTTGGGTAAATACCTAGAAGAAGGATTGCTGGTTTGTATGCTAAGTGTATATTTAACTTTATAAAAAACTGCCAAACTGTTTTCCATAGTGGCTGTACCACGTTACATTCTCTTCAGCAATGTTGGAGAGTTCAGTTGTTTTGCATCTTGTCAGCTATCATCCTGTTACTGTCAGTTTTCCCCCATTTGTCCATTCTAATAGGTGTGTATCATTGTGGTTTTAATTTGCATTTCCCTAATGACTAATGATGCTGAACATCTTTTGTGTGCTTATTTGCCATTTGTAGGCCTTCTTTGCTGAAGTGTCTGTTAAAATCTCTTCATTATTTTTTATATTGGTTTCTTATTTACTTATTACTGAGTTTCGAGGGTGTTTAAAATATATTCTGGGTATAAGATCTTTATCAGATATGCATTTTACAAGTATTTTTTCCCAGTCTATGGTTTGACTTGACAGTGCCTTTGAAAGAGCAGGAGTTTTGATGAAGCCACCAACTGCTTTTAAAAATCAGTTTCTACATAAAGCATATGATAGTCTATTGATCTCAAATTCTGGGCCACCACCAAATTTTGAATTCTACTTCTTAGCAGAAATTTACCAATGCTAAGGCTGGCTTCCTTTTTTAACTAAACAAAGTTTGTTTTGTTTAATTATTCCACATTAATGATTGCATATCTGACAATGGTCAGAAAAGAGCTGCATTGGGGTGACAATGCCAGGTTATCATCCAGGCTTACCAGTCAGGTGGCTCCAGTATTGCAAGTTATGATGCAAATTTGTGGAAAAAATTAGAAATCACTGTATTTCCTCTAAGAGGTAAGCTCCTTAAGGTCAGGGATTTTCTGTTTTATTACAAGCTCTAGAACAGGACCTAGTGCTCAGAAAATAATGGTAAAATGAAATTCAGTGGCCTTTATGAAAGGTGCTGCAAAATATCCCAAGGCATACAAGGCTCTGGCTGTCAGGGTCACCTGAGGACTGAGGCCAACACTGCCAGTGTCATAACTTGTATGTCAAGGCACAGCCCAGAGTCCTGTCCTGGGGGCCTTCCTGCATCATACTGTTTTCAGGAACATGGAAGAGAATCCTAGGGCCCTGGCCTTGATTAGCATTTCTCAGGGAAGGCCTCAATTTCTGAGGGAGAAACTTGGATAAGGACACATTAGCCTTCTGAGAAGGGTATGCTGTAAGGAGAGCTGAATCTCTGTAACTAGGTGACCTGAAACCATTTGTGGAGTTTTGCTGTTCTACCTTCTTCTGACTGCTGTGGTGCATAACCCACCCTACTCCACCCTGCTCGGCCCCCAAATGGTGGAGGGATCAGGCCAAGGTTGAAGTCATTGGCACAGCTGAAGCCAGGCTGTCTGTGGTGGAGCCCTGCTTTTGTCCTGATACTATTTTGAGTTATGGTGTGTGGTTTGAGCATTTGGGCCAGCTTTAATCACGACACAATCCCATCTTTTAAGGGTCGAGTGAGTCCTCCAAGAAAGGAAACTGCTGAAGAGATTTTCCTCAAATATTGAGGCCTCTTCCTTCTGAGAATCTTATTTTAAAGGTAATTCAAGAGGAAAAAGTGGAAGCTCTAGATTTAGGGCAAAGGAAGAATCTAGGGGGAGAGTATTTGTGTGGTGGTGATGGGAATGGGGGTGGCAATGGGCCATGGGCAGGGAGATGGCAGTTCACACAAAGTGGTCCCAGCTGCCCCTGGTTTATAGGCTAATCCCGGCTCCACTCCAGCCTGTCATTCAGAGTAAGCTGCTATCATTAGTGGTTAAACATTTCTGAAAGTATTCTTTCTCAACTCTGACCACAGGCCCTTTTGGGGCAGGGAGGGAGGAGCCAGGAGAGTGATGGGACCCACCCTGTTGTCATGCCCAACTGCTCTGCCGAGGGACAGAGAGCTGGACATAATCTTGGGCTTGTCAGAGCCCGTGCGTGTGACAGGACTGCTGCTGCATTTTCCGTGCTGCCCACGCGGCCTGCTGCTCCTTAAGAGATATAGGCCTGCACTGTGGGCTGTGAATACCAAATCAGAGAGGCTTTTTTGTCCTTTTAAGGGGATTCTTGGCTGAAATAAACCTTCTGTTAACCAATTTTATCTCTCCCAAGCTCTCTGCCCTCAACACGTATACACACAATCTCCAGTGGCTAAAGCCCGTCTTTCCCTTTGGAACTTGTCTGTACTCATTCTGCTTTTGATGAGGAGTTGTGGTAAAATGCTCAATACTAGCATTTCTTCCCATGAAGTGGAGACTTTGAAATATTTTTCTTGACTGAGGTGTGGTTGACAGCTTTTGATTTATGAAATTAGCTCAGGGAAAAATAAAATGGAAAAAGAGTTCAAATTAAATCTTTATTTCCATAGCTCAGTTGTGCCTTCTCTATCCGTTTTTAACTGCCACGCAGTCGTTAGGTATGAAGGAATTCAGAGTTTGTAGGTTTCTTCTTCGTTTCTTCCTCCTCTTCTCCTTCTCCCTCTCCTTCTCCTCCTTATTCTTTTCCTTTTATTTTTGTAGAGTTGGCCCAAGAAAAGCCATTTATTTTTCTTTTTTAAAAATTGTGTTTTTTCCTTGCTCAAATGTATACAAACTCAATGAAGAAAACTAGAAAAATCTAGAAAAGCGCAAAGATAATTACTGTTAAAATTTTGACTTATGCCCACTTTGTTGGAAAAAATCCATTCTTGTGCTAGAGAAGGTAGTCAGTGGGGGTACTTCTTATTCCCCTATTCTCCTAGTTTGTTGTGCTGCAGGCTTGTCTCAACACACTGGATTAGAGTCTGACCAGAAGAGGTGTTCCATTGGGTACAGCGCTGCCCAGCTGGGGAACTTCTGATGGAGCTCTTCATCTCGCCATTGGCTAGGTGACTAGTGAAATAATCTCCTGGGAGGGATGTAGCTTAAGTCCAGTCTTCCCACTCCAGTCTCCAAACAAAGAACCTGGGCTTTTCAAACACCTGATTTCAAGACTTTGCTCCCTTGCCTAGTTTCTACTGCACTTCTCTATGTCTGTTTCCTTATCTGTAAAATGGGCCTTATAGTAGTAGGCTCCTTCTAGGGTTGCCATGTTAAATGAGACAATGTATGTAAAGGGAACAGCACAACCACAGGTACCAGGAACATAATGTTGCATCTCTATGCACAGTATACTCCCATTGTCATAGTTATTACTTTTATTGTTGGTCATGTGGTATATAGATTGTTCTCTGGACCTCTGTTTCTCTGCCTGGAGAGGGGTGGTCTTTTCTTCACTGGATAATATTTAAATCATCTTACTATTGAAAAGTAGAATATAATGACTAAACAGTAGAATAATCTCCTTTGACAAAACTGCTGAACCGAAGGGCAACGAGACTTAGAAATTTTCACTGAGTGACGAAGTCAAGTTATAGCAGGAACGTGAGAATACATACTGCCTGTTGCCTTGTGTTCTCTGAAGATGCCAGGTAGGTTCTCTGCTGCTAGAATCTGCTGATTTTCTTCTGATGTAGATCCCTTCCTTCATTGTTCCTCATTTACGTGGGTGGACCATGGAGTCATCTTTTCTAGATAAAACATATCAACAACATATGTATTGGCTAAAGTTGCCTAATTCTTCTTGACTTCTTGTTCACAAGGGAAACATCTTTCTAGCTATAGAGAAAATGAATTTGGATAAGTTTTGGGCTTTGCCTACCTGGAGAAATATGTCATCTATAGCCTGTCAGTGATTGTTGTTTATTTCTTATATTTGAGCCCAATAAAAATAATGTGATGGTTGCAAGATATTTTGCCCATCATTTTGGATGTGGAGGTAATTCACTCTGGATTTGTTTACTTTAAGTGGAAAAGTTTACCCAAAATTGCCTTCTGGGCTCTTACCAAGAAGGAAGCTTACCTAAGTCTCTCTGTTTGGAGCCAGTATCTGTTGAGTCAAGACAACATGGGCTATTAAAGGTCTTACTTATTATAATAAATAGAGAGGGAATACAGTGACTTAGGTGGGGTACACATCTTTTTTTTTTTTTAACAGTGACTTATATCTGTCTGCCTTATACTTTGAACCCCCAGGACGCACAGACATTCAGGTGGTTCAGCCAGAACAACCACAGCAACCAGCGAACAAAGCCCTGGTGCTAGCAACCGGCATCGCCAGCCCATCAAGAACCCCAATCACAGTAGCTTGGCCAATGGCACAGGTGAGTGACAGCCCAGATTGCCAGTCCGGACTGAAGCAGTTTAACCTGTTTTCATGTGGAGTCATTACTCTGCCTATGTCAGAATGTAGAATGGGGTGAGAGAGGACTCCAATGCTAGGATGAATTTGAATCCATCAGTCTTTCCATTGACCCGTCTTTCTTTATCTTTGGCATATTCTGTGTAGCTACAGTTATTCTCCATATGACTCTTAAAATATTCCTTTGCACAGAAATAAAAGTATTGCTTTTTCTGTTCATTTCTTATTAATATTGGATTTCATTGGGGATAGGTGGCGAATCATACATTTTTTTTCTTTCCTTAATTTAAGGACATGATCAGACTTGGGGAGAAAGAAAACTGAGTATTATTGCTGGGAGTTGGGTTAGAGAAGATGGCAGCACTGTTCATGGTTGGGATTGACCGGAGGCAAAGCCAAACTGCCACTGGGGAGCATTCTGTGGCTGTTCCAGTTAGAGTGTTTATGCCATCTGAGTGGACAACACTTCCACATTCTCATAGAATATCTCTGCACGTGACTCTGCTCCCAGTAAGTGGGAAGGGAAGTACCTATTTCAAAACAATTCATTTGTTGTCTTGCTTTTCTTCTGTCTCATCAGGTCAGTATTCAATTAAAAAGAAAACTGTTCATTTTTTCTAAGCATCTTATAAAATGTGATTAGTGACTGCTGGTGTTTGGCAATTTGTCTTAATTTGGGGCCACTGGGAAGGGACATGGATATTGCTTTGATAAACAAGGTGGGAGAAGGGCAGGTATTTAAATTGGTAAATGACACCTTAATTAATTTTGTAGAGGCTTGTGATAACAGAGGTGTGGCATGAAGGGCAGGAGACCAGAGCAGCATCACTTCTTCACATAAGCATTGTCATGACATTGTTAATGCCCTCATATGACAAACTCAAGTAGGAGAAATTGATTTGGGTTACTTTCTAATGACTTTCAGTTCCTTTGAGAGCACCATATTAGGGCCGTAGAGCTGCTCTGAGAGCTTACGGTGCTTGATTACACTGTTACCTGCAATGGACTGCTGGGTGGGGTGGCCTGTGTCTTGCAGGGCTCACTGTGTATTTTGGGACCTGCTTGAAGGAACTGAGTTAACTAGCTTGCTCTGAGCCTTGAGGACTAGAATGAGCTGGAGGTGCTGTCTCAGCCTGCCTGGTACTCCTGTGCCAACCACAGTTCTGGAACCATCTAGTCAGAGTGTGGATGCGCCTGTCTGTGTGAAGGGGACAGCAAGATGGTGGCTGTGCACTGTGTTATGGAAAACCATATGTAGCTCTGTGAGCTTCAGAAAACACGCTTCCATTAGAAAAAATGTCACTCAAGGAGGACTAGCATTTGCAAACAGAGAAGGGAAACTGGCTCTTCAGAACAAGTTATTTCCTGGAGACCTTGGCCACTTTGTTCCCGAGGGGCCTATGTTATTGTGATACTGTTTATTGTGATACAGCCACCTCTGCTTTCTTACAAAAACTATTGGTAAATTGACATTATATGCTGATAATCTTTGAGTCACTCTTATTGACATTTAAACAGACCTATATTTCCCCTACATTTATTTTCAGGTACCTCTGTATATTGTCCTTATCTCCAGGAACGTTATGTTTTAGCAGATGAGGCAGGTGTCAGCCATATCTTCAGAAAGCCAAACATCTGTAACCCCAAAGTGCCTTGGAAATGTTTTATGGCAGTGTTTCTGAATGCCCAGTCTGTTCCCAGAACCTATCTGTGAAGGATAGTCATTGCATTTTAGGTATTTCTGCCTCTTAAAATACTAGGCCTTGACCTCTGTCTCATCTCTCTGCTTTCCCCTTTCTGCTGTGATGACAACTCACCTTTGCCTTGCAGCGAGCCTAGACTTTGTGGGCTCTTTAATTTCTATCCAAGGGGTACAGAAAAATCTCACCTTTCCTTGGGGGAGTATACAGAAGCTCCCCTCTTTGGCAGTGCAATAGCAGAAGGGAATCTGAGGATATATGAGTGAGAACATCTTCATTCCTCAAGACACTGCTCTTAGAATTGTGAGGACCAGTTCCAAAATGCTGGTGGTAGTGAGCCTTGCCTCCAGGAAATGTGTCCACAGACATACTGGATTTATTTAGCAAGACTTTTGGCTGTGCTTTGCAGTTATGCATGAAAAAGACATTTGGGGCAGAAATGAAGCCGAGTTCCAGGTGGTTTTTTGTGTTGTCACAACTGTAAAGTATCCTTTTTATGAAATGAAAGTGAATGGCAGTCTGTGTGAATATAATATTTCTATGTTTTAGAAGTGGTGGAATCGAGAAATAGACTAATGGTATAGCACTTCATTGAGACTTGTGTGGAATGATTTACTTTCTCATTTTTTATTGAAAGCTTTATCTGAAACAATTACATCTCTCAGTCCTCTCTTAAATGTGATTTCCACGCACATAGGTTGGAGTCACACTGGCTGCAGTAGATTGCTGATTCCTTGTGTATGGTATGTGTATAAAGACCAGGGACTTGCCGGGCTTTAGTTTTCTCATTAATAAAATTAGGACAAGACATGTATATCTACTAAGATTGTTATAGGAATAAATTACAGAAGATATGTAGAGTGCCTGGCATGGTGCCTGGGGCATGGTGAGCTCTCAATCACCAGTAGCTTTTATCTTTATAAATAATTTCATACGGCTATAATTATGCAGCATGGAGTAGATGTTCTTTTATTCACTTTTTTTTTTTTTACACAGGCTTTTATGTATCTGGGATCTTCTTGATAAACTTTTTTTAGTGGCCTCATACTATTTCACTGTTAATACTCCATAATTCATTCAGCCATTCCTCAATTCTTATTTATTTCCCTATGGTAAAACAAAATCCTGATGTAAATATTTTGCTCACAGCTTTAATTCTTAAAGTTCTTGAGTCAAAGGATATAAATTTTTGAAATGAGATCCAAAGTATATAATCAGATTGCCTTCCAGAAGATTTGAAGCAATCGTGCATCCCAAGGCAGTATAAAATTTTCCTCAAGTAGTATAATAAGGTTTATTCCTGAAACCTTGTAAATACTGGCTTACCATTTTGCTAATAGGTATTAAGTGCCATCTTGTCATTTCACCTCCCTGCATTTCTTCAGTTATTAGTTGATTGATTGTTTTTCTTGTGTGATTTTTCCCCCATAGTGTTTGATTATTTGACCTTTGGAGATATGGAAGTTTATTTTAGAGATTTGTATATTCTAGGTACACACTTTAAAAAATGTGATAAAATATACGTAACATAAAATTTACCATTTAAACCATTTTTAAGTGTGTAATTCAGTGGCATTAAGTACATTCACAGTGTTGTGCAACATCACTGTTCATTTCCAGAACCTTTTCACCATCCCAAACTCTGTCCTCTTTTAACAATAACATTCTCCTCTCCTCCCACACCCCAGCCACTGGTCACCTTTATTCCACTTTATGTCTCTATGAATTTGCTTATTCTAGGTGCCTCATATTATAAGTGGAATACTTTGTCCTTTTGTGTTTGACGTATTTTACTTAGCATAGTGTTTTCAACATTTATTCATATTGTAGCATGTATCAATTTCATTTCTTTTTAAGGCTAATATTCCATTGTATGTGTATACCACATTTTATTTATCCATTCACCTGTTAATAGACATTTGGATTGTGTCTACCTCCTGGCTATTATGAACAATGCTGCTGTGACATAGATGTACAAGTATCTGGTTGAGTCCATGCTTTCAGTTCTTTTGAAAGAGTAGAATTAATGAGTCATATGGTAATTCTACGTTAACTTTTTAAGGAGCCCTCAAACTCTTCCAGAGCAGCTTCACCATTTTACATTCCCACCAGCAGTGAATGAGGGTTCATGTTTTTCCACATCCTTTCCAACACTTGTTTTTTTTTTCTCCCCCATTTTTTTGATAATAGCCATTCTAATGGGTGTGAAGTATTAGGTACAAGTTTTATATGTTATATGTATGATTCTAAGTTTCCCATATATCATTGTTTTACTTTTTAATCTGATTTTTGTGGCTCTTGTAGAAAGGAGTTAAAATTTTATTAAAGTAATTGTACCTGAACATTTTTTAATGTTTGTAACTTTACCTTTTGCTTCAATAGTGAAAAGATTCTCTCTTGTCTATAAACTGAATAAATAATGTATTCTGTTTTATCTTGTATGATATGTTAAGAAATAACTATCCTAGAATTTATAGAGGTACATCTATTTCTATACACATATAAATATAATGAGTGTCTTGTTAAATTAATTTTTTTTTATTTAGGAGTTCTATTTTCCTATGAACATTAATTAGTTTTCTCAATTTGTGATTTTACTTAGTGTTTATCACCACATTCTTATATTCAGTGAGAATTAATTGCTGTACTCTTTATTCATTCCATTTATTTTATTTCTGGTTTTGAACTAGAATCATGTGATTTTGATTATTGACATATTGTGTGTTTTTCTAATGTCTAGAAGGGCTAGTTCAGCCTTGTTATTTTTTCACCAGGATATTCTTTGACAGTTATACATTTTCAAAATAAATTTTAGACTTTGAATTCTTAGAAGTATGGTGGAATACAAATGGAAATTGCATAAATCTATATACTGGCCAGAGAAGGACTGAACTTTCCCATCAGGTAACATGGGATGGTGTTTTCTATTCTTATTTTTATTTTTTTTTCCATCTAATCTTTTTGGTTTGTTCTAGTGTTGGTTGCTCTTGAAGAGCTGAGCCATCAGTTGCATTGGAATTGCATTGCTTGTGTTTCATGTTGACTGCTTTACTGTGGATTTTATGTTATGAACTGCTTTTAGTTTAAAAGCTTTCATTATTGACAGTCTCCTTCTCTTTATCCGAGTGTGGGGGCTGAAAAGACTGTGTGCTACATCACACACACCTAAATACCTTGGAACACACAGTGAATTGGCGGCATGTCTAGAATTGAGAAAAAGAGTTTCCAATTCTTGATCTTTTTTTTGGCTAGCTGTGACTAGTGTATTAGAGTTAGTACTGAATGAATATCTGATTCATGAAGTTAGAATGTTTAACCAACAACACAGGGAACCTTGTGAAATACTCACAGTGGCAGTAACCAGAGGCCACTCAACTGCCATTTTACCCTACTTACCCCATTTATCCTCTCATCTTGGTACCCACCTTTTCTTTCTATGCAAGAAAGCCATCTAAGGCATTTTCATTTCTCCTCTCCCCTGCCCCATCCACTGTTTCTACTTCTTGGTGTCCTGGGTTTGGGTACTGGCTCTGCTATTTGCTGACTGCGTGGGCACCTCTCTGAATGTACCTGTATGAGCCTCAGTTTTGTCTTCAATAAAATGGGAATAATAATATCTTTTTCATGGGGCTATTGGGAAGATAAATGAGCTAATAAAAGTTAACTTGCTAATTACAACCCAGGATCCTGGATTGGATCTTGGAATAGTAAAAGACATTAGTGGAAAAACTGGCAAAATCCAAATAACATTCTGGAGTTTAATTAATAGTAATGTACTGGTGTTAATCTTTTGGCTTTGACAAATGTGCTTTGATTAATTAAATAAGGTAGTAATACTATGGGAAAATGGGTGAAGGCCATACTGTTTTTGTACTATCTTTGCAAATTTTATATTAATCTAAAAATATTCCAAAATAAAAAATTTTTAAAAAGAAACTGCTCTGTAAATGGTAGGGTTACCCAAATGTGAGGTGGTTTTATATCAGGTGTCTTTTGTTAGATTATTAGATTTATTGAACAAGTATTTATTGAACAAATATTTATTGAAAGCCATTTTGCTAAGCACTGTGGACACTGTAAAGAAGAATAAAAGAGGACTCTGCCCAATACTCTTTTTTTCAGGAAAATAAACTGCAAAGGCACCATGAAGCCAATGTCATAGGGGCTGTGGGCTCCACAAAGGGGATGAATCTGGGCTGAAGTGGTGGGGTGGTCCTTGAGGTAGGAGGGTGGAGCTGAGCAGAGAGATGGAGGCAAGAACCTCGGAGGTACAGAGTGAAAGTTGAAAAATGAAGGAAATGAATTTGACCCCATTCTCAAGAAGAGTACCATCATTTGGGGAACATAAGTTGTGTGCATCAAATAATTAGGGTTACTAAGGGAATTCTGGCTATCTTGAATAGAGCTAAAATGTAAAATATAGCAGCTGTCTAAGGCCTGATGAAACAGTAAGTCAATGTCTTTGATAATCCAGTTTTTCTCTCTACTTGAAGTCACATTACGGCTTGTGTATGGTGCTCTGTCACTGGTTTACCAGGGGACTGCGGTCCAGTAACTTAATTGTCAGAATTTTAGTTTTTTCTGACTATAAACTGTGATGTGGTAGATTTACTATGAGGTTCTTTCAAGTGCTTATGTTCTAAGAATCTGTATATACACATACACACACACTCTTTGAGAGCAGAAGAGTATAAACATGGACACAATTTTAGTACCAATAAGAATAATAATCACAGCATATTGAAATATTTCAAATATATATAAATCCGAGAACCCATAATGATGTTTTGAAATTTATTTTTCAATTTCAGTTGACATACAATATATTAGTTTCAGGTATACAACACAGTGATGATAAGGTGTTTATATACCTTACAAAGTGATCATCCCAGTAAGTCTAGTACCCATCTGATACCATGCATAGGTATTACAGTATTACTGACTATATTCCCTATCTTAATGATTTTAAACAAACAAAATTTCTTTGTTCATTTTTGGAGGATGTGAGGAAATCAACTAATTATTCTGAAAACTGTTAAATGAAAGGAAAGACTCAAGCATTTCTCCTGCCTTTTCTTTACAGATAGCCAAGATAGCCAAATAGTTGATGAGGCAAAGTTTTTCTTTATAGGCATGATAGAAGTAGAATTTTACTGTTTTGCAGACCTTAACCAATTAATGGATTTAGGCAATAATCATCAGTGGCTGTTAACATCGCAAAAAAGAGGCAACCAGACATCATGTGCCTCCTGATGGAAATAGACAACTCCATCTGTGCCACAAACATTGAATATATACAGAAGTCTAAAGAGTATTATAATGAACTCATCACCCAGCTTCAGCTCGTGTTTACTCATGGCAATTAAAATTTTATCTACCCCCCACTTTTCTTTATTGCACCCACCTTCACTTTCTCTGACCTTTCATTTACTGCACTTAAATTTTTGATGTGGCCCAACTGTGCTCTATAGAGCTTCTAGTAATTTCTACTCCTACCAGCAGTATGTGAAAACACATTTTCTTTATACTCTTATAAGTGTGTGATTAAATACTTTTGCTCTTGCAATGTGATAAAAAATAGTATTTTATTATAGTCTTAAATTGTATTTCTTGTCTCAGAATTGAGATTCAGCATCTTTTCATATGTTTAGGGGTAATTTGTATTTTCTTAACTGAAGTGTTTATGTGTTTTTGTTCTTTTTCTTACTGGTTTGTAGAGCCTCTTTTTCTATCAAAGAAATTATCCATTGGTCTGTAATGAGTTGATAATTTTTCCAAGTTTGTTGTTGCCTCTGGTTGCCTCTTTTTCTTTTGATTTTCATTTTGCTTATGGTATTATTTTTTTTTTTTTTGACATTTAGATTTTTAAAAATTTAATGCAGTTGAATTTATCAATCTTCTATGACTTCTAGATTTCATGTAATACTTCAGAAAGTCCTTTCCACTTTGAGATTATAAAAATATTCGCCTCTGTTTCATTTTTTGTCAGACTCTCTGCTCTATCTGCAATTTATTTTGATGTAAGGAGTAAGATAGAAATATATATCACTTTCTTCCCTTACACTATCCAGTTGTCATACCACTGTTATTAAATAACCTTTCTTTTCTGCAGTAATTTCAAATGCTACCTTTGTCATTTACTAAATTCCAGGGTATTTAATCGTTTCTGAATTTATTTAATCGACATCTGCCTGTTAATGTATCACTGCCACATTGTCTTAAGTGTTGTAGCTTTATAATATGTGTTAATACTTAAGAGAACTACCTATTCTCTTACACATACACATTATACTTTATCTTTAGAATTTCATGGCAATTCTTCTGTATTTAGTTTTCCTTATGCATTTTAGAATGAATTTAGTTCTCAAAAAAGTCATGGTTTTTTTATTGGAATTGAGTAAAATTTATAGATTTGCATAAAGAGAATTGCCATCTGTTGTGTTTTACTAATTTGACTAAGATAGAATAGAAATAGAAATATACAGTCTTGCATTTCTGTTGGGGAAACATCAGTTGCACAAGGGGTAGTCATTTGTTTAATAACTAATTCAGTCTACATGCCAGCCAGTATATCATATACTGAAGAGAAAGCAAATAAATGAATTGTAGGTCATCCCTAGGCTCTTATTCATTCACTAAGGTCAAGCTTGGTATCACATCAGGTGAAGAAATTTTAGTTTCATGTTAGCCATTAGGCTCAGAGTTATTATAATCTCAAGTTGCATTAGAGAATGTGCAGAGAAGAAATAGAGAGTAGTGAATGAGTAGTTCAGGCTCTGGAGGCAGACAGCACGGGTGTGAATTAGGTACCTGATGATCTTGGCAGATTATTTAATCTCTTCAGGCCTCAGTTTCCTCAGCTTTAAATGGGGGAGATATTAATTGGGGTTGTGTGTGAGGCTTAAATGAAAGAATCCAAAATGCCTTTGCACTTGCTGGCATATATTGGTGTCCTATAAATATTAATATCATTTACATTGGAAATCTGACTCTGCTGGTGTAATGGTATCTGATATATTATGTTCAGTTCCTGATAGCATTATTTAGGAGAGGCAGTAGAACAAAGATCTATAAGTAGATCTATAAGATCTACATTGAAGAAATAGGCCTTTTTATGGGAAAAGAGGAGGTGAATGAGAAACAGAATGACCAGATACTGATAATGTACTACAAAGGGATGAGGACTAAGACCAGCTAGTGGAATGCAGCTAACATAAGAAAAAACTTTTTGGTGGGTCCATCTGTTCAATAATGGAATGACTCTGTAGTGAGCTCCCTGTCAGAAGAAATGTTCAAGAAGAATCTAGGTATCCACTTGTTAGGGAAACTGCAAAAAGAATTTCTGAATAAGGAAGATGAGGCTAAATGACAACTAAGGCATTTTCCTGTGAAATTGTACTATAAATGTACATAGATGGAATCTCGTATTTAGAAAATTCTCTACATTTACCTTATACACTTTCAAAGAATTTTCTATATATAAATCAAAACCTTTGAAACTGTGTTTGATCCTTTTTGAGTAAAAGGATATTGTAGTGCCTCAAGGTCCTTGTGAACATGCATTACTATCAAAGAAATGAAAATATGGAGAAATAAGGAAACGTGGGAACCAGCTTATTTTACTTCTGTTTCTCTGCCTATTGTTACCTCAGAGATAAGTCTCTTATCTTTGGAGCCCCATCCTTTTCATTTAGAGTATTTATTAATCCTTACCCCCTACTTTGGGTATGAGTCTTTAAAAGAACAAGCATATTATTAGAAGTTTTCTTTCTCTTAGTATGTGTGGAGCTTTTTGTAGAAAGGTGCTATTTGTACCTAGCAGAGAAATGACAAGTTTAAAGAAAAGTATATGACTCTATAAACTTGTATATTAGGAAAATTTAATAAATTTCTGTAGGAGAGATACTATTTAATAATCTATTTATTCCAGATCCATCTCCCAGGTTTCTTCCAGTAGGCCATTACTGACTTGCTGTAATTTCCAAAAATTATATTCTGTAAAACTTTTTGTTGTCATTGGATACATGCACACTCACATTATAGGTATTGTATTATCACATTAAATGAAAAACCGAGTGAATGTGAACATAAGGCTTAGCTGATCTCTAAAATACGAGTTCTATATTTTCAGTGAATGACGAACCTGTTATAGTTCCTGATCCTGAAGAAACCTCTGTTGTTGGTGTGACATCCCCACCTGCGGCAGCATCGACTGTTACCCTGAACCCCAACACAACATCTCTTCCTGCTCCAGCCACGCCAGCTGAAGGAGAGCAGCCCAGCACTTCAGGCACACAGCAGCTCCCGGTGGCTGCCCAGGCCCCTGATGCTCTGCCTGCTGGGTGAGTAGCCTTCTGTCCCAGACAGTGCTTTTCACCCCACCAAAGACTGAGGCGCCTTCACCAGGGCAGAAACAACATGGTTATTTACTACCTAGTGGCTTGGAGTCTGTGGGAGGCTGTTATGCTTATGAACAAGGGAGCGGAGAAGAACTGCTTGTTCTACATAAATCTTAAAAAGAATCTAAATTATCTAGGGCAGAATCATTGCTACCTTATACCATGACTTGAAATGAACAGTTTGACTCAAAGAATACATACTTTATGGAACAAGGAGCTCATTTTACCTTCTGAAATCATTGGAGGGTATTTGCCTAGATCTTGCCTAGAAAGCAGCTTTTTTCTCTTGAATTCTATCTTAACAATTTGTGGAAGACTTCGGGCTCTGAATATTGCTCTATGTTATTCCTGTAGCTGGGGCTCATATAAACATGGGCTACTAGTTTTCTTGCCTTCCTTTAGTTCAGAATTAAATCTGGTGGTAAAGACCTTGGCTGATAAGAAGATGGTCCCAGTAAGCCAAAAAGAATGTCAAGTTTGGCCATATAGTGAATGGAGATTAAGATCATGGACCTAGGAATCAAATAGATGTGGGTTTGAATCCCCACGTGAGCCTGTTTGACCTTACCTGAGTGGCTTACTGTCTCAGTAAGGTGGAGGTAATAATCATGCATATCTCCCCAGGAAGTTAAAGGACTCAGATTAGATGGTGTATGTGAGGCACTCACCCGATGGTGCGCATTACACCTGGTGAATGATATTTTTGAAGAGTTTGTGAGGGAACCATAAAGGAAGAGAATGGTTCTGAACTGGGAAATGAAGCCTTATTTTAGGACTGCCATTTGTAGTCAGGAGCTAGTCCCATTGTGGTCCTGCTGTCCATCTTGGTTATCAGTTTGGAACTGAGGAAACCAGTGTCCACATCGCCACAGTCACCATCAAATAAAGTGTGATGAAGACATAAAAAGTATTGCAAATAGTTCTTAATACCTCAAATCTATAGATAATTGAGAGTATTGAGAAGTGGCTCTGAAAAATGTTTTGTGAAGTTTTTGATTTTGTGAAACGGTTAATTTAATCAATTGAATAATTAACTAATTGCTGTGTCCAACTGGTACCTACAGAGATTTCTTGTCTCTTTAGTATGTGTAAGGAATACTCGAAAGACCTTTGTTTGGTTTATAATTTCAAATCTGTATATAATTTGGGGAGAGCAGAGCAGGATTATTCTGGCAGAAAGGAGGAAAAAAATGGCTGCCTCTGTCCCCTGTGAGCTGTTTGTTTTCTTTCCACTGAGCAAATGCCTGGAAGGCCAGCTTCACTCTGGTGTCAGTCACAGGCAATTAAGGCTAATGGTTCAACGTGTCTTTATGTAGGGCGTGTGTGTGGGTTACTGTTCTCTGGGATTGGGCTCTTCCTGTTTCCAGGCAGCTGGAAAACTCCGGGCTCTGAAAACGTCCTTTATTCTAAGTTTGGCGGATGGAGGAGCCCAGGGAAGCTGATTCTCCGCCCCCACCCCGCCACAGGCCGAAACACTTTTCCAAGGTAGAGTTTGGATAACGTCTTTTCCTTTGAGCATTTACAACATGAGGAGGCCTGTATGTGGCTCTGGGGAGGCTGCTGCCCGCTTTCCCAATGCCAGAGAAGCACATTGGGACTGTTTTGCATCCTAAGACGCCCATACCTAAGACATCAGGGAGTCCTGGAGATCATTGGATGCTTAGCTGAAGATGGCCACTAGCACGGCTGAGTGTATGGCGGTGAGCGTGGAGGCTTTCAGTTTGCTGCTCTGTGATGGTAACTCAGAAGGGCACATGTTGTACAGCAACTTTGGCAATTCATAGACCTAGCGTCCCTGCCCCAGATTATTTACAAGTTTAGGAGATCCAGACATGGATTATTTTTTTATTCCTAATATCATGGTTTTAAGGAGTCAGGGGACCAATTTTAACCTTTTAAAATAAAATTCTGAGGACGTGGTTCCATAGTGTAGCAGTTAGCACATCTGCTTTACACGCAGAAGGTCCTGGCTTTGCACCCCAGTGGAGCCATGGCCATGGTCTATGGCCATGCTACCCTGAACAAGCCTGATGTCTGATTTTTGGAAGCTAAGTAGGGTCGGGCCTGGTTAGTGCTTGGATAGGAGACCACTTAGGAAGACCAGGTGCTGTTAGCATAAATAATAATACAAAATTAAAATAAATATATAAAATAAAATTCTGAGCTTGACATTTTACCACTTAGAATGCTACAGTGGCTTTCTAGTATCTTTAGGGATAAATTCTCAAATTCTTGATAAGGCCTAAAAGCCCTGCATTATGGGACCCCACATACCTCTTAAGCCTTTCATCGAAGGCAGTCCCTGCTTTGCTGTCCAAGCCCTAGCCATAAAAACTTATTTCAGTTGGACAAATGTACCATTCTTTCTCTGGACTTGGGACCCTCCACCATGCTGGTTGCTGTTTCTGAAACCTTTCTCAGCCCTTTGTTCATTAATTACTAATCATCTTCAAGTCTTGGCTTAGTCAGCACTTCCTATGGAAATCCTTCCTTGATCCCTAGTAGACAAAGTCATATCGCTCTATGTACTGTAACTCTGCTCACATGTGTAATTGCTTGTTTCATGTCTCTGTGCTTTTCTGGGCTATAAACACCAAGATGGCAGAGAGCCTGGCACAAAGTAGGCTCTCAAGACATATTTGTAATGAATAAATTTAAATGCCATCTTTTTTTTTAATCCACCTAGATGAATGTTTTCTGCTTCCTTGATACTTCAAATAAAGAGCAACTATGACAGGTATATTGCATTTTCTTCCCAAGAGCAAGAGCTTAAGACAACATTCATTCACTGAGTTGACTGGCTTTGGGTTTGAATATGCATCTCTCACAGGATCAGGATGTTCTTCTCTGCTCACTAGGGGTCCTCATGTACTGTGAGATACCATGGAGCATGTCTCCTCTTCTCTAAGGCATTTCTGAGCCATGCTAGATTTTTTTCAGGGCAACCAGCTGACTTTGTCTCTTTCCAACTTTATCTTCTCAACTTCTTAAGTCTCTTAGTGAGTGATTGATGTACTTGGCAATCCCTTGGACTTACTTTTCCAGTTTCTGCACTGCCTTTCTGAAACTTGTAGTAGTTGAGACTGATCATAAAGAGGTTTCACATGTCCATATGTTTTAAGGACTAAAGCCTACCTAAAGCTGGGCTGCTAAGTCCTAATAGAAACACCCCTCATTTCTTTTGTCCCTGTCTCCAAACCCTCCTGCTTTCTGTACCTTTAAATTTAATTAGCATAGGAGAAGCCAACTGGAAGGGTGTGGTGTTTTCAGCTTGTGAATGTCCTTTAAAGGAGGGAGTGCCAGGAAGGCTCAGGAGACATGGTGAGATAGTGGTCCAGGCAGCCGGCAATGGGGAGTGAGGCCCCTTTGATCAGCTGGCCCTGCATCTGGTTTTTATCAGCACCAAGCCCACTTGGGGGACCGAATGCTCATTAACAGACCCTGTGTACATGGCTTAGATAAACTCCAAGTGCGTCCCAGGCTCTGTAGCTCACTCAGTCCCTAGCACACAGAGGCACATTATTTCACCCTGGCAGCCCACGCTCTGCTGTGGTTTCTTACATAAGGGCGGCCGTTGTGTTTGGACTGCCTACTTACCTCAGTGTTGCCATTTCACACCATCCTTTTTCTCCTGCAGTCATTGGCCACCCTGTCCATTTCCTGCCTAATAGTAGAATTAATTCAGGGAGGGGTGTTTTCTAGATCTTTGGGATTTGCTGTTTTCCCTACCCCCATGACCAGTTATAGAGATCCAGAGACCCTTTTCTCTACCTTTATGACAACCTTGTCAGAGTTCTTTGATATTTTGTTTGTAGAGACTCTTTAAGAGATGTTGGAATTTGGAACTTCCATGCAAAGTTATAAACTAGCCTCTGCCGTTGATTTTCATTCCAAGCTCAATTTTGGTCCTAGCCAAAGATCCTTACCCAAGGAGTTTTAAAACAGTGCTTTTCAAACTATCTATAAAAAACCAGTCTTTTTTTTTTTTCTGTTGTTTTTATTTTGTTTTGTTTTATTTTTTTATCACTCTTTTATGAATCCTTATTTTTGTTCTCTGTTCAATAAGATGATTCTACTGTTCCCATATTTGGATGGCATGTTAATGTCACATTGGTACAGAGGCTTCTAAGTGCTTAGAAACTTCTGTACTTTCTGGTCACTGAACAGTAACAGTTTGGGCTGTGAGCCATACATACTTTGAGTAGCACCGTTTTAAAGATCATACTAGGAGACTCTGTGCCTTTGTGCTGAGTATGGTTTAGTTTTTGACTCTGTAAGGATTATTATGTGCTTAGGTAATGACAAATAGTGCATGCTTCTCTCTTCCTCTGCATCATTTCAGAATGAAAGCCTTATTTTTTATTGTTGTTGGGACTGGGCATGAGATATTCTCACTCTACTATATATATATTAATGTATAATTTATGAATTTTAATTTTTGTTACACTTTCTTGAGAACTTCTCAAGAGTTGGGATTATACAATCCATCTTTGTATCCCCAACACCTAGAATGGTACTTGGCTTCTAGGGAGATGGAGTGAGAAGTGTTTGTTGAATGACTAGATAGGTACATGATTTCATTCTCAGTAACCCTTAAAATTTTTTTTGAAGAAAAAAAATTGAAGAAGAAAGAAGTACAACAATTAAACAAACACCTAGATTAACCACTGGTGCTTTTTATGCGCCTCATGTCTACTTTTTCCTGACCATTAATAATATATAATATGTGTTAAATGTTTCCAGTGTTTTATAGATTGCCCTGTTTTTTGTGGTTGTCATTGTTAATTCTCATCTAATTTTATTTATAAAACCATACTTTCTACTCCTGTTAAAAAAATAAAAATTATATGCTCACTTGTATACCAATGCATTTTATCAATAGGTGGCTTTCTTTTACATTTTTTTTCCCTTCCCCTTTCCCCGTGAGTCTCTCTCTGTCCTGTTCATTTGTTGCTTTTAGGTTTATATCCCACATATAAGTGATATCATGTGTTTTCAACTTTTTCTGTCTGGCTTATTTGGTTTAGCATGATTATCTTGAGGTCCACCCATGTTGTTGCAAATGGCAGTATTTCATCTCTTCTTATGGCTGATGGGGTGCTCCTTTTTGCAAGTGGGCTATTTTACCGAGTCTTTAAAACACTGAGTGGTAGCCACTTTTATCCTAATTTTTCAGATGAGGAAACCTTAAACGGTTTTCCTGAAACCACATATATATACACATACACATAAACACACATCTACCAAAATTTGATAATCTTACAATATGTGCTTTTAAATTTATTTTTTTATTGTAAAATATTTTAAGCATGCAGATGAGAATGGATGTTACTTTTGATTTAATAATAGAACAGTATATTTTTAAATGACTTGATATAACATCTTTTATTTTACTAATTCTCCATTTGCGGGAATTTAGGTTGTTTCCAGTTTTTCTATAACATGCTAAACATACTGTGACAGATGCAGTTATAGCTAAATCTTTGACATGTAATTACTGCCTTAGGGTGTGTCCTAGAATCAGAGTTGCAGAGTTTAAGGGCATTCACCTAGGAACGGGTTTTGGCCACATTACTCTTTGGAAAGAATGTACCCATTTTTGCTCCTACCACTTTTTTTTTTTAAAGAGTGACTATTTCTCTACATTGCCACATTTACCTGCAATATTTTTGTGTGCAAAATGTTAAAAAAAAATTTTTATAGACACCATCTCCAGGAATCACCTTACCTCCATATGTTTTAATGTTACCAACTTCTATAGAAGAGCGTTGGGTGAAGAAAGTGGGATGGTTGAAGAAGAATGAGAAGAAAACAGACTTAGTTCAGAAGCCTCTGTAGCTACTACTGTGCCATCTTGTGCATAAAGGGCATAAAGTGTTGGCTATTGATAGTTTTACAAACGGGGTTACTGTGCTGAGATTTAAAGGCAAGCTCAGTATTTTAAGAAAGGTTCTTGGGGTAAGGACCAAGTTTAACATGTTTCCTACACAGTTTACAAAGGACCTACTGAGGCAGTGAAAACAGTGAGCAGGAGATGTATTTCATTGCACACAGATTTCTTCCTTATAAAACAGTCTGAAAATGTTCCTACAGAGGAAATAAATTTTATGGCTCTCCCAGGAAATGGCCAGAGCTTGGGAAATAGGACTCATTCATAATCATTTATTATAAGGATATATAGTAAGTAAGTATTAATTCCATTTAGTTTTTGCCTGCAGGGAATTGAATTTTTTCATAGAGAGCTTTAAGAATACTTAAATACTTTTAGTGTATTTTTCTGAAGTTTAGTTTTTGTCTAAGTAACTAACAAGGTCTCTTTTCTTTGGAGTGTGTAAGGTTCTGGTGTGACTTTGTTTTTTAATGGAGAGAGCGTAATTTGAATGAGTGTCAGATTTACTAATGCTCAATGTGTTAATAAGAATTAGCAAATTGATAAATAATGCAAGTTAATGCTTGTATCAAGGTTGAATTTTTGAGCATATTGATATTTAATTTATAAAGGCCATTTAAAGAGAACATCTCTGATACTAACCTGCACCCCTTATCCACCTTTAATTCTCTTTCCAACTTAATCCTTCTCTTAGTGAAACTCATTCTGTTCAAACAGGGGAATCTGACCAAGAAATACGTTCATCAGGATGGTTGAATACACAGTGTAATGGCAGGTCATTGAGAATTAATTTTTTGAACACCTTTTAGGACACCTTTCACAAGAAAATATGGTTCAGGTGACCAGACAATTTCCTTTCAGGATAACATAGGAGATAAATGTTTAGATGTCATCCTAATAATGGATTGAGATTTTTAGCCTTTACTTTTTTAATTATGGTGATGGTAAGAGGTTTGGGGCATGGGCATGGACGATTTCCACTGAATAAAGAACAGTTAAAATCCATAGGAGCAAAGGTAATTTAGGCTTTTAAAAAAGGACCCAAGATTAATTGAATTTAGAGACTGCTTTTAATACTTTCAGGTACAAAGACCCTGTGTAGTCTCTGGTTCAACGAATGTTAGTGATTTGAAGGCCAAAGAGCAATGTGTTGGGAAGGGACCTGAATCAAGCTTGATGCTTTGAACACTGTTTTCTGAGTGCATCAAAGGAAGCTATTCAGTGGGAGAGGATATGACCCACGTGACCAGGATATAGTATTGAGACCCGTGGGTAGTTTGATTGAAAAGCCTTTTAATCTCAGTGTGAAGAAGATGCTTATAATGCACAGAAACCTAAACCCTGACAGGAATGTGCTGATGAAAGGTTGCTGCCAGTATCACTTTCTTGTTGTGGGGAGACCAAACCAAGACAGTCAGAAGGCTTAATCTATGTGGGTCAGCAGTTACTGAGGAGAAATGGGAATCAGGAGGCTTGTTTGATTAACAATAGAATTGACTAACTGTGACACATAAATGAAGGGAAGAGATTTGTATGAATCCTGAGGTGCCATACAGGTAAGGGAGGAGTTGAGAGTTCTCTAAGCAAAGCAGCTAGGACAGGTCATGGATCAGGGAGGACCCACATGGACATTTAATCCAAGCAGGACTCCAATTTTGAAAGGCAAAATGTAGATAGCAAAAAAAGGTAATGGAAGAAAGGTCTTATTTTTCTAGCTAAAACAGTCGAGAGGGTTCATAGAAGGACATTGAGATTTGCCAGACAATGACAGTTCCTGAAAGAGAAACTTTCATTTCTAGGATCAGCTGGGATCAAAGATGGAATGGAAAGATCTTGTCTAGGCTTGGAAAGAGCTGCTGTAACTCTGGGATATAAACAAAGAGGACTTCAACACTGATTTTCTTTTTGGCAGTGTGTGGGAAGACCTCTGTGTCAATTAACAGCATTTACTTCATGAGATTTCAAGTGTCATCCCATCTTTAAATTAAAATATTAGCCAAAGTATTAAAAAACCAAAGTGTTCTTCTTGCCCAAAATGAAATATAAAAGAAGTCAAAAGTAGAAGCCTACTTATCAGATGAAAATTGTAACAAGAGAATTTTTGAAATAGAGAAAAAGGTCTTTTAGTGCCTTTTATCTCGTTGCTACAATAAATATCTTGTCTTTACTAAAGGGGCAGCACCATCCACATATATGGACAGTTTTCCAAATAGTGACTGAAAAATGAGCAAACTAATTTCGTTGGTGCTTTTATGCCACGAAATTGCAAAGGAATGGAGCAGTAGAACTAACTTCTTAGGGAACGCTGAGGAGTTCTCAGCTGCTTAAGTCTTATTACGAGCAAACCTTATGAAAATGTTTGCTATTGCCTCAAGGAGTTTCTATATTTCAGTACTCACCCCAAAGCCAAGTATGTTTCTCAAGACTTTCCCCATTTCCAAATTCAAATGAACAAAGAGGATGTCATATTTGCTCTCTTACTGGTCAGGCAAGAAGAGTTTGGAGAGCTGATGTGAAGCTACAGTATATTAGCCTGCCTTTGCCTCTGAAAGGTGCCCCCCACAGTTGCCTATAAATGGGACACCAGCCTCTTGAGCTGGCAATATTTGTTACTCTTCTGTTCTTAATTTAGAGGAACATCCTTAGGGAGAAGATCTTTAATTTCTCAGGTCACTTCTGCCAGAATATTCTGCCCTTTTAATAAAGTACTGAATGAAATTTGAGGATCTTCCTTTTGCAGTGAGAAGAACCAGGGCACCTGGGTCAAATCACCAGTATCTACTTCATCCAGAAACATCAGCAAGAATACCCAGGAGAGAAAGTGTTCTTGAGTGCAAGTTTGGGTCTCCCCAACCCAGTAGTTGATCCGTTCTGAGGGGTGGGAGTGTAGAACTCCTGGACCTCACTGCTTCCAGGGTTAACGCTGCCAGTGACGCACAGTGTGCAACCTTTTCTGGTAGATTATATCTGGGCAGAGGGTTGTGATTAAAGAAGAGCCTAGACATGAACATGGTGGACCCATTATAATTCTTCCATAGTCTTGATTCTGCAGGGCCCCCTGCTTAGCCTCCAGTGTTAGGGAAAGCTGTTCATTTTGAGATGGGAATTGGGGAGGAACCTTGTACTTTGCTGGGCAGTAGGTTCCCTGTAAATTCCAATTGACCTTGCTTTTCTTCTTTTCTTCCTCTCAGCATGACATAGTGGTAAAATTCATGGGCTAGGGAGTCAGAGCTGAGTTTGAATGCCATGGAAGAGTTAGATAGCTTCTCCAAGCCTGTTTCTCAATGGCGATGGCGCTTCCTGCCTTAGAGGATGAAAACAAGGACTGCATGAGGTGAAACATGAGCCCATGACTCATTGTGTGATGGCACCCCTCTTCTTTTCCTTGCCTTAAAAACCTTATGTATATCTGATATCTGAAGTAGCCTTATAGGGGCTGATTTGTGCAGTCCACTGATATATTAAAAATGGTATTGAATAAAATTAATGTCTATCTGAGTGGACACATTAGGCTTTATAATAGAAGTTAGGATGTTTATTTCAGTGTACAGTCAACTCTGCTATAACACATATGTTCATAAAAATTACCGTGCTATGTAAAATCACATAATAAAAAACTACAAAGAATATGGGAAAATGTGTTAGGAGCATGACACTCAAAAACTTGTCAGTGACACGCATAAAATAGGAAATAATGATTGTAGCATAGTTTTACATATTAAATGTTTGAAATACATAACACTACAATAAATATGGCACATTTCCATGAGAAGACCTGAAGTTTGCTTATGAAAGCAACTGTCAGAAGGGTTTGTGAGTCTTGTTATGAAGTTGTGCAAAGAGGGTTAGCTGAAATCAGACAGGAGTTGTAACACCAGATGTAGATGGGTGTGGCATATAACGTGGTAAACTGAGGTAGCTGGTAGGCACATGTGGGTTTTGTGTTTTCCTAAGTGACTATCAGCTGGGGCAAGTCTTCTGTGTTCATTTAGTGTTTCTCAAAGGTAAAATCATGCATAAAGAAACATAAATTGCATTATGTTCACAGTGTTTCCTCATATATCAATCACATGGAATAGATCTGCATTTTCAGAACAAGTGTCTCAGCAGAACTGTATCAGCTTCCTAGAAAAGGTCACCTCCCGCTAGACATACCCTAAAGTAGAAATAAATAAAATCAGTGTAAAACATAAAGGCTAATGGGACCATTAACATATTTTATACAATGGTAATCATTATATAAATATAAATTTCTATATTCTTTATGTATCAGTTACTGTGTTCTTGGGTTAGTGGAGTTATTGCCAGACTGTTGGGTGTGGGAGTAATGGGAGTAGGGGTACAGGGGGTCCTTGGCTGTATTTTTTAATAACTTTGCTTGTAGATTATCTTTTTGGATCATCTGCTACCTTGCCATTCCTCCATTAGCACAGATGAGCCACCCTCAGTACCCTAATCTCATATTAACTGACCCAAGACTTATGGATGGAACAATCAATAAATAACATGGGTAGCACAGTCAATTAATAACAGTATGCTATGTTTCTTTGAGTGACTCAGATCTCTTTTAAATATCCTCTGTAAATGAATTCTGTATTTTAAAAAGAAATGTGATCGTGAACATATGTGATGCTAGGAGAACAGGGATAGTCATGTAAGTTATGACTTTAAGAAGCAGTGTGTACTAAAATGGGTGTGGAGTTTTCTGTAGATAAACTTTAGGAGAGGTCTGTGAGCCTCAGAAATTACATACAAATTTTTGTTGGTAAGTGCATTTTGGAAGGAAAGAGTTCTCAGCTTTCCTCATGTTCCTAAAGATATCTTTGATCCAAGAAAGGCCAAGAGACACTAATTTAGGGAAATCTATGGAATGTAGATTCATATAGAGTAATCGATGGCATGTACTAGTACAGCGAGTCCATACAGGGGTACTGTTACAGTTTTCTTAAGAAGTGCTCCTGGGGGCCACTTTCAGTGACAGTATAGAGCTAGTTTGACAACTAGGTTGATCTTGTATGTCATATTTGATGTTTCCTCTCAGATTAGCCACATCGGTAGTGAAGGACTTTCTTTCGAACAAGGTCTTATGCATTTCAACAGTATACCTCATGCTTCCCTTAACTTTATTTTTCAGATGGGAGCAGCGAGAGTTGCCCAATGGGCGTGTCTACTATGTTGATCACAATACCAAGACCACTACCTGGGAACGGCCTCTTCCTCCAGGGTAAGGCATGGACCGACAAGTCTTGAGACTCTAGAACTGGCACCAAGAGTCACCAAATGGTTTCTCCACCATAACCAACTCTTTATTTCCTCCTATTTTCTTTTCTTTTCTCTTCTCCTACCCCATTGCCTTCCCCTTCTACAATTTTTCAACCTTCTTCATACTTCCCCTTCTCCGCACATGTATTATATTGGCCATAACTGATGGCCATGGGCTTTTTTAAGTTGCATTCAGATCTACTGTGGCTGTTGGTTTCTGGAGGATGGGGAGGACTACTGGGTCATTGGTGTCTCAATGCTCTTAATCATTTCACCCAGAGATACCCTAATAGGGCTAGGTTTTCAGTCTTTTTCTGCAAAAGAAGCAAAGTACAGGAACAGTTTTTCCTGGGTAATTTGGTTTCTTATTCACTTACCTTAGTTCTGTTCTCATTTCTTAGGGCATACTAGAATTTTTAAATATCTCTGGGGAAAAATTGGGAATGAAAAGGCTAAGATGGAAAGGGTATTGATGCATTTCATAGCACTCTGTGCCCAACCAGCCCCTGAAGACAGTGTGCTTCTTATTCAGCTGGGCTTTGTGAGAACACAGCTTAAAGTTCTCCAAAACCAAAGGATGAATGAGGTTTCCAAGTGAGGGGAGACTGTCCAAGTTCAAGGAGAAGGGGTTTGGTTCCCTGTCTGCCAGGGACAGAAAGTTCTTTTCACATGTGTCTCCTGGTCCTGAGAGCTTTCAAAAGGGAATATATTCTGCTCTCAGTAAGACTCACCTCCCAGTAAAACAGCCATGAAGGGCTCCTGCATAAATATGAACACTTCTCCCTTCTCAGCTTGAGGAGGGGAGAGGATGTCAGAGGTGGAGAGGACCCTTATGCTCTGTTTGGTTCAGCTGTCAGGTATGTGCCAGGCAAATACCACCTTGTCTTCTACAAATTTCCATGGACGTGCTTCTTTTAGTTTTATTTTTCCAGTAGAATGCTTGTGTTTTCCTTTTTTCCTTACTCTTCTGGAAGAGAAACTCATAACCTGTCATCATTAGTTTCACTCTTTTCTACTTTAAGTCCAGTGAAGTTACCAAAGTTAAACATTGACTTCTTAGAAAAAATTTAAACATTTTATTAAGGAAAATATGGGAACTTTCATATTATTATGGAAATTTTCAAATATGCACAAAGTAGAGAGAATCCCCACATACTCAGCAGTTAGCTTCAAGAATTATCAACTCATGGCCAATCTTATATCACCTATACTAGAGGTTGGCAAACTATAGGCTTATTGAAAAAATCCGGCCTGCTGTTTGTTTTTGCAAATAAAATTTTATTGGAACATAGCTACACTCATTTGTTCACTTATTATCTGTGGCTGCTTTTGTGCTCAGTGGCAGAGTTGAGTAATTATGACAGAGACTGTATAGCCCACAAAGCCTAAAATATTTACTTTGTGAGCTTTTATAGAAAAAAAGTTACCAACTGCTGATCTATAATCCTTTTGCCCCTGTCCTAGATTATTTTGAAGTACTTCTCAGACACCATATCATTATATCCATATTTTGGCATATATTTCTTCAAAAGTTCTTTTATTTAAAATAAAAGCACTATATTGTTAATAGTATTTCCGTACTATCATCAAATACCCAGATAATAGTGAAATTTCTGCAATTGTGTTGCAAATTAATCACTGACATTTAAGAGGATGTGTTGCATACTTGTACTTTGTGTATTTAAAAGAAGTGGTTGTGCTGGTTGCCGCCTCATAAGCTCTGGTCTATAAGTTATATAGGCCTTAACCTGGAAAATATTTGTATGGACTCTAAATGAAGATATTTATTTATGGTATCTTCTGAGGATGGCTGAGGATTTACTTTTCTTTAAGGACTGAGGTGGGACACTAGATCCAGCTTTCTTATTTTCAGGATAGTTTTGATGATTTAATAGGAGATGATTTATTTATTATCAGATGATTTATTAACTATATACACCATGTAGTCTCTTAGTTCTTTCTTAGTTTTAGGCCCAGACCTTTGGGTCTCTAGAACTTACTCCACCAGGTAATAGAGAACACAGAGGAAAGAATGCTTAAGCTTTCATTACTAGTTAAAGGGAGAAGTTCCACCTCAGGGAAGTATTACCACAGTGAGAGCAATCTCGAAACTACAGATTATCTCAGCAGACCTAATCACTGAGGAGTGAGATTGAGCCAAAGGATTCACTTTATCATGGCCAGCTCCTTTTCTCAGACCCATGGGATACTTATATGATGAGCAGTTATTTTATCCAGAAGCAAAAGGTAATGGACCTGGTGCTAAGGATGAATGTGATAATTTGCTCTTTAATCACACTTAAGTGTTGTTCAGACCAGAGATGAAAAGGGAGAGTGATCATCATAGGGCATAGAATTGGGGATGTCTTACAGAAGGAGGTAGATCAAACTCAGTCTTTCAAGGAAGGCTGGAGGAAGGCAATCCAGGTTGGGGGAACTCAGTGAATGTAAAAAGTGTAGTTAGGGACTGATGTGTGGAGTTGTTTTGCTGAAGTGGAAGGTTTGTGTGAAACAAAGATACTCAGAGTGTGTCCAGCAAGGCACCTGGCTTTGGTTGAGGTGCCTGCTGGAACCACAGAGTGTGAAAGGGCTGACTGGGGGTCCAACCGCTGCTCTTTTTATCTATTGCGATTCTGCATAAGATTTCATCTGAAATCAAGGGTGAGATTATGCTGCTTAGAAGTTTGAAATTCACCAGTGCAGATGACTTCTACTTAAACATGGGAATCGAACATGTTTATTTCCATTTCTTCCTGAAAACTCACTAAAACGGCAATAAAGGTATAAAAAAGTATAAACCATCATCAGTTAAGGAATGGAAGAGGAGAAGCAGCATATGGGAAATGTTAATCAAAGTTTAGTTGCTCATAGATAAATGATAGCGCTGAGAAAGCTGAAACAGTGTTGGGTATCCACCAGGAAGTGTTAATCAAAGTTTAGTTGCTCATAGATAAATGATAGCGCTGAGAAAGCTGAAACAGTGTTGGGTATCCACCAGGAAGTGTTGGGTATTCACCAGGAAGCCAGCCAGTTTGTACCATGGAGCCCTGGAAAGCCTCAGCAATGGGAGACACAGGTGTGTGTGTGTGTGTGTGTGTGTGTGTGTGTGTGTGTGTGTGTGTGTGTGTGTGTAATGAGACTAAAAACCCGAAGTTCAGTTTAAAATCTATATAGAGAAAAGTTAGATTCCTAGGTTGTCAACCATTATTCCCATTTCTCCTCCACATATGTATACAGGTGTGTACACACACACACAAGTGCAACCTTATGGTTGCTGGTAGAATAAGAAGCTCCTGGGAGAGCAGAACTAGTTTGGGGGACACAGCCATAGCTGAAGGTAGGGATGAACTCAGAAAAAAGAAGGATTAAGTAGAAATACTATTCATAGGCTAACGATGGGAAAGTATTTTGCTGGGGAAAGTGACCAGTCTAAGGGAAGACAACTACAGGCTGTAAATTTGGGGATCTTCTAGAGAAACAGGTGAATGAAGCCTCTAGTTGGCCAGCATCCACATAGGCACACATTGTTTCCAGTCAGTGTTTTAGTGGCTCACTTTTAAATGTCAAAGAACAGCCAAAGACCAGCAGACAGAGAAAAAGGGACTTGGTAAAAACAATGTAGGGAGCAGAAAAAAAACTTTAAAAAGTAAAACCAAATTATTATTTATATCCCCAAAGATTTGGGAGAAAATATGGCTTCTGTGAAACAAGAACAGACCACAAAACAAACCATGCAGAAAACAAAAAAATAAGAAGAGCTTTTAGAAATTAATATATATGACAAAGGAAATAATAACAGAAGGATTGAAAGATAAAGTTGGAGATTAGAAAATTATGTATGCAGGAGATCCAATATCTGAATAGTAGTTTTAGCAAGAAGGAAGAGATAAGTAGAGGATAAGAAATTATCAGAGAAAGAATAAAAGGGAATTGCCAGAACTGAAAGACACAGTATCCATATTCAAAGTGACCACCAAATTCCCAGCCCAGAGAATGAAAAAAGACTCATTACAGGCCACATCCTATTGGAAATTTAGAATGCCAAGAGAACATCTCAAAAACTTCCCTAGAGAATAAATAGTTTACATACCAGGGATCAGGAAGCAAAATTGGCACCCTTATTCTAAACAATATCTATGGAGCAGGACCTTCAAAATTCTGATGGAAAACCATTTCCTTTCTAGAAATCAACTTTTTGTCATTTTAACATTCAAGTATGATGCTCAAAATAAAGGCATCTTCAGACATACAGGATTTCAAAAAATTAATTTTGGTGCATCCTTTCTCAGAAGCTACAAGATGATTGATTTATTCCACCAGACAAGAGGAAACCAAGAAAGAAGATATGATATTCAGGGCTTAGGACTCAATTCAGAGGCCAAACACATTCCTAAGAAGAAGGTGAGGGAAGATGGCTCAGTACAATAATGGAGAGCAGGCCTGGAGGACAACTGTCCACATTTCACAAAGGGTTCCAGGAGAGATGTGGCTGAGAGATAAATGACACTGAGAGGCCACCTGTCCTATTTGTGAATTAGTGAGTTTCTGGAAGTGAACTAGTGATAGGATCTTGATAGCCAAGCAGAATGAAACAAGGCAGTTCTTAACTCCAGAGGAAAATAAAAAGTTGTACAAGTAAGGAAGTCATGATATAAACTCTGAATATTGATTTAATAATTTTCTATTTGGGAGAATGAGGCAGAGGGAGGCCATGTGTGTTGGGGTGTGGGTTGCAAAAACTAAATCCTTTATAGTGCAAAGTCTATAATAGCTAAATGGTAAAAGTCAAGAAATCATGGAGTAAGCATGTTATTTAGAAATATGGCTATGAATAGTAGAAGCAGCCAGGAGTTGAAAATAGTTGCTTCTGGAGATCACGAATCAGCAATGGATGGAGAGAGGTAGGGCAGGAGACACTGTTCATTGTATCCCCTGTAGTACTTTTTGCATTTTTAACATATATTTACATGATTTCTTCGATAAAAAAATAAAAATCACTAGTTGAGAGGATTTATGATAAGGTGGGAAAGTTATTGTGAGCCTCGACTAGTAACTAAAGCATTTGATTCAAGGACAGTGGGGAGTCACTTGAAGTTTTGAGCAGGACTATGACATAGGGGTTAGTCTTGTATGATTACTCTGATGGCAGTTTTTAGGCTGGATTAGAGTGGGAAGATCATCTCAGGGGTAGCTGGACATAGAAAAGGAAAGTCAAGGGCAGGGAGATACAAAATAAGAACCCCTTGGGCTGAGTTGTTTACTGACAGCAGGAGAGGAAGAGAGATGGGAATGATGGTGTGGTTTCACCCTTGAGAAAAAGACAGACATGAGAAAGACTAGGAAAGACTAAGGTTTGGGAGAGAGCTGTGGTGTTTAGTTTAATCCTAAGTGACAGCAGGTCATGAAGGCGATGCAGTCTAGGAAGCAAATCGAGACACAATCTGGGAACTGGCCATAAGACCGGAAACTGCTTGAGGAGAAGCCATGTCTAGGGAGGCTTTGAGTTTAAAAGAATCATTGAAAAGATAGGAAAAAAAGAAGGAGGCCAACCCTGAAAACTGAGGAAGGTAACAGACTGAAGCATGATAGTCATATAAGGTAAGAATTCAGAAAAGATAAAATGAGAAGGTAGTCAGGGAACAAAGACTCTCCAGCAGTTTGGAATCATACAGTAGAAATCCATACTGGGTTCTCTTTGCAGTGGGATCCTATTTTCTTCAGTGGTATCTCTTATCTTTTTAAAACTCCTTTTCTCCCCTCCCTCCTTCACACTTATAATGAAACATTCCAAGCTTACACCAAATTTCAGAGACTAGTACAATAAATCTCTGTAACCCTCACCTGGTTCTAACAATCACATTTTGTTTCATCTGACCTCCCACTTTTAGGAGAAGGGACTATGAATATTAAAGCAAATCCCAGACATCATATCCATTGACCTGTAAATACATCACACGTCTCCAATGAGTGAGGCTTTTTTTTTTAATAACCAAAATATCATTATACCACCCAACAAAATGAACAGTATTTCCTTATTTCATGTTGTACCCAGTCTGTGTTTCATTTTTCCCAGTTGTTTTAAAAGTGTTTTTATACTTTGTTTTTAAACTCAAGATCAACACATTGCTTTTAGCTGATATGTCTCATAAGTCTCCTTTAACCTATAAGTTCCTCCACCCTTTTTTCTTTTGGGGGGTCAGTTATTTTTGATGATCTTGGGAATTTGTCTTGTAGAGTTTCTCATATTCTGGATATGGCTGGTTGTGATCTTATGGTGGTGTGTAACATGCTCCTTCATCCCTTGTCTTTCTTGTAAACTGGTAGTTAGATTTGGAAACTTGATTAGATTCAAATTCACCTTTAAAACTGAAGTAAAATTTATATACAGGGAGATATACGGATCTCAGATGTACTGTCTGCTGAGTTTGGACAAATGTATACCCTCATGTAACCCACACCCCATCAAAATGTAAAAAATTTTCATCTCCCCACAAAGGTCCCTCTCTTACTTTCTTTTGATCATCTCTTCCTTGAGTGCATAGAAATGAAACTAGACCTAGCAAGCACAGCTAAGGACTTCACTATGCATTCTAGCCCTGTTTTGCCCATGGGCGTTTTAGGACCAACTTTGGAAAGATTGCTTCCTCGCTAAAGATAATGTGGAGAGTTTTACTATAGTTTGCACCAAGCTTCTCATGAATGTGTAACATATATTCACTGGCACCTTGTATCAGGATAATTTCAGTTGCAAGTAACATAATGTGAGATCCAAATTGGCTTAAATGGTCTAGAGAATTTACTGGCTCATGTAACTGAAAATTCTAGATCCTGGTTTCAAGTGAAGCCTAATATAGTGGCTGAACAGTATCACTTAGAAGCTGGGTTGTTTCCTTGTTTGTTTGTTTGTTTGTTTTCTTTTTCATTTTTCTCCTCTGCCATCCACTGGGTCAACTTTATATTATATTTGAGTCTAAGGTGGCAGCTGGTGGCTCCCAGGACTGCATGCTTTCTCATTCATATCCAGCAGGAAAGAAAGACCATTTTCCCCAGAATCATTAGGAAAAGTCCTGATATCCACCTGGATTGGCCAGCATAGGTCACATGCCCACTCTTGGTGCAGTCAACAGCTCGACTCTGGGGTTGGGAGTAGAATCAGCTACCCCAGAACCACATGGATCCCCTAAATGGAAGTCCGGAGCTAATGGTAAGGCAGGATTGATTGCTAAGGATGCAGCCACAGATGTTTGCCTGCTATAATCATCTTTATTCCCAGAAGCCTCTATGATTGGGGCCTGCCTGGCTGTGCCTCCCCAGAGCAGCCAAGCAAGCCCCTGTGCCAGAGACTGCCCTTCCTTGGTGTCTCCTTGTCACCCACCTTGAGATTTTGCTAGAATTTAAGGGTAGGGGTGGGGTGGTCACTATATTCATGCTGAGCTTAATGTTTCCAGCTGGGAAAAACGCACAGACCCCCGAGGCAGGTTTTACTATGTGGATCACAACACTCGTACCACCACCTGGCAGCGCCCCACCGCCGAGTATGTGCGGAACTACGAGCAGTGGCAGTCACAGCGGAATCAGCTCCAGGGTGCCATGCAGCACTTCAGCCAAAGATTCCTCTACCAGGTGAGAGGGCAGGGACTTGCCATGAGGGAGGGGAGCCTCCCAGCACTGCAGAAAGTGCAGCTTTGCATATTCTGCATTGACTTGTTTGGTGAGCAGGGAAATTGTCAGTGATCCTGGAGATTTAACTCATCACAGTGAAATTCCCCAAACTTCAGTGTTTTGGACTTACAAACTCAATGTCCAGCCTTTGTGTGTAAGGACTCAATATATCTGAAGCTGAATACATCATCTTTCTTCCAACACTAGGTTTCTCTTCTGGCCCCTCCAATCCAAGTCCATTTACTCTTAAACATGACTTAAACATGAAGGTCAGCTGTGACCTCTCCCATACCTCACCTTTACAAATTAGAGCAACCACCCAAATTCTTTTCGTTTTTTTTTTTTTTTTTTTTTTTTAATATCTTTTTTATCTGACAGAGTCTCAAGGATAGAGGAACCTTTAAAGTTTATCTAGATCAGGGGTTGGCAAACTATGGCCAGTAGGCCAAACTGGCCCATACCTGGTTTTGTAAATAAAGTTTTATTGATACACAAGCACACCTGTAGTTTAGGTGTTGACTGTGGCTGCTTTCACCCTATAGCGCAGAGCTGAGTAGTGACAACAGGGATCATGTAGCCCACAAAGCCTGAAATATTTACTGTCCGGCCCTTTCCAAAAAAAGTATTTACCCTCTGGTCTAGATCAACCTTCTTCTCTCTGCTTCCTGATTTTCCTCTGCCCTTCCTACCAGAGTGGTTAGGGCAGCTTCTGAATTGTACTCTCTGCTGGCATTCTCTCTCCTCCCATCTGTACCACCTGTTCCCACCTGAACAGTCTTCAAATATGATTGTCATTTCATCACTTTTAAAAAAATCACTGTGAAGGGCTAAGGAAGAGGGGTTGTGCTCTACATTTATCACTGTCATTTTTTATTACTGTGTCAAAAACTTCTGTGCTCATTACCTACAGAATAATATTTAAACTTTCTACTTCAGAATTCAGAGTACTGTACTAGTAGTGTCCTATGCTGTATTCCTTTAGGGATCCTCTCAGCCCCACCTTCCTGAGTCTTCATCCCATTGGAGCCTCCACTAGTGACCTGGTAGCATGGGGGGAGCTTAGCCACACAGCCTCCTTGTAAAGGAGAAGAGGGATTCCCAAACTGGAACTCTGATTTCATTTTCATGTCTGGTTGGCACTTTGGCACATTCATTCCTTGTGCCTGCCTCTCTCATTTTAGCAGTGTCATCCCGGACCTACAGAAGCAAAAGTTGACTAGGAGAGTCCCCTAAAAGTAAAAATTAAACACTAAAAAAAAATTTTCTCTCCGAGTACTCTAAAATGGTTTTCTCAGCTTGGTTGAGAATTCAGGAGGATTCAGCATGGAAGTGACAATTCCCTTTTCTCCCTGAAACAGGACTCATGTTGAAAAATGTGGTAGGAATTTTTTTTGGGTCAGCTTTCAATGTCTATTGATTTCCCTCCCCCTGGGTTTGGTTTGCCCCTCTTGTTTGTATGGTGCCATGTCCTGGTCCAAGTAAGAAGAGTTGCCTTCATAGAGTTATTTTGGGATTTGGCCTTGGCCCAAGGTTTGACTCGGTAGACTTAAGACCTGATACTACACCAGTGGCTTTGCCTCCTCCTCCTCCCTCACCTCCGTTGGGGCTGAAACTGAGACCTGTTCTTTCTTGCCCTACAGAGAACACAAAATATAGTTCAAAATGGAAATCACAGGACTCCAGATCACAGTCTCCCACAATTCTTTCTTGCTGTCCACCTCAACACACAGTTTGTTCAGTCTCTGTCACTGTTCTCTTATTTCTGACATTTCCCTTTTCCCAGTGCCTCCAGTGCATATGTTTCTTGTGATCATCATGCATAGTCTGTGCTGGCCTGTGTGGTTTCACCTTGCCCTTTGCTTTGTGTTCCCAGTGCAGTTCACTGAGGATGTCAGGCCCCATTGTACACACTGTGTGTTGTGACAAGAGCCGTCTCACAGCCTACTACTATTTCTGTGGCACCTTTTCCTTTATTCTTACTTTGGTCCTTTCCTAATAACCAGAGGAGGCATCTAGTGTCAGCAGGACTGAAGCAGAAATCATTCTGTGGCTCCCAATGTGAGGATGTCAAATTGCATTATCCACAGACAACTTGGTTCTTTCTGTAGAAGGCCCCTTGGAATTAATTCTCAAGCACCTGCATTTCATTCTGCATCCACTGAGTATATCCTTTAAAAAAAGGAGCCTGTCTTCCACATTGTAACCTTTATGCCCTTCTCAGAGCCTTTCCTGCTCTCGGCTGTATTTGCTAGACATTCTTTATTTCTGAGTTTGTATCTTAAAATATTACTGGAACTTAGTGTTTAGTCCCCGAGGGACTTGAACTCATGTGAGCTGTCTGGCTCATGGCCTGCACCCCAGATCTCCCAATCCAGGGACAGTTACCAGGAATATTATTCAACACCATTTCTTTCTGTTCCTAGTAATAAAGGAAACTATCTTGTCTCTTAGAATCACCTGCACATCCTAGGACCTCTTTTCTGACGATAATACCACCCCCCCCCAAACCTCCCTTTTCTGTGCTCCAGGTAACACTCGGGACCTCTCATTTTGGGGACTGTGGTAGAATAGAAAGGGCAGTTCATTGGCTCATTAGAGATGTGGGGTTGAGGGTTTTGTTTTTTTGGCCATGATGTGTAGCTTTTATTTTTTTTTTCTCCTTGGCTTCTGTCAACTTCTTTTTCTTATTTTTCAAGTCATACTATGTACATTGGGAAACAAATATCCAAAATAGTCAAGTGTTTGCTTTAAATTAAGAGGTAAAGTCGCTATGAGCATTGGCTTCCATTGACCCCATTTCATGTACTGTTTCTAAATCTCTGGTTTTTCTCCCATCTGTTTCATCTTCTCTCCCCTTCTTATGGGTTTGGGGATGGGGGATGTGGATCTGATAAAATAAGAATAGGAGGATGCCAAAGAAATAAAAAAAAACACTTTAACAAGAGAGCTGACATTGTATGAAGTTTATGACATTAAAAAAGGCAAGGATTAAGAAAAGGGCTGATAAATTAAAAAATTTTTCTCCCTGTGCTTTGTATACTAACTAGTCAGAGTTCATTTTGATGAATAGTAGAAACCCACTTGATTAAACTTAAGCAGAAAAGGAATTTATCAAATGGAAATTGGGTAGTTCATAGAATTAACACAATTCTGAAGAACCAAGTTCTGGTAGAAACCAAGGGTACGCAACACAAAGGAATAGTTTGCGTAGGACATCGCCCTGTCCTACTGCCATTAAACACTGATGCTCCAATGGACTTTGGACTCTCTGCAACAGTGAGGACTCTCCAGTAGTCCCTGTGCTTTTATGCCAGTCTCTACAAGTTCAGGGTGGGAGCATCTGATTGGCTGTTCTTAAGTCATGTGCCTATACTCTAGATGCCATGGTATTAGGAAAGGGAATATTTGCCACCTGATAAATATTTTTTTTGTTTCTAGTTCAGTGCAAATCTCAGAGATTGTCAGTAAAGACTGTTTGGTTGGTTGATTTGTGAGTTAAACAAAAAATGACCGTAAGTTGACTAAAGCCCAGTTGGTACCAGTAGGGAGCTAATTTCCCTGAATGCTTTTTGGATTATCCACTTATTTCAAAAAAAGACCTGAAGCAACACACAATTTTGCACCAAACACTTCCTTAAATTCTTTAAATGACCTTTCCTATAGTTCTTCCCTTCTGCAAGGACATTGCTACAGCTCAGTACTATCTCATCGCATTGTATTATTTTGCTTCGGTATTTGAAATGCATGTGTGTTTTACACATTAGTTCCTTTCCTTATGTTGCTGAATGCTTTTATATGTACTAACTACAAAGTTGGAGGAACTCTGATTTTATGAGATGCTGCACCCCACCTCCACCCAAACGACCTCCATGAATCTGGGAGATCTTTTCCAGTAACCATCAGACAAACCTGAGTTGTGGTGGAGATTAACAGCACGTTCTCCACGTTATGCTGATGGGAATGTGCCCCAAATGAGGGCGGCCCAGCTTCCCGCACCTTCCTGCAGTTTCATTCTGCTGGGTAGGAGGCCCTTTGCTGAAAGGGGGTTCTGTCCCATCAAGGAACGAACCTATGGTTTCAAGACTTAAACATCTTTGTTGGAACTTGCTTTGGAAGAGTTGTTTGTGCTGCCACCTTGGAAAGAAAGTTTCTCTGTCCTTTCAGCCAGGGGTGGAGGGTGGGCTGCGAGAGGGGGTTCATTGGCAGTTGAGTCGCACCAATGTTTTCTCAAGCCCTGACTGAGCTCCATTCATCCTCATGCCTGTGTGTGGCTCCAGAGGGGCCAGCCAGGCAGCCCAAAGTATGCACTGAGAACTTGATCCCCTAATGTAACGATTAAATTTTAGTAAGTGAAATAAAAATGCTAGAGAGAGAGAGAGAGAGAGAGAGAGAGAGAGAGCGAGAGTGAGCGCATAGAACAATACTTGTTTTATTTAACTATGAAAAGTTTTTGACAGCACCCCCTTCCCTGCAGGATATGAGAGCTCTCGGTCCACTGCAGCCCTGCCCCTGGGACCTTGCAGCAGAATTAGGCTGGGAGTTGGTGGGGGGGGGGCTCTAATGTAAACAGTGACCCTCAAGTCCTGGAGTCAGCTCCCCCTTCTTTCTCCTGTCTCCCCTTCTCTCTTGCCACCTCGCCCCCAGCCCCACCTTCCCAGACAGGCACACACAGAACACTGAGTAACTTCAGGTTTAGGCTGGAGGAGAATAAAGGTGCTTTGTGAAGGGAAGGAAAACATTCCTGGGGGAGGTGAGGGGCCTGGGGCCTGAATGTGCCCTCAGTCTGGGCTGTGCACACCGCTGCTGCTCCCTCTTCCAGCACCCAGGAGGGAGGTGGAGGGAGGAGGGCCCAGCCCCCAGCCAGGAAGCTCTGGGCGTGGGCAGGGCTTGTGGGAATGATTTCATTGGAAAGGCCTGTGATATTTTTTCCCCTCCTGTGTGTGGTTCTTGGAGAAAGTTGGAGGTGGTGGTGATTTCAGTCGCCTTGGCCGTCGGGAGCAGGAGCTGAGCAGAGGCCCTGGGCCGAGCTCCCCGGCAGCGCCGTGCTGGCTGTCCGGCTTTGGGCCCTCCCTCCATGCCTGCGGCCTGCCTGCCACCTCCACCACCCCAGCCCACCTTCGTCTGCACACCTCTTCCTCCCCCTGGCAACAGTTTCTTTAAAACCCATCTGGGTCCTCAGTGTGCATGGTTCTTTTTCAGTTTTTCTTTTTTGAAAAAGGCTTTTGAGAGGAGCAAATGCCACCTAAGGCCCTACTGTCTCCTCTTTAAAGAGCCCAAAGGTGGAAATGAGTTGTTGGCATTTTAATTTTTTCTATCAATTTATTTTTAACCAGCAGCTTTTTTAAAACCTCTGTGTTCTGCTGTTTCTTGTGTTTAGTCTTCAAGTGCTTCGACTGACCATGACCCGCTGGGCCCCCTCCCTCCTGGCTGGGGTAAGTACCGAGTCCTACTTCTGTGCCCTCAATGGATGCCCCGCCACCCTCTGTCCTCTCCCTGTGCATCTCCCTCATTTTCACCCCTCGGTTTTCCATTTTGTGTCTCTTTATCTCAATCTCTGGGGGTGCCCAGATAGAGCAATTGCAGGCAGTGGAGCTGGGAAGTTGGGAAAGTAATGGGGTTCTCCTGCCCCCTGTAGCATTCACCCATCGTAGCTGAAGGAGTGTGACACTACGAAAGAAGTCCCCAAGTGACTGTGGGACTGTTGGGTTCTGACCTGACTTTCAAGGTGTCTACCCAACAATCAACCCATCCTATCACTAAGACGTTTGACACCGGCCGATTCCCAAGTGCATTTATTTCAGGTCTGTGGCCTAGCAATCCAAAGGAGCCACCTTACCAAACCTTTCTTTATAGCCGAGATGTTGGAGGACTTCAGCCTAATTTTGACTAATGAAAGCCACCTTTTTATTTGTGACACAGCTGTGGAAGAGGCCAGAGGGAAGTGAGTTGAGCACTGGGTAACAAATCTATGAAAGTGCATCATTGCTCATTAATGACACCACACTGGGTTCTCCTTGTCCTTAGCAGCTACTGCTTGCCTATTCTAAGTCCTTGGTGTGATTTGCAATAATGAGTTAGAGGGATGGACATCCATGACTTGAGAGAAATTACAGGCTTTGTGGCTATTCTGGGAATGAGTGACCATTCAAAAGGGTTCATTAGAGATGGTGAGATTCAGTGCACTTGGTAGATTTCTGAGCTCACTCAAGGTTTTCTTTAATAGACAAGAGCCTTTGGGAGCTAAAGAGGGCGGGCATCAGCATATATCAGGTTTAATTTATTGGTTAGGCCAGCAGAAGACAATAAATGCTGGTGTGGTGGTATTCACAGGTGGTATTAAGTTGCGGGGGGAGGGGCAGGCGGGGTGTGTATGCTCCCCACAGAAAGTGGAGAAGCTGACAATGATAGGATGAGCCTCTACTTGGAAAAGTGCAGTTTTAGAGCTGGATCCTATTGGTGCAGACACAGCTATTCCCTGGTAGTAATTTACGAGGCTGCATCAACTCCATTGGACCTGCAGGGTATCACTTAGTGAATTACCACTGCATTCCAGAGCCAAGCAGGACCTCTTAGTCCTCCTGGTGGGATATATCCATTAGGCCTCCACACAGTTCCTGGTTTTCTGTCAGGGAATCCCTTATGTACATAGACGATCCACCTGATTCCCTGAGCCAAGGAAGAGTCATCGCTATCTCAGAGATTGGCAGCTTGTCAAGTGTGAGAGGGTCAAACATAAGATCTCTGGCTCAGCAGGGGAAAACTCATCAGATTAAACAAGAATCTGTAATGTTGTTTGGCAACCAGTAGACACTGTGACCTAGAGCTGGGGACTCAAAGTTCCTCCTGGCTCTGTGGAGTCAAGTGATTTATTTCTGAACTGGTTCTGTTGAATGATGGTTACCAAGAGCAGCTATAAGGACTTGTAAATAGCCCCCAGAAGCCAAGTGTGAAATATTTGAGATGAGAATAGGAGCAGTGGTCAAAGTCAGTGCTGTTTACAAATGGTCAGGAAAACACACAAGCGTATAATCATATGAAACTGAGAAAAAAGAATATCTGGCTGATATCCAGGGAACCTTCCTAATCAAATCTTTTGGACTTTGTGTTGGCTTCCCCAGGGCTATGGCAGGCTCTCTCTCCTCGCTAGGGAGAGTTAAGATTGAACAGAAAGATCAGCAAAAACAAAGGAGAATTGCCTTCAGCATGAGTCTGCTGTCAGGTCTACTGTGGTGTCCTGCTTAGTCCTGTGTCCCTTTCTGTTCCTTCAGGAAAGACCCATGGTCCTCCTTGAGCACTGGCCTAGGAGTCAGGACATCTGAGGTTTAGATCCTTATCTCCTTAGCTGCCCTGGCCCTGGCATGTGACCGAATGCTTCTAAGTTGATTTCTTCCTGAACGGGGTTGAGCTAGATGCTCTTAGGGACTCTCCCAGCCAGCAACCAAACTATGAAATCGTATGCAGCAGAGCAGTTCCAGGACCATAGGAGGCCCCACACACAGGGAGCAATGCCAGAGACAAGGGTGCAGGCCTCCAATCGCCTGGACAGATCCCCCAGCCTGGTGGTTAGCCTTGGCTTTGGCCCTTGGCAGAGCAGACATGGAGGATCTAGTTCAAAGCAGAAAATTCTGGCTGGGAGTGGCCCCTCCTTCCCCTCAGATCCCTCTTGGGAAGCCTGTCTTCTGTGGGATAGTCTCACAGCAGTTCTGAGGTGGTGGCAGCTCTGTAGCAATTCCAGGCCCCCTCTTTTCTTTCTTTCCTTTTGTGTGTGTGTGTGTGTTTTTAAATTGCCTATTGTGTAATGGGTACCAGGTAAGGCAGACAGAGGCCAACACTATGGGTCGATACTAGGAACATTGGGGCCTGATACTTGAGGGGAGAGGGCTGGCCCCCGTGCTCCCAGTTCTTCTTTTTCAACTTTTAACTTTCCTGTAGTTTCTTGAACTGATTATTATTATTTTTTCTTTAATTTCACCCTATCATTGGAAATGAGGGAGGGCCCTTAGCATCATTTGTTTTCAGGACAGAAACAGATTTGAAGGCTTAGAAACTTTCTGGGAAAGGTGACCTGCCTGGGGTTCAGAGCCTTGTCTTTAGTTTTTCCTGCCTTCCACCCAGAGCTGATGGGGTGATGCTTTTAACCTTTATCAAGGTCCAGAATCTTTAGCTAGAGTTGGGTCTGCCCCTGAAGCCCAGGCTCCCTCCTTAGAGGACCTGAGTCGGTAAAGGGCATGAGAGTAAAGATTGTCCAGAGAAGAAAGGAAGAATGTATGAGCTCCCAAAAATCGCCCTGTCTGGAAGCACACACTTAGGTGTATGAACAAGATGGGTGTCAAGTGCCACGGCCCCTGGTATTTATTTGCACATATGCAACGTAGAGGTTTTTGGGATGTGGGTTTTAGAACAAAACTTTAAGCTGGATAAAAAAAGATAAAGTAGAGGGTACATAGGCTCTGAGCACTGATCAGAAAGACGCGAGGAAAATGCGGCCCCTCTACAGGCACCAGGGTCGCCTGCATCCTGTGGACAGAGCAGTTGTAGGACAAGAGACCATCTGTCACAGACTTGGTGGGAATGGGACCAGGGTTGGGAGGCAGCCGTGCCTCCACTTTGCACACAGCTGGATGCAATTAGGCTTCTGGTTTCAGCTGAGCGGTTCCCCCTTTGTGTTGCCGCACCGCCCCTCTACCTCAAAACCAGCTAACCCAAGAGGGTGCTTGATCTTGAGCTGGAAGTATCTGTCTCTCCTCCATGCCCCCATAGGGGAAGATTCTTTTCATCCTTTTTGTTAGTGACAGATGTCTGTGAGCCATACTTGCTGGTTAAACTTCTCTAATAGATCAGGAACAGGATCAGAAATTCAGACCCAATACACGGGAAGGAGGAGCCAGAGGAGAGAGGGCACGGCTCAGGATGTCTAAATCTGATTGTCCTCTTTCTTCTCCCTGGCAGAGAAGAGACAAGACAATGGACGAGTGTATTACGTGAACCATAACACACGCACTACCCAGTGGGAGGACCCTCGGACGCAGGGGTAAGGACATGGGATGGGATGAAGGCTGGGCCCTGCACAGCTCTAGCATTGGCTGTGTGGTGTTGGACTGCATTTATCTGCTATGGCCAATGTTTTGGAACCTTCAGCCACAGACAAGAGCTTGGAGATCCTCATGATACAGTGTCGGTCTAATGAGAGCTTAAAAGCAGCTCTTTAAGTTGACCTTCCTGGTGGATGGACAGTGGCCTGACAGATCCTTGTGCTGATTGGGCAGGCTGCTTATGATACGATTTCAGAAGGATTAAGGGACATCCCAAACACCCTAGACTACCCCCACCCCCCAGAAGCTAGTTGGGGACAGGGGCAGTTGGCACCTTAAGATTAATGATGGCCACTCAGGCCATGGCCATCTACCTAGGGCTAGTTCTTTGGCCTTGGGACAGTAAATGACCTCTCTGCTGCAGAACTGTCTTCATGACTTGGGCGGTACTAGGTGCATTTCCTCAAGGCCCACACCTCAAAGGCTTTGCAGAACCTGGGTGAAAACAGGAAAGAGCACTTTGGTGGCTGTAGCCCCTTAAGCATTGAGGCCCAGAAGGTAAGGCCCGCCCATAAACTCTCTTTCCTGTGTTTGCAGGATGATCCAGGAGCCCGCTCTACCCCCAGGGTGGGAGATGAAGTACACCAGCGAGGGGGTGCGCTACTTTGTGGACCACAACACCCGCACCACCACCTTTAAGGATCCACGCCCTGGGTTTGAGTCTGGGTAAGGACTTTCCAAAGGCGGCAGCGTTATTTGTTAGCACAGGCCTGGTTTATTGTGTTCAGCTGCTATTACTGCCCTCTAGTGGCCGGTTTCCATGTCACAGCAGGGATGAGGATGGAAGGGCCACCTTGTTTAACACCAGTAGTCTCTTTCTCTCTCTCTCTCTCTTAATCTCTCTCTCTAAAGGCAAGAGTCTGACTTTATTTCTAGTTTTTTTAATCCTCATATCTGCAGAAGATCTTAGCGGTACTGACTTCCTTTCTTTCTTGCTTCACCTTAACTTATCTTTAACATAGCACCAGCTCTCCTAAGTGCCAGCAAGATATATTGTTAATTTTTGAGAAGTCACACAGGTTCCAGAACATCTTTACTTTTCCCAGGACGAAGCAAGGTTCCCCTGGTGCCTATGACCGAAGTTTTCGGTGGAAGTATCAGCAGTTCCGTTTCCTCTGCCATGTGAGTTCTGGTACTGGGCTCTCGCCTAGAGCTTGGAGTTATGGAGTTTTTTCAGCACAATTTCCCAGCCCAGCAGCAGGCATCAGAATCTGGTCAGGTGGGGGCAGGTCACTTGTCTAACCTTGAGCAGTTATCTGACATCTCCAGGAAGCCAGCTTCTATTTCTAGGGGCCAGGCTCTTCCCTACTGGCCCAGGGAGATGGGAAAGCCTATTCATACAGAGAGGAGGCCACTGGAGTAGTGACCCCTTGAGGTCTGATTCAATGTTTCTTTTTTTTCTTTTCAGTCAAATGCCCTTCCCAGCCATGTGAAGATCAGTGTTTCCAGGCAGACACTTTTTGAGGATTCTTTCCAACAGGTTAGAGAATAATCATGGTTTCTAAGACCAGAGGCAGGCCAAAGGCCCCTTCTCACCCACCTCTCTTCTATCACATGGCCTGTTAAACACATGGTAGAGTTTTCAAGGCATGGGTCTTAGTAAGTGGTGTCTGCTGAAAAGCAGGCCTTGGAGTCTCCTGTCCCCTGCCCCCAGCTTGGAGAGTGGCATGCTAGCCATGATGCTCTTTCTCCAGATTATGAACATGAAACCCTACGACTTGCGCCGCCGACTGTACATCATCATGCGCGGCGAGGAGGGCCTGGACTATGGAGGCATTGCCAGGTGAGCTTGGCACCCTTGGTAGGCTGCACTGCACCCTACTTCCCTAGGCTGCTGGGCACATGTCCAGAAAGCTGCCTCCTCCTTGCTCAGATTGATTGCCAGTTCTCTCATCTTCAGGAGTGGGTGTAGGTATGACAATTTTGAATGGTGCTAAGAGCCGAATTCTGGTGTTTCTTGCTGAACTAGGCACTAACCCATTAGTTACTGGATCATGGGGAGGCTGTGTGTGGGCTTCTGGGGGAGGGGCTTGGGACAATGGCTCTTTTACCAACCAATATATCATTATTTCTGTACTTTAACAACCAGTCCAGCTGCAGCTGTAAGCAGCAGCTAAATATTGGCTTCATGTGGTTGTTCATTAAAATCAATCCTGGGTTTCTCCTACACTTAAGGCAGCTGGGGCAGATTAAGTTAGGTGTTTCAGTGTATATGTGTCATGTGTAAGCTGTGTCATAATCCAAAGGGCCTTGATAAGTATTCATCTGTGTGTCATGTACACAGAGTCAGTAAAATTAAAATGGCTATTATAACTGTAAAAAGAAAGTAAAGCATTGTCTTGCCCTCACCACAGTCCTATAAAAGTTAACTGACTCTTTGGCCAAACATTGCCTTGGACAATGGGCTGACGGGCCCTGGCAGAGAAAAGGAGTGTCTTAGCCTTTGGTGACCCTTCAGTTTGCTCACTTCTCATGGATTGGGGACGTCTTCTTGCTTGGTGTTGGGTTAACTTGCTTCTTGTCCTCTGTTCATTGGTGGCATTGCCTTCTGTGTTGGCCCTAGTGGATCGATTGCTCTTTTTCCCATGGTGACCTCCTCTCCAGGCTCTGCTTGGTGGGCTTCTGGTGTCGCTCCCACCCTGTGTGTGTCTGTCTCTCTGTGTCCTGCCAGTGGTTTTACCCTATGGTAGGTTACGTCATGCTGTTCTACCACAGGGTAGAACCACGGACAGGATACCGGGGCACCCTCTGCATCGAAGGACTCCTCGTCTGCCTGGCCACAAACCACCCAGCAGCCAGGGACTGGCCCCGCTGGGATGGCCTCCTGCTGGTTTAACTCAAGCCCAAAGGACTCTGAATTCTGGCTTGTGGGTTATACCTAGGGTGCAGAGAGTTATTAAGGCATGGATGTTGGTTCAGATACATGCATGGAAGTTTGAGAAAGGGTCTGGTGATGGGGTCTGGGGTAAGGGGAGGGCAAAGTGCAAGGAAAGTGAGATACCTGGTGGAAGTGAGGTTTATAATCCACAGACAGCAGAGATCAGAGTTCATGCATCAGGAGTTGAGAACATATTGCCATGTATTCATATTGTGCTGCTTACTCAGGGTGGGAGCAGTGCGACTATTATTCATACAGCACCTTTGCAAGCTTTAGAGAAAACTTGCCTTTTCAGGACACTTCCATGTTGGAAAATGGTCACTATATTCTGGTTTTATCAGGAAAAAACTGTTTGACTATTTGCAGGAAATAGTTATAATGTGCAAATCTACGATATTTTTCCATAGTGCCCTTGTGCAGTGCACAGACTTCATGACTGCATGGTGGCCCCAGGGTGCAAGGAGCTCCCTTACCATTAGGTGTTTTGGATACCAAATGTAGAGTCCTAGAATGCACCCTGGGAGCTGACATACATGCACGCATGCACGCACTCAGGTTTTCCTGAGTGTCATCCTCAAGTGCAGTTGTCCTGGTTCACCCTATGTCTGACCCCACACTGTTCACTGACCGCTGTCAATACAGGTTAGTCCAGGTGCTGATCCCAGTGGGGCCTGATTCCTTTGTATACATGTCGCCAGACCACTCTGAGGTAGGACAGCAGAGGGGAGCCGCGCCTCCAGCATGGGTGTACAGGAAAGGACCCATTAGTCCTGTTTTCTCTCTCTTCTCTCACAGAGAGTGGTTTTTCCTCCTATCCCACGAGGTGCTCAACCCTATGTACTGTTTATTTGAATACGCCGGGAAGAACAATTATTGCCTACAGATCAACCCTGCCTCCTCCATCAACCCTGACCACCTCACCTACTTCCGCTTTATTGGCAGGTTCATTGCCATGGTAAGATTCATTATCATGAGACCTCCAGGGAGGGCAGCAACCCAGGAGGCCAGACCCTACTTTCCAACAGCAGCCCTATCCTTATCCTCACAAAACTCCTAACTAGAAATGCAAAAAGCTAGAGGAATTCAGGAGATGGTTCAGAGCTCTCAGTGCCCACCCAGGGGCATCAAGAGGGTTTACATGTTATGATTCGTGTAGGACTTGTCAAGCGAGACCTAGGGTGCCTGGCTCATAAAATTCACTTAACATTCAATACGTACCATTGAAGGTGTTGGACTGATGGGGCTGAGTGCTACCCTAACTGTCCATCTGCTTCTTTTCTCTGGGGGCAGGGTTGCCATTGTCTGTCACTAGTGTTTAGGAGTGACCTGCTAAGCCACTCAGCCTTCCAGAAGGGGATTTGGAATCTTCACTAGCTTAGCACAGAACTCTGTAGCCTGGCATAAAATATAGGAGGCATCTGCCAGGAGCAGGGCAAAGTAGGGAAGGGGGAGTCGAATGCAGTATCTATATTTATCTAGAAATAGGAAAACAGTGTGAATAAGGAAGGGGGTCATGTCATGTGCAGCCTATTGAGTGTCTCATGATAGTGGAGAACCAGGACTGAGGAGGGTAAGTCTGTGGGAGCCACAGTCCGCATTGCTATATTCGGTAGTTTGAGATGTTTCACAGCTAACTTCCTTTGTTTCTTTCTGACTTCCTGAGTGTTCCACCCTGTTCCCCTCTCAGGAGGACCCAGGAGCCCATGACTAAATATGTCCCTTCCCTTGGTCTGGAAGTTCTTGGCCAAGGTGTTGGGCTCAGGAAGTGGGCACATTCTTCCCAGGTCTAGAGACTCGCCTGGCCCAGCAACCAACAGGACAGGCCAGTAAAGCCCTAGACTATTACTCACCTCTGGCCCGCCAGCTCTCCCCGTCAATGGCGCCTGCATTATTTTTGGCTGTCTCTGCTGCCCAGTTCGGAGAGTCCATGAGTCAGGGCTGCCACCTGGATCTGTGCTGACTAAGTCTTCTCTGTGAATGTGGAGCAATCTCTGCTAGAGCAGGAACTCAGCAGGCAGGTGTGTTGGGTGGGCAACGAGCTTGGAGGTGGGTTCCTGAACACTCAGCCTTCCTGTGATCTGCAGGTGGCGTAAATGTCTGTCCCAAGATTCCAGTCATGACAAACAGTGTTACTTATTTTCCCTTCCTTCGGGCCCCTGGGGTAGCTGGATGCCAAGGTGCTCTCTGGAACAGAGAACAGGTAGCAGTAACCCAGCTATGATACAGAGCATCATAGAGCCTGCCTCAGGCTGTGTCCTGGGAAGATCAAACTTCTTAGCTCTGTTTCTTTCCCCCGCAGGCTCTGTACCATGGAAAGTTCATTGACACAGGTTTCACCCTCCCTTTCTACAAGCGGATGCTCAACAAGAGACCAACCCTGAAAGACCTGGAATCCATTGACCCTGAATTCTACAACTCCATTGTCTGGATCAAGTGAGTCCCCTTCCTTGCCCCACATTGGGTGGAGAGGGGTCTCCGCTTGGGGAGTAGGTACCGATGGCCTTCACTTTCTCAGCCATAGTGGCCCCTGCGCACTTACCCAGGCTGGTAAGTGCCTGTGGAGATGCAGAGCTTCTAGGTCCCCCATAGGGCAGCTCCAGAAATCTCTCCTAGGCCACTGGTGAGTCCTCCTGTCTCATGGGCACTAAAAATGAGTGATGGAGCAGGATGAAGGGAAGACCCTTCTAAGGTAGACATCTTCCCTCTGTGCTCTCGTGTCCCCAGAGAGAACAACCTAGAAGAGTGTGGATTAGAGCTGTACTTCATCCAGGACATGGAGATTTTGGGCAAGGTGACAACCCACGAGCTGAAGGAAGGCGGCGAGAGCATCCGTGTGACAGAGGAGAACAAGGAAGAGTACATTATGTGAGTCTCCAGTGCTTGGGCAGAGAGGATCCCTGGGAGAGAGGGGAACAGAGACATAGCTGCCACAGAGAAAGGGTTTCTCGCTCTTGTCTCTGGGTGCCCTCTTCCGCCAGACCCCAGATGTGGCCTATAGGTCACCAGGCATGGTATGAACCTCCCATTTTGCATGGGCCTTAGATGGCTGCCCATGGCTGGTCATGGGCTGACCAGAGTTAGGGTTGCCAGAGCCAAAGGCCTCTGTTACAGCTCCTGTTTGTTCCTGTTCTTCCCACAAGGTAGGCTGTGAGACCGCAGGCCGAATTTCTTTGAAGAGGCATGAAACTTAGATTCTTCCTCTTCTTTCTTCTAATAGAAGATTTCTGTGTCCCCTGTGCTTAAATCCACTATGTCATGTGTGTTTGTGTGCACATTTGCCTGTGTGCATTCTTCAGGTCTCTTGGTTCAGTCTTTTAAACTCCACAAGTCTGAGGCTCAGTTGGCAATCGTGGGAGGAAGAGGAGGAGGAGGAGGAGGAGGAGATTTCAAAGACTCACATATCTCCAGCTTGCCATTAGAGGCTCTGCTCTGGGGCCAGCAGCAGCCTGGTTCTCGCTGTGCTAGAAGTTGAGTCTCAGCTGATTCCTTGCTGCTCTGTGACAGTGGCCTCATGGCAGGCCCTGAGCTGCTTCTGGCAGTGGTCTTGGGCTCCACTGACAGCCAGTCTTTGGTTTTAGGCTGCTGACTGACTGGCGTTTCACCCGGGGCGTGGAAGAGCAGACCAAGGCCTTCCTGGACGGCTTCAACGAGGTGGTCCCCCTGGAGTGGTTGCGCTACTTTGATGAGAAAGAACTGGAGGTGAGAGCTAAGGTTGTCAGGACCTTGAGCCCCTGCCTCTGGAGCAGTCCTTTCCTTTCATAGCCTCACTGCAGACCTACATTAACTCCCAGTAAAACCCCATACTCCCAGGATTCGGCAGCAGGCAAATAACTTGGATTTGGGTCCTCACGCCCACCCCTCCCCAGACCCTTGTTCAAGGGGGATCCATATTCAAGATTTATGTTATTCATATTATTAAAACTGCCAGCAGAAATGGATGACAGTTTTTGGGGTGGTGCCATCTTCCAGTGAGGGAGCGAGGCTCTGCATCCTGGTGGGGTGGGGGCTGGTGCTAGGTAGCCGACACCCTCTTCCTCTGTAGCTGATGCTGTGCGGCATGCAGGAAATAGATGTGAGCGACTGGCAGAAGAACACCATCTACCGGCACTACACCAAGAACAGCAAGCAGATCCAGTGGTTCTGGCAGGTGGGTCCTGGTGCTGGCCCTGCCAGGTCAGGGCCAGGGACTTGGTAGGGGCGTTATAGCAGCCCACCAATGGAAATGAGAGCTGATTAGATTTCAATTTCACGAGCTCTTGTGTTATCACTCCCCCATCTTTGACACTCTGCTCACCTCCCCCAGCTTGCGAAAGGAGATAAGAAACCCAACCTTGGGACCAGCTGAGTTGTTGCAGCTGGGTTGTGGCTAGTGCCTTTGACAGGAGCATCAGTGGTCAGCTGGGGTTAGCTCTAAATGCCAGTGTGTGTCAGGGGAGCCCGCAGGGAGGAAGGAATGCTCCCACAGGTCGTGTGGTTTTCTTCCAGCCAGATGGGGTGGGAAAACATGTGCTTGGCTCCAGGGAAACAGAATGAGCTCATCATCCTGGGTGTAATGAATTAGTTCCTTTGTATATGTGGATCTTGTCATTATGAAGTATAGCAAACATGGAGAAAGAGAATATATGTAAATTTTTTGGTTGAGGTGAAATTTACATATCATGAAATTCACATGTTAAGCATTTTAAAGTATAAAATCCAGTGGTTTTTATGCGGGTTTTTCACAATATTGTGCAACCATTACAACTGTCTGCTTCCAGAGCAGTTCATCTTCCCAAAAAGAAACCTGTATATTTTAAAAAGCAGAGTTTGCTGGGGAGAGAATACCTGGCCTGAGGTATACCCCAGAGACAGACAGATGTCCCATGGACTGGTGGAAAAGTTCTGCAGTCTCTTGGAGTGGCTTTGGGGTTTCCCAGCTTGCTGGCTGTCACACCCACCCATCCCGGGCTTTGTTATCAGCCCCAAAGAGGGACCACGGCTGACCAGAGAGTTACAGGTCAGGGTGAAGTGCTGGGCCAGGGCGGTCACCTGACTCCACCTTGACTTTCCGAGTTGCAGGTGGTGAAGGAGATGGACAACGAGAAAAGCATCCGGCTGCTGCAGTTTGTTACTGGGACCTGCCGCCTGCCTGTCGGGGGATTTGCTGAACTCATTGGTGTGTTTTCCTTTGCCCTTAGGCACCTTGGGTAGCAGTTCAGAGGGAAGGCAAGACCTAGTGTCTTCTCAGAAGCAAGTCAGTGGGAAGGGGGAGAGCTGTGGCTTATGCCTCTGGGGCTGAGCCATCTGAGGGTGGTGCTGGAGCATTTTGACTTAGGAAGGAATGGTTCTGTTACATACCATATGTTTTATTTCATATAACAGGTAGCAATGGACCACAGAAGTTTTGCATTGACAAGGTTGGCAAGGAAACGTGGCTGCCCAGAAGCCATACCTGGTAAGCCTGCTGATTTTAGTGAGAAGTGGCTGGAACCTCATGGATTAGATGAGCCCCTAAGGGCAGCGCAGCAGCAGAGTGGCTTTGAGGCTTTGACTCCAGCAACTTTCATGTGACTCTGGGGTGTTGGGTTGGAGACGAGGGGCTGTGGTGTACCCAGGCCACCTTTGTCTGGGCCTCTGGTCTATTGGGAGTTGTGGCAGTAAGTATGTACCCTGATGGCCACACTAGGTATTAAATATTAAATACTAGTATTAAAGTGGACAAAGAACTGCTGCCCTGAGTGCCCTCCTGCCTGAATCCCTACTTCCCCAGCTGCCTGAACTGCCTCCTAACCCTTCTGTGGTCCAGGAACCTGAAGCATTAAGGCCTGACAAAGCAGGGTCCTTGAGGACCTGTTTCAACGTCTCGCCAGCTAGTTGGCATTGTGATTGTACCATAGCTGTGTGAACTTTTGATTGTCTCAGCCAAGCGGGGGTCAGGCTGTTAAAACCCTGACCTTCCCATGCGGACTATACTGTTCCCCTCTCTCAACAGTTTCAACCGTTTGGATCTCCCACCATACAAGAGCTACGAACAACTGAAAGAGAAGCTGCTGTATGCCATTGAGGAGACAGAGGGCTTCGGACAGGAGTAACCGAGGCTGCCCCCACCCATGCCCCCCGCACACATGTAGTCATGAGTCCTCCCTACCTGAGAGGCCACTAGCCTCAGCCTCTGGGAGGCCCTCCCTGCAGATGGTGGCCCTGCATGGGACCTCATTGTCATCAGCTGGTGGCAGCAGAGTCTGACTTCAGTAGGCCCCACCCACCCCTTCTTCATACCCACTGGTGGCAGTCTGAATAAAGGCCCCAGTTACCATGGCCCCATTACCCATCACAGTCTGGAGAGCAGATCTGCAAAGATCACCCTCCTTCTCCCCTAAGACCAACCCGAGGTGTGCATGAGTGTGCAAGGAGGGTGCCTGTGTGGAAGGGCTGCAGCAGAAGCCCCAAGCCTTCCAGGGGAGTTAGGTGAGGAGACTAGCTACTTTGGGTAGCTGTCTGGGTTAAGAAATCCCAGGGTCTTTTTGCCAGTAAAAAGAGTTCTGTTTTAAATAGAAGTTTTCCAGTGATCTGTATAAAATGAAAGTCTGAGAGAGCTTTTCCCACACTCAGAGCTCTGAATCAAGGCTGTTTTGCTTCCTTCCCTAGCAGGCCCCAGTCATGGGGGCTGAGCTGCAAGGTCCCTCTCCACTCAGGGCTGGCCAGTTCATTCTTCACAGCCAATAAAGGGTTGTGCCAGCTGCTTGGATGTCAGTGGGATGGAAACAGCAAACTCAGACTTTCTTTTCCCTTTATATAAACTTGAAGCATTTCGTGTTCTTGATATGCTGCTGTCCTTTTCTGTCAAGAAGCTGGTGCATCAGGTGTTGCTGGGATCTTGAGGGACCCAGCATAATTAGTCCAAGAATTTCTCAGCTACTCTTCTTAGGAACTTAGCAGTTCTGCAAGCTCAGGCAGGCCTGACCCGGCAGCTCGGCTTCACAGTGGCCTCATCCCTGAGCCTTGATAGAGACAGGGGTGTGCCCTAATGCCAACCCAACCTTGCTGCCTTTGATAGAGGAGAACTCATTTTGCTAGGTGTAGAGGTCTGGGTTCTAGACCTCTAGGCGGGCCTGTTAGTCCCTTGTTAAGAATGAAGTGTGTCCTGGCCACCCAGAGTGTGCCTAGAAGCAAGGCTTTGTCTACATACAGGAAAAGATTCTCGTGGAGGCCAGCAGAAGGGCCTCTGCTGCACAGAGTCTGACTTGATTTTGGAGCCCCTCCCAGGCTCTGCTGTGGGCTTCTACCATGTATTAAGACCTGCAGGGTGAACACAGGCCTGTGGGATGCTGGAGTGGTGATTGTCGTGAACTCCCTGATCCAGGCCTCTGGGATTCTAGCACTGAGCACCAGCTGCAGACTAGCTCCAGCTTCCTAGGACCCTAGGCAGGCCCTCAGACCAGTCATGGGCCTTCTGAGGACAGTCTCACATTTCCAGATCCTTGTCCTTTCTCAGCAGGCTCCAGCCATGGAGGCTGAGCTGCAAGGCCCATGTCTACTATGTTGGGTGTGTTATTTGAGTGGCTCAGCTCACTGCAGCTCAGCCTTTTTTCTTCCCGGAGTTGTTTGCAGTGCTTCCCTGCAGCGTCTCGCCATGTCAGGTCAGGGTACAAGCTGTCGTGTGGGGTTTGGAAGCCTCGGGCTCACATGTGTTCAGAGTATGTTCATGTGCGCTTGTTTGTACGTACATGTATATAACTGAGGTGTGTCTGTAAGGAATGTCCTTTGGTAGCTTTGGGTTGGTCACCAGATTGTTTTGTAACGCCCAGCCTCTTGCCTCGGTATTGCCAGTCTCTTGTGCAATAAACAATCAGCAGTTGTTGGTGGTGTTGGCGTGTTGTCTTCAGAATTACTGTCCTCCATGCAGGAAGCCTCTGTGCCACACAGACCCTCCAGGCCTGGACAGGGTCGGTAGTTCCATGATCTTGCTGGTTTTGAGACATGCATGTGTTATTAACCAAGACAGCCACACTGCTGATGGGTGGCTGAATCCTGATCCCAGAATCACTGGCGTCAGCCCTTGGTCATTTGCCTCACTGTAGCTTTTTGGTGCCCTCAGCCCCCCCCTCACAGGCCTGGGTTTCTTTGACCAGTTGCTGTGGGGCCAGAACACCCAACATGCTGCATGTTGGACAGACTTTGGAAACCAGCTCTGGCAACTGTGTCCTAGGCAGTCATTTATTCAAGAAACATTTCTTGGTGATTCTTGGGATCTACAATGATAAAGGGACTCTGACCCTGACTCTGACTTTTTTGAGAGGTCACTTAAGAGGTCAGATCGGGCAGACCAGTGCTTATGGGTCTTGATGTGTTTGACCCAGAAATGACTTTGTCATGGATCAATCCTTGCCCTGAAGTTCTTCCTCTCAAGGAAGGGAGAGCTGGTCAGAGGGGGCTCCTCCCGGGAGTTCGTCAGCTGAATTCACTACCTCGCTCCTCTGCTTCAAATCCTTTTTCACTTGACAGGCAGTGTTATCCTCTGAGAAAATCATTGACAATATTCCACAAGTTATACCAACATCTCATAATTCAAATAAGACATGTTCAGGTAGAAATTGTTCTTTTATCCTCAGAAGTAACCACTGTTCAGTGTGCTGTGGTCCTTCCAGACTATATTGTGTGCATATGCAAATCATATATACATATGGGTTTTAAATATGCAAAACATGAGATCCTATACATGTTGAGGAACTTGTCTCATTAAACAAGGTGTTAGGGACACCTTCCCATGTCCAGCCACAGATTTCTAATTCATTCTTCTCTCTATGATATTCCGTATTACAGTGGTTCTGTAGTATACCCTGTCTTTGTCATAACAGACATGGCAGTGTGTCCAACAATTTGCCTGTGACTGCACAGTTTTGGTGAATGCCTTGGACAGGTCTTATGCACTGATGTGCTCTTCCAGGAGGGGGCAGTCGTCCTGGAAATTAGGTTGTGGATGATATACCTTTGTTTTTATTTAAAAATTTTTAAAAGGTTTAAACTTTAAAGATAGAAAGGATCTACAGTGAAAGGCTTCTCTTCACTCTTTTGTTCCTCAGCTACTCTGATCACCTTCTAGAGGCAACTATTGCTGGTTTCTTTTGGATCCTTCTGGATACACTTTAAAAATCCCAAGATTCTAACCAGTTGCCCTTCAAGAAGGTTCTTGTTTTACTAGCCTTAGCAATGGGCAGAATGCCTTGTCATCCTACTTGGTGACCCCTTTTTCCTCCCAGCTCTCCGTTCCCTTTTCCATCTAACTCTGGGCATCTTGTCCTTATACAAAAATAAAAACAAACAAACAAACAAATAAATTAATTAATTAACATTTACTTTTTATTGTGTAACCATAACAAAATCTTCTGTGCTTTTTCTGAACGTTTATTCAAAAAGCTGAACAGCAACATAACTATGATTATATAAATACTTTCTACTCCAGAAGTAAATAGTATAAAGTTAGACAACTGTTTTTCCTTGCATAGTTCTTTCTCCCTGGGGATTTCTAACTACCTCTCTTTGCTTTTATTATATCCTCAAATTTTTTTCTTATTCTGAAATGTTTCAAGTAAAACTAGATAGGCAGGGAGGACCCCCACCCCTACATGCTGTAATAAGTTCCTCATGTAATTAGCCAAAGCTATTAAAATTATTGTGGAAGTGAAGAAGAGATACTACTCCCTTTGTCACCTAAGGTCCCCAATGTGTCTCTAGGTGCCAGTAAGCCTTATATAAGGTGGGACCTCACTAGTTTTTGTTACCCCACTACCCTTCTAGAAAAACTTGCCCTAAAGGTCTATATGCTTTCATTTAGAGGGTTACTTACTTATAAGCTCAGCATAAACAGGGCCCCAGCCTCATCTTGGGGAAGAAAAGTCAGTGCCCAAAGTTTTTACCTCAGCTCATTTCCTTATAGTCTACCTCAAGAATTCAATTTAAAATACTCTTTTATCCAGGTCCCTCTGTTTCTGAGGTTGGTTCAAGTACCACAGTCAAGCTCGCTTTCCTGTAGTGCATGCTGCCTGAGTCAAGCATCAATCAGCTGACTCAGACTGGAGCATGTGACTTTTTTGGCACTTTCTATTATTTGTATCTTTTGAACATCATAATGGACTCAGGGCCCAACTCCAACTCAGTTGGTCCCAGTGGCAGTAATCATTGTTTTCTTTTTGATGCTCATCACAATTTTGGCCTCTTTGATTCTGTTGACACCCTTTTGAATGTCTTTGATGGTCTACATGGTATTCTATTCTTAGCTTTAGTTCTCTTGCTCTGTAGAATCAACTCCACTAGGAGCCTTGGTTCTTTCTGGTATAAAATATTAGAAACCAAGAAGGGTTCTGTTGAGATAGCACAGTGAATTCATGATTTATCAGTTCCTCTGCTGCAAATGCATAATAACTTCACACAAAATATCAAAAGAGAAAAACAGAGCTTAGTTCAAAAATGAGAAATAATTCCAAGGGTCAGAAAAAGAACAAAATTTAAAACATTGAGCAAGATTGCAGTTGTGGGTCTGCCACTGATGGCTGGGAGTTCAGCTGCTGTGGGGTGAGTGGTGTAAATATGCTCCAGTATAGACGGGTTGGGCACCAGCCCACTGTTCCTTCCTGTTTCATGGAAGAGGCCAACCAGTGCACAAAGCAAAACTCATTGCTGAGCACCTGGCTATGGCTTTGAGAAAGATGGAGGCCTGAGGCCAATTTGTCTCACTGTTTCTGGTCTGGATTTTGATATTCCTTGTGTCCTCCAGCCAGGGTCCTATGTAGAAACCTTTCGCTACCTCAGTTTTCATTCCTCCTCCTTCCTTCCTACCGTACCCAAGAGTCTCTCCAGCATCATGCTCATTTCTCATCTGCATCTCCATCCGCAGCATCTTAGGTTAAGACTTCTGCTTGGTTAGTTACACTCCTCCACCTGCTTTCCACCTTTGAACACTTTGGTAAACATCCTTGTCCACTGCTGAATTCTCTTGTGTTCTCTTTGACCTTGTGGATCAAGACATTAATAATACTTTCTTGGCTGTTATTTTAGCTAGGCCAGAGAAAGTGAAGGCTGATTAATCTGCTACCTCAGTTAACTTTCTTTGATGCATAGGGGCAGAGGAAGGGATAGCTTACAGCTCCTTCCAGTTAATTCTTGGCTGTGGCTCCTTCTTTCCTCTTTCCAGAAATGTGTTGAATTCCCTTGTTTGCCTCTCAAGTGCTACCTCTCAAATTGGGCCAAATGGGAAATCTTTTACATTCATTCACTGTCATTTTCATGGAGTTTAGGAGGAAGAAAAGAAAAATACTACACGTCAGAATTGAATTTTTGCCAGTCAGCCATAATTAAGCCCATTGCGCCTCACCTCTAAGAGCAGGTTCCTAACTCAAAGTTTGCTTTGTTTTGTTTTGTTATCTCCAAAGCAGTGGTGAAAATAGATAGACCTATTTATAAATAAAAGAGATGTTTTACTTCTGCATTTTCTAACATTCATTCTAAGACATTAATTAGCACTGAAATTCAAAAAGATACACTAGAGCTTTATGGATTACACTGGTGAATTCTTATTCCTATCTGTGGGAGGCAGACGACGCATATCGCCATCTCCCCACCTTTCCACCCCTACTTCATGACCACCTCTTGGTACTCATACTCTCCTGGTATAATCTCTTCCCTTTGAGTGGGGCTGGCTTAGTGATTTGATTCTAACTCATAGAATATGAAAAAGATGATAGGCTGTCACTTCTGTGATTAAATTACAAAGGATTGTGACCTAGTTCTTGCTAGCTAACTCTTCATTGCCTTCTCTTGGTTTGTGTGCTTTGATGAAGCAAACTGCCATGTTGGGGTGGCCCATGTGGCAAGAGACTAAGGGCAGCTTCCTGTCAACAGCCATCGAGACACTGAGGCCCTCAGTCCAATAGTCCATGAGTAACTGAATCCTGCCAACAACCACATGTGCTTGGAACCTTGAGATGACTGCAGCCCGGCTGACACCTTGATTGCCACCTGTGAACATACCTGATTGGAGGACCCAGCTAGGCTGTGCCAGATTCCTGACCCACCAAAACCGTGAGGCAATAATTTGTGTCATTTTAAGTTGCTAAAACTTATGGTAATTTGTTATGCAGCACTAAATAACTAATATACCAGCCTAGGTCAGATTAAATATCTTTGGATTAGTGCCTCTTTCATGCCCTGAGTTCTGAATGTGGCCATGATTTTTAATAAATGAAGCACCATGGCATGAAGATTATCTGTAAGTCAAAAAATCACTCTAACCAGGAATATAGGCAGGAAGGTACTAGTATCACTTTTGTTCCTTTTCTTAGGGAAAGAAAATACTGGGAAATGGGAGTAATTTCAGTCCTCCCCTCCAGCCCATGGCCTGACATCATTTGCTTGCCAGCACTGATGGTCTCAGAGGCCTTAGGTCTGGCCCAGTGTGTGACTGTGGTACTCTGCCTTGAATGTCATTACTGATTATTGGGGCCTCCAGCCAAATCCAGTTGGCAAGAGTCATGTCCAGTCTCTCAAGGACAATTTTGGGTCCATTTCCTATGTAATTGTAGGGTGAGCAGTAGAGTAGGTGGTGCCATTACAACAAAAACTTAGCCCGAAGGATGGCCTTTGCAGCTCCAGGACTCCTGCTGAGGGTTGGCTCAAGAGGGCATCTCCCACCACAGTAGTGGCCTCCCTCATCAGTACCTGGGCTCTGGTGGGCCCTGGGTGTGGAAGCATTCTTTCTTCTGGGAGAGGATTCCTTTACTCTTGAACTTTTGGATTTTATAGTAATGGTGGTTTGCCAACTCCTTGTGACTGGTTCACATTGTTTAAAAATATGGAGTATGTGGGGCAGGGAGAAGTAGCTTGTGCATTAAACTTTGACTTTCATCCCATCCTGCTCTCCATCAGGGGTACACACCCAGGGGGATCAGCTGTTTGCCATTGGGTAATGAAAACCCTTGGATAAATATTTTTTTTCAGCTTCAGTGAGACATAGTTAACATATAGTGTCATATAAGTTTAAAATGTACAATGTAACAATTTGATATATGGACATATTGAGAAATGATTGCCACAGTAAGGTTAATTAACACATCCATCACTTCACATAACTGCCATGTTGTTGTTGTTGCTGAGACATTTAAGGCTGCATTGTGGTAAAAACATTTAAGATTACTCTCTTAGCCGGTTTCAAGTTTACAATACGCTATTGTTAACTCTTGTCACCATGCCATGCCCTGAGTAGATACGATGGAGAAGAATGTAGGAAAGTAGATGGGGTGAAAAGGCTCCTTTCAGATAGGGCTTTAGGGAAAGCATCTCTAAAAAGGTGTTCTGGCCTGGAGACCTGAAAGATAAGGAGCCAGTCAAGCAAAGAGCCACATCCAGGGTTGGGCCTATAAGGTATACTGGCCTGAAAGCGGAAGAGATTGGCATATTCTAGAAACTTGTAGAAGGCTGGTGTGGCTGAGCACTGATGGAGGCTGAGTAGGACATGTGAATGAGATCGGCAGGTTTGTGTGGATCTCAATGTGTCCTTCCTGTACTGCCAGTGTGAGACAACAGAGGGACTTCCCCCTGCCTGAGTCTTCTCAGACCCCTTTATTTCCTAGGCCTAACCTCATGGCCCTCTCTAATAGAGTGAGTGGGAAGTATAGTGTGTCCAGGAACAAGGGATGTGAAATGGTATTATCTCTACCATGAGCAATGAAAAGTTGTGAACTAATGGGTCTATCCCAATGAGGATAGATCTTTACAATATGGTTTTAAATTTAAATGTATAAATTAAAACACATGTACATACCAATTTGCTCCATATTCTTCCAGGATCTATATCTATGAACATTTATTAAACCTATTTAAATGTCTACCAATTGTGCATATATGTGTGGGAGGGGGGAGGGTTAGAATGATAGTGGAAGTCAGGATAAAGGTTTAAAAAAATCAAACAAGAGAGAGGCCCTAACAGTGATGATCATGACAGTAAGTCATGAACTGAGGTTCATCCTCCAGCCAAGTGACTCTAGCTGAGGATAGATCATGGAAAAGAGGGCAAGTAAGAGAAAGTAAGCAGGAATTGAAGGTAGATGACCCTAGCAACAGAAGATGAGATAGATGCATATTTGAATGTAGGCAGGGCAGTGAGAGTGCAAGAAGGCAGATGTCACAGATGGTCCATGTAGTAGGACAAAGAGGTAGCTGATGTAGAGGCTGAAGGTTAGCAGGCACCCAGAGTGGTGGTTGTGTGTGAGAGCGGAGATAATTGAGTCTTTATATGCTGAGGGGTAAGAGGTAGGGATAAAGCCAGGGTTGTTAGGAAAGAAGGGATACTAGATGAACTAAGGATACTTGTTGGTTATTTTGGTTAAAGATTAGCCAAATTATGTTATTATTCATCAGACTTTACCTGTAAAATATAGAAAGAGGTCACAGGTGGGTATTAAGCTACAGAGAAGGGAGATACTTTGTGGAGTGCAATAGACATGTATGTATGAGAAGAGATCTTGAGCTGGGAGAGGACTTCTTAAATATGATCTATAACATGCTAACCGTAAGGCAAAAGATGGATAAATTTGTCTATATCGAAATAAAGGTTCCCTAACTTCCATGTGTGCAGGAACCACATGAAGGGCATCTTAAAAACACAGATTGACAGAGATGCTAATGCAGTAGGCCAAACTATATAAATTTACAATGAAATAAATTTTAAAAGGTAATACTCAAAGTATATGATATCCTAATCATTTTACATTTTACTTTCATAAAATGCATTCTTGAGGTTATTTTTACCTGTTATATTTGTATTTAGGTAATGCGTGTGGTGCTGTGCTACTGTGCATCTCTTCCCAGCTCATGTTGGTATACTGAAATAAGCCATGTGGGAGTATTTATACCAGGGAAATTGGAAAAGGCTACAAATCAACAACCTTCTTCCTCTTCTTTGAAGAACTTATTGTTACATGTTTATCAGCACAATTCTGAATTCGGTCTCTAAAGAAATCAAAAGTGGTTTCAGCAGTGAGGAAAGTCAAAGCATGAGCTATCTGAAAGGCAGAGAAAACCTTATTTATTCATAGCCTAAGCATTTTTTAATATTGGCATAGTACGGCAAAGGTGGTGTGGCATCTAGACCCAATCTTTTTGCATCCCTACACCCTCCAAATTCCTTCAAAACCTTGCGGGGATGGTTGTAGCCCAAAGCAGACATGACAGGAAACAACTTTGGAGAAGGTTCCCAATTCTCCCTTGAACTGGCAAATATTTTCTCTTGCCAAGAGATTAGGCAATGGTGCCATCTAGTGTCGAAGAAAAGAATGGCTCCATAGAAGAGTGCTTAAAAATTTCTCTTGATTTAGGCCCTGGAAACATATTAACTTTAATGTTTCTCCTTCCTTTCTTTTATTCTCTTTCCTCACTTCCATGTTCCTACCTTCTGAGTCATTTTTTTTTCCCACTCCCCCAACAAGAATAGCCATAACTTTTTTTTGGAAGAACTCCATGTAGCTTCCAGGCAAAAATAAATAATGCCAAGAGTTGAATGACATAGATATGCAAGTCAGTAGTTGCCTATATTATGTTAAATTTGAAGCAGATTTGTTTAGGGGAGTTGAAGAAATCGTTTCTTGTGGGTCATATAAATCAAATGTTCTCCGCCTTCCCAACATGCTTCATCTCCTTCCCATTTCCTGGGACAGGGGCATGTGAAGTAGCGTGTATGTAGCAAATACATTCTCAAGTCTAATTTTTGCTTTATAGATATTTTCGTAGAAAAATTGGTAGAAGTCCTGTTCATAACTTCCCAGTGAATGGGCTATTTCATTATTTTATGAGTATTTATGTTGTCATTTATTTGAAGCAAAAGTAATTATATATGGTTGAGTTCTCAAAGCTGGAGAGTCCTCTAGAAATTGGAGGGTTCTGAGATTGCTAATTCCTGCTACAAAGGTCTACTTTGCATCTAGCACTTTGGAGAAGTAATATGGTAGCTTCTCAGTAAGAGTACTTCCCCTTTGTCTCTTTAGTGATTGATGGTTTGAGCAAAATTAAATAACATTTAACTATTTGGCTCAAAGTTGTTCCATTCTGATAGTTTCCATCTTTACATTAAGAACTAGCTTGTAAATTCAGGGATATTTCAGATGTTATTACACAAAATCACTAAGGAATAAATACCATACATCCCTGTAACATATGTAGCAGGAACAGCCTGACCGCTGTAGCAAGTCATTCTGAAGTGTTTGGAAGTATAAGTGAAGGTAATGTTATAACTATGGATACCAGATCCAGACTTGGGAACTTATCCCAGGATACTTTTTCAGTTTTCAAAATAAAAGTAGTTTAGAAATCTCGAGACTGCCAGGCTATACAAATGCAAGGTTTTGTTTTGGGTTGAGGGCCTAGGGTTTTAATAAGTCAGATGCTATTTGTATAAGCAAGACTTTATCAATAAACTTTCAATGCTCACCCTCTTATACAGGATGGCAGCAGTTTTACCTTAGAAAATGAGTCTAAGCGACTCTAGAGACTATAAACTATTTTTGTTTAAAGTAGGAATTGAGAATCTTATTAGGAAAATTCAATTTTGCCCACACGTGGATCAGATTATTAAATATAACAAGACCTGGGTGTATTCCTATATTCTTAGATGCTCAATAAACATTTCAACAGTGACAAACTTAAAACCCTGTAGCATATTTTCATTAGACTTTGGAAAGCTTTTAAAAGTTCATATTGTATTAAAGATAGATCTGAATACTGTGTGATCTCAAATTACCACCTGACCCTTATAAAGGGTCCACTACTTGGAATGACATTCTCATTTCCTCATCTAAAGTCTCAGAACCATTGCATCCTGGCTTTCCTGACTGTTCACTGGAGAAGTTAATGGTTCAGGTTTCCTTATCAGTCTGTTGTAAACATGGAAATTGAATTGCAAAACCTTCTTCAATCAATAACTTCTATGGCTTTAAATACATCTCAAGCTTTGAACTATGCATTTCAAATTTCTTTTACTCAGATGCACTATCTGAATTTTGACTGCTGCAATAGACAAATAAAACTTGGTTCTCTGTAGGTCGTTCATTACCATCCTTCTCTTAAAATGTCTGAGATTCTTAACGAAACTTGAAATAAGCCCTGATATGGGCATGCTCCTATTTCCATAGTATAAGAGCTGTTAAACATCATACTATTGATGAAGTTCCACTTAATAGTTCTTTTGCAGGTCTGTGGAATAGAAATGGCTACTTCTGTAATTTTGATTTATAACATTAAGTGGTGTCTGAGATTGCATTTAGTTTTAGTGCTATTTTACTGTATTCTTAAATCTCTGGACATTGATAACCTAGATGGTGCATTTAGAGAACTTTAAATTCTAATTGCTGAAGAGAGAAAATTAATATCCAAGTGACTGCTGTTTTACCAATAACTCAGCAGCTATACTAATTTGTTCTAAAGGAGCCCTGAGCACTTATTCTGGGAGAATTTAATTCTATCCTCAGTAACATCCCCATCAACCTTGCAGTCTGATGTACTCAGACCTAGTACAGAAGTAACTGAATGTGTCCCTTAGGAACAACTGCTCTAGAGACTTCACACATGAGGATTCTGAGGCACAAACTAGGATCCAGGTCTTTCAGGCTCAGCTGAGAGTTCTCAATATAGCAAGCTAAATTTTGAGGAATGAGACTCATAAAAGATTCCGAAGTCTAAGATAATCCTTTAAGGCAGCTTCAATTAAAGGCTGCATTGTCTGCTTCTGAATACAACAGATCGCCACTCCCAGAGGCAAGAATGACTAGAACACAGACTTAAAAACCAAGCCATTTAATTGTGTCTTTGAAGGTAAACAATACATGAAGCTGGATGCCAAGCCCTGAGAATGCCAGAGCTACGGGTTCAAAAGTCCCATGGTGCTATATTCTCAACAGAGTTCAGAAGGGTCAGAACTGTGTTTCCAGGCAGAGCACTTTTGGAATTCATGCATTCCATTTAGCAATTTTGCAAACTGCCAGATACAGACCCTAAGAGTCTTGAGATGGAGAAAATTCAACTCCTGGTTTTACAGATAAAAGAATGAAGAGTACCAAAAATGTTATGTTTACTCCTCTTCACTCTTCTCACACAATCTGAAGCCTAAGCTGTCATATTCCCAACTCACAGCAGCCTAAGCTGCAGTTTAGGTACAAGATCCATCCCTCTATCCATTCATGTCCATGTAATGTCACAGCAAGAGTGACCAGAGGCAGAGAGCTCTCATCGATGCAGCTTTTAACAAGCACTTAAAATGAAAAGAACCCTCTGGCGGCACACTGAGTTAGTTTATAAGATTTTAATTTACAAATTAAAAAGCTACATGTTTTATTTCTTCTCCTTTTTCTCTTCTTTCTTTACATCACTCTTTTCTTTATCTTTCTCTTTCTCATCTTTTCTATCCTTTTTGCTCTCTTCTTTTTCCTGCCCTTCTTTCTTTTCTGCATCCCGGTTGGCAATCTTGTTGTTGATGAGGTTGTGTAGGGCGACCACAGAACGGATCAGGGAGGCCAAATACACCACCACCATCTGGTCATTGGTCTTCAGGTAAAAAGCTTTGACAAACTCCTGCAGGCTCACGTCTGGCAAAAGGTTGAAGACATCCTGTAGCTGGTAGATGATCTGGTGGTTGATGGGCAGCTTGCCTGTGGCCACCTTCTCCAGGTAGCTCCTGATATCCAGAAGCTTAGAGTTCAGTCCCTTCAAACCATGGACTTGGTTTGTGATCCGTTGAGAAAGAGTGCCCACGGTAGTGTCTTTGATATCTCTGTAAGAACCCACAAGGGTGGGCAGGAAAAAGCATCAGTGTACTTACTGTTATCATTACTTTATCACCACATAGGTTCTTAGGTTCTAAGGAAACACCCAGCTTTGTGGAGAGGGGCAAGTTTTCAAAAGAAAAAATGTTACTTCTCTATTTTACAAAGATCTGAGTATAAATTGCCTTAATTTTGTTTTCATTGAGACATGTATTCCATTTTCTCATCACAGGCATTTTTTTTAAAGCTAAAATGAAACTATTTTCACTTAAAATAAAAGCTTTCTTCTTCAACTTCCCTGTTCCTAAAAAAGGGTGGCATTTTCTCCACCTGCATCTACATGATGTTGTGAGTTAGTAGTAACTTTTGAACTGGAAGGAACCTTATTGTTTGAGAAACACTATGACCCTTTTGAATATAACAGGGTTATATAAGTAGAGTACTTTCAAATGAAACCCATTCAAAGAGGTAGATTCTCTGCAGAAAACTGGCTAGCTACATTCACTGAAAAAGATATACAGTGGAAAAGGACATGCCTAAACTTCTTTTACATGTCTGTTCCTGTCACAGTCAGCGTTAGCTTGCAGATAAGGTGTACTATTCACAAAGTCATAAAGTGTAACTCAACTTTAGAAGTGATCCGAGCTTAGAACCCAGGTCTCTATATTCCTGATACTGATATCTCCCTACTCTGAGCAGCCTCTTGGGCCACTTATGACTCTGATGCCATCCTAAATCTCACCGTAACAAGTGTTCAACTCCAACTTCCTCAGCTTCCTCTGCTCCAATTTCACTGGTCACATGCTCAAATGTTTTTGAAGTTGGCGTTCCATCCTGGAGAGGAAGCTTAACTGTAGTTATTTATTTACAAACAAACTGGTACATGTTCCTTTCCACACCTTGATTTTTCTGCTTTAAGTCTAATCACTTTATGGGTGCATTACTAGGTTTTCCAAGGCAAGGGGGCGGGGTAGGCTTAGTCTTCTCTTCTAGGCCTTGCTCAGTGACAAGGTTTGCTGAGCACTAGCACACTTGTCAGGAAAATCTTGATATCCTCTCAGTCCCACAGTGGGGACTGATTAGGAAGTCTTTATTAGGTTGATTTTTAAAGTACATAGTTCTTTCCTGGAAAGGTAATATACAGAATACCTGTATTTGAGACAAGCTCATGTCATAAAAATATAACTTTTAAGCATCCATTGTTCCTTGGATCAAATGACACCAGAGCACTAAAATGATGTGGTGAGAACTGGCTTTCCAGTGGCTGAATTTATCAAAGATCCATCTGGGGATGTGGTACACTCTATCACCTAATGACTTCCTTATGAGACTCAGGAGAAACTTCTCAGATCTACTGCCAGAAGAGGATGTACATCTCCCATAAAGGCTGCAAAATGTCTGCGAGGCAGGACAGCGTATCAGTGAGAATATAGCCTCTATAGCCAGACTGCCTGGGTTCAAAGTCTGGCTCTGCCATGTGTGTGATAAGGGAGCTCCAGGATCTTGGGTAAGTCACTTAACTTCTACTAAGTGGTATGAATCTCAGTTGTTAATATTTTATCCAGGACAATATGAATTCTGCCAATCCACTTTACTCTTGGCTTTGCAGGCTAGGATAGTCACAGCCTATGACGATCTTGCGGGACTTCATGGCACAATTTTTTTAAGTACTATTTTTTTCCTGGTTTCATCTTTCAAATGATTCTTATGTCCCCTCTGCTATTTCAAAAATTTGCTTCACTGGTATGTGTGTATACATGCATGCATGAGTGTAAGCAGCCTCAAATTCCTTTTAGAAAGGGGCAGGGTAAAGACTAACTTAAAAACAACTGTATCAAGACAGGGATGAAAGCCTTATGGCAACTAGACAATAAATTTAGATTTAAGCTCCCTAGTAGCAAGGCAAAAAGAGAAAACGAGGATAGAACTAGCTCAGTGTGAGAAACATTTGCAGGGAGCTAACCTAAAATATCTTTTTCCTGATTTAAAAACTGAGTCTAAGGATAAATGCTACATATCTAAATCTTAATATAGACTTAATCCTCCAGGCTTTTGACTTTGGAAATTCAAGATCAAGTTATCTGTATAACCTAAATATTTTATGCTCCTATCCTAGAATCAGAGTTTAATTTTCCAGGAAATAGAGAAAAGCTATATTGTGGTAGCTCTTTATGTCTATACCCAAAGCACTAGCTAAGGAACCACAAAGCAGTTACTGGATGAGGTGAAGCTGAGTGTCCAGGTGTCAAAGCACACAGATGGGTCTTGACATGTAGCTCCAGGCAGCTCTGACATACTTTATTTGAAAACCTATGCTCTAGTCTATAGGGACTGAAAATCCTCAAGGAGAAAGAAATATTGGCCCAGAGGGAGCCCAACAGTAGAAACTGCATAAAGACTCAGCTCACTAGGCTCTATATTTACTTTGCTATGAACATCCCTGGGCAATCACTAGACTACTTTAGGCCTCAATTTCATTTGTAAAAGGGAACTTTAGAGTTTTATAATCCTCTGTATTTCTAAAATGTGGCAATTCAAACACTCCAAGAGAAAAACCATAATACCAAACTATTAAAAGAAATCAACGTTTTCTTTGTTATAAAGAATTTGCTGACTTGGGAGAGGGGAAAAATACCCACCCCCTAAACAACTGCTCCATAAATAGCAAATCAAATTTCCTAGGGTCATAGCAAGATGACTTACATCATGGACTTCTTCCACTGAAATATATGCTTCTGTGGGCAGCCCCAGGTCCTTTGGCTTCACATCAATGATGACTAATACCTGGCAGAAAAACACATCAAAGCAAAATACCTCACACTGAGCACATAAGGAATAACTGCAGCCATTCTTCTGATCATGAGTATTGAAGCAATTTCATTCATTCAATTGGACACGAGTCAGAATTTTCAGCAAAAATGAGTTTACATTCAAATCTCATCATTTGCTATTCTTTACTTCCATTAATTAACAAGCTGAGGAGTAGCACAGTGTGGTTATCAAGCACAAAGAAATTGGAATCAATGCAGCCAACATTTAAATCCCAGCCCCACCACTTACAAGACCTTACTAACCACTTCAAACCTCAGTTTTCTCATTGTAAAGAGGCTAACAGCTCCATATAGTCATTGGCAGGATTAAGGAAGACAACTTAGGTCCCTGGTACTTGGCAGGTATTTACTGTTAATTATGTAATATGTTGGGTTATTGTGTACTACACAAAACATTACCAATTAACACATACAAAGAAAAGGCAGTGAAATGATGTGTTACCCAGATCCTTCTTAGGATGCTCTTATTTGGGTTTGCTGGCAAGGAATATCATTCAAGAGTTTTAAAGATAGATTATACTCACTGAGTTAGGGCAGTATCTTTTCATGAGTTCATTGATGGCGATGTCATTCTTGTGTAGTTTAGGGCCCGTGTGGTACCACCCAACTATTCTTTCTCTGGCTGGGAAGGAAAAAATTAGTGGGTTTGCAGTGTTATATGAAGATCTATGTAAGTCCCTTAAATAGCGTAAGAACTCCAGTTGTTATGTTCTTTACCTTTTTCAAAATTCAAGACAGAAAAAAAAGCATCAAGGAAAATCCAGAGACATCTACATCTCAGACTAGTTTAGGAGACCAGGCATACATGATAACCAGAAAATAATTCTAAGGCAATATATAAACAAATGCAATTTCATGGCATATAGATTACACCTGTGATTACTGCAGGAATAATTATTCCCAAAGTAATGTGGTTGCTGTAATGAAAAATGATATATGTGATGGAGAGAGATATTTATCCTGGTGGTACTAAAACTCTAGGGGCAGGTGTTTTGATAGTTCTTCACTTTTCTGCTCTCTCTCCCAAAACCTAGGTTGTCTTAAACTGATATTCTAGTTTCTCATTTATTCTACCATGTTCATCTACTATCACTAGTCTAGCTAAGGAAAGGGTCCTTCATATTAAATATTGAGAATACTTAAAAAGAAAAATATTACACATACACACACATATAAATGCCACAACACCTTCTTAAAAAATGAAGACATACCATTGACCTTTTTAAACATTCCATACATGTTTTCCAAATAATCATGGTCTAAAAACCAGACAGAGTCATCTTTGTCATCTTCATCAAAAGGTACTAAAGAAAAAAAAATGTAAGATTTAGTTTAGAGTGTCAGAACTCTAGAGCACGGGTTACAACTGAAGATCCCTAGGCTAGATCTGATCCATGTAGGTGGTTTATTAACTGAGATTTGAACTATGCTCAGAAAAATGTAAAATTGGTCTTTTACCTGCAAAACTATTGGATACATCGAGTACTTTCTTTTGCCATGATCCCAAAAGCACACCAACAACACGCTTCTGGTTTCCAACCTTGCCTATTCTGAATGAGAAAGCAGACAGTCAGTCTGATAGGCACACAGAGATGTGCCAACAATTAGATACTCAACAGGAAATATTAATGGTACAGATACAATTGAGTTTACATTGGTTTAGTGAGATTAGTGGGAACTAATCTCACTAAACCAATGTAATAGAGTTAGGTTAGTCCTTAATATTAAATTCTAATAAATATGAGTAATTCATGAACTTTGTACACTGGCAGTTTTTATTTACTGTTAACTGCAAAGTAATACAACCTTGGAGAAATCTCAAACTTAACAGAAATTTAAAAGAGAGAAAATGAAAACTCTCTTGATCATAAGCATTTTAAAATGTTACTTCGTTGGTATTTGAAAAACACATTCATGCTACCACCTTTAACTTTATTTTTTTCTCTGCAGCTTACTTTTCTCCTGTAAACTTTCCCGTCTTCTCGATCTTTGAATCTTTTCTGGAACAGATGCTAAAGTAGAACTAGTTTTATGGTCCAGCTTGACACTGTTCTTTGGCACATCTATTCCACATCAACAAGCCCCACTAGATGTAATAATTCTTTGAACTAGCTAGGGGCTCAAAAAGTGATTCTGACGTAGAGGTGTGTGTGTCATTTGTGATCTCTCAATTAAAAAGAAGTCAAAAGTGAGCTGGTGAGACTAATCACATTGAGAGCGGGGCTGAATCAGTGAGAAAGATTTTGCTTCAGAATTTCTATCTTCATATCAAATCTTTTGTACTAAGGAGCTATGAGTGTAACAAGTGAGACACAGACACAATACAACTCTATGTTCAAAGGAAATACAAAAGCCACTGTGAAATGAACTAAGATTTCGATTCCTTAACAGTCGCTGGCTTCACATTGGTTTAACCAAATTATTTATCTAAACAAATGACCTGGCAAATTTATAAATGCTTACTAAATTTGTGGTTTGGGTCAAACAAAGTTAAGGATTTTGTATCCCTGGTGGTTCTGACAATTTTGGAAATCTTAGGCACTGAGTTTCCACACATCAAAGTAAACTTCCACACTTACTTTTCTTTTGGTTTACAAAAATCAATTTGTCTTTTATAAAGCCCTACATTTGTTATCTGACACAGCAGCCAGCAGTGTGTGCCGGCACTTCACCCTTAACAAATATTTGCTGAGTTTACTGAATAGAACTGAAATGATGCGTGCCTCATTAGCATCCCCAGTATCCTATGGGAAAAAAACCAGTAACTACTGTACAGTGAGAAAGCCTGCATACATATCCTGGTAGACTGAAGGTCTTACAAAGCAATGGAATTAAACTGGGGACCCTAGACCTTAGTAATCTCAATTTTGTTTTTGGCGCTCTGGTTGAAGCAGTTGTACAAAGCAAGATGCAAGAGAATGAATGGGCACTTAAAAACTATGACCCTACAGCAGATGCTCCCAACCGGGCCTTTATATTTGCCAATTCAAGTAATTATCTTGTAAAATCTATGAACACGAGTAACAGGTCCAGCAGGATGAACAGCTTGAAAAGAAGCAAGGGGAGGCGGAAAAACCATCTGTGGATGTTTTCGTATCTTCTTTTTTTTGCCAAATTCTACAACTGATTTCACTTTTAAAAGAAAAACTTTACACTTCATCTGCTTTTTAATTCATCGTTCAGCCAAATTCCAGCTTAAACACTTTCACGAAAGTTAAAACCACAAGCTCTTCCAGGGAGCCCTTTAGGGCCCTGAGAACAGAATTTCAGTCACGGCTTTCAGAGGCACAGAAGCGCCAGCTTGAAGGGCTTTCCTAGGAGACACTGAGTCTTTCAAGGTGAAAAAGGGCAAAGAAAGTGACAGATGGGCACGAGGCCTGGGGGACCATAGCTAACTGAAGGCTGGCGGCCCATCACCTGGCAGCGTTCAGACTTGGATAAAAGAAACGAGCAGCCCATTACCCGGAGTGCCAGCTAGGGCCAGGGTATGATGCTGGGTGACTCGAGCTTCCTAGAACCGCGGTTGGTCTGGGGCCCTCGGCAAGGTAGGGCCGCCCTCCGCCCATCATTGCCCCAGTGGCCGCTGCGCCTTCTCCAGAGCGCCCGTGACTCAGCAGCGACGGTGCCGCCAGCCACCCTAGGCCGCCCCGCGCCGCCCGCTCACCGGTTGAAATGATCCACCACACTGAGCAGCACCAGGGGGTGGACCACCACCTTCTGCACCGCCAGCTCCGGCATCGCGACACACCCCACTCGCTAGGGTCCGCTCACTGCGACCCACAAACACAGGTGGCCGCAACGGCAAGCACTCCTGCTGATCTTCCAGGCCCGGCCCCACCTCTTCCGGTTCGACCGCCGTCGCGCGGCCCCTACTTCCGCTCCCAGAGTGCCGCGCGCGCGCGCGCGCGCTCGCTCGCCGTTCCCGGATGGTCGTTCTCGCCCCGGGTCTGAGGAGAGAAAGTGCCGGAGGAAGGCGGGACGTGCTTTAGGTGACTGGCTCCGAGTTTCCCTGATCTCGAAAGCTGAAGGGACACTGAAGACTGAAGAAGGTTGACTTCCTGGTATTTGGCGCGCACCGTTCTGGGCAGCGGCGTTTCGCCTCAGTGTCCTCTCAGCTCTCTCTCCGCTCCCCCGACCCCCATCTGAAGACGAGGAAAAAATGCTCTAAGAGAAAAATGTAAATAGTAACAACTAATATTTCCACTCTCCGGAAAAATGTTCACGTTCGCTTCAAGTCAAAAATCCTCCATAACTTCTTTGAGGGACTAACTTTAAATCTCTAGCAGTAGGGCGCGGCTTTGCAGTCGATTTGGTAATTTATCTCATTTTAGTGTAGGGGAATTTCCCCCTTAATCTTTACTGTGGACATTTTTTTTTGCAGATAACTCGTATTTATACTTTCCTCACTTGTCTTCATGTTACCGTTTAGGGCTAGAAGAGCGCAGTCTGTGCCTCATCAGACCATTCAGGATGCTTTTCCTAGACACTTAGGGTTGAGGAAAAGGTGGAAGGTAATAAGTATGTTTTGATACTTATCTAGAAAGGGGAGAAAGCTAAAGGGAGAAACGGAGGAGTCAAGGACTTAAGTATATTTTCAGAAGGAGGCAAATTACTTAAAATCCATACAAATTTATATCTGTCTAATTCTAAGTTGCCCTTTCTCCAAACGAAACACTTCAACTTGGTTATTCACTTCTTATTTATCCTGTCTTTAAACACATTTTACCTTTCCTGTATCAGCAGAGGATCTCTCTGAAGACTGGCAGGAGAATTTTTTTTTTTTGGATGCCTACAGCACCTGGTCTTCCTTGGTGGTCTCCCATCCAAGTGCTAACCAGGCCTGACCCTGCTTACCTTCTGAGATCAGACGGGGTGGGGTGTGTTCAGGGTAGCATCAGCCAGAGAATTTTGCTCTGAATCTCAGCCTCCTTTCCTGTGTTGCCCTACTTTTTTTTTTTTTTTTCATGGAATTATGTTGACGTCATACTTGGTGTTGTAGCCACTGCTAGGGGTTGAGTTCATTCCAAGGAATGCAGAAGGAGATGTAAGAAATCCCTTTCTTTAGCTCTTTGAATTCAGGACTTAACTTTGAAGGACTTGATGAGAGCTTAAGGGTAGTACATTTTCCTTCTTTTTAAAATATTTTTAATGTTAAATTCTTTTCTCATGTGTGGCTCCATAGTGTAGTGGTTAGCACGTGTGCTTTACACACAGAAGGTCCTCTGTTTGCACCTCAGGTGGCGCCACAGACCATACCTGGGGTGCGCCAGGTCCCGGGTGCGCCAGGCCCCCAAGTGCACTGGGAGGGGGGTGCCAGGACCCGGGTGCACGTTTCAAGGGTGTGGGAAGAGATGCCTCACAGAGATGCAGTTCTTAAGGGGAAATGGCAACATCCATAGGTCAAGGGTGGAAAGAAATTCTTTTCTCAGATTTATTGAGATGTAATTGACATATATCACTGTGAAGTTTAAGGTGTACATATGATAAATTGATACACATTTGTATTGTGAAATGATTACCACAGTAAGGTTAGTTAACACCTCTATCAGTTAACATAACTGCCATTTCTTTTTGTGATGAACATTTAAGATCTACTCTCATCAACTTTCAAGTATACAATACAATATTGTTAACTTCAGTCACCATATTGTATATTAGAGCCCCAGCTTATAACTGGAAGCTTTTACTTTTTGACCATCACCCTGTTCCCCCTACCTCTGGCCTCTGGCAACCCCTGTTAGATTTTCTTAAGTTTGGCTTTTTTTTATTCCATATATAAGTGAGATCAAGCAGTATGTGTATCTTTCTGCCTCACCTATTTCACTTAGCATAATGCTCTCAAAGTTCATCTATGTTGTCACAAATGGTAGGGGTTCTTTTTATGGCATTATTTCACTATATATGTATATTGAATTATGTATAACATTTTCTCTTCATCTGTCAGCAGACATATAGGTTGTATACATGCCTTGGGCATTGTGAATACTGTTACAATGAACATGAGGGGGTGCAGGCATCTCTTTGAGATACTGATTTCATTTCCTTTGGCTCTATACCCAGAAGAAGAGTTGCTGGATCATATGGTAGTACTATTTTTAGTTTTTTTTGAGGAAGGTTCATTCCCTTTTCCATAGTGGCTGTATCAGTTTATTCCCATCAGCAGTGCACAAGGGTTTCCTTTTCTCCACATCTTTGCCAATGCTTGTTATCTCTTATCTTTAATACTAGCCATCCTAACAGGTGTGAGGTAATATATCATTGTGGTTTCAATTTGCATTTCTTTGATGATTAGTGATATTGAGCATTTTTTCATGTACCTGTCGTATGTCTTTGGAAAAATATTCTGGTCCTCTGCCCATTTTTTAAGTAGATTTTTAAATATTTTTTTGCTATTGAGTTTTATGAATTCTTTATGTACATTTTGGATATTAAACTCTGATTAGATACATGGTTTGCAATTTTTCTCCCATTATATAGGTTGTATTTTCAATTTGTTGGTCATTTATTTTGCTGTGCAGAAACTATTTAATTTGAGGTAGTCACACTTGTTTGTGTTTTACTTTTGTTGCTTACATTTCCGGTGTCATACAAAAAATTGTTGCCAAGACCAATGTTAAGGAGTTATTTCTCCTATATTTTCATCTAGGAGTTTTACAGTTTCAGGTCTTACATTAAAGTCTTTAATCCATTTCAAGTTAATTTTTGTGTGGTGTAAGATAAGGGTCCAATTTCTTTTGTTTACAAGTGGCTATCCAGTATTCCCAGCAGCATTTATTGAAGAGATTATCCTTTCCCCATTGAATACTCTTGGCTCTCTTGTCAAATATTAGTTGACCAAGTGTGTGTAGGTTTATTTTTGGTCTTTATATTCTGTTCCATTGGTCAATGTGTCTGTTTTTATGCCAGCGCTCTGCTATTTTGATTACTGTGGCTTTGTAATCAAGTTTGAAATCAAGAAGTGTGATGCTTCCAGCATTGATGATCTTGCTTAAGAATGCTTTAGCTATTTTGGGTCTTTGTGGGTCCACACAGGTTTTAGGATTTTTTTTTCTATTTCTGTTGACATTGCCAGTTTTTTCTATTTCTATTGAAATTGCCATTTATAGAGATTGCATTGAATCTATAGATGGCTTTTGATAGTATGGACATTTTAACTATTAGTTCTTCCAATCCATGAATATAGAATATCTTTTCATTTATTTGTCTTCTTCAGTCTCTTTCATTAGTGTTCTATAATTTTTAATTTAAGATCTTTCACCTCCTTGGCTAAGTTTATTTCTAAGTAGTTTATTGTTTTTGATGCTGTTATAAATAGGATTATTTTCTTTATTTCTTTTTCATATATTTCCTTTTTGGCATATAGAAATGCAACTGAATTTGTATCCTGGAACTCTACTGAATTTGTTTATTCTAACAGTTTTTTAGTAGAGCCTTTAGGATTTTTTGTATATAAGATCATATCATCTGCAAACAGAATTTACTTCTTCCTTTCTTTTTTGCATGCTAGCTAGCTATTTGTTTGTTTGTTTATCTGTTTATCTGTTTGTTTGTTTGTTTGTTTATTTATTTATTTATTTATTTATTTATTGTTACCTAATTGTTGTGGGTAGGACTTCCAGTATTATGTTGAATGAGAGTGGTAAGAATGACCAGCCTGTCTTGTTCCTGATCTTGGAGGGAAAGCTTTCGACTTTTTACTACTGCATATGATGTTAGCTGTGGGCTTGTCATGTATGGCTTTTATTCTGTTGAGGTATGTTCCTTCTGTACCTAACTTATTGTGAGTTGTAAACATGAGATAATGTTGAATTTTATCAAGTGCTTTTTCTGTGTGCATTAAGATGATACTATAGTTTTAATCATTCATTAATGTGGTGTATTACATTTATTGATTTGTGTATGTTGAACTTATCCATAGTATAAATTCAGCCAGGTATAAATCCTGCTTGGTATGATGAATCCTTTTAATATGCTGATGAATTTATTTTGCTGGTATATCGTTGAAGATTTTTGCATCTATATTTATCAGGGATATTACTCTGTAGTTTTCTCGTCGTGTCCTTATCTGGCTTTGGTATCAGGTTAATGCTGGCCTCATAAATGAATTTGGGAGTGTTCCCTCCTCTTCAGTGTTTTTGAAGAGTTTGAGAAAATTTGATGTTCATTCTTCTTTTAATGTTTGGTAGAATTCAGTAGTGAAACCATCTGGTTCTGGGCTTTTCTTTGTTGGGAGGTTTTTGATTACTGCTTTGCTCTTTTTACATGTTAGTAGTCTGTTCATATTTTCTATTTCTTCATGATTCAGTCTTGCTAGGTTGTATATTTTTGGGAATTTATTCATTTATTATAGGTTATCCAATTTGTTGGTATATAGTTGTTCATGGTAATCTCTAATGATGCTTTTTATTTCTCTAGTATAAGTTGCAATGTCTCCTCTTTCATTTCTTATGTTATTTATTTGAGTCCTCTCTTTTTTTCTTAGTTTAGCTAAAGATTTATCAATTTTGTGTATCTCTTTAGAAAACAGCTCTAGTTTCATTGTTCTTTTTTATTGTTTTTCTGGTTTCTATTTCATTTATATCTGCTCTGATCTGTTTTTATTTTTTTTCTTCCTTTTGCTAACTTTGGGCTTAGTTCTTTACTTTCTAGGTTCTTGAGGTATAAAACTAGGTTGCGTATTGAAATTTTTCTTTTTTCTTAATGTAGGCATTTATCACTATAATCTTCCTTTTAAAAACTGCATCCCATAAGTTTTGGTATGTTGTGTTCTCATTTTCACTTATCTCAAGATATTTTTTGACTTCCCTTTTGATTTATTCTTTGAACCATCATTTGTTCAGGAGTATGTTTAATTTCCAATGTTTGCAAATTTTCCAGTTTTCCTCTTGTTATTGATTTCTAGTTTTATGCTATTGTAGTTGGAAGGATATACTCGATATGCTTTCACTGTTCTCATGTGTGCTAAGGCTCGCTTTGTAACCTAAGATACGATCTATGTGCACTTGAGAGTGTGTTCTACTGCTGTTAGATGTGGTGTTCTGTATAAGTGTGTTAGTCCACTTATCTAAAGTATAATTCAAGTCCAGTGGGGCCCCAGGAACTATCTAGGGGTCACAGGAGCCAGCCAAAGGTAGGGTGGGTCAGGAGCCTGGATTTGCAACAGTTGGCCTGTCCCTGGTGCTGGACTTGTGGTGAAGTTGGGTACTCAATTCACTCCCCTTCCCCAACACAGAGGGTGTTTCTCCCTTGCCAAGCTGCCTAGGCTCGAGGGAGGGAGCAATGTGAAACTCTTTCCTATCTTCTTTAATGCGTCTTTTCTTTTGTCTGTGCTCTACCCACATGCTATAATTTCTTACCTGAAATTCTTACCTCTTGTGAAGGTATTTTTGTGTGTAGATAGTTGTTCAAATTGATATTTCTGGAAGGATATGAGTGCTAGAAATTCCTATATTGCCATCTTGCCGATAACTCCCACCAATTTATCTTTGTCTTTTAATTTCAGGAGATAGTCCCAACAGACTCTAACATCTTAAAAGAGTTTTTATTTGTGTTAAGTCCATACATGGGATAATGATCCTGGAAACATGGAAGCAAATCCTTTGAACTTTGCAGCCTCTATTTATCAACTTATTAGATTTAGAAGAAAGAAATACAGCAAATATGTCACCTTCAGTCTAAGCTGTATTTATTGTTGGGGTTCAGACATTCTTAGGAACATCTGGCAAACCAGGGTAGGCCCACCAGAACTAAGCTTGCATGAGTCACTAAGAAACCCAGAATGGAACTCATCTTAAGAGAGGAGTCAAATAGATCAATTTGACTCAGAAACATAGTCTCAATCTTTGGAGACAGAACAGTGATTCTTGAGATAGTATGAATCTGCCACTCAGATTGGCTCAGTTCAGCCCATCGTGAAATTATATCAAGAGTTCAGAGAGCTATGCTGGATAACTTATATTAAAAAATTGAAAGAGCTGTTTAATAAAATCTTTGTGAGACGTTCCAGCACAAGTAGTAGCACTGCTTATAGTATTTCTCTACAGAATGTATCCCTAAAACATGAAAGAAGCCTTCTTATTTACTTTGCAATTTTGGTCCCATGAGGCATCAGTACTTGAGTGATGGTGATGGCAGGAGACTGGAGTCTATAGGTGTTGATGGTGTTTAGCAGTGTCAGCAGGCCTGAGGGATGTAGAGACATTTATCAGACAGGGACCAGAGCAGGAAAAATAAAATACCACAGGTTCACCATTGTATGCATGTAAAACATCCCTGGGGTGGGAGAAACTTAGTAAAGTCCTGGAGTTCTGCAATAACAAGTAGAATGCAATTGCTGATGAAATATTGACTATATGTGTGTATAGGATGGTATTAGGTATTCACCAAAGGCTACCTAATCCTGTCTATTACAAATTACATATATAGCTCAAGGCCTCTGTTGTTCATTAAAAAATTATTTTTTAAGAGGTGTTCTTTAATTTATCATCTCATAATAAAAGTAAGAAAATAATTTCAAAATTCTAATACTTTATTAATCAAAGTTGACAGCATACAAGAAAACATCAGAATGAAAAGGTAGGATTTTTTAGGAGTAAAGTACACAAAGGGAAAGTGCATTATAAAGGTAAATATGTGTATCTACATGCATTGGACTGTGATTTTGTTATACTGAACTTGTTTGTCTTTTCTGATGGAGGCTGTTATGTACATATGCAATGGAGGTAGTCTTTGGAAAATTATTGATGTCCTTCCTGTCCTTTGGGTTTCCCATATAAAATATTTGCTGTAGTTTGTGGGGACAGTATGGCTCAAAAAGAAGTTAGAGAAATAGGTAATATTTAGCTTATGAAATGCAAAATTGGGTTATTCAATAAACTAATACCTCTGCAAGTTAGGACATTTGGAGAGGTAATTTTCTAAATCTTCTTATTCTTGTTTTCATCTTAGCTTGGATGTTCATAGGAGGGTCATAGTTTCCTATAGTTTAAGGAAATGCCTTGCTTCCCACTAAGCCTTATCAAGAATCAGGAAGAATGAAATTATATAAGGGAGGTAAAAGAAAACTCCACTTCTTTTCCTTCCAAGGGAAATGAGAGAAGACAAGGAAGGTGGTCAAATGTGACCACCTTGGGCTTTGTCTCATTGTCTCAGAAAGTAGAAGGTATATTTTAGGAGTAAGGGCACTATAAGGCAGGGAGGAATTCCTTTTTGTGCCTTGTTTGGGACTCAGGAAGATCTTAGATTGTCCTGTATATAGCACAGTCAGGGAAGTGGAAAAGGTTTTCAGGTTTGGCTGCCTGAGCTACCATGGTTCTGGTGTGTGGCATAGCAAGAAGAGATGGCCACAGTGGGAGTAGATGTCTGCTCTGCCCTAAGTCCCACAGCACCGGATGCCTTAGCTGGCCCTTACCATAGTTACAGGTATACCTCAGAGGTGCTGAGGTGAGACCAACTGGCCTGGAGCCCTCCCAGAGCAGCTTAACCACAGGAAAAGGTCCCAAGTACACCAGCTATGGAATGGACTTTGGAGGCTAGCAAGACCCTTAACAACCAGGCTATAAGAGACATTGTATCAGAGATCAACAGACTGGCCAGTGCACATCCAGCGACCAGCCACTAAGTCATTTACATGCCATACCTCTCTTCCCATATACCAGCAGTCCTTAGAGAAAGAAGGGAGGGTAAAGAGAACACCAGCTAAGAGATGGAAACTATTCTAAAGGAATTGTTTAAGCCAGTTTGGACATTTAATTTTTAAAAAGTTATTTTTCCCATGTTAATCAGCATGTGGAGGCTTGTGAAGGAAGGTTAGTTATAGACTAAAATAAGAGTATAGGTTCCCTGCATATTTGAATGGCAAATTAGATGTGAGTTAAGTTAGTGACCCCAGTGTCAGTAGGTACTATAATCTTCAAAACCTGAACTTTCTTTTCCTTATTAAGGACAGTATGTGGAAACTAGGTATAACATATCATAGATGAGAGGGAGAAAATTCTAATTGTCATGGAAACCTTAGATGAGCCACCCTGAGTTGTTAAGAATTTTGTATGGATTTTCTACAGTCATATATACTCTGGTTGAGGATGATAAGTAGTTTATTAAAACATCTTAAGCCTAAAACTTTTATGAATTCCAAATCAGGATAGACTTTTGACTACATGGTCTCTGTGTTCCATAAGCATCTCAAGTTGAGTAGGATAGAATTGAACTTGTCATTTTTCTTCCCAGATTTGCTTCTTTTATAGGAGCTTAGCAGATGCCCTCACCATCCATGTGGCTTAGTCGGGAACTTGGATGCCATTCTAGATTTTCCATTTATTTTTTACAGAAATCTAATTGGCTAGCCAGTCTTGCAAATGGCTTGAGACTTGTCACAATCTGGCATCTGCCTGCTCTTCTGACTTCTTTACACAGCACTTAAACACCAAACAGAGTGGTAATTTCTCTGCTCTGTCGTGCTCACTCATGGTTTGGTGCCTTTGCATATGTTTTCTCTCAGCTTGCAATGTCCTTCCCTATGTTGTATGCTTATAGAACTCCTAAGTCATCTTTTGAATCTTAGTTCAGGAAGCTTTGTAAAGACTTTGTCTCTCAGGACAGTTAGATTTAAGCATTTGGCAGATGCTCTGTTTTTGTACTTACTGTACTATTCAATACCTGTTTATTTTCAGGCTCCCCCAGTAGAAAAAGTAAGTGGCCCTAGAGAGAAGGGATTTTGTACTATTCATCTTTGTGTCTCAAAGCAGGCTAGTGCCAGACATTTAATAGCATTCAATAATAAACACTTGTTCAATGAGTAAAATTCTAAAAGCTATGCTTTTAGAAACTTATAATAATTTTGTGTTTTACTTTGGACTTTTTCCAAGAAGTTAGGTAAATTAGCATTTGTATTGCTAAGCAATCTCGTGCAAACTGGACTGACCTTTCAGTTGATTCTGAATGTTTTTAATGTTTTTCTACTTTTGAGTAAGCCTATATATGTAAATATAGACTAGTTTGCAGATGTGGCCATTAGTTTGTCTACTGCCTTCTGCTTACAGTTCAACCTCTTCAAGGGTGGGGTTTGTTTAGATACATAATACACAGTAATGTGAGGTTCTTAATAAATGTAGGAAATATGAAGTACTAGTTTTAAAAAGTACTCTGTAACTATTCATGTTTTAATATGAACTGTTACTAGATAATAAGAAAAAAGCCTTGAAAGAAACATATCAAATTGTTAACAGTGGTTGTCTTTGGTGACAATGAGCAGTATATTTTATTTTTTTACTGTTACATGTTTTCCATTTTTTTTTAAGTCATATTATTATCATTTAGTGGAAATCACCAGAAACAGGTTGTCATATTCACAGGGCAGAAGAGCATAGTGATTAATAGTGTGTCTTCCATAAACAGACAGATCTGTGCATTTTAACATCCTCTGTTTTCTTATCTGTAAAAGTGGATGATGATACATTTATTAATGAACACATGTTAGCCAGACCATTCTTTGATTTCCTTCTCTTTATTGTTTGTGTATCTATAATAGATTTTTGCTTTATGGTTACCATGAGGCTTATATAAGATATAATAGTTTTTTAAAGCAGATAACAACTTTGATCACATATAATTTCCCTTTTACTCCCCTCACCACATTTCATGTTTTTATTGCCATAATTTACATCTTTTTATATTGTGTATTCATAAACAAATTATTGTAGTTATAGTTATTTTTAACATTTCTGTCCTTTAACTTTTGTACTAGAGTTAAGTGATTAATACACTATCATGTTACAGTACTAGAGTATTCTGAAATTGACTATGTACTTACCTTTACCAGTGTTTTTTATATTTTCACGTTTTTGTATTACTAATTAGTATCCTTTCATTTCAGCTTGAAGAACTCCTTTCATCATTTCTTGTAAGGCAGGTCTAGTGGTGATGAATTTCCTCGGCTTTTGTTTGTTGGGGAAAGTATCCTTCATTTCTGAAGGACGACTTTGCCAGGTAAAGTATTCTTGGCTGGAAGTTTTTTTTTTTCTTTCAGCACTTTTAGTATATCATCCTGCTCTTTCCTGGTCTGCATCTCCACTGAGAAATCCACTGATAGCCTTATGGGAGTTCCCTCATGTGAGAGATTTTTTTGTTTCTTGCTGCTTTAAAATTTTTCTTTGTCTTTGATTTTGACAGTTTTATTATAATGTGTCTTGGAGATTATTTTGTGTTGAAATTTTGGTATGACTGATGAGCTTCATGTACTTGCATGTCCAAATCTCTGACCAGATTTGGGAAATTTTCAGCCATTAGTTCTTTAAATAAATTTTCTGCCCCTTTCTCCTCTCTTCTCCTTCTGGAACTTCAGTAATGCACAGATTGTTTCTTTTGATGGTATCCCATAATTCATTTTGTCTTTCTTCACTCTTTTAAACAATTTTTGCTCCTTTGACTGGATAATTTTAAATGATTTGCCTTTGAATTCACTATTTATTGTGCTTGGTTTTGTCTGCTTTTGAAAGTTTGCTATTGAATTCTTCAGGTCTGTCATTGTATTCTTTAGCTCTAAAATTTGTTTGGTTCTTTTTTATATTTTCTATCTCTTTGTTGAACTCTCATTTTATTCTTGAATGTTTTTCTGATTTTGTTAAATTGTTTATCTGTATTCTATAGCTCTCTGAGAATCTGTAGAATGGTTATTTTGAATTATTTGTCAGGCTGTTTTTGTATCTCCATTTCTTTGTGGTCAGGTACTGGAAGTTTACTGTTTCTTTTGCTAATGTCATGTTCTCTGATTCTTCATGATTCATATGGCTTTGTGTAGGTATCTGTACATTTGAAGAAGCAGTCACCTCTTCCAGACTTTATGGACTGACTTCAGTAAGGAAAGACCTTCACCTATGGGTGAGAGTATGCTGGAGTGTGCTATGGCCCTGGGTCTGGTGGTACAGAGTGCTAAGTCTGAGGGCAAGTGGCAGCTCTGAGTTCAGGAGTTGTGGTGTTTTGTTAGGTGGCTGTGGTCCACAAAATCAATAACTGCATGATCTTTGGCAAGAGCTGTAAGGTGTCTCCAGTGGTTGCAAGGGCTGTTGGGGTCCTCAGCAGTGCCTCCAGGTCTAGCTGCTGGGACCAGGGCAGGTAGTAACAGTGGCCAGAGTTGGTAGTATGCACATACTTGACTGGAGGTGCTGGCTGCAGGTGTCTGTGGGGGGAGGGGCTTGCTGCGGATACACATGCAGTGGTGATGACCAGAGGCAGGAGCACAGGCCAGGGCCAGTTGTGGGCCATGAGCAGCTGCAGGGGCCCTGGCTGTTGGTGTGTACTTGTGTGACTGCAGGGACTAGCTGTAGATGTGCACTAGCCAGACCCTTCTTGATTGCTGATAGAGCAGTCCTGCTCTATCCAGCTGAACCACAAAGAGAAACTTATTATCTCTTGTAACAGGCAAACTCAAGGGCCCTGGCTGGTTCCAGGAGCTCAAGTGATGTTTCTCTTTCTACCTTTCAGCATCTTTTAGTGTTTTGGCTCCATCTTCAAGACAGTTTCCTACCACTGACAGGGAAACATGTTGATGGCTACGGTCAGTCACAGGTTTAAATCTTTAAAGGAAGAGAGACCTTGAGCTCCAAACCTTTGTTTATGAAATTTGATTGGCTTTTCTATGACTGGATGCCATCCCCGATCTAACCATGGTACCCAGGATAATGGAATTCTCTAAATCATCAGTTTGGGATCAGTTTGGGGATGGAGCAGCTGTGATGGATCAGCTCACCAGGATTACAAGGAGTGGGGAAGGAAAAAGAGGATGTTATAACCAGAAGATGGGGGGAAAGAATGCTAGACAGGCAAAACAAGTTTATCCTGTGATATAAAGAGCTTGCCACAGGTCGTGGAACATAATTAGAACTCAGTAGATGTTAGACATGATTATCATTAGAGTGTAGGGTTATCATTATTGTTATATTTTATTATTATATTTTATAACATATGAATTTTGTATTTTTACTACCTGGTGTTTCTATTTTAACTAATCCAGCAGAACGAGTTGAAATTCATCTTTTGTGTTAACTGAGTATTTCTTTTTCCATATCTTTTGCATCAAGTTTTAAAAATATCTTTTTCTTTATGTATTTATGATCATTTTGATTTTTCAAATGCCTGTTACAGAAAGACTTCATTAGTTTAAAGAGGTATTCCTTGTCTTATGCTTTACACAAGTGATGTCTCTATGTGTTGGCCCTAGATACCTGCATGGTTATTTCTCTTGTCATATTTCATTTAACTGCAAATTAAAAAGAACTAAAAAAATTACAGCAAGTTCTAATTTATATCCAGGAAATAGAACTCTCCACAGGAACCCTTGCATGGTACAAATATGTTAGAAAACTATTTTCCATTGTGCTTTGAAAGCCTGTAAGGAGGCCATAATGGAGCACAGTTCACCTCTCTTGGATGAAGCCCAGAGAGACTGTGGTGCACAGGCTGTAGGAAATCTCCAATATGAAGAGTTAATTTTCTTTCAGGGTTAGTGTTAGGGGCTGCTGCGATGAAAACAAGACACTTTAAGATTGGTACAGGAACACTTATGACAGTTGACTGTAAAAGAAAACTCAGGGGGCCAGATTCAGCCCTGTGAGCTACTTTGGTTTTAGCCTCAGACCTTTATTTTGAATTTACCCATTCCTTTGATTCAGCATCTTTAAGCTTTAATAAAAATAATTTATTAAATTATATAATAAGTCAACTATTTTCATCTCTTTAATGTTTTTAATGTCTGTTGTCTTTTGTTTCCATTCTGATTCTTTTCAGAGCCACTCTTAATGGCTGTGTAAAATTAAACATTTTTTTTTCTTCTCAGTTTTACCTTTTAGATACAGATTGATGAATTTACTATCAAAATTAGTACAAGGTTTGGATATAGATGAAACTTCATCTTTTTGAGGAAAGGGCTAGTTTTCCTTTCCTTATTTTCTTTAAGACTGTAAATAAAAGAAGCATTTTTAAATTTTTAATTAAAAAAACTGGGGCAGTAATATCAAATAACTGATTTTGGAAGAAAAATATCAACCATAATCCTAATATCAAGTGTAGCTACTCAGTTTTGTATATGCCTTCCAGTTTTGGGTCCATGCACACATCTATAGTTGAAGTTTTAATATAACTAGAAAAACTATTGAGGAAGAATTTAAAGTAAGTTGGATCAGTTTGAAGTTGGTATACTCTGTGTTTTAAGAATAAAGCAATGCTTATCAATAGTAAACTAATTTTTTTTTAGTTTCTTGCAGGAACAAGAAAGGGCAAAGGTCTTTTAAAAAATCAGTACATTTCTCATATAACAGGAAATTTTCTTGTTTTTGACACGGAAGTCAGAAGAGAAGTAAATTAACTTAGATTTGGGTAGTGCTTCATTATCACTGACATCCTCTCAAATTTTCCAAATGTCTGCACTTTGTTCTTTCTCTTAGTAACTGTAGTCATCTGCTATGCCTTATTTTGACTTTCACCAAAATTATTGCAGGTACCTTTTACCTACCTACAGCAAGGACCTTCAAGCCATCTTCCACATTACTTGCATTGGTCCCCTCCCCCTGTCATGTGAAGTACTGATGTTATTTCCATAAAATCATTCAAAACCTTTCCAATGCCTGTGGGATAAAATCTGAACTTTAGGAGATAATTGGAGGCTCTTCCCACCCTGACCTCAACCAGCCTATCAGAGCCACATCTCTTATTGCTCTCACTCTCTGCCAAACCAACCTGAAACTCTAACATTTCAGCTATTTCCAGCCATTTGCTTTTCTCTATGCTCAGCCAATTCCTGCTCTATGAATTGCCATTTACCCCCTTAGACACTGGAGACATTCTAGGTCTTTCTCAAGGACCCCACTCAGCAGGTCATCTCTTTTGTTTTCCTTGTCTCCCCGCCCCCCCCCCCCCCCGGCAGTGTTAGTTCCTCCAAATCCTCCAAGTCCCCACAGCATTTTGTTCATATTTCTTTTATTGTTCTCATTGTGCTGGAGAGTGATGGTTCATTTGACATATGTGTCTTCTATCCTAGGTTATGTGTGAAAATCAGGGCTATAGATTAGTCATTTTTTTAGAGCCTGTATCTAGCAATTTAGACATTTGTTAATTTGAGTAGTGTGTTACACAGTGCATACATATATGTTGGTCAGTGATCTTTCAGCATGCAAAAATTAACAATATTTTCTGTAGTGTCCTATTTAGTTTATTTCCACTACAAAATAAAACCAAATTCATATAGAATGAGCAAATCTCTTTGATTAAAAATCTCTCCTGTCAGTGTATGTACAGTTTTAGGTTAGTGTCAGATAACCTCTTCACCTTCATTCCTCTCTTAACACCTTTTATCATAATTTCTGAAGCCCCCTTGTGTAATTCAAGTTAAAAGTCCTGAGGCAAGCTCTTCAGAACTCTAACACCTGCTTAGGGCTGAAATGGTGGGGGAGAAAATGAAAAGAAGTGAAGAGTCTTTTCAATAAAGGACTTAGCATTTTAAATAGTAGATGTTTGAAAAAAAAATAATGGTAATAATAGTATTGGAAACTCTCATACCACCTCATGCAGGGAGAGGATAGTGAAGCTGTTTAGTAGATTCATACTCTAAGTTCTCAAAAACCTTCATTTCAGAGATAATTCAAACTTGATCAAATTGGACTACTTTCTCTTTCTCTTTTAAAATATAAACCCTTTCCCTTCTGACATCAAGAAGAAAGGTTTCAGGTCTTTTGGAATCTTATTCTAAGACACCAAAAAAACCCTATGACTATAGTTAGAAAATTAGGAAGAGGGTTTTAAAATAATTAAATTTTGGTTCTCATCTGCTATTTGTTATTGATCCAGATTAATGACACAGTTTTTAAAGGTGCACCTGTTTTTTTTTTTTTTAACTCTTAATAATTTTGTATTATTCCCATGAATTTCTAGAGCCTTTTAAGATTCAGAGGCCTGTGGTGGACTTTTTGAAGTTATATCTTTTAATTTACCTTTTTCTTCTGTAACTAAGGGAAATTGTTTAATTTGTTTTTCCAGCAGAGGGAGACATCTGATCACAAACGTGGTATTGCTACTTGCCAGGAGGATTCTGTAGCCCATTTTATCAATATACATAAAAAACTCAATGTTCAAATTAACTAGTTCAATAAGTAATTTAGCTCATTGATTTTTGGGCATATCCTAAGTGCCATTACAAGCTACGGATATTTTAAATGCCATTACCTAATAGAAGGAATGTTTTAAGCACCTTTTATTGATTTTATTACTGCTTTATTTTGCTGTCTTGGTTTAAAATCATTTTAACCACTCCGTAATCAAGAAGAAATATATTGTTGGTGAAATACAGTCAATTTCCTAAAAACCTTTGACATCGTTAAATAAGGAATTACAGTTGTTAAATCATGTCAGGCAATAACTGAGGGACAGAAGAGAGATAAAATTTGGAGCAGTGGACCAGCATACCAGTAAGCCATACTGACCTCTAACATTCAGGTTCTGCATGTGACAGTCACCCTTCAGGTTTGCCTATGATTTTTACATCAGCAAGAAAGATTTAAAATCTTAGGTAGCAAGGAAGGTGGAAGAATGATAGCAAAGTGTCATCCAGAGGCAATTACAGTGCTTTTTAATGACCTCTTTTGAGTTTGGTTAAAATGATTCTCTAAGCAATTTTAAAATTTCATTTGCTTTTCTTGCTAGATTATAGTATATTGATATTCTCTGTAAGAGGGAACCAGAGTGCTCACAGGGGTTTTTACCACTTCCTTCTGCTCATTTGATTTTATATTAGCTGTATTACTGAGCTGATCAGCTAGTTGACAGACAAGGAATGTGGTCCATACAGTGCTTAATCAAAGAGATGCAGAAGTGGGTAGTGAGCATGGAAGCTCGATACAAGCCTGCTAATGATTTGATTGCATTGACATTTGATGTAATTTAACTGTAGAGTGCTAAATATCAATACTTGTATATGATTTGGCAGATGGTTGTTGAACTGTGATTAGAAGTTTAGAATGATTCCCGGTAAAAGACCACCTGGCAGTAACCCAAGAACAGAGAACTAAGTTTTCCCCATTAAATGGAATAGGTCCAGAAAGTCAAGTGTTTTGATTATTAATAGAATCTTTCCTTTTTTTTTTTTTTTTTAGCAAATATTAGCTTCAAGAGGAAATTGATAATTATGCATAGGTCTATTAAATGATCTTAGATAAAGCTCTTTTCATTCCTTCAAATGAGCTCATATCTACATTTGTGGCAATTATTCACCAGCAAGGAAAGAAAATGAGTTAAAATGCTGATAGGTGTCATTTTAAATAAATTGGGGATGTTAGAAGCATATTTATAGAATTAATATATTAATTTCAGGCTGAAATCCAGATTCAGTAGTAACAGTATTGGTTATTTTTTTTATAATTATTGCAAATAATTTGTAATATGAATAAATTAAGCTATATTGAGTACCTATTATATGCAATACTCTCTTGTAGGTGTTGGAAATATAAATAACACTAAGATGATGTCTTCCTTTCCCTCAGTGAGGGAATGGTAGTGGATGGATATGTGTAATGCACATCCCATAGAAGGGCTGGAATAAAGGTCAGGAGCTGTCGCAGCATAGAAAGGAATAAAGGGTTCTTTTCTGGGAAGAGGAAGTGCCATGGAAGGCCTTATGGAGGTGTCACTTAAAATTGATTTTGAACAGTTGGAGATGATCATTCAGAAGTAGAGAGACTAACAATACAAAAGCTTTTTTTTTTTTTTTAAATAAGCTTTATTTTTTAAAGAAGTTTTAGGTTCACAGCAAAATTAAGTGGGAAGTATAGAGGGTTCCTATATGCCCCCTTACCCACACATGTGCACAAGCCTCCTTCATTATCAACATTCTGCATCAGAGTGGTACATTTGTTACAACTGATGAACTTACATTGACATGTCATTATCACCCAAAGTCCATATTTTACATTAGTGTTTACTCTTGCTATATATTCTGTGGGTTTTGACATATGTATCATGACATGTATCTACCCTTACAATATCACGTAGAATAATTTCACTGCCCTAAAATTCCTCTGTGCTCAGCCAGTTCATCTTTCCCTTCCTGTCAACCCCCAGAAACCACTGATACTAGTACTGTCTCTATAACATAAAAGCTTTTGAAAATTTTGAAATGTTCAGTATACTAGTATGTGTGTGTGATGTATAAAGAACAATGAAATAAATAAAATGTGTTCACCTTCCAGCTGAGATACAGAACATTACCAATATTTCTGAAGCCCTGGTGTGTGCCTCCACAGCTCTTCTCTTCTGCTCTGCCAAAACTTTCAGTTATTTAATTGTCTTATACGTAGTTGGAAAGCACACAAAAACCTGATTTCTCAAGACCACTTCCCCCTTATTCTTAACTTGGGTTGGATCCATACAAGATAAAGTGAAGTTTGTCTAGTGAATTCAAATTTTTTTTTTTGATGAAAGGAAGTTATTATTTTTTTTTGTTAAAGGACTATCAGTATAATTTGAAATAGGAAATAGTCAGATTTATTTAAATTATAGTTTTTGCTTTGCTTTGAGCTTCATAGGCCTTTCTTTTCTTGCCCAGTATACCCAGATTGAATGACTAAATGAATCCCAGTGCATTATGGGAGTCACATATTTGGTTATGGAGAATTTTTATGCATATAGACTTCCATGTCAGCGTGGAATACTCATCTTTAAATTTAGCAACAAGTATTTTCAGAATTTTTAATTTGGCTGATGGCCATGCTCTTTTTAGCCCATTTTCATTTTGTAGATTCATTGAACTTATAGGTGAATATATTTTATGTTAAAGGCAATAGTATGTTGAAAAAGTGTAATTATAGGATACAAAAAATGTTCTCCTCCTTGTCAGTCTCACTCTGTGGTCAGTTCTTTGCCTGCATGTGGATGAAATCTCAGACATCTCCCTTAATTTTCCAGTCACTCTAAGATTTAAAAAATATACCCTGGTTATTTCTCGTCATAAGAAATGTCAAATTTCAGTAATAAAAGTGACTAGCCCAACTTTTGTTAAAGTTCAAGCCACTATTCTTGCCAGTTTGGTATTGTTTTTGGTTGAGAAGCCTACAGTAGGAGGCAGGGAGTAGGGTGTATTGACTTCTTCATTTTCCCTCCTGGTGCTTCTCTTCCCAACCCGTCTACCAGGGTAGGTGCTGTGAGGGGTAAAAAGGAATGGCAAGGGACAGGAGAGTCTTCCTTGGCTGTCTGTTTTGGTCTGCTAGTGGTGGTCTCTGGGCATGGCAGATGCTGAGCCCTGACTCTTGAGACACACTCTTCTGGATCTCCGACCTAGGGCTGGCAGACTTCAGGTCATGTGTCTATTCTCTGGCTGCATTACAGGGTCTATCTCCAGCCTCTTTCTGCTGAGGTACCCTGACCCTTTTGGATTGGGATCTCTCTTTTAAAAAAAAAAATTATTTAAATTCGTTTCAACTATACAGTACATTGGTTAAACACCTACATAGTTCATAAAACGATCACCCCAATTGCTTCCTCCCTCCTCTGGCCCTCCACCTAGCCATCATATCAATGCTAACTGCATTCCCTGTGCCGTGCTTTCCATCCTTGTGACCAAGTATTAACTAATAATTTGTACTTCTTTAACCTTTCACTTCATTCTCCTAGTCCCCCAACTCCCCTCCCTTGTCTGTCACCAAATAGATCTCTTTTAAAATGACCCTCTGACTGCCTCTTTTTTACATATAATGGCTGTGTGGATTAAATGAAATTACATATGAAAAGCACTCTGGTACATATTTGTGGAATAAATTAATGAGTATTTTACTAGGTGCCTTCTCTGTGGGGCACTTTACAAGTGCTTTATAAATCTTATCATACACCAGTCCTATAGATAAATTTAAAGAGATTCCAGTGTTAGGTTATTAGCAAGGTCACAATGCTAGAGAGTGGCTGAACTTGGATTTACACCCAGCTCTGTTCAACACTGGAGTCTGTGATCTTTTGGATTATGGCCCACTGCTTCCTGAAGCAGCATGCATGGGATGGGTCTTGTTCTAAACCCCAGGAAATTTGGTTAATGTCCGTGAATCCTAGTACCCATTTTATCTCATCAGTTTCTTAAATGCCAAGTGTGTTATAAAGCTATAGGAATACTCTCTCACATGCTATGTGACATTTGGGTAGATCTGACTTCCTTGACACAAGTCCTTTATTTGACCTGGGCCAGACTTCTATTGGTGGACTCAATCAGAGATTCAAAGAAATGTGTCCTGACAATCTAGACAGAACCTGGGTCTTCCTTCCAGAGAAATGTCTCAATATTTCATAGGAACTGATAGCACACGTGAAATTCTGCGTCTCATGGAATAATCTCTGGGAATATGGAGATGACAGTGGAGAGGTGATCACACATCTGTCTTCTACCTACAGTGGTATAAGAACTGATAACCAAGTCTGAGCTGCTGAAGGTCTGCAGTGTTGACTGCCCCAGATGACTCCCAGGGTGACCTGTGCACATTGGAAATATCAACAGAGTGCTGGAAGAATATGAATTCTTGTTCATTCTTATTTACTTGGGACAATGGGCTAAGAAAACCTACTTTAGAAAGAATTGGCAAGAGTTAGACTAGCTTAAAGCAAACCATAGAAAGAAAACAAAACCACTGGAACATTAGTTCTAATTTGTTTCAGTAAAATGTCTTCTAATGAAATCTTAATGGTAAAGCCAGGTCCTGATGTACACTGCTATGAAATGTGTCCTTAATCAGAATGTTCTAAAAACCTACATTAAAATTAGCTATTGTCTAGCCCCTTCAATGTTATGCTCACCAAGCTGCAAACTGCTGCAAGGAGACAATTTGGAAGTCCAGTTTTTATTTGCTTTTAATGCTTGGGGCAAAGTGGAGTTGAACCCCAGACTGTAAACTGGCCAGTTTCTGGTGTACAGATAGTTATTCAGCCAATTTATATAGATTACTAACTCTTCTTTATTCTATTGTGGATATATTATCAGAGGAAAATGCATTCAGAATTCTTATTTTGTGGACTGTAAAATAAGTGAGTTCTTATGAGAGGAATACTGATTCTAGCTAGTCCTGTCTAGCTCTCTGGAGAACTTAGTAATAATCAGGAAAAGACATTTCTTGCTTTTTGTGCCTTAGCTTCCTCTGCAAGAAGGTACAAATAATGAAATCTGCCCTTTAGGATTTTATAAGTCTGCTGTGGCAAAGTATTTTGAACTCCTTGGAGAAAAAGGCTACTCAGATAGCTTTGTTATTCTGTTTAATGTCAATTATATTTTGAAATATGATTTCAGAATTCAGGATCCCAGGACCCATGATTGACCTAGCAGCTGATCGATTTATTGGAATTTAGAGTTCTCTTTCTAAACTCTGAACCAAAATTTGCTTTGGCTAAAAGAGGTAAAGTACACAATTATGGTCAGAAATGCAATGATAAATCTATTGTAACAACTTTCTTTCCACCCCATATCTTTTCTGTTATTTATCTGAATATCCAGCTTATAAACACTAAAGGAGATTATAATTGCAATAGCACCAGCAACTCTTAGTATACAAAGCCATTTAAACTATGATGTTTTTATTTTTCCTATGTGTATGTATGAAAGGTTTTCTTTTTGTTTTGAAAATTTTAAAAGGAGACAAACAGTTAAAAGCACGGAAGTTCTAGTGTGCTGCTTTTCCTACACCTTGAGGACTAGCAAAATCTTTAATATGATACTTTATTTGTACAAAGCAAAACTTCAAAACCACTCAAAAGCTTTTCTTATTAACTGCTGTCAGTCCTGTGATTTACAGAGGCAATAAAGAACTAGAGGGGGCACATTTATCATGGAGTTCAGCACACCAGGAGCCATTTTCTCCAGCGGTAAAGGCAAGTGATAAAACGAATTCTTTTGTTTTATAACCAAGACACATTCTCTGTTCCCTGTTCTCTAAACCTGGGCATGCCAGGTTTCTCTGGTGGCAGCTTGGCATTACCTCATCCACACTTAATGATAAATTGTTAACATGAAAACATTGATGATACACCTGGAACACCTGGCCACGAATGGTGCTATGTATTTATCTTCAACACACAACTGTTAGCTGCCAATATATTTGTATTAATTCCCAGTTTACTTTGAACAATACTTTAAATGTGTGTGCTTTTTTTTCTTTCAGAAAGGTGTAGAAGGGAATGCTAATGGTTTTTGTTTGTTTGTTTAGTAAATAGTCTGAAAATTTGGATTTTGAGTCACAATTTTTTGTTGTGTCAAAGAATACCTCATCTGAATTTTGATGCTGAAAAGCAAAACCAGTTCCAGTACACATTTTTTTTTTCAATTCACTTTGTATTTGATTTTGATTTTGTGTTTTAGGCAGGTGTGATACACAGAGACACTTTAAAGATGTCTCTGAACATTGATTACACATTTGTAGGTTCTTGAAGTGAATTTGTCAGACTTTGAGCTAAACTGGACATAAAGGCCACAGCAGTTTTGCTGTTTGGGAGACTTACAAAATGGAATATTTTTGAATGTTCTATAATTGAGTATATCTGTTATCCAATAGTATTTATTAAGCACTCACCTGTGCATGACAATGTGTTGGCTACAAAGATTACTGGGAAAAAGGTCAATGATTTGGAACTAGAGACAATAGTAGTGTTTTTACTTATGGGAAAATGAACACATAATAAATTGTGACTGTTATTCCTAATGGAGCAAGTTATGGTAGTTAAATTAGTCTCTGAAAAAGACAAAGACACTCTAATAAAATCTCATAAAACAGTTGTTTTATGCTTCTTATTGGTATATTAATGAAAAATAACATGTTCAAAAGACAGTAAGGCAGAAGACATAAAAATCCAGGAAAAAAAATTCAGCTCAGGTACTTTTGTGACTTATTGGCCATTCTTATAAACTTTTAGTGAAAGAATTTGGAATGGTAGTATGGGAGAGTTTCATTTATCCATCCATTCTTTGCAATGTATAATTTAGTGGTAAATTATTCTCTTGCTTCTGTCACTATCAGTTTCTTTTTTCAGGAAGGGGAAATAGGCCCTTCTGTCAGTAATTTGACAAAAGTGCTGAAAAGCTCATTATCCCTGTTGGAGAGAAAGCTAAACACCCCTGGTATGTGAGGACCTGGGAGACATCATAGAGAGAAATGAGCCCAACCAGAAGCTTCTAGTGAGAAATGTTTCTTTTTTTTTATTTTTTTGAGAGATACTGACCATTAGGCATTCTTTTTGAATCCACCTGTTATTCAGCATCTTCTCCCTTAAACCAAATTCATTGGTATAAAAGATATAGGATAGAGAAGGAAAAAAGCAATTTTTTGAATAAAGAAGTCACTTTTTTTTCTGTATTTCTGTAGTCTGTATACTTGGGAAGGGAGCATGTCTGTCTGGAGGATGGTGGGAAGCCGAGCACTCTGATTCAAGGCGTGCTTCTTGTATTATTTCCTTAGCCAAAAGGGAGCAGCTGTTGGGTAGCAGAGAAAGCATTGTTTCTAACCTGAGCATATGGAAGCCTGAAGCCTTGGCTAATTTGGATGGCTGAGCACCACTGCAGAAAGATTGCCATAATTATTTGTTATAATTTTAGGTCCATACTTTACTATTGGAAGGAAAAACTTTTTACAAAGACTTACTTTTTTTTATATGACTTTGAAGAGAATTGCAGTTTATTTCTGACACTTATTGTATTGTAAAATCTCTAGTCTCTGATATTTAAAGGTGGAAACTTTTAACTTTCTTTAAAAAAAACTCTAGGGACTTTTTAGTACTGTAGCCTCTCAAATAATGCTTAAGGTTTGAAAAAAGAAATACTTCATTTTATGAAGCAGTTTTGGGGTCAATTTTTTCCCTAAAATATATGCTTTTATGTTAGGTAGTTTAAAGACCAGCTGTTAACTGAAACCAACCGTCAATGAAGTTGCATGAAGTTATGTTTCCTATTAGTCTTGTATCTTTCCTATTAGTCATTTATGAAAGGATACAGGAACATCTAAGAGAACTCCTAACAAAAACTGAAAAAACAGATGTGAAACTATATTGGCTTGATGGTTTGCTATTTTTGTAAAAATAAAAAAGCTTAGTAATTATTAGTGGATTATGAAATACGGCTTGTGTTACTAACACCACAAAATTATTCATAGTAGCTTGCAGTTGAAAATTGGTGTTTTACTAGAATTTCAGAAAATAAAAAAAAAAATGAATTGAAATTTATGCCTGGGAGCACCATGAAGGAGGAACTATGACATTTTCAATAGCTGGGCACGTATGAGCCACTAAAGGTGTGTATTTATTATGTTGTCATGGTGAGCAGTGAATTAAAAAAATAACAAGACTGCACCTTGGGTAGTTTTGACTTATTGGTAGTTATCTTACAAGAGTTCCATGCTGATTTAAGTAAAAATCTTCAGGGAAAAAAACAAACTTTATTTTCAAATAAATTCAGCTAAGAGCCTACAGGCTTCCATGACACCACACTGAATTATTATTAATGTGCACTGCTGTGAGAATAATGCTTGCTGCTGTTAAACAATAACCCCGTCCTCTGGAATTTCGGGAAAGTGGTAGGAAAATGAGAGGCAGATTTAAGTGCCGCTGCTGAATTAAACGTGCCGATTGATGGGCACAACATTTTTATTGTTACTTGTGCAAGGGAGGGTAGAAGGAGACCATTATTCAGGGTCAGGTCACATGTGGAACTGGCGAAATTGTTTTGAGAGGCATTTTGGCAAACATTGTTCCTGGCCAGGAAGAGGTTTGTTCAACCTGCTCTCTTTATTTTGGATGCCCCGTTTCTATCCTTCTACAGAGGGTTATGTGTTATATTTCTTGAAGGCAGAGATAGGATCTTTCAAGAGTCTTCCTCACTGACTAGGAGTCTATTATTAAAGTCAAATATTGTGTGTATCATTGCTTATTAGTGTTTTTAACTTGGACGTTTAGTAGACTTGCTTTGAAGTTTATTATTATGATTATAGATATCATTTTCATTTGGAATTTAAGTCAAGGTCTCTTAGCATACATTTTCAAACTTATATTCCATGATTTCCAGTAATCTTTCCTCCTCCATCTCTCTTCTCCCCACACCCTCATCTTCTAGTAATGTCAGACTATTTACTCTTCTCCAAAAATGCCCTCTACTCTCTTGCCTCTTGAGTGCCTAATATCTTGTGTGCCTTTGCTCATGCTGTCCACATAGAATATTCTTACACCAACCCCTATGCATTTTATAAGGTCCAGGTCACATTCTTTCACTTCAGAGAATTTTTTCCAATCCCTGCATATACTTCCATGGAATAAATTTATCCCTTCCTCCTCTACTACTGCACTCTGTTTGTTGCAGTGTATTCTTTATTAAGTTAATTGTGAATGTACCTCCCCTCCTTTCATGGATGGTGGGCCTGGTAGTTAGGGGCAGTGTGGTTCTTATCTTGTATCCTTGAGATGGTCAGGTATAGCACTTAACAAGATTGTACAAGGTATGTAGGAGATAAATCTTTAGCAATTGGAATTCAGTCATAGATTATTTTAGATCTCTCATAACATGAGACATTTAGGGAGTCCAGAAACTATTAATTAGTTATTTAATTGTAAATATAGTGGGTGCAGAGTGTATTAACTTGCTGTGGCTTCCATAAGAAAATACTATGGACTAGGTGGCCTAAACAAAAATTAAATTAATTTTCTCACAGTTCTGGAGGCTAGAAGTTTAAGAGCAATGTATCAGAAAGTTTGGTTTCTTCTGAGGCCTCTTTCCATGGCTTGCAGTTGGCCACATCTCATTGTGTCCTCATTATGTCTTTTCCTTAGTGTGTGAGCATCCCTCGTATCTCTGTGTGTCCAGATTTCTTCTTCTAAGGACACCAGTCGGATTGGATGAGGGCTTACTGTAAAGCCTCATTTTAACATAATCACTGCTTTAAAGACCCTATCTCCAAATACAGACATGTTCTGAGGTACTTGGGATTAGGACTTCAACATATGAATTTAGAGGGAGGACAAAATTCAACCCATATAAATATGTCTCTTCATTCTTAGACCTGTGGATAAGTGGGGTAGATGCACAGGATGCCATTTAAGGCCTCAGCTTGGAAGTGGCACTGTCCTTCTGTCCATATTTCATTGTTTAAAACAAGTCACATGACTAAAACCAAAGTCAATGGAATGGAGAACTATATTCTATCCACCAGGGGGCTGTAGGATGAATGGGGAGGGAAGGAAACATTGAGGACAAGCAACACAATCCACTACACAGTGACAACAGGACTTTTTAAAGAAGTTTTGATAAAGGAAGTAGAGAGAAATTGGGTAGTAGCAGGTTAGGGACGCCTGTTCTCACAAACATGTAAATCCTGTGTAACGGACAGGTTTCATTGATGGTCTGTCAGAACAAACCTGCTAATGGCATGAAATGGAACAGGAATGCTCTTTGTTCCAGCCATTCTTGGCTCCTTGGTGATCCTAAAATGTTCCCTCTTTGCTCACATTGTCTCTGCTGAATACCTTACCCAATTTTTCTTTTCCTGGATAACTGGTATTCATCCTTCAAGACTCAGTTCAAAAGTTTTTTTCTCTGTGATGCTTCTATTTCCCTAAGGCAAAGCAGATACTTCCTTTTCTATTCTCTCACAGGACCTTTGTTTTAGTTTTTATTACTTTTTAAATTATAACTCTGTGTAACTCAGATATCAACTTTTCTCTTGTCCTTTGAGTCCAGCATCATCACAAGCAGTGTATGCCTTCGGCCTATGAGGATGCAAAGTTCAGCACTGCTTTGGGCTCTCAAATGAAAGTGGCCATCACCACCACAAAACTCCAAATGATAACCACCACCATCACTACTACATGGAAAAAAAAAACCAATAGTAGAAATTGAAATCCACTTACATAAAAGTCTTAAAAGTTGATTTTGGAGAGAGAGATGGAAGAAGGGTTTATCACATTTCAAGGTAAAATATCTACAGAAATCCCTCCTAGACATTCCTGCTCTTGATTCAGATTTCTTGGCCATTGTGGATTCTTTTAGTGACCAGTACTGCCAAGCCCTTTTGGCTTTTGCATTTGTACACTGCCATTCCCATAGAATATGATATATGTGGTGCTCTCTGGAGTTGTGCATGGTGGTCCTGGGCCTGTTGTATCTTCTCCATTGCATATCTCTCTGCATCTTTGGGACTTTGGGTTGCTATTCTCCATTACAGAGAACAATTCAGCTTGCTCTATTTAGTCTTCCAACTGCATAATGGTGCTCAACCCAGAAGAGGTGAAAACAGGGTCACTGACTTTAGAAGTTTCTTGGTTATTTTAGGATGTCTTTGGTGGACCTTACCCTTAGGGGCTCAAGGCATTTTCCAAACCAAGATGATGTCTCCTTATGAGAAATTCTTATTGTAGCTCTTAGGATAATGCAGTTTTCTCCTATCACTACATGTGCTAACTTGGCTCTTTCCTTGCTAGACTATGATATTCTTTAAGGCAGGACTTTTGCTCTATTCATTTTTGTATTCCAACACACATGACAGTCCGTGAAACATAGTAAGGGCTTCAAAAATGTTACATGAATACTTGTTCTTCCTTTTAAATTATAACCAGGAAGCCAACGGAATGGGAATCAGAAGCTAGTAAAATATGTTTTCACATTTCCAGAACTGAACTGCAACTTCTATTGTATCGAACCTGAACCTGAAAAAAAAAAACCTGCTTGATATTTTCATTGTCAGTCAGTTAGAATTGCTTATTGGCTTGAACCAGAGATAAACTGCAATATTGCTGAACTCAAAGTGGAACTAATCTGAAAAATGTACTGGTTTATTCTTCAGTTACTTAGTAAGGTACTTGGACATTTGATGAATATGAAATTGCCATTTTGTTTACAGTGGATATAAATATATTATCACATAGATGAGAGCTTCTGCTTCTTCCAGGATCTTTTATAAGCTCTTCTGACCTAAGGGAAATTATTCCAGGTCTTGCCAAAATATCATCGATACTCTTATTATCTCCCTCCCTCCCTCCCTCCTTCCTTTTCTCCTTATCTTTCCTTCCTTCCTTCCTTCCTTCCTTCCTTCCTTCCTTCCTTCCTTCCTTCCTTCCTTCCTTCCCTCCCTCCCTCCCTCCCTCCCTCCCTCTCGCCTTCCTGCTTTCTTGCCTTCCTGACTTCTGCCTTCCTTCCATGATTCCTTGCCTTATTGCCAAAAGCCCATTCTAGAATAAGATGAAAATTGAATAGTGAGGAAATCAGGAGATTGGGAGGAGGAAATTTTTTTGGGTGGGTCAGTGGGTGGGGAGGAAAGCAAATAAAGATAGAAAAAATAAAGCTAGGGAAATCTTTATATCTACATATGTGCCCAAAAGTCTTACTCATTAAATGATAGTAAAAAGTAATATAATTAAAGTAAAAATATTTGGGAGCAATAATAACAATAAACAGTTAACTTGAATCTGATAGAATAATTATGAGGGAAAATGTTTGCATTAAAGTTTTGCCAACTTTCTTTTTCCTTCCTGATTTGTGAAAAATTTACATTGGTTTACTATTCAAAAACACCATTCCCCCCATCCCCTTCACTTATTTGAATTTGCTTGCAAGGCAAATTGTGTGCTTTAATTTGGCTATAAGGAGCAATCCATAGAAAACATTTCTTAAAGTGTTTTCCTTCTGTTAATATGATTGGGTCCAAATAGTCTTACTTTGATGAAATGCCATGCTGTCTCATCTGTTCTCACAATCTGGTGATAGCTCCTTTAATTTTCCCATGGTTTTATTAGAATTTAGAAAAGGTTAATTAGTTGTCCACTGATCTTAGTGGAAGAAGATTTTAAGAAATGTAATATTGCAAAACATCCTAGTAGGGTATGAAGGTAACACCACAAGGGGGTACTATAATTTTATCAAATTTGTCCTGTTAAGTTGGCTCAGAAGGTGAAATGATTAGAGCCTGCAGAGTTAATTTTAATATGCTAATACATCACAGCAAGTTGGGGACTTAAATAAAATGATACAATTAATATACTTTTATGGGATGTAGAAAGACTTAGTAAGGTCATTTGGAGATTATATTAGAGCTACATTTAGACTTATTAGCTTTAAAATTCAGCATTCTTAAAAGAAAGCAGCAGATGTCTGACGTATGCATTTTAGTGACCTTTGAATAAAGAAGTGAATGTCAAATTGTGTGGATCTTGATTTGCGTTCTTAAAATAAATTAACTCTCTGGTCTCCCTTCTAAATACAGCTAGGATAAAGCCTTTAGATGTGAATTGCTTTAGTGTTGCAACATAGAAAATGTTGCAGTATTTTAATCCTGGATGGAAGTTTTTCAAAAGGACATTTAATCATAGAAGACTTTAGTTTGTTAATGTGCCTATGAAAGTGATTCTGCAATTTTGCCTGGTAATAAACTTGAGCAGCTTGTAGTCCCTCTTGGTTGGACAGTTCTTTTATTTAAAATGAAATCTTTGAAGGTGCCAAAGGATTTTTTTAACATCCTGGTACTTTATGTGTTTACGCACTAATTTTAGCAGGTGTTGCTCATTTGCTGAACAAGGTGTACAAGGGTTATTTGAAATAAACTAGTGATTAATCTATGTGGAAGAACAATTACATGTTTACAGACTACAAATAGAACTGCTAGGTGTCCTGTATTTTGTGAGATACTTATCAGTGGCGCATTGGGCCAATATTTAATATCATGCTAGGCTTAAATGAGATAATGTGTAAACTGCCTAACATAGTAGCTGGAGCAATGAAGAGGCAATCCACAGCCTTAGGGGTGCTAGAGGCCTCGACTCTGCCATGTGCCTCTCAATCTCACTGCAAAATGCAAGATTAGTAAACTGATTCTGTGTCTCCATCTTTTAAATATGTACAGATATTAGAATTTAGTTACTAAAAAGCACAGCCACTTTTCTTGACATTCTTCTATTCAATAAAGTAAACAACCTAAATTTTAAGGATTTGTGCTTTATACCCACACAGGACTAAATACTGCTATTTTTATTTTTATTTTGTATTTTTTTTTAAAAGCAATCTTTTTAGGTCTATTCAATTACCTTGGCCTATAAGAAGTTGCTTGGAGTTAAAAGGGGTAATGGGTGGGCAAGGGCCTGGGCAGAAACTAGATTCTTCCTTGCTCTCATCTGCCACATCCAGTTGGACACCATGAATGAAGTATTTACTTTCAAAATATCTTAAGGTCTCATCCCTTCTCCTTTTCAACTGCTGCTGTCTTGGTTCAGGTTCTCACTCTTTGCAGCCTAGACTACTGTAACATGGTAAAATGGTGTACTGGAATACTATAATAAAGCAAATGCTTTTCTAGACTAGGGTAATATGGTAAAGTGCTGTTCTGGACTACTCTAGCAAGGTCTTTCCTTTCCTCCATTCTAGTCTGTCTCAATTAACTGCCAGAGGATCTTTCTAATAAAATCCCAATACCTTAGTCTTGGAATCCAATGGACTTTTTGATCTGGAATATGTCGATTTGTTCAGCTTCAGTTACAACTCCTCTTATTGTACCCTCGACACCAGCTTTATCCCATATCCCTTTACTATGCAGTCTCCTGAACTTGAAATGTACTTTTAGAGTTAGATGCCTCTATACTCAAGTTGTGGTAATGAGGTCTTGATGGTGGATACTGTCTTTCTGTGCTGCCTAACTTACATTGTATCTAGTACCTCTATTGGTTAGGGACAGTCTGCCTGCTTCTGGTTTCAAAGCCTCTGCCTTGTTTTGGGATATTTACAATGTTTCTTGTTTTCTCTTATTCTACTTTAAAAAATTCGATTAAGTTTATGATTCAGTTAAGAAGTAATATTTCTAAATCTCACTAATTATATAATATCAAAAGTCTTAATCAGGCAGTATAAATCAGAGATAAGTTCTACCAAGTTAGAGCCTGTTTTCTCATGTTCATTGTCAAGAGACAACCTTTTTCATTTTAGAACGTTCCAAGAAGTAAGGAGATGAGGCTAGCATGGTGTCAATAAAATGTAAAGAAGGGGAGGATGTGTGGAAAGAGAGGAGATTATTTGAAAACAGTTAAAGTCAAATATACTCACTGGATAACTTTAACTTATATTAAAATGTTTTCTTTTATGACAATTTCTGGGACTAGGTATACAAATATATCTTTTTGAATTTCTATAGAGTTTTGATAAATATCACAGGTTATTCTTGATTATTTGTGTGAAGCTTTAATTAGAAGAATATAGTGATGTATTTTTGGAGCAGAAAATTTACAGGAATAAAAATATACTTCAAATAATTCTCAATTTCTATTTAGCGAAATCAGATACGAGCAGAAATAATTAGAATGATAAAGTCTAACCAGCGCTAGTAAATTTGACTAAAAGCCAAGAACAGCACAGCCAGGACACTTATGTTCATGTTTAAATTACTCAAGTGCTTAATTGTATAATTTCAGTTTCAATTACCAAATGCCCTTACTTTTAAAATTAGTCCTTTGAGTATTAGCTACATGATGTTGTTATTAAAGTTGAAAATCTGCTATTATGGTTTAGAGGATTATTGCAAAGTTGTTGGCATATGTCTTGTTTAATAAATAAGTTTAATTGTGCATGTAATCTGGTAATTTAATAATGATGAATTATATTTTACAGAAATGTAGAATGACTTTTTTTTTCCTCAGGGTAAAACAAAATTACTTTTTAAGATTTATTTTTCAGAGGAAATATTTTACTATAAAAATACCTAAGATACTTCTTGTACTATATGTACTCCTGTAAATAGTGAGACTAAATGGAGATTTTTACATTAACCCCCCCCCCCCATATAAGAGAGGTTGAGAGTAGGGAAATGAAGTTTAGTTAACAAGGAGGTGATGTTTATTTTACATTTAATGCTTTCTTAGTTTGTCTTACCAGTGGAACACTGAAAATATAAGTAGTTGATAGAGTAGATTAGTGTATTTTTACCCCATGAGGCACTTTCCCTGTTTGGAAATGAACTCACAGCTGCTATTAATGTTAATGAGCTTCACTAGTCAAGAAAGTATCTTGAGCTTATCCTCAATTTCCTTGGGCAAAACCATCTGATTGCCATCATATTGTTCATGCTTCCATCAGCTCTATTTTCTCTATCGGATTATAGGAGGGAAAATCTAGTTGTTTTAGACTCATATCTCAGAATAAACAATTTCAGAATTGGTCTGGGCACAGGTGCAGTCTATAAGGGTGAAGTTGGTTCTGTGCTCAACCCCTCAGCTAATGAGGGATGTGAGTTGATGTATAAATACCCCTCAGGTGTATGTTCCAAGGCTTGTGCTACAGAGCGTCTCAGAGGGTCCTTGCTCTGGATATCTGTCAGGTAATTGTATCGATGCACCTTTATATGGCATTTTTTTGTTTCTCCACTTCTTCACTGGTGCCTTCTGGCACCATTTCTCAAATCAACTACCTGCAGCTTTATCTCAGCATCTGCTTTTCAGGGAATCCTAAGAAGACATGACATAACATATTATGGAATCAACCTCCATGGATTTTTAAAACTGAGAATCCTCTGCATGAGTTTTCTTTGTTAAAATACAGACAAGACTTCTCTTTGAAATTAGCTTAAAAAAATAGTTTAATTTCTTGATAACAATTTTGTATTAATTTGTGAAATGTGTTATTATGGATTATTCTCATTTAAAAAATGCTAGAGAAAAAGTGCTGGTAAAACTACCCTTTGTCAGTTTTCTCTGATAGTTTGATTTTTGTCTTTTAAAAAATTTTAAAAGTTTTCCAAACTGTTCTATTAATTGACCTGGGAAATAAGTGATAAATCTTTCTAGAAATTTTTATAGATGCAGAAGTGATAGCATAAAGTGACAGAATGAGGACTTATTATCTCTTAAAAAAGTGAGAAATGAGTAAGAATAAATGTTAATTCAAACCTCTATAAATTAGGAAAAAAGGCTATATTAATGTTGGTAAGGATTCCACTTGCTACATGTTTGTTTTTCTTTTGTTTAATCTTGTATATATTTTTTTGGAACACAAAAGTGTTTTTATTTGCATGTTTTGTGGCCTTTTTTTTGGTACCCATCATTGCAGACCCAAAATTACTTTCATTGAGGATTTTTCAGAAGTTTCCAAAGTTGAAATAATTCAAACTGATTATGTGTGAAATAGCTTTGATTTTTGTTAGCTGCGATTTGAGATTTCCTTGGTGATGTTGGAAGGAAGTTTTTGAGCAGGTTGATGTGTTATGGAAGGGCAAGATAAAGTGGAAAGTCATAACCTTTGAATTCAAGACCCTATTTCACCCTGTTGCTCTATATACCTGGGAAAATGCTGTTTTCTCATTTGGAAAACCTACTTTCCAAGGTAATTATGAGGATTAAATAAGACATATGAAGTACCAAATAGAGTGCCTGGCATATAATAGAGCTCTGTAAATACCGACTTATTGTAAGGCAAAAACCTTGAAGTAATCTGAACAGGGTGGATGTCTTCCATGTCCATTCACGAATAAACAACTCTAATTTCTGGAGAAATGTGGTCTTGAGTTTATAACTTTATGAGAGCTTTTCAGATTTCCTTAGTTTGGTACTAACGTATCATTACATAATTTATCTCTACTCTTGAAACATCTAGTCCTGAAGCATGGCTTATCTCTAAAATTGTAATTACAATTCTGGCATCATTTCCAAAATTGTTTTGACTGTGGGATTGTATTCCAAACACTATAATAGCACTTGTTTTGTCAATCCCATTCCTTTTGAAAACTCTTGCTTGCCTCAGCTCTAAGATAAGTATTTTATTTCAGGGTTCTTCTGATATCATATATACCTAAGGCCTCAAATTTTTGAGAGTGGCTCCCAAAATATTATTTTGGGTTGCCACATGGCTCAGTTTTGGGGTAATGTCTATTTGCAGAAATACAATTTATTTACCAGTAGTAAAAATCAAGGTATTAAGAATTGATTCTAATATAGTAATTAGTAAAATATATTGGTTAGTGCTCATCATATAATGAGTGCTTGCAGCCAGTAAGTTTCATTCTTAGCCACCTTTGTTCTCATCATTTGAGTTAGATACTTAGCATGAGTCAAGTCTGTTCTCAAGCCAGTTTTGCTTGATATTAAGACTATGTAATGTAGTTAAATATTATGTATACTGATAAACTGAGTAAATAGTTGTTTCTATGAATATTACATTGAATACTTTGGAAAATTCAAAGACTTATCACTGAAAATGCTGTCAGCTTAGGTGCTTAATATTGGAATATATCACAAGTCTATAAGTGTTCTGTTTTTAGACTGCTGTCCAAGTGTCTTTACATATTGGCTGTACTTGAAGTAAATGAAATGCAAACCATAGGCAATGACCTTAGGGGCAGGACATGCCAAAAAAAAAAAGTGTGATACTCCAGTTGGTGAAACTTATACTAAAAGAGAGTGTCTTGGTTTTATGTCAAAATGATGGTAGCAAATAATTTATAGCAAATAATAAATGGCTTGATGGTGGGAAAAAATCAAGATGCCTCCTTATTGGGCAATAGAAGGAGAAATTATTTATTGAACAACTTGATTAGTAATCTATAGATAAGTGAATCATTTTTCAAAATATTTTACTGACATTTTTACAATATTTCCAAATAGGCCCAAAGTGTGAGATGTTGCTTTTTAAAACAGTGACAAAAAAGTAGAGCATGCATCATTAAGATCCAAAGAAACATCACAATAGTGGCTTGCAGTCTTCCATTTGGAGCTTAAATATTGCCACTTCAAGTTATTGACTAACCAGCAAATACTAGAACATTTAAAAGTATGAAGTGTTTGTCTTTACTGGTTTACTATAGCTTGAAAAATATGGCTTGGATGAACTCTGAACAAATAATTCTTTTTTGTGTGTGTGAAATTGTATATTTTCTAAAGAAAATTGTATCTGAAAAAAATACTGAAAGAGCTATGCTCTTCTAGTTATCATTCCTTTGCATTCCTTCTGAAGACCATGTAGGAGATATAAATGCTGTGTTTTCCCCCACAGATGTAACATCATTGATCTTGTCAGTGGATTAAGTAATTCTAAAATGTTTATAGAAAAATACAAGTGAAAGTTTTTGACTTTTATTTTTGAAACAATTGAAGATGAAAATGTAGTTAGCACAGAATTGAGTCACAAACATATATTATTTATAATATAATATTGGAGTAGAATAATTTCCAGTTTAGCACATACTGTATCTTGGAGAAAACTGGCCTGAACTTGACAACTATTGCAGAAATTCTAAATGTACAAGAAGAAAATCAGTTAGTTGTTAGCTGATTTCAAACAAATGACAGCTCTAGTGATTTTTTAGGAAGATGATATACAACAAAGGATTGAATGTGATAGTTTGTTGGAAAGTGATATTGTGAATGGTGTAGAAATCAAACTTGCTAAAGCAAGAAAAGATGGAGCTGAATATGAAGAAAAAGGTAAAAACAAATTTAGAGGCAAGAATTATTCATGTTGTAGCCCCAAAATGCCCCTTTACACTTTATTGGATCACTACTTGAATTGACAACAATCAACAATATGCTACAGAAACTTGGAAGATCTACAGGTGAAAAATAGTATTCCATCCTGTAATAGGTTAATATTAGATTTTATTGGAGATAATCAGAGGAAACATGGCAGAGTGAGAGACGTCCCCAGATCTTTCCCCTTGAAACAACAATAAGCTAAACATCTAAAACTAACAAAAAACACCCAAACTGTGCACCAGAATGTCTGAACATGGGATCTACGCATAGGAACTACCACAGGTCAGATCTCTGGGTGTTGGGTGGTAGGCGGGGAGAAATAAAGAAACTGCCTCTCACAGCTGCTGGAACTCCCTGTAAGAGGAGGGGGAAGAGAGAAGGTGTGGTGTTTCCTGAACAGCCCTTTCTAGGAGAGTTGTGAGTTTCATGCAGCTGGTGGCAGGGCCCAGTCATCAGGGCAGAAAGCGGAGAAGCAGGATGGATGGCAGAGACACAAGAGTTGGGTTTTACCGGCTGCAGTTGCAAAACCAAGGCTGGGCCACAGCCCCCAACCCCCAACCCCCAACCCAGAGGGTTTCTGTCTGCATACCCTCCAAGACTTAACACTGTGGAGCTCCAGGGGAATATGAGCAAAAACTACAAAACTTGCTAACACTGGCAGGGACTGAAACTGAGGGTAGTGAGTGTGATTAAATATCTACAAGAAAATAAAAAGGCATTAATAAGGCTTTTTATAAAGCAGGGATCCAAGAGGCTTAGATGCTACCTACTGGAAACCAAAAGAAAAGTGCCTTCTTTGCAGCAGGGTAAAGAGAAAACTTTATATAATCTTTCTGGAAAAAAAAGCACAGTACAGTGTCATTAATGCCCAGGCAGAGAAATAGTTCATTAAACACCATAAACAACCAAGGTGACAAGGCATTTCAGAAAGAGAAAAATCTCCAGAAAATAAGCTTATAGACATAGAAGTATGTAACTTAAAGAGAATTCAGAATGGTACTTCCAAAAAAACTCAGTGAGTTTCAAAACAAGTCATGTCAACAATTTTCAAGAATTGAAAAAAACAACTAGATGAGCAGAACAAGGAGATTGAAACCCTCAAAAAGAATTGAATAGATCTTCTGCAAGAGTTAAAAAATGAAATAGCAAGCTTGGGAAAGAGTTGACCAAATGGAGAAAAGGATCAGTGAAATCTAGAAGACAGAAATCTAGAAATCAGAAGAGAAACCGAAGAATAAAAAATAATGAAAGAGAAATACAAGAACTAGCTGATAGCATCAGGAGAGAAAACATAATAATGGACATTATCTTAGTTGAGGCAAAAGAGCAGCAACTAGAAAGCATTTTCAGATAGTTGACAAGAAGTTCCCAAATCTAAGGAATGAACTGGAGCTTGGAATTCAAGAAGTCAACAGAACACCTAATTATCTCAACCCCAAAAGGCCTTAACCATGATACATCACATTAAAATTATCAAAAATCAATGACAAAGAATTCTCAGGGCAGCAGGGAGAAGAAAATAGTAACTTATAAAGGAAAACTCTTTAGATTATGCTCCGTCTTCTCAGCGCAGATCTTATAAGCCAGAAAGTAATCGAATCAAGTATTTAAGCTATTAAGTGAAAGGAACTACCAGCCTAGAATAATGTATCCAGCTAAGCTCTTCCTTAGTTACAAAGGAGAAATTAAGACCTATCTAGACATACAAAAATTGAGGGAATTCTCCACTATGAGGCCTGTACTACAGGATATACTGAAAGGGGTCAGCTCACCTAAAACAAAATGTCAAAAAACAAAACAAAACCCATAATTAAGAGTAAAGTGACTATCAGGCAGATAGAAGCAGAGAAGTGCAACCCTTCCTAATAACAGGGCATTAGAAGCTTAAATAATAAGAGAATTGCTATAGCAAGATAGTAACAAATGTTCAGCATACATAGAGACAAATTGAGATAACAATGACTGAGAAGGGGAGGATTCAAAAATCCAGAATTGCAGAGGGGAATGGAGATAAGACACGCACAAAAGAAAATGGATGTGTGTGTGTGTGTGTGTGTAACTATCCTTTATATATTCTTAATGGTAACCACACACCAAAGATTCATAGCTGAAGCATACAACACAAAACAAGAAGAACCAGAGAGAAAACTCACAAAAACCAACCAAAATAAAACAGAAGCACAAGGACAAGGAAGCAATGGAAACGACGATACCAGAAGGCAAAAGATAAAATGGCTATAAGAAGACCTCATATATCAATAATCACCCTAAATGTAAATGGACTGAGCTCACCAATAAAAAGGCACAGAGTTGCAGAATGGATCAAAAAACAAAACCAAACCATATGCTGCTTCCAGAAGACACATCTCAGCTCCAAAGACAAATATAGACTCAAAATGAAAGGGTGGAAAATGATAGTTCAAGCAAATGCCATTCAGAGAAAAGCAGGAGTAGCAGTGCTAATATCAGATGAAATAGACTTCAAAATAAAAAAGATAAAGATACTGAGGGACACTTCATAATGATAAAGGGAATCATGCACCAAGAAGACATAACACTTATTAATATCTTTGCTCCCAATCAGGGAGCCCCAAAATATGTAAAGCAATTACTAACAGAACTAAAAGGAGAAACAGACCAAAACACTATTGTTTTAGGGAATCTAAATACTCCACTGTTGGATATGGACAGATCATCCAAACAGAAAATTAGTAAGGAAATAACATCCTTAAATGACACATTAGACCAAATGGACATAATTGACATTTACAGAGCCTTCCATCCCAAAACAGCAACTTATACATTCTCTAGTACACATGGAGCATTCTCAAGGATTGACCACATACTGGGCCACAGAAATAGCCTCAACAAATATAAAAGGATTGAAATTATACCAACCATATTCTCTGATCATAATGCTTTGAAACTAGAGATCAACTGCAAAAAGAAAGCATGAAGAACCACAAATAAATGGAGGTTAAACAATATGCTACTAAAGAATAACTGCATCAGAGAAGAAATAAAAAGATCAAGAGATACATAGAAATAAATGAAAATGATAGTGCAACATATCAAAACTTTTGGGACATAGCAAAAGCAGTCATTAGAAGAAAGTTCATATCATTACAGGCTTATCTCCAAAAACAAGAACAAGACCAAATAACCAAAGGCTTTATCTTAAAAAAACTAAAAAGGAAGAACAAATGAAGCCTAACGTCAAGAGAAAGAAATTATCAAAATTAGAGCAGAAATAGATGAAATGGAAAACAGAAGAACAATAGAAAAAATAAATGCAACAAAGAGCTGGTTCTTTGAGAAGGTTAATAAAATTGACAAACCCCTGGCTAAAGAAAAAAGACACAAACAAAATCAGAGATAAAAAAGGGGAAATTACGACTGATATTGCAGAAATACGGAGGATTATACAAGAATACTATGAAAAGTATATAACACCAAATTTAATAACCTAGAAGAAATGGACCAGTAGTTAGAAAAATACGATCTTCCTAGACTGAATCAAGAAAAAATGAAAAATCTGGATGGACTAATCAGCAGTATGGAAATTGAAACAATCATCAAAAACTTACCAAAAAGTAAAAGTCAAGGACCAGATGGCTTCACCTGGGGATTCTACCAAACGGTCAAAGAAAATTTAATGCTTATTCTCTTTACACTTTTCCAAAAAATTGAAGAGGAGGCAATACTTCCCAACTCGTTTTATGAGGCCAGTATTACCCTGATACCCAAACCTGGTAAGGATAACACAGAAAAAGAAAACTATAGACCAATATCTCTCATGAACACAGCTGCAGAAATTCTAAATAAGATACTAGTGAACCGAATACAGCAACATATTAAAAAGATTATACACCACAATCAAGTGAGCTTTATCCCAAAGGCACAGGGATGGTTCGACATATGCAAATTGCTTAATATAATACACCACATAAACACATTAAAAAATAGAATCATACGATCATATCAATAGTTGCAGAAAAAGCCTTCAACAAGATACAGTATCCATTTATGATCAAAACACTTAACTGGTATAGAAGGAAAGTACCTTAACATAATAAAGGCCATCTATGACAAACCCTTAGCCAATGGTGAAAAACCAGAAACCTTCCCTCTAAGATCAGGAACAAGGCAAAGCTGTCTACTACTGCCACAGTGATTCAATATAACATTGGAGGTCCTAGCGAGAACAGTCAGACAAGAGAAAGATATAAAAAGCATCCAAATAGGAAATGAAGAAGTTGAATTGTCACTATTTGTAGATGACATGATTCTCTATATAGAAAACCTAAAGACTCCACAAGAACACTACTAGAAACAATAAGCAAATAACAGTAAAGTCTCTGGATACAAAATCAATGTTCAAAAATCCATAGTATTCTTATACTCTAATAATGAAGTGTAAGAAAAAGTGGAAAAAATAATTCCTTTTGTAATTGCAACAAAAAGAATAAAATACCTAATAATAACTTTAATGAAATCTGTAAAGGACCTGTACAATGAAAACTATAAGACCCTATTAAAAGAAATCAAAGATTGAAGGAAATGGAAAGATAGGCTATGATCTTGGATTGGAAGAATCAACATAGTTAAAATGACCAAAATACCTAAAGCATAATACAGATTTAATGCAATTCCCACCAAAACTCCATCAGCCTTTTTAAAAGAAGTAGAACAAAAATAAAAGAAATAGAACAAAAAATCATCAGATTTGTATGGAAGCACAAAAGATCCCGAATTACCAAAGCCATCCTGAGAAAAAAGAATGAGGCTGGAGGCATCACTCTGCCCGACTTCAAATTATACTACAAAGTGACAGTAATCAAAATGGCATGATATTGGCAGAAAAACACATGGATCAGTAGAACAGAATCGAGAGTCCAGAAGTAAACCTATATTGATATGGGCAAATAATTTTCTACAAAACCATAAACATACAGTGGAGAAAGGAAAGCCTCTTCAGTAATGGTGCTGGAAAAACTGGAAAACCACCAGCAAAAGAATGAAACTAGACTGTTGCCTATCACCACATACCAAAATTAACTCAAAATGGATTAAGGACCTGAATATAAGACCTGAAACAATAAAATCCATAGAAGAAAACATAGGAACTAAACTCAAGGACCTTGGACTTAAAGAGGATTTTATGAAGTTGACCTCAAAGGCAAGGGAAGTAAAAGATAAAATAAATGAATGGGAGTACATCCAACTAAAAAGTTTCTGCTCAGCAAAAGAAATCATCAACAAGGTAAGGAGACAGCCATACAAATGGGAAAATATATTTGCAAGCCATGCCTCCAGTAAGGCCCTGATATCCAAAATATATAAAGGATTCATATAACTCAATAACAACAAAAAAGCAAATGATCCAATCAAAAAATGGGCAGGGGACCTGAGCAGACACTTCTCCCTAGAGGACATACAAATGGCCAATAAACATTTGAAAAGATAGTCAACATTGCTAGCTATTAGGGAAATACAAATTAAAAACCACAATGAGATACCATCTCATGCCTGTTGGAATAGCTATAATCTATAGGACAAGTAATAACAAATGTTGGAGAGGATGTGGAGAAATAGGAACCCTAATACACTGTGGTGGGATTGCAGATTGGTACAGCCACTATGGAAAACTATGGAAGTTCCTAAAAAGAAAACTAAGGATTGATCTACCATATGATACAGCAATTCCTCTCCTGGGTATTTACCCTAAAGACTTGAAAACCCATATCTGAAAAGATATTTGCACACTGACGTTCATAGCAGCATTATTCACAGTGTCCAGGACATGGAAGCAACCAAAGTGTCCTACGATAGATGATTGGCTAAAGAAGCTGTGCTAAATATATACAATGGAATATTACTCAGCCATAAGAAGAGATGAAATACTGCTATTTGCAACAGCATGGATAGAGCTCGAGATAATCATGCTAAGTCAAATAAGTCAGACAGAAAAAGTTGAAAATCACATGATGTCACTTATATGTGGGATATAAACCTAAAAGCAGCAAATGAATAGGACAAAGAAACAGACTCATGGACATGGACTATAGACTAGTGGTTACCAGAGGGTAGGGGGTGGGGGAGGAGGAAGAGGTAATTGGAGTAAAGGGGGTCAAATATGGGGGGGGGAGAAGGAGGGTGAAGTGGGTAAAGGGGATCAAATATATGGTAGCTGAAGGAAACTGGATTTTGGGTGGTAAACACAATAGAATACACAGATATCAAATTATAATGTACACCTGAAAATTACATTATTGTATTAACCAATGTTATCGATAAGCTTAATTTAAAAAAATATTAGATTTTATTAAATGAATGTACATTTACATTTTAAGGTAAAAGAAAATGTTTTAAGTATGGATTTAAAAAAAAATTTATTCCTTTATTAAAAAAATTTTAAAAGAAGTTAACCTGTCAACCACCACTCTGAATCAGATAATAGGATTTTGACTGTGTTCTTAAATATTTCCTCTAAGTTTCTTTTGCCACTCTTAGCTTTATTCTACACTGATTGGATTGAGTAGTATGAACTGATGCTAGAATATATAACAGGAAATATTATTTATTCATTGTTGAGGAAGAGTTGAGGGACATCCAGAGTCAGGAAGCTAAGCCCCAGCATCTTCCAAATGACATAGTAATGTCTTCATAGTCCAAAAGCAAGGTGACTAAGTGTTGCAGGTGTCTTGAAGCTGTGATCTTGACCCAGATCCTTTAGACTGCATTGGGACATTTCCTATACCAGTCAAATAAGTACATACTCATAGGCTTGGGAACTGAGAGCATTTAGCATATCCTCAAAGTTGGCCATGTTGGAAAATCCAGTGCATGCATTGATACCATGTATCCCATAACTGAAATTGCACATTCTTCCAAAGGTAGTTTTGCTGCTATGCTAACAGGTGAGGTCAGGAATGGTGGCAATTTTGTGGGCTAATATAAATTATGGAATTATAAAACTCGATGTATATGCAAGGCTCCTATTTAGTTACATGTTATCTCTCCTATCTATCTTTAGCTATTATAGAGCTGAGAGGGAATCCCTTGTGGGTTGTGTGAGCTTCAGAGAAAAAAAGCAAACAAAGACAAGAGACTTGGTTCTCTGTTCTCACTGTCTACATGAACACCCACCCACTGTTTCCTTTTCACAGAGAGCAGGGCCTAATATACATTAGAAACTATGGAGCTTCAATTAAGTGATTCAATCACTCTGTTCTGGTCATTATACAGAATTGACAGAAAGTATTCCTCTTGCTCCCAGAAATTGCTGATATTCCTTTGGGAGAACTAAATAAAGACACTGTATTAAGAGGAATGTTAAGAAACCTGACAATTGAGAACCACAGACAGCAAAAATCAGCACATGTTCAAAGGAAAGTTACTACAACCTTTGTCACTGGGTTTTCAAAAAAATCCCCTTCTTGGATGATTAATAAGATGCTCACATACTTTCTAATGTGTTTTTTGTATGACATGAGGTATTTTAGTAACATTTGTGGGTGTAGTGGGTTTTTTTTTTTTTATAAAAGATCTGAATCATAAGATGGAATGTCTAAGTGTTTTTTGATTGTTTTAAAATATATTGAAATATAACAGTAAAATTGCAGTAATATCTATCCCTTGTCCTCCTTAACTTTGAATCAGAATAGCAGGCTGCTGCATCATCAGTGTTACAAGAATGGAATTAACACTTAACAGTATGGCTACATCTCTTTGATCTTAAAAGAATGAAGAACAAAGAAAAAGCCAAAACTAATCACCATTTTTTCTACATTCTGTGTATCCTTTAACATCAAAATTGCTTGTTAATGCCATGTTACTCTTCCTTTTTTCCCCCAGTTTCACCCCACTACAGCCCCAGACCATCACAACATCTGGCCCCTTTTCTTAGGAACTTCTTGTTGGGACTGATCAGTTGGTAGGCACTCAGTAAATTGTTGTTGAATGAATATGTTGGATCTCATTCTCTTTCCTTACCGTTTCTTCCACAGCACATACAACCTACTCATCTTGTTTTTCTCTGCCCTTACTGTCATCTCCAGTCATCCTAGTTTCCTGATTTCATCCAATCTATTTAATAGAATTCTATTATTATCTATCTTAAAGACATCCTCTTTAGTACCTTTGGTCTATTGTACTTTACCTTTTGTAGTTTCTTCTCTCTTTACCCACACCACCCCAATTATACAGATAGACACACACTCACATACTTTTCCTCCTAACTACAAAGCATGCAATTAACAGTAGTATATATCAAGACTTGGCCTCCGCTCTGCTTTTTTCTATTTATACACACTGTAAATAACTTATGGTCTCTATTAGAGTATGACTTGGCCTCTTAAGAGCCATTAGACTACCAGGCAGGGTTACATATCCTATATTTGACACATTATTTCATAGCTCTTAATTTCTTTCATATTTTTCTAGTGGTCTCAGAAGATGTTTCATTTCTCTTTAAAACTTATCCCTATATTTTGGAACCCCAGCCCTATACTTAGTCATGTTCACTGAAATCTTCTGTTTTTCTAGTCCTGTCTCAACTTATTTTGCCCTTGGCTTAGCATTTAATATTTCTCTTCCAATTTTGTTTTATCTCCCAAGCTAGGTCATTAATTAATTCATTAATTTATTGGATATACGTTTTTAAAGAGATGTTGCCCCTTATCTGTTTGGTTCAAATAAGAAAACATAGGCTAAATGCTTGACTCCTGTTATTTATTTGTTCTCAAGATAGTGAATTAGTTTTTTATGCTCTGAAGGTGGCAAATTTCTTTAAAATATTTTGTCATGAACTCATGGATTGAAATATAGTTGATAGGTTTCCATCCTTATTGAAGCTCAGGTTATTCCAGGATTGGCCAGTTGGGGGGCTCTTTAAATTGGCTGCTGAGTCCTTTGGATATGACCTAAGTAGTCTCTGATAGTTTTCCTGCCATCTGACATGACAAAACATTTAGGCTCATTTTATTAACTTTCACCAAAGATTTAGAGTCAGTTGTTTCTCTAAGAACTCCTGTTTTCTTTGGGTAGGAAATGGTATTTCATTACTATGATTGGGGTGCTAGAGAGGTTCATTGCTATGTTTCATTGTATCATTTCTACAAAAAGACCTGCTGGGATTTTGATTGGGATTACATTGAATCTATAGATCATTTTGGGGAGAATTAACAACTTGAATCCTCTGGTATATCAGGTCACTTACTTAGGCCTTCTTTAATTTTTCGCTCAGAACGCCATACATTTTTTGTTTCTTACTTTTGATGTTACTGTAATCAGTAGTTTTTTAAATTTTATTTTTCAGTTTTTTTCCCCTTGCTAATATGTAGAAATGCAACTGATTTTTGTTTATCGACTTTGCATTCTTTAAGCATGTTATATACATTCATTAGTTCTAGTTGCTTTTTAAAATAGAACCACAGGCTTTTCTACCTAGATGAGTGTTGTCTCTGAATAGTTTTACTTAGTACTTTCCAATCTGGATGTCTTATTTTCTTTGTCTTATTCACTGGCTAAAACTCAACAGTATAATCCTGAATAGAAGTTGTGAGAGTAGACATATTTGCCTTGTGTCTGATCTTAGGGGGAAAATATTCATAAGTCTTTTTAAATATTAACTGTGCCGTGAGGTATAACCTTACATAGATGTCCTTTATCAGGTTGGGAACATTCTCTTTGTACTTTGCTGAGTGGAATTTATCAGGAATGTAGGTTGAGTTTTGTCGAATGCTTTTTCTTCATCTATTGAGATGATGATAGGTCTTTTTTAGTTTAAAATTGATTGATATTTGACTATTAACTAAACTTTGTATTCCTGGGGTAAAACCCACTTGCTCATGTTGTATTACCCATTTTAGGTATTGTTGGATTTGATATGTTAAAACTTTAAGAATTTTTGCATCTTTGTTCATGAAGGATGTTGGTTTGCAGATTTCTTGTGATTTCTTTGTCAGGTTTTTATATCAGAGTAATGTTGGCTTCATAGAATGTGTTGGGAATGAGCCCTCTTCAATTTATTTCTGGAATAATTTGTGTAGAAGTCATATTATTTCTTAAGTATTTGGTGAAATTCACCAGTGAAACTATCTGGGCCTGGAGTGTCCTTTATGGGAAAGATTTTAAGTACAAATTCCAATTCTTTAATAGACATAGAGTTACTGAGGTTATCTGTTTCTTCTGAGTGAGCTTTGACAGTTTGTACCTTTCAAAGAATCTCCATTCATCTAGATTGTTGTATTTATTGGCATAAAGTTATTTATACTTTTTATTATTTTCATATGTGAAGGGTCTGTAGTGATATCACCTCTCATTCCTGATATTGATAATTTTTGTGTTCTCTCTTTTTTTCTCCTAATCAGTATGGTTAGTAGATTTTAGAGAAAAGATTACCAGGGATAAAGAGTTATTTCATAAAGGAAATGAAAAAAGTGTCAATTTGTCAAGAGGACATACAATCCTAAATGTGTACCTAATAACAGATTTTCAAGATACACTAAACAAAAATTGATAGAAATGCAGGAGAAATAGACAAATCAACCATCACAGCTAGAGATTTTATCAGTTCTTTCTCATTGGTAGAACAAGGAGACAAAATGATCAGGAAGGACATAGAAGACTTGAATAACATTATCAACTAACTTCATGTTATTGACATTTCTAGAATATTCAACCCAACAGCAGCAAAGTACATATTATTCTCAGGCAAATATGAAATATTTGCCAAGGTAAACCGTATTATGGTCTCTAAAACAAGCCTCAATAAATTTAAAAGGATTACAGTTATACAAAGTATGTCCTCTGGCTTTAATGGAGCTAATTTAGAAATCAATAACAGAAAGAAATATGGAAAACCTGCAAATATTTGGAAACAAAACAGTTCTAACTAAGGCATGTGTCAAGAAGAAATCAATGGAAACAGTATTTTCAACTGAAAATGAAAATACAAAAAATATAATTTGTGACTGCAACTGAAGCAGTGCTATATTAGGAAAGAAGAAAAGTCTCAATTTAATGACCTCATCTTAAGAAATTTCTACTCTCCACCTTAGAAGGAAGAGAGAAAATGAAATCAAAACTAATAGAAGAAAAGAAATAAAGATAAGAGAAGAAATCATTGAATATAAAAAACAGTAGAAAAAAAAAGTGAAAACTGATTTATATTTACTTATCCAATTCCTTTGGTCTGCATGAGCACAGCCCTTTTCAATTTTAAGTAAATGAATACCTTAATAAAAAAACAACTTCTTTTCTCTCTAAGAGTCAAGCACTGTTCTGAGTAATAAGGATGTAAGACAGTAAAGGTCTGTGCTCACATGAAGCTTATGTTCTAGTAGGATACGATTTTTTAAAAATCAAGAAATTAAAATAAAATGGAGAGGGTGATGTTCTTTAGAATTAGTGGTCATAAAGACCTATTTGAGTGGGGATGGTGTCACATTTTATCCAAGTCATGAATGGCAAAGAAGTGCTGAATTGGGCCAAAAAATGGGAAAGGGAAGAGGGACCATTCAAGGCAGAACTAAAGGCTGTCGTAAAGGCTCCATGGTATTCAGAATAATTTGAGGAAGAAATAAACATATCTTTTTTTTTCTTTGAAACACCTTTATTACACATTTTCTTTTTATTGATATAATTGACATGTATAAGTTTAACACGTATAATGTGTTGATTTTATACATTTCTATATTACAATTTCTAAATTTCTATGATTACCACCATAACATTAGCTAACACCTCTATCACATCATATAATTATCATTTTTTTTTGTGGTGTGAATAATTTAGATGTAGTCTCTTAGCAGCTTTGAACTTTACAGTATTGCTGACTATACTTATTATGCTGTGTATTAGGTCTTCAGGACTTGTTATAAACTTCTATTTTATTTAAATTACTATAACTTGGAATATCTTTTTTCATTCCTTTGTTCCCAACCTATTGTGAATATTTATTTTAGGTATATCTCATTTAGCTAGTATCTACTGGGATTTTTAACATAGCTTGAGAGTTTCTGTCTTTTAAGACAGAGATTTAGCTTACTTATAGATATTATGGATGCATTTAATCTTAATGCCTGCCATCTTTTTTTTTCAACTTACTGTGGTTCCTTCATTTTTTCCTTTGTCAAATTTATAACTTTTTCTCCCACTATTTCCTGTTCTGTTTTTTAGTGTTATTTTAATAATCACATTTATATTTTTCATCAGTGCTTAAAATCATTGTATATTTTTAAATCATGTATAAAACAAGAATATTAGCACATTTCTACTTCACGTTTGCCATCCTACCATTTTACATATTAAGATTATCTTGGGTTTTAGTTCTAAATTGTTATGTCAGTTTACATATTTATTTTTAAACATACGTCAGTTTGATTTGTTTCTTTGCTTAGCTCTTTTTGGTCTGCCCTTCTTGCTCCTTTGTATTCTTACCTGTATTCTAGTGTAATCACATTATTTGTTCACTTGCTCTCTTGCTGAATGATGGATGAAGACTCACCTTTGCATCCCTGGAGCTTGGCTTATAGTAGATACATTGTAAATGTTCACTGAATGATTGCAAGCCCTTATACTCCATCTCTGCTCTGTGCTTTGATCTGCTTCCCTGTGTTTCTACTTTTCTCATTCTTCTTGGTCTCGATCTTTATATTATTGTACCAGAACCACCAAGCCATCTGTGTGGGGTGCACCACTGAGACATCAGAATTGTCAGGAAACAGACAAAGCGTGGGGCTCAAGGTGTGCTCTTCTGAGAGGAGGCATGTTTGTTCTGCCATTTTACTCTCAGTTAATTGTTGAAGTTTATTTTCCTAGACATATGGATGGTAATGCAGAGTACTTTACAATGAGGAGCAGCTATGCATTGAGAATTTACTTGCCGGATGTGAGAATGGAGCAATTGCACATCTCAGGTCTTAGATGTGAGAAGAATCTTCAGATGTTATTTCTGTTTATCTGGTCATATAATCTAAATATGAGACTCAATGCAGAATCATTCCATAAAGAATATTAATTACTGATTTATTGTGCCGTATTTTAATTGTCATTTAGAGGGAAAAAGACCTTACCTTATGGGAAGAATATTCCTCAAAATTGTAGATGTGTTGTGAATTTTACCCTAGGCCTACATTTAACATTGATTAAATTTCATTCCATTTCTTCATCGCTCCTGATGCCACACTAAACTTTTTTTCCTCTTTGTTTACACCTTTAAGGCATTTATTGGCTATTATTGTGGGTCCCTATCTAGCTTGGTTGTTGTTTGGCCAGGCAGTTCATTATTAATTTTTATTTTTATACTCTTTATTTCTTCAGTTTTGCCCTTATTTCTACTTTCCTCCCTTTCTTTGACTTATGTTTACATTACTTTAGGTTTTGTTCACAAGGCTTAAGAGAATTCTTTGAGCAATCCCTTTAGTTATTCTTTTCCTTAAGATGGAAAATACCTCCGGGGACCAAGAGCAATGTTGTCTCAGGGGAGAATAAGTTAGGACACTCACTTGAAACCCTGTATCCTATTGTCATGGGGTGGGGGAACCTAAAATAAAGTGAACCCAACCAGTACCAAGATGGTCCTACTTTCCTTTTCCGCTTTTCCTTCCTCTGACCCTCCCACGTCCCTTTTGAACCTAGCAGAGGATACATAGGCATCTGGAGCCTCAGGGAGTAACCCTGACTTTCTGATCTTACTGATTATCAACATTTAACCTATATCATCAATAAGAAGAGACCCAGGAAGAAGACACTCAAGTTTGGACTTTTTGCAGGAGACTATAGAATAATGTGATGTGTGTACGAATGCATTTTACCATAGTCTTATGTTCAGACCTGCTATTAATGGCTTGATAGTTAACTGAATTCTTGCCTTTCTCTATGGAATGCCAAATCTCTGAACTATGTAAAATATTCAAGCATTTTAAATCTACAGTTACATGAGATTTCACTCAGAATAGGCCTTTATGAATATTCATGTTGAAATATTTAGCCTTAGGGTATGAAATATTAATCTCTTACCTGAGTTTTACATCTAATTATTTTTCAGTGACACAGAGAAAAATTAAATGTTACCTGCCACCAGGGGCATCATTAGGATGAGCTCTTTAGGTTAAAGCTCTAAAAGAAGAATTCACAGTCTGAATTTTTTGCAATTTCCCGTCATGCAACAGGGAAAAATTTATGAAAAACTACCATTGTTTTTGTTCAAGCGTGGTCTCTCATTTATCCAGATTTGACAAGCAAATAATATTAAAGGTCAGTTTCTATTATGGTGAATATGAGCAACCCAAGTCTTTTTTTCTTTTCTTTTTTTTTTTTTTGTATTAGGATTTGTTATGAAGAATGAATGTCTAGAGATTTTATTGCTTAGCAATAGAAACTATAAAGATAGACTCATTGTGATGAATAATCAATGAAATTAAGTATTCTAAAGTGAGCAGGAGAAGTTAATAGCATTGGATTACATTTCTCTTGTGGTAAATGTTTGTATTTTGATTTTTGGTGGTTAGTTTGAGAGTGCAGGTAGTTTTTCTGAAGGGGTGGGATATATGAGGAAAGAGGGGGAAAGGCAGTTGAAAAGTAATTTTTTTATATATTTTTTTCTTATAAGAATAACAATTATTCATTGAAGAAAATTTAGAAATAATGGATAAATAAAAATAGAATAAAAATATCCCTGAACCTATTACTAGGAAAAATATCCCTGAACCTATTACTGAAATTACTGGAATTTCAGTGCCTTTTACTTTATTCTATCTCTTCTATATTAAAAATTCAAATGTGTATATTTTACAAAAAAATTTGCACTGTATTGTCTTGTATTCCACTGTATTTCATTAATTATTATAGTTTTAAATAGGTGCATAATATTCTATTTACATGGGTTAAAATTCATTTTAATCATTAAATATTTTTGATATTTTGGGAGTTTCAAATTTTGTTATAAATGCATTTTAATGAACATTCTGAAACCTAATTTTTTGCATGTATAATTTTTTCTTATTTTTAGGATAAATTCCTAAAAATGAAATTGCTTAATCAAATAGTATGCATGTTTTATTTCTTTAGATATGTATTTTCAAACTGCCCTCCAGAAAGTATGTTCCAGTTGTTTCCACACTTTCGCAAAAGCTAGTCATTATAATTAAAATATGTGTATTTGCTAATTTTATAGGGGAAATCAATAACTTATTGTTTGAAATTTTAACTGATTTTAAATTTCCCTATTATTTTATATGAAATATAAATTTTTAAGGGTAATTTCTTGGTGAAGAATAAAAGAAAATCTTCCTTTCCTTTCTACTGGAAGGAAGTAGAATCCCTTCAAAATAAAGGAATTATTTCATGTCATGGATCATTAATGATTTCATAGTTGTGGAAGTCCTTGCTTTGGTAGAATTAGGAATGTGATCTAATCATCCTTTTCTTGACACACAGGTCTTTTCTCCATCTTTTTATTATAATTAAATTATGAGATTTTACCTGTACATAATTTAGCAAATTTACATTTAAAAAACCAATCATGGGTCTGTATATACTATCCTATGAGTTTAATGACTGCAGTAGCTTTATTTGGGGTTAAATTTAAGAACTTAACATTTGGGGTGGCTTTGGACAGAAGCTAACTAGTAATAAATAGGTTACTTTGATATTTTGGGTTTAATCCTACTTGGAGAGAAGAATGTCAGTATGAAAGGATATTTCAATTAATAAACAATATTTATGTTCTATAAGAATTGCTATTAATGAAAATATTAGTTTGTGCTAGGATAGTCACTAATAAAAGTTCACCAATGTGTACATGGATTGACCTTGCTGGCTCAATTTTGAACTTTGCCTAAAGGTTATAGCCATTTGTTTTGGCATCCTTGTTGGAAGATCAGCCTTGGTATTGGGAATTCCAGTGAAAAACTGTAGCCTGGAGACATCTGGCTTGTGTCTGCTTATTTAAAATGCTGCTGAAAGTCTGCCTGTTATCACTTGTACTTACTACTGAGATTGTGGGAGATATTTGGCAAAAACATGCAATTTGATTATCCAATTCATTTGTTTATTACTGTTGATCTAAGACTCCGATAGTGATTATTTAAGATGATTGTGGTTTATATTACCTATTGCAATCATTTTTGTGTGTGTTTCTCTTGTCCCAAACACATTATTTCCAGATAAAATGTACTAAAGAACATGAATTTGCTGAATTAAAACTATATCCCATCATACCAAAATCCTGTTTGAAATCTTGTGAATACTTGTGCCTGTGGAATTACACAGTGTAGGTTTATCTACTCAAGTCCGTTGTAGTAATGGTTTTGCCTAACTTTTCAGTATCATTTATGATTTATCTAGTGTTTTGAACCCTGAATAGACCTCCTGCCTTCCTACCTTCTTACCTTAAAAAAAAAACCCTCTTTCTTTCGCTCGCTCTCGCGCTCGCTCGCTCCTCCCCTCCTCCACGCCCCATCCCCCCCCCCCCCACATTGAGCCGTAGAGTCACCCTTCTCTTGTACCTGGACAATACGTTGAGCGGGGGCATCCCACTTCTGGGTACCCTCTCTTTCAGGAGAGTTGTAACTCTGCACTTGAATAAACCCTATCACTCTACCTCAGAAAAAATCTCCACTTGGAATGTGTTTTCTCTTCATTTGCACAGATAACCTTAGGATATAAGGATTGGGAGAGACTTTCAACGTTTCATTCTCTCTGATTTTCAAGACCAAGAACGTATACTTCTATTCCTGACTTCTAGTTGAAGAAATTTATTTTCTCTGATTTTCTGTGTACTTTATTCATATTCCTTTTAAAACAGCATTGATCACATTCTGCCTTATTTTATAGTTGTTTTTGCTTTGCCTTATTCTCCTTACAGATAAAAAAAATTGTGTTGGATCAGGGCATATCTTAGGTTATCAATAAATGCTTAAATGAGGATGTACTGAGAAATTATTGACATTATAATTATTGATGTGATCATGTGACTACTTAATTATGTTAGATGGTAAATTTTGATGGCATTCAGACCTGTCAGTTTTTGCCTATGGACACAAACACTGTAACTGCTGAGTTTCTTTTAAGGCAGTTTGAAAAACTTTGAATTTTTAAAAAACAGTTTGGAGGGAAAATTACCACGCTTATAAAACAACATTTAAGGCTGAGAGAAGCCAGTGCATATAAAGTATGTAAATTTTCTATTGGCTCAATTTTTTTTTTATTCTGTCAGTGCCATAATCCATTATCCCCATAGGATTTAAACCTCAGTCATTTTTTTGGTTCTCTTTCCTATAGTCAACCAATCACTGAACTTAATATTTCTAAACAACAGCTTGTAGATTCATCGTTTCCCCTCTAGCTTGGCCTGAATCACTTTAACAATCTTTCTTATATGGATATTCTCATTCTCAGGGCACTGGAAACACTCTTTAGAATCATCTGCAGAAATGTCATCCTTAACTGCCTACCCAGATATCATCTGTGGCTTTCCATTGATGAAATCTAGACTCAAACTTTGTATTCCACACAAATCTAGTCTATTCCTTCTCTGCAACCTAACTTGCCTTCTTTTGTCACAGGTACTTTTTACTTAGAAAACTGTGTCTTAGAGGTCTTTCAAATCCACCATATTTAATATTTTTATAGGTCATTCCCAGTTAGTGCTGCATGGAGCAAGTTTCTTCCTGTTCTCTCTTTAAACTTTACTTCTGGCTGTGTCCTATTTTCTGTCCAGCAATTCCCTGATGCTATAGCCTCTCATATGTGACCCCTTTATTACTGTCTGTTTTGCCCATTTGGGCCTTGTGGCCCAGCTATTGCATATACCTGATTTCCCCAAATAGACTGAGCCTTTGTATGCTGTTGGTGCTTTGGTGAATATCTAGTGATGTAAGATGTGAATAAAGAGTGTTTCTTTTGTGTTGCCTTGGTACTTAGCACTGTGCTAGGGAATGCTCAGAGAAGTGTCTGTAACATCGAAAAGAGTTCTATCTACAATAGATCATGCTGCCTGACTTTCAGAAGTTTTTAGACATTGCCAAGATAATTATATCTGTTATAAAGAATTTTTCTTTTCTCCTCCCAACTAATAAAACCCATAAAAAATTGGATTTCACTGAAGCACCTTTCATTTGATAATTTTAGAACATGAGATAAAGTAAAATGGAATTTAGCATCTTCTTGGTCAGGGTAGAGTTGTACCTAAACCACAGCATCAGTTGGCCATTTGTTGAAGTTAGGCATTGAGTGTAGGGTTCTGAAGCCTTTCCACCCCCATTTTCTTGTGTCAGTTTAAACCAATGTCTACAAAATTTCTTTAAAAACAACATAAGGCAACTTGGGAATTCTCTATTTTTAATACCAGTTGCTGATGGAATTTGGGTGTTCTTTGTCTGAGGCTGGTTCTGCTCAGATGACAATGTGTAGTGGCAGGCCCCTTGGAGAGATGTTGGTCCATTCTCTGGAAACAGGAATAGAGCTTTCTGACAGTCACTTTGAAAACTCTGTTCTCTCTGTCTCTTCATATTTGTTTAAAATATCTACTTATACATCTAAGTATTACTAAAAACTGATCAAAAAACCTCTTTATCATTGCAGTTTTCCCTTGTTCCAAATTAGATGATTTCTTGCAGTCTAACACCTGATTTAGCTCCATTTTATTATTCAGATTTTATGTTTCATTTTGTACAACATTTAACAGCTGGTAAAGTTCTGTGAATGTCAGGGGACTCAGCCATGACAGTATATCACATATACCATGGGAAAAGCCAACTGCAAGTTTTAAAAAGCCATCATATTTATATTGATAGAGAGCTCTTTATTTTCTCCACAAGAGGGCAGAAAAGTCTGGGCCGTAAATAAAAATTTTCAAAAAAAAGTCTTAATGGAAAGTAGTGCTTTACCTTTAATATATACTTTTTAAATATAAAAATTTTTCCCCTTCAAAAAAAGTTTAATGAGTGGATGATTTTTAATGTTTTTTTTTATTTTCTGGCAGTTACTCTCTAGCTTTGCTTATTACTTTTACCCCCTCTGGATTCTAATAGTAGGTTCTAATTGCCTGACTTAGTGTTTGGGCTACTGTTCCAATATGAAGGCAGTGCGTTTTCATCCATTCATGGTTTTAGATCCTTAATTCAAACATGAGGCAAAGGAAACGGCCAGCATTTCATTACTGCTTCTTTCAAGGAGAAAAAAGAACACTTGAAGGAAAACAAAAATCACACAATAGGTTTGAGGCCAGTCCTGATCATACATGTTCATACATTCTTCTGCTAATGTTAGGGTTTATTCCTCACTGTTTTCCCACTAGCTTCCACCCCCACACTGCTTTTGTCCTTTGAGATTTAAATTACAGCCCATGCTACAAAACCCATCTAAATCTGTGATATCAAAAACTGAATGCTTTCCTGACAATCACAATAGAGTTAGCTTAAAATGTTAGGTCTCACTGTGTTGGAATCACAACAGGATAGGCTATAAAGGAGGAAGACATTTGACAAATTCAGTTTATTTTCATAAAAATAAGTTGGGGAAATATTTGTAGGACTTAGATTTGGGGGTTGAATGCTCTTTGAATACTCAAAACCAATTGAAAATTTTTTCTTTTTTAAGAGCTAATAGACTATTTGAAAGATAAATTATATAAAACAATAAAGCATTAAAGACTAAATTTTTGTTTAAGGCTGATAGTGATTCCCCCCTGTAGGGCATGAAATTAAAATGTGTGCACAGAACCAAATGATTGCTTCAGTACCACGTTTTCTGTGGCAGTTGTCCTTTTGAAGCAGTTAGTCTGCTAAAAGGAAGCAAAATATAACAATGCAGGTGGCAAAAGATTGATTCAAAGAAGATGTTTATACAGAAAAATTATTGACAGCTATAGACATAATTGGTTGCCATAGCTTGGTGATAGGCACGGCAAAAAAGATGTGAGAAATATAAGTAACGTGGGGATTTTTTTTTTTTTTTGCTTGTAAGATGTCTGTAACTAATATCGCTAACTGAACTTACAACAAGCACAATAAATGTGGCCACCCACACGCACCATTTATTGTGATAAGGCTGTCCAGAAACACACGAGTAATTTGGTGCCCCTTCCTATAAGTACCATAGCAGTTTGCAGCCTTAGGAAAGGTTTACTTGAATAATCTCTTGTTGTTTCACTCCTAATTATAGATACAGATGACCACATGGGTTAGGGGAAAAATGAAATGATAAAACATTAAGCAGTCTTAAAAGTTCGTTTCAATCCTGAACACCTTATGTCTTTTTTCATAGCTTGTCTTCTTTTCAAAACATAGACAGTGCAAGTTATCTGTTTTTCTTTAGAAGTAGTGTAATGGGCAGGGTGTGTGTGTGTGTGTGTGTGTGTGTGTGTGTGTGTGTGTGTGTGTGTGTGTGTGTGTGTTATATATATTTTTTATCACTTTTCATTTATATTATAACTCATCTGTTTGCCTGAACTTAACATGCTTAGTAGTGTTTGACTGAGTGAGATCACAGCAACTTTGGCTTCTTTCCAGCAGGCAGTGTTTTGCAGAAGGAAAATGACAAACTTGACTAAGAATTCCGTAGCACGATGTAAAGGGGAATGTGCTAAACAGATTTTACCCAAAGGAAACATGAGCAAACATCTTATTGTAAGATATATATTTAATATGTTTTTCATATTTGGGAAGAGAAGTTAATGTCTGGGAATGTCCTTTGATTTACTGGCCAGAAGGATTTTTGTTACTTTATGTATCTCCCCTCCTCACCAGTCTTTAGATTAGAAATGATTTATTTACAGAGAAAAGAACAGTACTTTGATATGCTATACTAATGTTAAACATTTATGGGTTTAAAAATATTTATGAATGTGTGAAAGTTATTAAAGCAAACATGATTTAGGTTACCTTGTGATCAGGTATAGCATGAATACAAAAAAAAACAGAAACTTTTGTAAAAGATAAGCACAAAGAGAAAATACATATCAGTAGATTTGTGAAGTTTAATAATCTTAGGGTATGTGCATATATCTATTTTGTGTATAATTTAAAATACATAATCTTGTATAATATAGGTACATATTTGTAGTCATGAAAAATTATGTTAAAGCTCCAAGAAAATTTCCTTATGACTCTTTATTTCTAACCACTCAAAAATACAATGAAAAATTTTCTTTTTGGGTAAACATCCACAATTTGCCTTTATGAAAATTATTTGGAGAAACACTGCAATACTTTTTTGGGGCATTAGTTATAGAGGAATAGAATTTTTATTTGCTCTGTAAGATTATTCAGGTCTTATGTTGTTAGTCCATAAGAAGAATGTTCAATAGATTTACAAAAATTGCACATAAAAGTAGACTACAAAGAGAGGCCATGGAGTATTTCACAGTATTCTAAAAGTAAAAGTTTCTTCTATATCTTTATTAACTCCATTTTTCTAGAGGCATCTACAGCCCTTAAAAGATAAGTGCCCTTCTAAGCAACATTAATGGCACACCTAACACAAATCAAGCAAGGTCCTCTTTTTTTTTTTTTTTACTTTTAAGTTTTCAAGGAGATCAAAGTCCCCGAAATGAAAGACTTCAAAATAACAAGGTTTTAAATCCTTCTTAGTTTTCTCTTTATATCCAAGATTTGTAAGCATAAAATGACACTAAATAAATAAAAACATCCTGGTCTATATACAGTCATCAGAAGGGGGACTAAAGAGGTGATGAGACCAACCTAAGTATGTTGATGTGATGTCATCTTTCTGCTTCCGCTTCTCTCACTGTCCATTTCCTTTTGGTGGCTTTATAGCTATTCAGGGCCCAAACAAATGAAAGCCTCACAGGTCTCCTTTCACTGTGCAAGAGTTGGAGACGGTGCCAGTGCAGCTAAACTTTATTATGTACATCCTTAGAATTTTACCAACTTAATTTTTTTCTACTTATTGCTACTTGTTGAGACCTATGGAAAAATTGTATACATATCTACAACTGTCATGATTACTTATGTTTATGCAAAAAAAATGAATATTTTGATCTTGATCCCGTTATTGGGGGGTGGGAGAAGAAGCATGGAGGGCCATGGTAAAACTGTACAATTTTATGCTTTGCTTTCATGTAATAGCTGTGGCTTATAAATTTTAATTATAGTGAAAATGATGTGCAAATTCTGACCATATAATCACCACATAGTATTCAGTTTATCAAATAGAGTTTGGAAAACCTATGTCTAAAATCTACCCATTTCTTTTACTAAACTTTACATTAAATATTATTGTAGTTGATGACTATCAAGATCTTGAGGGTTTTTATAAAGAGTATTAACTGTGGTTCTGCTGTCTAGGGAACTAGAAAATAAAGGTTGGGACTATTAGTTGAATTAGAAAATATATTTAAGAACTTTTTTTATGAAAATATTAAACAGATGTGTTTTTTATTCCTGTAAACCAAGATGCCATGGGTCGTACGATTCATTGAGATACAGATTTCAGAGTTGGCAGGGGAAAGGCAAAAGATTAGAGTCACTAAGTCAAAGTTCAGCTTTGAGTATCACATTAAGGTTTTTGGGAAGTAGCAGTGAAATATTTCTCAGTAGTCTTGGGAGTCAGGCTTTGACAAGAGAGAAAAGGGATTTCTGTTTTCCTAAAGCTTCTTTTCCAGAAACAAGAAGGAACTTAAGATAAGGCCAGCACTGCAAAGATGGGGAAACTCCACTGGGTCCCAAAAGTGCCAGGAGGACAGACTATAGGTTCCAGCAGCTGAGGACTTCAGCAGGGGGTACTGCAGAGTGACCAGGAGGGAAAGAGGCATTTCCACAGAGGCTATTGAGCTATGAGGGCCCAGAGGACAGTTCATGGTCAACTTCTTTAACCTCAAATGTAAAAATAGTGCAAAGAATTCTCCTGTACCCTTTACCAGATACATTAGTTTACCATGTATACTTTAGCATATTCTCTTCCTCCATATATAATTATTATTTTTGAACTATTTGTGAGCAGGTTGCGTAAGTCAGGTAACTTCAGTCTTTCTATGTGTATTTTCCATGAACAAGGATCTTTTCTTACATATATTAAATTCAGAAAATTTAACATTGATACACTATGTAATCTATAGTGCATATTCCAATTTCATCAATTCTCCCAATGGTGTCCTTTTAGCATTTTTTTTTCCAGTCCAGGATTCAATCCAGGATCACCTTTTGAATTCAGTTGCCATGTGAGATGGAGTTGTTTTTAATTGACAATTTCCAGTCCAATTTCTCACTCCATAACCAACCTCCATGTACCAGAATAGGAACTTTAGTGCAAGTTTGATATTTTTCTTAATTTTGCATATTTATGTGTATTGCACACTGATTGTGCTACATATATCTTCAGTATATCCATCACTATTTCCAAACTTCCAAATACTGTGAGCCCTCCAGTGCTTGAGAAATTTCATCTTTATCCTGATTACTCAATTAGACTTCAAGCCCAGTAACAAAGGATTTGTTCTTCCATCATCTTGAAAGGTTCTGTAATGAAGTTAGAAGGACAGGGCCATCTGTTTAAAAATAGTAATAGTTACATTTAATTGCATTCTAGGCACTTAATACCCACATTTTTTTTAACCTTCCAAACAAATCTGTGATGCATGTTAAAATTCTTCACTATTTACAATTCTAATTTTTTCTGTCTTCCCCTTGTCTAACTTCCCACCACTTACAATTCTCTACCCACTTAGGCCTTCAGGTTTCTAGAAAGGCTGTGTTTTTTATCATCTCCCACAAATATTCTTCTCTTTGCCCAGAATAGTCTTATTATTATTTATTAAATAAGCTTAGCTGTGAAGGAAAGATGAGTTAAAAGGGCCAAGGGAGACTTGTTTGTGTGGTTCTCATTGCTGATGTGTGTGTGTTTTAATGACAGCCATGTATTTATTTTATAAGCTGAGGGGAAAGAGTCAAAGAGACAGGATGAAAATACAGAGGAGGAAGGCAGCTGATGGAGGGAGATTCCTGAAGAGGAGGTTGGACATGAGATAAGGGGTACAAGTGAAGAGATTAACTTTGTATAGCTGGGAAAATTCATTGGTATGTGTGCCAGAAGTTGAGGTATTTGGACTTTGTTCGTCTCTATTTTTCACTGTTAAATAGAATCCTTGGTCATTTGCTTGGATGTTCAGAGTGAGAAGGCTAGAGTTGAAGGGAGAATGGAGGGTGAAGGCGGATGGACCAAATTGGACCAAATAAGTGTGAGGAATGTGGGGACAGAGAATACCTGTGTCTTTGTTCTTATGCTGGAACTTGGGAAAGCAATATGATTCTGGAAGTTTCTTGCATGTAGCATGTAGCCTAGTGTGGGAGTAAAAGAGATGTCTGTTCAGGCTGCCTTAGAGAGCCTCATGGAGTCCTGGCCTATAGGAGGAGTTTTCCTGTGTGGCTTGAGTGGTATTGATATACTAAATGGGGCTTATGGGAATAAGGAGATAGCTTCAGTGATCTGTGAGAACCAACTGAATGAAAACGAGAACACTAGATAATGCTAGCCTGATGGATGAAACTGATGACCCAGCTGTTCTTCTCTATTCCTCAGTCCTATCTAAGAGCCCTAGTGGAAGATGATAAACATCTGGCCAACACTGAATCTTCTGAACCCACATTCTCTAAAAAAAGAAGTAATTGGCTTGTAAATAACACAGGAAATATCGTACAAGGCAAACCCTGTCTTTTAAATGGGAAACACTTCTAACTGTTAGTGTTACAAGTACTGAATTCATTGAGGAATTTCCACTGAGAATTGGATCCGAAAGAGATACGCAATGATAGAAATGGAAATCTTTCTCTTATGAGCCTTTGGAATATGGCCTTTTTACTTTCCAATAACTTTCTGCCTGAAGCAATGACATGTCTAATTAATAATAATATTCTATTAAACAGTATGATTAATCTGAGAGATCATTATGCAGAAGTAGATTAAAAAAGCAACCTAAATCCCCTTGGTTTGATTTAAGTTAAACTAAACCTGAATTTCTTATCCAGAGAGTTTTTTCCTCCTTGTGATATAACTTAAGGGTACATTCTATTTCTGTGATTCTTTCAACATGTGCTCTTTATTATCGGATTAACTTAAAGGAGATGGTGAGTAGCACCTATTCAGTTGCTCCCTAATTTAATTATGTTTGTATAAGCTATTTGCATATGAATATTATTTTTGCAGGATATATCAATTATATATCTTTCGGTTGTTAGCTTCATATGGGGCAAAGCTGTTAATATTTTGCTTATAGAAACAAAGAAAGATTTGGGAGAATTAGGCAGAGCAGTACCCCATGGGACATTTCAGGATAAATCTTAGGGCTTAAAACTCTGCCTGATTCCCGAGCTGGAAAAGTGGCAGTTGCACTGAGTAAAAAAACATAAATGGTCTTTCTTTCTCAAAGGGCATGATTTTTAGAGAAGTCTTGGTATTTTAAGAGTTGTTCCTTAATTCTTCATTAATCAATGGGACGATTTTTGAAAAACTTTCCCACTTCCAGGCACTGTAGTATAACAAAATCTATGTTTGGGGACTCCTTGGCTTCTGGTCTCAGCTTTTCTATTTACCAGCTATGAGATCTAGGACAGGTTGGTTAAAGCCTCAAGCCTTAGTGTCCTTATCTATAAAATGGATAAAGCACCAATTTCCTAGGCAGAATCTACCCAATTTTTATGCCTTTCAGACAGAAGGTCTCAGATATTGATCCTGGCCCTGTCACATCAGGACAAGCTTCATCCATATTTGTTAAGTAGTGGGAAAATTGAGGGCAAAGCCAGTTGTGAGATTTTAAATATATGATGAAAGTAAAGCCTTTAACTCTGAGCCTGGGACCTCAGTTCTTCAATAAAAGCCAATACCTATTATTACTTCAGGCAGTTGAAAATTTATCAGATTTTCAGATCCTATCTTACTTATTTTTAGAGATTATTTTGTCTTTTATTCAATCGTCTTTCACCTGGAATTTTAACATTACAAAGATTTATCCATCAGCTAAACATTGGAGCCACATGATAGTTTCTAAATTTCGTAATAGTATGTGGACATTATGTAATATTTTATAGTATACAAAGTATTTCCACATCATATATATTATCATTCTAGGTTTTTTCAGTACTAATTATGACCAACTTTAACAGTTGATTTTGCCTAAACTGATAATTTCTGGATATCTCAAAGACCAAATTCTGATAGTTCATGAAAATACTACTCATATGCAAGCACACACGGACACACACAAACACAAACACACATAACCTACAGATTGTTTCAGTAAGACGCACACTGCTTAGATAATGATATTTACACATGTTGATAGAGATGTGATAATTTGTAGTATTGTATAATAAAACCGCTGATTGGCATTGGGCATAATTTTTATAATTTTTTTCAGTTACTTTAATAAGGGTCAAAAAATAGTAAACAAAAATGGCAGAAACATCTCAAAATGTACATAATGTAAGTGAAGTTTTAAAGTGTCATTGGAAAAAAATTGAGATGCCAAGAATTTAAAGATATTAATTTGAAATGAAAATTTACTTGAAACTAAATGAAATACATTGTCAAGTGGAAGTTGTTTAGAAGACAAGAAGACAAAGTAAAAACTTATAAACATGAAGAGTATGCTCATGAAGTGCATTGAAATTGATGATAATGTTTTCATTGCAAATATTGCTCTGTCTTTAAAGTGTACATACTTTTATTTGATCAAAGTGCTCTTTATATTAACATTCATGAGAACATATAGATGGTCTTAGTCTTAAGTTTAGCTGTGACAGAAACTCTTCCCGTGACAGGTAAAGACATGGACCTCAGAGAAGAGAAATGACTTGCCCAAGGTCACACAGCTCATTCATGATAGAACAATCAGAACTAGAGCCCAAAGAACTCTAATACAATTTCAGCTACCTTTGTTCTCCTCTGTGGGTGATTTCAGGAGCCCCTGAAATCAAATGCCTCCTAATCTAACCCTTTTGGCTACCTTTTGCAACAAAATTTGGATCATGAAAGTTGTTGACACTAGTGGTTTCTACTTCCTTATATCTCATTCTCTTAATACTTGTTGGTTTTATGTCCTCTCAACTCCCTGGAAACTCTTTATAAGGTCACCAAGAATCTTAGTGATTTCCAATCCAGTGGTTACTTCTATGTCCTCATTTCTTTGATTTTTAAGTGCTTTTCCCATAGCTGACTTCTTGAAACACTCTCCTGGTTTCTCTCCTTCTGTGGCCCTAGCTTCATGATCTCCTTTCTGCCTCTAAGTGTGGGGGAGTCTCAGTGATCTCTTATCTATGGAAAATTTTTCCCATCCTACTCACCATGATCTCACTCAGCCCCATGACTTTGCATCTACATACTGAGAGACTCCCAAATTTATATCCAGCCCTGACCTCTTCTCTGAGTTTTAGTCTCATATAACCAACTGTTTACTTGATATCTCTACTTTGATGCCTGAAGGGCATCTCAAATCTAACATGCCTCAGTTTTTGATTCTCTTCCTCTGTCTTGCTTTTACCCCCTGAATCTTCCCTTTTTCAGCTACTTTATCCACTTAGTGCCAAAAGCCACACCCTAGGAATCACCTTGATGTTTTTTTCTTACCCAGCACAGCCAACTCATTAGCAAGACCTGTCAACTTTATCTCTAAAAGGGACCCCTGAACCTACCCAAGTTTTCTCACCTGCACTGCTACTTTTCTGGTCCAAGTGATCTATAATCTAGATCACTTCAGGGCCTTTGTGCTGGGCTCTCTGATTCCTGTTTATTTCCTAATCTATATCCCCAATGATCTTTTATCACTTCTCTGCTTAAAAGCTGCAATTTTTTTTGTTATACTTTAAGCAAAATCCAAACTCTTTACCCGACCTATAACTATGTGATTTGGCCCTGCTTGTCTGCCTGTGATTTCATTTTGCTTACCATGCCACAGTTGTTTGGCCTTCTCTATATTCCTTGAACTTGCGATATTTTATTTTATTTAGAGCGCTTATCTATCCTAATAGTACTTACTCATTTGTTTACTATTCTTTTGTCCTCTAAGTTTAGTGAGTTTGGTTCTTTTATAATTTGTTTGTTGTTGTGTCTCCAGCATGTAGACTAATGCCTGGCACATATTAGGTAGTAAATAACTGATGAAACAATGAATGTATGGGTGAATGATACCAATATTAGAAACCTGGGATTCATATCACTCTCCTCTCATGCTGTTGCTTTCAACTTCTTATTAGTAGCCAAGTCCTGTAGTTATTCTGTACTCTTGGTTTTTCCAGAACTTGTCTCCTCTTATGTAACTTTACTATTACTGCCTTGATTTATGTCATCAGCACCTGGATAATTTCCAAACCTCTAGTCAAGGACTGACTCTTGGATATAACTTTTCCTCTTACTCCAGGAAGATTCAATCAACCACTCTTTGTGTTACCTTGGTATCCCCTACTTCTGCTGTAGGACCTCTAAGGCTTTGTCACACTTTTAATGTGTTCATCTCTTTGTACCATGTTGTAATCCTTCTGGAGGCAGGGACTGCATCTTTCTGTTTTTTTTTTTCATTCTCAACAGCTGGCATAGTACCTGGCATGGAGTAGATGTTCAATAAATGTTTGAAAGAAGAGAGTGAATACAAATGAATGAATTTGGCTAAATAGGGCCATATAAAAATAGCTACAATAAAACACAAACCTAAAGTTTAGATGTATAGTTAATGATATTTAACCTGTGAATTTAAAATTAACTTTAAAGTTAGCCTATTACAATTAAATAATGATTGATAAACTTACTTTTGAGATTATCATGCTTTCTACTACAGTATCTTCAGAGTGAGGTCTTAATTTTTTTGAGGTAATTCTATATATAAAAATAAAAAATCAGCCATTCCCATATTTTTCTCATAGAGACGTAAAAAGAGATAACATAGGGCAAAGAACTCCATGATATGCACAAGATTTAGAAAAAAAGTTTTTTTGCCCTTTGTATTTAAATATGCTTTGCATACCTAAAACAATTCAGGAAAACTATGAATAAAACTATTCATGCATCCTAGGACCTTAATCTAACCTTAGACAGTTTGATTTTCATTCTTATTTTTGCTTAATACTCCATGTATATCTTTTGTGTTTCTAAATATTGAAATCAGTCCATATTGGTTAGTGAAATATGGGAAGCTCTAACTGTATTTTCAGACAATGAATATACAGCATATTTTGCATGTAATTTTTGTCTGCTTCTATCAAGTCTAACAATATGTTGAATTTGCCATGGGCCTTTAAAGCTTCAATGTTGTGAAGAGCTCGGCATGAAATTTTAAAGAGACTGGACCTTTCATCTGCACAGCAGCAGGGCACCTCACTATAGGGACAAGAAAGGAAAAGAGAGAGAGAGAACATTTCTGAAGTAATACCAAAAAATAACAGCAGAAGCAATTATTTCATCAAAGGTTGATTTTTTTTTCTATTCCCTATTTTTTTTTTTTCAAATTTCTAAGCTGGAGATTGCCTTGTTGCCCTTGTCCTCTGTTGTATATTTAATTTACAGGTTTCACATGGTCAAAATGGAGAAAAATTCATAAATGAAAAGATGTTTATTTTAGAAGGTGATTTTATTGATAACAGCATTTAAATATATTTGCAAGGCATCGGCAAGTCAGGAATAATGCAAAGAACTAAATTTGGTACTCCCTAAAGTTCTTAGTCTGTTTATCTGCTTGGGGATGTGAAAGATGTAGATGTGTCTTCTACATGATTTTGCTTTCTCTCTTTCCTCCTGTAAACACCAGCACAAACTTTGCTCTGGGGAGAATAAGAGAATTTCATCTCCCCATATCTGTGGCTAATATCAACATTCTTTTTATTTGGGATGTGGCTGGGCACTTCTGGCCGTGGGGTCAATTAGCACCAGTTCTTTTTGATAAGTACAACATTCTACTGGCAGAACAACCAAACGTGGACCACTATCTTCTTTTAGTGTGATCATCAAAATGAAATGCTTGGGCTTCTGCATAGGCAGAATCTGAATTTCACTCAAGTGAAGCTTAAGAGTCTTGCAGAGAGCTGCATTTTTAGAGTTGGGAGGATCGTATCTCTCTCTATTAAACTTGGTATTTTCTCCCCTATAATGCTATTTATTTGCTATAGTCTATGTGAGTTTCCTCATATGAGTTTCCTATTGATACTGTAACAAGTTACTACAAATTTAGTGGGTCAAAAACACATTCTCTTACAGGTTCAAAATGAGGCTTATGGGGCTAAAGGTATTGGCAGGGCTATGTTCCCTCTAGAGTCTCCAGGCTGGAAATCTGTTTCCTTGTCTTTTCCTGCTTATAGAACCTCACCTTTCCTTGGCTTATGGTTCCTTCCTCCATCTTCAAAGCGTACACCAACCTCTGCTTCTATCATCCAGTCTCCTTCTCTAGATTCTTAATTACATCTGCAAAGTCTCTGTTAGCACTTAAAGTAATGTATTCACATGTTCTGGGGATTAGGACATGCATATCTTTTAGGGAGTGGGGGGTATTATTCAGCTCTACAGCATTATACTACATAAAACTTTTGTAATCCTCATTCTTTCGTTTTCCATTTGTGGATGAATACTTCATCCCACCCTTAGCTGACAGTGACTGTGAAATTCTTAAATAAGAGAAATTTTGTCTTCATCCTCTCTAAAATTCCTCTTAAGAGTCAAAACAGTGATTAGCTTCAGGGAAGTAAACATTTTTCAGGTTTGGCTCCCTTATATTTGGGACTCTTTTCTCTGTATCTTTAAGAGGCCTGTGGACTTTGAGGAATCAGAGTTTTAGGGTCCATTGCTTTAGGTTCAGCCTGATGCCTGGTAGTACAAATATATTAGAATCTCAGCTATTTTAAACTTCCTCAGTGGGTAGAACTATTCTCTTTCTTTTACCCATTTAATAAAGATCTCTCTTCATTTTGAGAGATCTTTAGAGAGGGTGTCAGTTCCCTCTCTAACCAACCATTTGTAGTTTTAGGAAGATCTCTCCCTTCTTTTCCAAATTTTGGCACTCTATGTTTTGTGTTTCTGTAGCACATTGTACATATTTTTATTGTATCCTCCATCTCTTAGGATTGTAATTAATCATGTTTCCTAATAAATGGACTTGCTTTAGGGCAGGAATCTTGCCTTATTTACCTTTGTTTATTTTTTTCACTCTGGAGCTTAACACAGAGTAAACACTTAATGTATGCTTTACAAACTAGTGAATTACTAAACTCTGTAGATTGAAGCCCCAAACTTAGGAGATCATGAAATCTTCTTCAGTCCCCCACATCCCCTCTTTACGCTTTCTATTTCCTGTTCATTTCATGCCCCTTCCATGTTGTTCTTTCTGTTCTCCAAACCATATTTTATTTTATCCTTAGTCATACTATGATAATGTACAGACAAACTTATGAAGAGGCTTACTCCAGGCTAGAGTTAGTACAAAGCAATTTACAGACATATAATCCTCACAATACTCTTATGTTGTTTACATTTTACATATATAAATCCTTAGGCTTGGAGAGGGTACATAACCTCCCTGAGACTGTATAGCTAGTAAGGAGTAACTCTGGGGTTTGAACTCAGTGGCTCAGGTTAGGAGTCCATTTTGATAACTACCATTGCCAGAAAACTGCATTCCCTTTGTGCCATCATAATACCTAATAAAACCTATGCTTATTTAATATTGCAGTTTGAGTGAGAGTTTTAACTATGAAGGCTCTTTTATGGTTACAAGTCAGACTCTTAAGAGAATACTGCCACGCTGTAGAACTCCTTGGAATCCATTCCCAACCACATGTCTCAATCAGCCATAGCTATAAATGCCTACAAATTGATTTCCAATGAAACAATAGTCATTAGCAATCCCTCCTACCTCATTGGTGTTCAAACTTTTTTGTTACAAGCAATGGAACCCATTCTTCAAAAATTATTCCATAAATCTCTTTCTCTAGTTTAGGAACACAGTACTCTTTCTTGCAATTCTTTTCTTCCACATACTTGCCTCAATTCTTTATGTATTTACTCTGAGTCTGTGAGGATAATCCAGTTGACCCAGATTTGAGACAGATTTGTGATATATATATGTATACTTCACCAATGCCTTGTGTCAATTACTTAGATTGTGTGAATTCAAAACAGGCCTAAAGTAGCATAAAATGATGGAAATATACCAAAAGGATCATAGAAGTTCCAAAAAGGGAAAAAGAACCCATGGAGGAGCTGTTTGCTTTTTAAGAGATTGCATAGGATGACATTGACTTGGTGAATCTATGGTCTAGGCCTGGCTTTTATCATGCTAGGATGAGCAATTTGATTTTCTTTACACATATGTGGCACAGCCAACCTGTTGCTTGAACCAAATGAATCCTTGGACCAGGGTTCCTGTTGCCTGGAGATCATTTGTATAGGCTCTGTTACCATGTGCTTGTCTGAAACCTTGGTTCTATGTGTCCATGGCTAAGCTAAGCAATGGTTATTTTAATTGATTTGTTATAACCTTAGCTATGTTAATACATATAGCAAGTTTATATTGCCAACCAAAAAGCCTTTTGCCTCTGTTACAGAAGAGAGTATACCATTTTAGATAAGAACATAGGTGTTGAATTAAACAGGGCTGGGTTCAAATTCCTAGCACTGCCACATGTAAGTTATGTGACCTTTACTAATTTCCTTACCTCTCTAAACTCATTTTCTCTTCAGTAAAATAAAAAAAAAGTGAATTGTTGTGAAGATTAAGTGAGGTAATATTGTCTGACATTCCTCAGTTCTTGAAATAGATTGCTTGGTGATTGGTAACTGCTAGCTTTGTTATTATTTTAGGTGGCCTCTCATCTCTCTCCTGTGATCTAGTTTGTATTGATGTTCAGGTTTAACTTTCAGAAGCTCATCTTGTTTTTCTTCCAGATTCAAGATGGCCCACTGTGGTTCTAAGAGGCCAAACATGAGGTCCCCAGCACAGCTAACTGCTCAGTATCTCCTCTCCTCTGCCATTGAGGAAGTCACATTACAAGGGATCATAGTGCTAGTCCCTGCTTACGTCTGTGTGCAATGCCAACCACTCCACTGCCTTGAACCTGGACAAAAGTGGAGACCTCCTCCCTGAATGCACAGCTCTTTCTTTGGCTCTTCAGTTGAATCCATCTATGACCTGCCTCCTTCTGATGCCCAGGTATGTGTAATATAAACAAATTATATACACATATCACATAAATTCATGCTTGTGGGAAATCCAAATGATAAATTAAATGTGTAAGAATTTATTGTTTTCCTTTACTCCCAACCACATTCCTCCTTATTAGTTTGTGTCATTCTAGCCATTTTTTAAAGCATCTATATACTTATTTTAAAAAATGTAATTACATTATTATTGTTGACCTGACTTTTAACAATATTTCTTGATCTTTTCATGTCAGAATGTACAAATCCTTCAAATTCTTGAAAATTTTTGCTTAGTTTTCCATATATGGATGAAACATTATTTACCTTGAAAGTACTGATGAATATTTAGCTATCCAGTTCTTAATACTAAAAGCAAGGTTTCAGTTAATATTTTTGGATTAAAACTGGTAACATTTTGAGTTAACATTTTGATGGATATTGCCCACTGTACTTCTAAAAGCTATGCCACATTAGACTTCTATCAACCTTGTACCAGAATGCCTGTTTCTGTTTACAGTTATATCACCAATACTGGATCTTATTTAGTCTTTTTAAAATATAATAATCTGATTGGTGAACATCTCCTTATTTTAATTTATATTTACCCTATTATCTGTGAGGTTAAGCATCTTTTCACGTGTTTTTTTCCTTTGTACTTCTAGTAGTTGCATGGTTCACGCAAAACTAAATAGACCTGCTGGTTCATGTCTTCATATAAAATTGTGGCATTTTGGTCAAATCCTTAACTCAGAATGAAGCATAAGTAATGTCAAGTAGTAACCTAAAATACTGTATATAGAGAGATGGTGCTTTTTAAAAACTCAAGGTTTTTCTCCATTGTTCTTAGTTCTTCCTTAAAGAGCAGAGACACCTTGAGATTTCTGTATATCTACACAAAAAAGCTTGATTTTCCTCAGATTCTTATATGTGTACAAAATGATGCTAATTAAAATAATATACACTGTTCAATAAAAGAACAGTTTCTCATGGTGCTGTCTGTGAATGCTGGAGCCAGAATCCTTTTTGAATTAGGAGATGTCTGCTACATTAAGGCACCCCGTGGAGATGTATAAGGATAGACTTCTAGCAGTCTATACTGTCTTTATAGAGAGACATATTTATATCTTCCAGACTAGTAATTAATCACTCAGTGGGGTTTTTTTGGGAAGAAGTCATGAGCTCACAGAGAATCTTTTTGTGCTGCCAGGAACCACAAAGCATGGGCAAAATTAAAATGCTGATTTAATTTATTATATTGAGGTATGCAAATAGGAATGTTTAAATGATGTTGACAGGGCCAGAATTTCAGAACTACTTTTTTAAAAATAGAAAACAAATGCCTACCACCTTAAATAAAATTATCTTAATAACATTTTTCTGTAAGTTTCTTGGAAGCAAAACAAAGCACTTAATAGTAATTAAAATTTGAAGATGTTGTATTATTTGTTGTTAATGTATAATCTTAGGGGAAATACATTTCAAAGTGATCTGTTTATGAAAGTTAAATGGGGGAAAATTGCCGATTGAGCAAATGTCATTTAATAAGGCTGCTTTTCTTAGAAATGTGGATTCTTAAGTAACAAAAATGTTTTTGTATCCCAATAATGGTTTCTATTTTCAATCCTCTCAAAAATTATCTTTGTTATTTGAATTTTGATATTTCCACACAGAATTCTATTGTCAAGGGACTTATAAACTCTAAAAACCAAGAAGGCTTTCATATATTGTGGAGTATTGTGTAACATGTATTTGCAGGGTATTTCATCTGAAATCAATGTGCTTAGTTAGTCACTTGGACATGCTCCAAATACCTCTGTAGGACCAGAAGCCAAACGGGCCCCATTAGCAACTCTACCTAACTCTTCTCTAATGAATGCTGTGCTCTGTGTCTTGAAACTGTACTTTCCTAGTTTCATGCAAAGTAGAAAATGCCATGAGATAATGAGATAGTTGTTTGCCCTGCTGTACCATAGTGTGGGGAAGCTAATAGAGTCACCTCTGTGCGAACCTCAAATGCAGGTAATATTCTGAAAAGTTACACATCTCCACTGTCTTTGGATAAAGGTGGTTTCTGTCCCTGGTTTAGGTTTAGTTTCTTTTGGCATTGGAGCAAATGCATTTGACTTGGGCTTTCGAAATCGATATTGAATAAAACTCTTAAATAATGTTAAAGTGATATGTTCTTCTGTAAGTGAAATAAAACCATAAATGATGCTTTTTTTTTTTTTTACCATGTTACTGCCATTTTTGTGGACCTTGATAGTGCAATTACAGTATGGAAATTAACTGATCCCTGTTGGTCTTGATAACTCTGGTGATAGGAGTGCCAATTGGATGGAAGAAATGGAATAGTTTGTCTACGTGTGTTCCTCCACTGGTTAAAAATGAAGCAGTTATAGTGAAAATATTTATTTTACGTGGTGAGAGTTTTCTTCTGGGAAATGATCTTTTTTTTTTTTTTTTTTGCTGGAAAAACTCTTTTGATTTAGGCACTAAATAATAATTAACCATTGTTGACATTTTGTTTTTCTCTCCAATTTACTCATCTCCACCCACATCTATTTAGTTACCAATTACTGTGGATTCACCTCTTTAAATGTTGTGATCTCTCTACCCTTTCCTCCACATGAGCTCCCAAATTGCCATCACTACAAACATGGATTTGTTCATCTGTTTCTCATACAAGGCTGTAAACTATTTGAGGCCATGAATCACATTATATTTGATTTGACCACAGTGTCTAGCATATGGTAGGTGATCAGTATATATTTGATTATAAATGATTTTTACATACACACACACACACACACACCCATTTAATTCAGTCATTTGCAAGTGGGGACAGGGGTGACTTTGGTCTTCTCGCCCCTTCCAAAAAAAGGACATTCAACAATGTTTGTCCCCACTTGAGTTGTTACAGCCATGGTGTGTGCGCGTGTGTGTGTGTGTGTGTGTGTGTGTGTATGTGTGTGTGTGTGTGTTTTCTCTATTGGCATCTGGTGGGTCAAGACCAAACATGTTACTGAACATCCTACAATGCACAACATTGGAACAAAGAATTATCGGGCCCCAAAATGTCTGTAGTGCGAAGGATGAGAAACACTGTTCTGGTTTAATTTTTTAAAATATCTCTCTCAAGAAGATAGATGGTAGTAGAAGTTTGTTTACTCTAGTTATGAGAAAACACACATGGAGAGATTAAATGACTATTCCAAGTCTATTCAGCTTAGGGTAGTGACAGAACCAGTGATTCTATGCCTAGATAATGACTAGATTATTTTGATTACTTAGATACTATTTGTGATTAATTAGCTGTACAGTTGTCTTAGATTTTAGCCTTGAAAATCTGTCCATATTATATTCAAAAGTAATAATCAGAAATTAAGGCAGAAAATATTTGTGTGCTTATTTGAAAGGTATTTCTCTGATGGAGATTCCTTTAGATCATATATAAATAATTTGAAAATCCTAGCCTGATATCCTCCCACAGAGAGTGGGTTTCTCTAGTGAAGTGATTCAGTCCATACATGAATCTTAATAGAGTCTTGAAAGATTAACATATTAAATATCTTTGTACTACAGAATTGAGACCTGGAATATCTGAATTGATTATTAGGTATTTTGAACTAATATGTATTTAAGTTTTCATGCAGTACCTACGTACATTCTGGGACTACACAGAACACAGCTGGTTTAGGTGCACAAATCTGTTTATTACCAAAATAAAAGCATGGTGTATCTGTATTTAGATCACTGTATATTGTTTAGCCATTGCTTCTCTAAAAATAGTAGAGATGGAATAGGAAAGATACAGATAAAAGTAAGTAAATTGGGCAAGGGTAAAATATACTGTTCTGTTTCAATAAAAGGGACATACTGTTGAATTATACACTTGGAATTTATTGGATTTTGTTGATCACTGTTACCCTAATACTTTTTAATTAAAAAAAAGAGACAAATTCTGCCTGGTGTGCAAGACTATTTTCAGTGTGCAAGACTTTGAGGGAGAAACAGAGATACCTAAGACATAGTCTCTTTCCTTAAGATGAGATGTATGTATGAAGCAAAACTAATAAGACACAGAAGAGGAAAAGTATTTTATACTCGTGAAGTCTAGAAAGGAATTAGCCACTAAAAGATGCAAAATACATATATTTAATCCAAGTTGGAAAATATAAGTTATAAACATTGGTTAAGAGAATATTTTATAGTAAACTATTCTAGATGTATCTTATTTTTTTATATTAACAAAAGAAATATAACTCTTTTTTGTAATCTCTATATCTTCTTTTTGATATACAGATGTTATTCAAAAGTAAATATCTTATGGAAAGATTTTGTTTATCATTTAAAATGTTTTCTATACTGTCAATTCCTAATCTTTGCAAGTACTGAATTTTCTGGGTTCCTTTGGGCTCTGTGCCACATTGAGAAAATTATAACATTTTCTATATAAAAATCATTAAAGCCACTTAAAGTAGAATTTAAGGAGTATTTAGAAGGATATAAAACATCTTTATTTCCATCCTACCTTTGAATGTTATCCTTGACATTGCATGTAAACTTGTTGTTCCCTCAAAATTGGCATAGGCATGTATTCAAGAACAGCTGACTCAAAATGGTAAAAAGATAGTCTTAGAGGCAGATTCAGGTATATGTTTTCAAAATTATGAAAAGAATATTCATACTAGAAAATCATACTTTCATAGTGGAGAGGAAAGTCTTCGAGAGTTATTCCAGTGGGAGGCAGAAGAAGTAAGATTGCTAATTGACACACTTCTACTTTGTCCTTTACAATTCAAATTAAGTTAATATTAGGTCAAACCATGAAATTGCTATTTTTTTTTGGCCAAAGTGGTTCAATATAGCAGTAGCTAAATATGCCTGAAATGTAGAACACTCCAATTTTGAAATTAATGGCTGAAGAAACATTATTAATACTTTATTGAAACGTCATGACTATATTAACAAGATTATCACACTCATGAAAAAATGTGTCCCATTCAAGAAAACCAACATTTATGAAAGTTGGACTGATGGCACCAACTAGATAAACTGTTCATCTGACTCATGGCATAGTAAAATTATACTTCATGTAAAAATAATAAAATTGAGAAATCTCAAGTTGACTACAGAAAAAAACAGGTAACTTGGTAATTTCATCTTGTAAAACTTATTTAAAAAATCTTTTAATCAAGCTTGTTTAAAGTTCTGCATTTAGAAGGAATGTTTGAACATATTCAAAAAAGCAAAATTAAACAGACCTCGAGGTGACAATATTTTACATTGATATATTATACAAATATTTTATTTTAGCTCATGGAATACTCATGGAATATGGCAGCTGAAAAGATTAATTTTAAATTTCAGTCAAACATGTCTAAATTATAAATAGTAGAAACTGTAGTTTCCAGATTGTTTGAAATATTTTATTTGGCTAAGTAGAGGAATAATCACAAGTAGAACTGTTATCAGGCAGAACTGTGAGGTAGCCAAAAGTTGATTTTCATTTGGTTTCAGACTTTTTATGTTGCTTGGTGTCCACTTCTGTTAGAATCTACTTTCAGAAAAAAGATCTGATAAGCTCATTCACAGCAGAGTAAAATATGAGGTTTATTCTGTGACCACTTTCTGAAAATGATGGTGACAGGACTAGAAGCCATGTCACAAAAATTTCACAGAAGTTGAAATTACTGTGACTGCTTGGTCATGGGAAAGGAAGGCAGATGAGAGAAAAGCAGTGGTGGTAGAGGGGGAGATATGAAATTGAAAAGGCTGCTATGAGATAATGCACATTGAGTGTAACATGGAATATGCTACCTAATACAATGCAATCACTCTCAAAATGAAAGCTATAATTTTAATAATGAAGGAGAGGTATTCAGTTTATGGCTCCAAAATAGGAAGAATAGATGAGTGGTATATCCCAGTGAGGCAGACTCTAATTTGATGGAAGGAACAAAACTTGAATAGAGCTTCCCCCAAAATTAAGTGGGCCAACCCTTAATCATTGCATTGGTTGTATATAATCCAAATCTGTCACTTCTAAATCTGGTCATACACATAACCTTGGAAAGAGGCTCATTAAAAGTATGCCAGTGGTTTTGATTTAGTAGTCTGGGTGGGGCTGGGCATCTCTATTTTTATTAGCACCTAAGGTAATTGTGACACTGCTGGTTTGTGAACCAGCATTTGGAAATCACTGATCTAAATGACCACATGATGAGGACATTATGAGGGAAATTTAGGCATCAGGTGGAAGATTGGGGTAAAATGCAGTTTCATTTCATTAAATATATTTTCAAGACATTTTAGAATGTGGAATTCCTGTCCCCTACCAAGTGTTTTATTAAAAACATTTTCAAACATAATAAAAAGTTGAAAGAATTTTGCAGTGAATACCTGTATACCCACCAGCTAGTTTCTCTCATTGACGACATTTAACTATACTTGTTTTATCACATAACTATTGAGGTAAAGTTTATATACAATGAAATACACAAATTTAAGTGTACCATTCTATGAGTTTTGACAAGTGCATGTACTTGTCTATCTCAAACCCTTTTCAAAATGTAGAACATTATCATCACCTCAGAAGGTTTCCTCACACTCCGTCTCAGGCCATCTCCAGCCCCCGTTCCTCAACAATCCCTAACCAGAGAACCACTGTTGTGATTGTTTGCTAAAATAGATTAGTTTTGCCTATTCTAGATCTTCATACAGATGGAATCAATCATTGAGTAGGTGTCTTTTGTTTTAAGGACTTTTCACTCAACATATTTTTGAAATTCATCCATGTTTTATATATCATTTTATTGTTGAGAAATAACTAAATATTTTTTGGTGTTTACAAAGTAAAGATGTTGGGCTCACAATACTGAACAAGATAAGCCTTGATCCCCCTACTCTGACGTTGTCTACAGTTTAGTGATGACCTTTAAGATTCCTTCCAAACTTTAGACATGTAGATGTGGTATCAGACAGCTTATACTTCAGTGTCTTCTAAACCTTTTCAAGCAGCTCAGGGTTTCTAGACTTCAGTGCTGTAGTTTTGCTGATCTCCTCTTCTCAATTATAGAAGGAACTAAATCAATCAATAAAATAAATTAGCTCACCAGTGAATAATTGTAGTTTGTTCATTCATTCATTCATCATTCATTCATTCTATCTGTCTGTCTTTCTGTCTATCTTTATGGACAGCTTCAGTATACCCAAAGAAAAATTGTGGCTCAAAGACTTAGTACTTCTATATTGAGAATAAGGGATAGGCAGTATTTGACCAGGTAGATTAGACTCTTTTAGCAAAGGGAAGTAGAGTTGGGGTAATTATGGAGGATTTCCTAAATTAAAAAAAATTATAAATGACCTAAGTAATTTAGAACCAAATGATAGAGATTCATGTTTAAGCTTTTTCAGTGAGAAATTATAGATTCTGAAAATATAGTAGATTAGAAAAGGAAGTGATAAAGGGCCATGAATTTAGGTTTTGAGTGGATGTTTTTTGAAACAGTGGAAATCATGAGCTGCCAATGAACTGTCCATGGCAGTGCTATGTGTGAGGCATGATGTACCTTTCCCAGTCCCATCCATGTGAACGCATTGCTGGGACAAGGACCTTGGAGCCAAGCAGTGGTTAAGAAGAATGAAGATATGCATTGAAACCAAGGGGTGAAGCTTATGAATATGTTAACAAGAATATGTTAACAAGAAGATTGAAAGGTGAAATGAAGTTCAAGGTATATATCAAATTGGGCCATTGAGGAGGACATTCGAAATAGAGATGCCGTTGATCCTCATAATTTACAGATTACATATTTGTTAATTTTCTTACTTGTAAAATTTGTTTGTAACCCTCAAATCAATATTCACAGTGCCTTTGCAGTTATTTAAGAACACGAACAGAGAGGAAAAATTTGAGTCCCCCTCTATACATAGTCCCAGCTGATGCTGAACAAGCTGATGCTCTACATTCTTTTTTTGGTGCTCGTGCTATAAAGGTCCCCCCCCCCAGTCCATTTAGTGTCATATTTCCCACACATTTGCTTTTTGTTGGTGATTTACCTGTTTAAAATGACTCCTCCCCAAGTGTACTGATGATGTGCTGTCCAAAAAGGCTGTGATGTACCTTACAGAGAGGACGTGTGTTAGATAAGCTTACTTCATGCATGAGTTATAGTGCTATTGTCTGTGAGTTCATGTTAACAACTTGACAATATATATTAAATAAGGTGTCTTTAAAAACAGAAACACATAAAACAAGGTTATATATTGATTGGTTGACAAAAATGTTTTGACCAGAAACTCACAAGAACTCAACTTTGTACTTCCCTTAGGGATAGTGATTCAGTATTTGCTAATTCAATGTTTGCAGCAACTCTAGAATATAACTACCATGGATAACGAGAGATGACTCTGATACATTGGGTAGGTCTGAAGCAGATCGGACACTTTAGTGTTTCTCATCTTTTAAGCTCAGATCCTTGGAGTTTTCTTGTCTGCACTTAAATTTTTTAAGAGCACACTGGCCTAGTCTTTAGAGTTCTATACTAGTTTTTGTGAAATAATTATTATACTTGTATGAGAAGTTGGTAGGCTGAATATTCCATTTTTAAAATGTTCTGCTAAACTACTAATTATGGAATTATGTTTTTTGATTTTATAGATATTTGTTGTATGAAAATTTGCTGTATTTTCCTTAAATATAATGCTAGTAATTATTTACACACCTAGTAATATTACCTTCACAGTGATTTTATGTAGAGATTTCTTTGTTTGTAGACCTTTTGAGATTACTCTTTGTTTATAGCATGGCTTCTCAGGCTGGAATTAGAATCTGGTATATGGCTTATGAGGAAGGTTCTAGAAAGTTTGTCTGAACTGATATAGTGCTTGGAAGAGAACAGGCCATAGACTGAGTAATAAAGTGATGGTGGAGAAACCAGAGAGTTAAAGAAGTATATCAGGGAAACTCAAATATAACCATGGGCTGGGACAGATGAGAGGCCAGAAAGGCTAGCAGGGAAAAAGTAGCTGGGAGGACAGATAAAAGTCAGGGTAAAGGTCAACAGTGGACTCCACATCTGTTTACTACAGGTTCGCTCTTCTTGGGCCTGGGACCTAAAAGTAGCCGGACAAAGCTGGATCTTTTTAGATGTTTTGGTCATATTAACATTAGTAACCAAGCATATTATTATGTGTCTTTTGTGTATGGAATATTACAGACCTTATTTTGAAGAATCAATAATTTGTGTAGGAAAAGAAAGTGCACATAGGAAATTGCAAATAATAAGATAATACATTGATGAACATAGTTATTATTTAGAATTTAATATGTAAGTGCTGGGGAAAGGAAATATCAAAGTGGGGAGGATCCATGCTCTCATTTTACTAAATGTAGAGCCAGCCTCAAAAATGTTTCTCTCTCCTTGTATTTTAGAAACATAAGAGGTAGAGAATGTAAAATAAACCATTTTTTAAAGTTAATTTAAAATATATTTATAATATGACTGTGTTCTGAAAGAAAAGTTCACTGATGTCATGCAAAAAAATGTCATGAAGAAAGAAAATATGCTTCGATGCTTTGACCATTACTTTGTGAAGGAATAAAGATAATATTGATAAGAGGTTAAGGGTAGGTCTCTTCTACAGTAAAATCGGAGAGAAAAAATTTTAGAAGAAGCATCAAGTACACAATATAAGATGCCAAAGTGATTGCTGCTATTTATTTTTATGGTTTTAAATCATATAAGTGATATTGTTTTAGTCATTTACTTTTCTTTCTCTAAAAAAAAGTTCCTTTTTTCTCCATTGTCTTCAATATTTTTTCAGCAGTTTGATTATGCTATGTCTAAGTGTCTTTTGGTTAGTTTTTTCCTTTTTCAAAAAAATTGAAGTTTTCTGAGATTCTTAGATCTGTAATTTGTTGTTTTCATTAATTTTGGAAAATTGTTGGCCATTATCTCTTCAAATATTTCTATTTCTCTTTTTCTTTCTGAACATCAATTTCACATATGTTAGGCCATTTGATATTGTCCTACAGCTATGTTTTAAAAATTTTTAAATTTATTATTTTCATTCATACTTTCTATTAATCCATTTGTAGATTCATTGTCTTATCTGCTAAAGAGCCTATCAAGGGAATTCTTCATTTCTAATATTATGATTTTTTACTTCTAGTTCTATTTGACTCCTTTTTATAGTTTCCATTTCCCTGATGAAATTTCAAACATGCTGTCCATTTTTTCCTCTAGATTCTTTAATATAGTAATCATAGTTATTTTAAAGTTCCTGTTTGATACTTTGAACATCTAAATAATTTCTGTGTTTGCTCCTGTTTGTTTATCATTTGACAGTGGCTTGTTTTATCTTGTTGTTGTTGTTATTATTATGTCTTGTACTTTTTATTTAATCCTGGACATAATGTATAGAAGAATGGAAGAGACTGATTCAAATAATATTTTTGTCTGGTTATAAGCATGTCTCTTCTCTCATACAATAAGTGTGGACCTTGAATCAATCTGTTCAGGCATTGAGCTACTTTTGGGTTTTGTTGTTACTATGGTTATCTTCAGTTCACCACAAACTTCAAGTTCCGCCAGTTGTGGCTGCTGTTACCCTGAACTTAGAGAAGGACCTAAGGTTCTGGAAGATTTTTCTCAAGGTTCCCATTCTACCCTGCCTGCCTGAGTCACAGTGGTGTCTCTCTTCATGGTATTGCTTTGCCCATAGGCTGCTATTGCATGAATTGGCTCGTGATGGATACAGGAAGTTCTCTGTTGTGTTGGTCCTATCTCAGGTTTAGGCAGCCCCTGTGTGGGTTAAGGTTTTTTCATCATTCCTTCCTTTCCTCCCTGTGACAGCCAAACTTCACCTTGTGTCTGTGATTGGTCTTAGGTAGGAAAGAATTCGTCTCCTAGCAGAAGCTGATCTCACCTTGGCATCAGTGCAGAATTCTGGTTCCAAGATTTCCTGTGTCATTCCAGGGACAGATGGTTTCTGCTTCTGCAATGGCTCTTTTCTTGGATTCTGGGGTCAACAGGGTTTGTTGTTCCTCCTTTAGTACCTTATGGCTATTGTTTCATTTGTTTCATAAAAGGAAAGGATTCACTGGGTGTGTTTCCCCAACAGCAGCAGATGGGCCACTAAAAGGAGCTCTGTTGGGTTTTCTGTCCTGCTCTCAATCTTTCTCGTGAGTGTGAGTACCCAGTGGGTACTCATAGAACAGAGATTGTGAGTGGGAACTTCCTTTGTATCTGGGTCTCCTAACTATTCCAAATGGACACATTAGCTCACATTTACTTGCCCTTTGAGAAGTCATTAAAATTTTGGCTGATTTTTCTTACCTCTTCTCCTTTGCTCTATGAAAGGCTAAACAGTTTGTATATCCAGTCTCTTTTTGAAAAGGCTTGTCCTTCTTTAGAATTCAAGTTACTTGATTGTTTTATGATTTCGGCTCTCTGATGGGCTCAAGCATAGTAGAACATCTGGCTTTTTGGGGGCCATTTTTAGAGTGGGAGCAATATTCTTTTGTGACATTCAACATCATAAGTGGAGTCAGAACTCTGAATGTTTTTGTTTAATTCGTGTGCACATATATTATCATGACAATTAACACAAAATTTTAGGATCCACTAGAAAGTACTAAAATATTCGAGGAGAAACATAACCATCCTTTCCTTCTTCACATTTATAAAGTAGTTGAAACAATAGTGTTAACCTCAAACTTTCCTGAAGCTGTTTCTGAATCCCTAGTTCTAATATCTTTGAATTCTAATTGGCATCTATCCCTCCTCCCTCCTTCAGAGGAATCAGATTGGAGGACAGAAGTCTCCAGTCACAAATTGGGCAAAGGCTCCAAAAGCTGGGTGAGCAATACAGGGGCTAAGGGAAGCTGCTGGAGTTACTATAAGAGCAACTGTGTATATGGGAAGGGGCTATATGAAAGTAAGAATGAAACAAGAGAAAAGAAAGAGAGGATTTTTTGTTTGTTTGTTTGGTTTTTTTTTTTACAGTGCCTGTATTGCTGCAGATCAAAATCAGGCCAAATCTTATCAGAATCCTATTTTTTTTTTTGCATTTTCTAGAGTTTTTCTTTTTTAATTATAAATACTTTTTACTTTTATAGTCAGTATTAAAGTTAAAATAAAAAGATATGTAAGGCCACAATGGAAAAAATGTATTGGAAAGTTCAGATTTTTGAACATGTACAGACAAGTTAACATATTATCTGTGAGATGTTTTCTTTCTCTTTAATGCATTAATTATACATTTGATATTTCCAAGATGTGAGAATTTAATTGTGTTCCAGAACTGGGCTTTTGTTTCCATGTGAATACATGGAAAGGATATTACTATATGTTTCCAAATCTAAGATGTACATTTTTTCACATTTTAATATCTCTGAAAATGGGATGTGTTTTACAATCAAGACTATCATAACTTAATTGTCATGAGTTTTTTCTTAGTAAATAAAATAATATGTTTTATAATTGATGACATCTTAGATTTAAGGAAATATACTATTACATAGGTGATTTCACAGATTAAGAAACTAATAACCTTTTGACTTTTTTTTTTTGGTAGAAATGGGTGGAAATTTCTTGACATTTTCTAGATTGATCCACCCACAAGGTGATACATGCTTGTGTTTGAGATGTTTAAAAACCTTATATTTGAATTAGAAAAATCAACTAAATTATTTTTTCAATTATGGTATAAAATATACTGTCTCCCTACAGCTTTTTAGCATTTTTATTTTCCTTTCTGCTCTTTATTTTAATCACAATCTCCTCAGAAATTTAACTACTGTTTTTATTCCACTTATTATTTTGCAGCAACTAGTTGCCTGTATTTTATATTAATAAAAGATCCTCCAATATTATATATGCATAGAGAAATAATGCTCAAGTACTACAGTTGAGCATTGGTACTACAGTTCTCCCCTTTCTTTAAAAAAACACATGATAAGTGAACTGGATTTTAGTATCCTTACTTGTAAATGGTGGCAGAAGTCTGTAGCAGGAAAAACTCTATTTACTTTGTGAATTCAGGTTTTATTTATTCTTATGGTGAGATAGCTTATAATTTGTTGTCTTTGCCTCATAGGAATCCAGTTTTATTAATTATAGTGACTGGATATCAAAGGATGACTATGCCTTATCCCTTTTCTGAAATGAAAGACTTGTGAAGCAATAATAATAATAAAAAACTCTTAAGTTATTTATAGCCACTAATAACTTTAATTAATTAAAGGCAGAAAATATTAGTTACACTAAATATTATGCACAACTTTGACATCAAAAAGTACCCTCAGATCTTTAATGGATTTATTCATTGTCTTTGATGTTGGGTCATAAATGCATATAGCTGGTCGGTCAAATAGTTAAGGAAAGTAAATAATCTTTCTTATTATCAACATAGAATTCAGAACTGTTGTCTGAAGAGCTGTCACTTTTAAATAGGAAAATATGATGATGTTAAAAAAACCTTTTTTCTTCTTTATTTTGACTTAAAATTTTTATTTCATTTGGTGACTTCCCTTAGACACAGTCTCAATCATTCCCCCTCAGATATTCATTCTTTGCTCTAGTAATGGGCAACTTCTTTGACCCATGGATTCTGAATAGATATATAAAGAGCAATAGGATAGAATTCTGATAGAGCAAAATAAACAGGATCAAACCAGGGTTCTGACATGTGTACTGAAATGATTTTAAGGAGCCATCACTGGCTTTCTCTTCAAGTTGGTTGGGGTCATCTTTATTTGAACATATTAAAAAATATGTGTACAGAGGCTCCTTCTAGTGCTTTAAGGGAATACATCTAGAACCATGTGTACTGAATCAAACACAAAAACTCAAGTTAATATTCATGATATTGTAACACATTGGAATAAAAAGAAAAGTCAAAATGGACTCTGCCATGTAAATATAATTTAAATGTGATTGGCTGGACTTAGATCTTGGGGAGTGTAGTTTGATTCTTGCCATTAACGAAGTGAAAAATTACAAAGCACTTCATTAGAGAATTGTAGGATGTCATTGAGGAGTTTTGGGTGATTGGAAGGGTCAGATTATAAAGAAACAGTATACTAAACCCTTGTGTCACAGTTTTTAGAGGTAAGTAGAGAATCTACCACAAATTCATAGAAATACTCTGTCCACCAGAAAATGTCTTTTTCCCCAACATTTATTAACAGGGAAGTGTAGATGTATTTGATAATGAATGTTTATATATCATCAACTGTTTTTTAGTTCAGAAATCAAAAATGGAAGGGAAATAAGGAAGAACTGACCCATAGAGGTATTAAATGTGTATAAAGTGATCTTTGAGGTTAATGGGTGTTTTTAAAGAAATTCAAAAGGATAATGTTTCAAAACATGGTATCAGAAGGGTGGAAAGTATTTAAAAGCCTAGTCACTAAATATCATACAACTATTTCAATATTTTTCAAATGTTTAAGACTGTATTAAAAATGAATCACAAAGTTCTTTGGCTTCAATGCAGGTTCATTCAGAGAAGGAGAAAAAAAGCCCTTTGTAAAATATGGAAACCATCTTGAGTTAAACAAACGCCAGAAAAAATTATAATTGTAAAAATGAGATGTCGACTATCATTATTACAGTGGCTCTGTTGTTTCCAATAACAATTTGGCATTTTATTTAGTCTGTAACAATCTACAATTGAAATATAAAATAAAGATTTTTCTTTTATTCTCTCTGAAGTTCTATGCCAAGCTAAGCAGAACTGAATGAAACATCTGTGGATGATTAAAACAAGCTTTCCTATGGGGTTTTGAATAAAAGTAAACATGGATTTTATCCATAGTCAACAGCATTTACAAATGTAAAGGGAGGAAGCTACTGAGTTTTTGAAGAATGAGCTGTTAGAGAGGAAATAGAAGTATGGAACTGCAGATGGCGATAATTAGTTCCATATGGAGAAAGGCTTCTATTTAAAAAAAAAAAATGACAGTGAGCTCCTCTGGTTGGGTGATATTTTATTGAAGCAATTTTAGTGTGTTATTTCCTATCTTTGTCTTTCTAGAGTAGTCCTGTCTCACAAACCAATCAAATGTGACTAACATATGTGAGGTATTTTGTCTGGGAGTCTATGTTGGTGCTCATGAATGAGGAAACTGCATTGGAGGGTTAGACAAGTTGGTGAAACTCCCCACTGGATGCCCCACTCATTTCTTCTACGTGAGATTTTCAATTCTTTAATCTACTCTGCTTATCTTTATTTAGAGACTATGTCATCTAGTATTTAAGAACCCTGAGTTTGATGCCAGATGCTCTAGATTCAAATTCTGCTTCCTCTTCCTCGCAAGCTGTGTGTGAACTGGGGGTGTTACCTAACCTTTCTATGCCTCAGTTTTCTCATTGGCACAATGTGGATAGTTAAAATACTTGCCCAAGTATACTGTATAACCTAATGGTACAATTGTTGCAAGGATTAAAATGAATTAATATATGTAAAACACATCCACCAGAGTCACTTGGGCCCTACCCTAGACCTACTTAATCAGAATCTCATACTTTCTTGATTGTATACCATTATCAGTAAATCATTTTTGATCTTTTGTCTTCACTATAGGCTTGTTCACATAGTAATTTACATGTACTCTTGTTCTATTGTAAAATATACAGTTTAGAATATATTAACAAGTTAGATGTTTTTAAAGTGAGATTAAAAATACATATAAAAAATGTGAGCATCTTTTTCTCATATATCAATGGGTTATGATTCTGAGGTCATTGTTTTAGAATGTATTTGCAGAGTTGAACTAACCTGAAAATAGAAGTACTAAATTCCACTAGACAAAATCTTCAGGAAACAACAATATAGCCCTGGAGCTTTGGTAATCTCTCCATTCCCTGTGCAGGTGCCAAGGTCAAATATGAAATTCTCTTCCCAGTTCCCTGTTTTTCTTTTCAACAATATTTTTGTTTACTTCTATTCCTTCATTCTTTGTATTTTTTTTTTTATTGCCGACAAACTCACTGTTTGCAGCTGTGGCCCTGACAATATTCGGAATTCTCTCTTCTTAGCCATAAATATCTGTAGTTTTCAGAATGATAAAGTAAACTCTTTGTTTTTAATTGTTGATAAAGGTTTTCTCATTTCCACCTCACTTCAGTTTTCTTCCCAATTGGCAGGGATTGCTGTAGCTTTCTTAGTTCTGGGTCACCCGTGACTTCGCCTCAGATATACTGCATCAACATGCAGAGGTGTTAATCTGCTTTTTGTTCCCTCTCGCAGCCTTTCTCTAGCTTTATAATTATCCAAGGTGGTAATAGCTCTTAAGAACCTACTCTGTCACCTTGAAATCAAGTGGGTTTTAGCTGAAAACTCAGTCAAGGTCTTAAAGATGTTTCTTTCAGCTGTGAATAGTGAGGGAGAATTTGAACATGACAGTTCTTAGTTGTAATGATATTTAGATGATGGATTCCCATTACCCTGCATAATGTGGGATTGTTGACATTTTATTCAGACATGTAATCCTTGTCACTGAGTGTAGGAAGGAGAGAGATTGCTACCTGGAGAAGGGGTAACACAGGATGGCACTATAGAAAAATGACATAAAGCCCAAAATAATAGAAATAATTATTTTTCATTTACTGTCATGTCCTTTTTAGAATTCAAATGATATCTTATGGTACTGTCTTCATGATTTTAAGTGGCTGTTGTGGTTGTGGTTCTGAGCAATGTTTAAGGTATACCCTATTATATAAATGCCTCAATTCACATTAATATTGGTTATTTATGATTAATGAAACAAAATATTTGATTTATGTCTTTAGAATCACGTCTTGTAATCAGAAGAACTTCATTGAATTAAGATAAACTTGCTTTTAGATTATAATACATATTTTTTTACACTATTAAATAATTACTATCTTAATGACGCTAACTTTATAGTAAATATCAAGAATATGGTGGTACACATCGCTATTTATCTAGAGAGGTTAAAGAAGAGGGTTTTTACTTAATATGAAAATCCCATGTGAACCATACACTGATTAACAATTTATAAATAATTTGAATACAATAAAAATATAGAAATGTATACAGAATCCAATCTTTCAGTCTTCTTGTAAGAACATGATAATAGTGTAGGATTAAATATCCCTACGCTCCCCTCCTGAAATTCATAAAGGAGAAAGCAACATAACATAGAGTCAAGAAGAAGGGGACACTTGGCCTAAGTGAGGAGGAATGTGTTTTCTGTTGCTGTTGGGTGGCATGTTCTATATATTATGAGTTCCATTTGATATAAAGTTTAGTTCAAGTCCACTCTTTCCTTGTTGAATTTCTTCCTGGATGATCTGTCTGTTGTTTAAAGTGGGGTATTGAAGTTCTCTATTCTTACTGTGTTGTCTTTTCTCCCTTTAAATATGTTAGTATTTGCTTAATATATTTAGGTGTTCTGATATTGGGTGCATATATATTTATAATTGTTATAGCTTTTTGTTGAATTGTCTCCGGTAGGCAGGTCTGATGGTTATGAATTCTCTCAGCTTTTGTTTGTCTGGAAAAGTCTTTCTCATTTCTGAAGGATAACTTGCCACATAGAGTATTCTTGGTTGGCAGATTTTTCTTTCAGCACTTTGAACATATGACCTCATTCTCTCCTAACCTGTAAGCTTTTGCTGAGAAATTTATTGATCGTCTTATAGGGGCTCCCTGGTAAGTTATAAGCTTCTTTTCTTTTGCTATTTAAGATTCTTTCTTTGTCTTTGATTTTTGAAAGTTTTACTTAAAGTCTTCAATTATTCTCAGAAGAGATCTGTTTAAGTTAGATTTCTTTGGTGACCTATGAGATTCTTGAACTTAGTTATCCAAATTTCTTCCCAGACTTTGGAAGTCTTAACCATTATTTTTTGGCTTTCTGCTCCCTTCTTCCTTTTTTCTTCATAACGAACACCAATAATCTGCACACTGATTGTTTAGATGATATTTCATAAATCACATCAGCTTTCTTCACTCTTTTTCATTCTTTTTTTCTTCTTTTCTGACTGGTTAATTTCAAATTCCTGTGTTCTATCTCAGAGTCTTTCTTCTGGTCGATACATTCTGCTATTGATACTGTCTATTGTATTTTTCATTTCATTCATTATATTACTCAGCTTTAGAATATCTGTTGGTTTTTCTTTGATTTCTGTCTTCTTGAAAACTTCTCAGTTTGTTCATGTATGTTTTCCTGATTTTTGAATTGCCTTTCTTTGTTTTCTTGTAGCTCATTGAGTTTCCTTTAAACAGCTATTTTGAATTCTTTATCAGGTGAATCACAGATCTTTATGACTTTGGGATTTGTTACTGGAAGATTATTGTGATCCTTTGGTGATGTTACATGTCTTTGATTTTTCATATTCTTTGCAGTGCTGCATTGCTGTCTTCACATTTGAAGTAGCAGTCACCTCCTCCAGTTTTATTAACTGCTTTCAAAGAGAAGTACCTTTTGTCAGCTCTGCTAGTGATTCTGAGGCTTTCTTAGACCTTCTATGTGTACTCCTGCTCCACTCTTTTTCTCCTTGGCAGAACTCTTAAGCTTGTGTGTCTTCTCTTGCTATGCACTAGGCCAGGTGATGACAGCCTCCCTTTTGTTTTTTCAAAAGATAGCACTAAAGCTAAAGGTAGCACTAAAGATCCCTATCTCTGGTCTACTCCTGGCCAGATTTGGGCTAGCTTTCTCTGTGTTTACTATCCATCTGTCAAAGCTTGCTCTTGTAACCACAATTGGGAGTGTGCACAGGGAGATGGCCATAGAGGTGGGGCACATGTGGGTGCAGTGCGCTGAGTACTGGCAGAATTGGCAGACCAGCTGGTTGGGGAGCTGTGGGTCAGGCATTGCCAGTGGATCATAAGTGGCTTCTTGATAGAGTCGAGTTGGTAGGATTTGTGTCTTTTAATGCCCTCTGAGAGTCTCATCTGCTGCACATTCCCAGCCTCTTCCTGCCCTTGAGTCATGCAGCTCTTTGACAGTGTCCCACATAGCTGGGGAAGCTATGTGCTTACTTACATGCTTTCATTTTCTCCAGCAAGGGAAATCACAGGCTGAAAAGTTCTATCCTGCCCCTTAGTTGCACTTCCTTGGGAGGATGGAGCAGGTAAGATTAAGCCTTTTTTATGCTCCCCAGTTCATACAAACTCATGTTTTTTTCCTTCAGTTATGTGTTAGAACTTCTCATCTGGAAACTTGGACTTCCATAAAGGCTCTCTTGACCATGATTGATTATCAAAGGCAGTGTTTTCCAAGGGCTCTTAGACCATGGCCAAGAATGGCTGGAGCCAGTTCATGAGTCACTGCAGGGTCCACAGCTGGGATTGAGATCTGTATGCCTATTACCTGGTGCATGAGTGAATGAGACTCCTCCTGGATACTTTGCCTATGGTGCTGGACCCTGTAGCTTATACATGGCACTTATGTTTGTGGATGGATGCTGAATTATTATTGCTGGGGAAGGGGACAAAACAAGGAATATTTTATTTTGCAGTGATGCTGACATCATTCCTTATCTGATACATTTTGATGTGTGATAGTGTCATTGTCTTTAAATTCTATAACCATATTCATGTTGTCAGGCTTGAGGGCCTCTTCCATCCTTGTCAAAGAGAGTGCTAACCTTCTCTCCTTTCATACAACACGTCATTAAATTCTTTAAAAACATGTTTTATTATGAGTGTTTCTAATCATTACAAAAGAGAGACTAGAATAATGAAGCTCTAGTTTTATACCACCAGTATCCACAAATACAGCCAATCTTTTTGTTCAACCATCTGGGTTATTTCAAAGCAAAGCTAGACATATTATTTTATCTGCAAGCACTTTTATTTGCATCTCTAACAGATTTGAATTCTTAAATAAACACCATTAAATCTCAATGAAAAAGTGAAAAAAAATTCTTCATATCATTTAATTGGCAGTCAGTGTTTAAATTTTCCCCACTGATCTCATGAACATCCTTTTGCACTTGGTTTGTTTGAATCAGCAGTCAAATAAAGCTCACATATGGCATTTGGTTAATATGTCTCTTTCAGTTTGTATCAGACCTTTCTCCCTCTTCTTCTTTGTTCTTATTCCTCTTTTATTTTTGTAAAGAAATGGGCATTTTTTTTGCAAAATTTGGCCGAGTGTATCTCCATTCTGTTGTTTATATTTCTTCTAAACTGTTGGTTACAAGTAAAAGCTTGAGTTTAATATTTTTGGCAAGAATCTCTCATAGGTGGTACTGTGCATTTCCTATTACATCATATCAAGAGGCCCATAATATCTGATTGCTTCTCCTTACAGTATTGAGATTGATTAGTGGCTCAAGTGTTTCCAGTTTGATCTATTCATTATAAGGTTCCTCCTCAGTATTATCTAATGGTTTTAGCAGCCATTTATGATCTTTGCCAAGATGCATTATTTCATTATCGGTTGCAAAATGGTGTGTTTCAATTCTATGATTTCTTTATATTAACTGAGTGCCTACCATGAAATAGATTTCATAGAGAAGACCAGAATAAATTCCTGAGTCTTATATTTGCCACTTTTCAGATTGAATTGGTGCTCTAGAAGCCCCCTGAAGTGGCCATTTTAAAAGTATTATTTCAAGTGCCTAGATTTTAATATGTTTGATGTGTTTTAATCCATTGTAGTATTATTTTTTCGGTGTTCACGTTGTCCCATCTTTGAGCAATTAAAGGCCATTTGCATTGATTCCTAAGGTCCTTTTTACATGACCCTTGTAGTCTTTCATAGTTTTCTTGTTTTCTGTTATAACAAGATGTCTCAGGCATATCTACAGCTCCTGCCCCAGACCTAGAATCTGTTATTTCCCAAAGAAGTTCTAGTTCTTATTAGTATGAATCATTACTATATTCTAAATAGTCTATAATTTCCTTCTTAGATGTTGAGTTATTCAGAAAAGTGTTTTAAAGTTTCTAAGTGGTTAGTTTTTGGCTTTGATTTTGTTGTTAATTTCTTTATTTCCCTTTAGCCAGAGAATGTAGCTGTATAATTGTTTTTATGCCTTACTATGGGCATTACCAATTAAAAATGGTTTATGAGCATTTGAAAAGAATTTTGTGGAGTTATTAAATAAATTATGAAATTATTATTCATAAACATTTTTGTTAGCTTATCTGTAAGTTTTTAAGAGATTTGTGTTAAAAACAATTACTATCTAGTAGTTTATCTATTTTTCATTTCTAAAAACATTTTTGCTTCTTTTGAAGAGTTATGATTTAGTATATATTAGAGTCTAGATAGAAAGTCTAAATATTCTCATCTGTAAGATGAATAATATGAAACAGTATAGGATTTAATTTTCTTTCTTTTATTTAGTATTAGACCTCATAGAGTACAAACATAGATATTTTCTTTTGTAAGAGAGTACTTGGATTTTGTTAGTAGCTTCTTCCTCTAGAAGAAATTGAAAATATATTTTGGGAGTTGTGATGCTGGTTAGTGTATGAAATAATTTAATAATATAGTGAAATGCAAATAATTGCATGAATAAATAAATGAGAAGTAATTGGACAGTAGTCAAGATAATTATTATCAATTACGCACATTTTCTTTAATATTTCTTCTTGGTAACCTGATAGTCTCAAGAAAACAAATACATTTGTAGAATGTAAGTGCAATAAGGATTCCTTTTGGGTTGTGCCTTTTTCTTTCCTTGAATGCTCTGAAGTTAAAAGAGTGCATTAATAAGAAGGCCATGTGTATTAACCGAATACCCCATGGTAAGGCCAACTTCACTCATGTTAAGATGGGATATGTGACAAATAATGTTCATGTGACATTTTAACATATTAGGTTGTGACTGAACCAAGAGAGCCTGCCACCTACAAGTCTCCTTTCATTTCAGCTGTTTAAAAATGCAATTTCACACATTCTTTCATTTTATTAATGAAATGCTATGCTTCAAACCAAGGGGCTTGCCTGCCAGGTGGAGTTATAATTATGCCTGGGCAGTCTGCAGCTGTGCTTAGTTATAAAGCTTTAACTAAAGAAAATAGAATTTGAGTGCTTTTATGTATCTCATAATATTTCCTCAAATCAGTATATTTATATGACAGTTAAATGATTTCTAAAGAGCTTACTGGCATTTACATTTTTTTTCCAGGACATTGAAAACCTCATACTAAAAATGACCTACTTTTTGGTTATCTTTCAGCAAAACTAACCTAAAATTATCCCTTTGTTTTCCTGGTGACAGCATAATCCATCTCTTTCTTGACTCCTTACTTTCCAAATCCACTGGCTCTGGTTTAAAATAAATTCAGGATACAGTCTCTTCTCACCCACCTGAATCCTACAACCTGAGTTGAAGCTGCATCATCTCTTCCCAGGACTGCCACAAACACTTTTTATTTAGTTTCCTGCTTCTCATCCACAATGTATTCTACGCCAAGACAGAATGGTCTCTTAAAAAGGTAGATTAGGTTATGTTTCTCCTCTGTTCTTAACCTGTTTTGATATCCCTTCTCATTTGGAATAAATCTGGAGTTATTGCTCTGGTCCACCAGATCTTACCCGACCTAGACTCCTCTGGCTCTTTGCTCTCATTTCCTATCCCTCTTCTCCTTAATGCTTCTATTTCAGCTGCACCAGCCTCCCTACTGGCTGATTGTTGACCTAATGAGCATAATACTACTTAAGAGATTTTGTACTGGCTGTTCCTACTACCTGGAATATCTTTCCATACATATATGCTTGGTTTGTTCCCTTCATTCAGGTCTCCAAATAAATTTTACCTTATCATAGAGGACTTCCTAAAATTGTTTCTTCTCATTACTGTCTGTCTTCTTACCTAGATTTATTTATTCTTTTCTTAGTGCTTATTAGCATGATGATGTATTTCTAGTCATGCGTATAAAAATTCCAAGAGAGCCTAGATTTTGTTTTGTGCATGCTGCATTCATATGCCTAGAACCAATGCCTGCTGTATCATCAATGCCCAATAAATATCTTTTGAATGAATATATGAAGACCAGTGCCTGCTGAATCTCCTGTACTTGAACCTCATGTCTTAGTTCTGTGAAAGTAACAACCCAAATTCGTGCTTCCAGAAAGCTGGATACAGCAATCCAGAGTCACTTCTGTGGAATTACAATCTTACTATGTACAGAGTGCCCTATTGAAAAATGATTTCTCACTTTTTTATTTTGCACAATGTCATACCATTTATAAACCCTTTTCCATTATTATCTCATTGAATTTTCACAATTATTTTTTTCATTTTAGAGATGATAAAATAGAGACTCAAATAATGTGGGTTTTAAACCCAGGTTTTTTAAGCTCAGAGGATTCCCTGTCCCCACCCCCCCTTCCGAAAAAAAAAGATGTTTGGGCCTCTTTCATATGGATAGTCCTTTCAGAATTTTAGGAAGATGTTATACTTTTTATTTGAGAAGAATTACTGTAGGCATTAAAGTTTATTGCTGTTGGGATTTGAAGTTACCCTGGTTATTTAAAACCAACTCTAGCAAGAAATAATGTAGGAAGAGCATATTCAGAGGATGAGTTGAACAATTCCCACTTAACCATAGGATATAGCTAGTTCCACATGGGCATTTTGGGGGTTAGACAAGAGTTGCAGATTTCATAAGGCCCAGTTTATGATGTTTACAATGTAACTTTCACTACATTTAGATTGCTCATGTGAACAAAGTAGATCACAGAGCCATCCAGATTTTAGGAGAGTGGAATAACCTCTACCATTTGACGAGGAAGTGGCAAAGTCTCATTGTAAAAGATGTATTGTAGCCATCTTTGGAAACACAACCTACCCGCCAAAATTGTCCTGAAACTGTCTTAATTTTATTACCAGTAGAGAATAGAGAACTTCTTAAGACAACAATGATAATCACACTTTAGAAGAATTTTGGGTTTTCTCTGGTGTACCAGATGTTGAAGAAAAACTTCACCCCTGAATAATACTCTCCTCACTGAGTATGCCATTAGATCCAAGAGATGTATTGCTCCCCTTGATTAGAGAGCATTGAGAATAAAAGCTGTGTGGTAGAATTAGGCTGGATTTTCTATATTTTATATATGTAGCTAGCATTTGTACTTTGCAACGGGATTTAACGAAGCTGCTGTTATGTTATTTGTCATAAGGAAGCTTGGACAAGAGAATGTAGATTAATCATTGCCACTCACTTTGAATAGTATAATATAATTCAAGGTAATATAATCTATGCTACTAATACATGATCTTGTCATGTTTAATGGATCTAGAAATGGAGAATTGACTTTTTATTATGGTTCTTTCAACAACCATATACATGTGTTTTTATTATTCATTATTTCTCTTTAACATTTATTTAGATATACTTATAGCACACTACTAGGCTCATGGTAGGACACTGAATAAATATTTGTAAGTGAATTTTGTAATAACTGTAAAATCAGTTTATCTTAGAAATTTTTTTATGGGGAAGAAATTAAATACTGTGATTCACTTTAACTGTAGAGTCTTACCAGTCACTATTCTTTTCACAGACGTATGCGAACTATATGCATATAGTATATAGTCATTGTTTTAACTTTCACTTTATCACTTACATTTTTAATTTGTGATATTCTGGTCTTATGTTTTAATTTCTTACTTTATTCCATCTCTCCCAATTCACCCTCCACTACTTGGCAGGACACTCTGTCTGGAATTGCTGAGTTAACAATTTCCTCTGCTGTGATCATGTAATTCTAATCTTTACCTTTACAAGGGAACTTTTTGTGAATTATAAGCCCATATGCTGCATATCTCCATTTTGCCTCTGAAGTAAATTCCAGACACATGACAAATGTGGTCAAACTATTTACAACAAATGTCCACAGGAGCATTCATACTAAGCAATTGGGAAACTGGGGTTGATTCACAGAAAAGTTTCTGTTTGACTTGACTGTCATAAACAATGATATCACAAAAGTAAATACTCCACATATGGCTGTCTTGATTCTTACTTGCATGGATATTTCTGGAAAGAAAGAAGCTATGTGGATAAGTCAGCATTATATTGTCCATATAATTACAATATTTTGTAGCAAGTGGAAAATTCTTGGTTGACTCTTTGGATAAGTTTAGCTCTAATGATAAGTAAGCAGTCACTATATTTCGATTAATATTGTAGAAACAAACATGTTACAGTCTTGCCTTAGTTGCTTAGTTGCCTCAGAATGTGTAGCTATCTTGGTTTTTCCCTTTATACAGGATATTCTTAAGATGTCATTTAATTGAAAGAGAGAAGAGTCTGTCCACATTCAGAAATATTCCTTAATATTTAATTTCATTATAAATTAGGTACAATGCCAAACTGATTATCTTCTTATGCATTAACTGAACATTCAAATAGTTAAAACTTTACTGGTAACCATTAAGCCATGGAAATATAATTCAGTTAAAGGTGAAAAGAAATAAGAATTGTCCTAATAATGGACCTGAATATATGTTAAAATACATAAATTTTTCCTGAAATGTGTTTGCACTAAGGATAATCTATATTTGTTGATTCTTTAGCATATTATTTGTACTTCAAATACTTTTTCTCTCTTTATAAAGCACAGTAATAAAAGGTAATATTATATTTGGAAGAGTATTGGCAAGGGAAACTGGTGGAGTTAGTTCAATAACTTGGATCTCTTTGGAGAAAAGGTGCTATAAAAACACAAAGTATTATTATCACTTTTATTACTATGTGGAGCAGGAAACCCTACCTGCCCTTTGTAAAAGCTGGCCATTGAAGAAAGTATGAAGAATTTCCAAGGCAGGAGTTGAAAGAGTTTTATATTTTGAAAAATTTACATAGCTTAGTAGTAAAAGAAAGTTTTTTAAAAATGTCTTACTCAGATTTCTTGTTAATGTTCTTCATTTTTGAAGATGATATTCTCCGTGATTATTTTCCAGATATAACATGTAAGTGATGATGCAAGTTCTTAGAGGTATTGAGGGTCAAACTGTAAATACATTTACTTAAGGTAGAAGTTGTGAAGCATTGGCCCTTGAGATTTCAATGAAACAGTCTCCAGGATACACAGAAGGATGTACAGTTTTACATTAATAGCAAAACACTTAATAGGAATTATGCACTTTTATACCTTGGCTTGGGATATGTCAGTATTAGGGAAGAAGTAAGGGTAGTGGGTAAGAGGATCATAGACTTGGTCTCCATTCAAATTATGGCTGCCAGCTATTGGACCTTAAAAACATCATCTCTTCATGCCTCAGTTTCTTCATCTATATATTGGAGATAATAAAATTGTACCAATATCAGTGCCTTGCATATAGATGAGTTCTCAGAAATGGAGGCTCTCATCCCAACTAAATGTTACCATTACTTAAAGTTGTAGCTCTTAATTATTACCAAGATGTTCATATATTTTTTGCATAATTAAGATCTCTAGCTTTTACTTTCTGCTGCTCCTCACTTCAGAGAATGAGAAAAAAAGTTGTAGAAATTAATTTTCTAATTTTGATAGCTATTTGTTATTACATTTGGAGGTGAGAGGGAAATTGTAAAATAAATATGTTGGTTGGTTTTACATTTACTACATCAATATAATTTAAGGAAATGAGATATATAAATTAAATTCATGTTGGCTAATTAACTATGTATATGTATTTTTTATTTCATTATTATCAGTGTTATAAATACAAGTTTTCTTAGACATGTTAAATGATCTTGTTATGACTATATTTTCAAAAAATTGCTTTAGCAGTATTTCAGCTTTATTTACCAGGTACATTTGCTTATTTCAGTCATTTTAGTTATCCTTTAATTAATAAAACAGAAGGAAACATGTTTCAACTTTTTTTTTGTAGATATTGTATCTTAGAAGAGGGTATTTTAGTGTTCCCAGTTTACTTTAGATATTATCCAAGTTCATTTACACATGTGATCTCGTGCCTGAAAATAATTATGAGTGCAAACATTCTGTATTTCCAAGTATGATGAACATATTAGAGTGTTAGAACAATGATTTAAAATTATGTTGGCTCAGCTACATATCTAACTACAGCTTTGATGAAAATACTGGCCTAATATTGGAAGCAACTAATTTTATTGCTATGGACTGCTCGGTAGACATGTCTTTGTTCAGCTGAGAGAATTGATGAACTAAGTTTTTATTTCAAGATAGTATTTAAATTTGACCCAGATAAAAACCTTAAGGTGTTTTTTTTTCTTTTCTTTTCTTTTCTTTTCTTTTCTTTTCTTTTCTTTTCTTTTCTTTTCTTCTCTTCTCTTCTCTTCTCTTCTCTTCTCTTCTCTTCTCTTCTCTTTTCTTCTTTTCTTTCTGAAGTAATATATGTTGGTGCCTTTTCCTATTCAATTATACATTATGTCCTCTTGTGTATACATACATACACACCCACATATAGTCATTTACTTTGTTCTTGCTATTCTCTTTTGTTTAAATTATTTATTCACTCAAACTTAATTTTTCCCTTGTCTTCTCTCTGCTGGTATCAAATGAATTCCTTTTTCTGCAGAAGCTCAGCAGGAAATGGATTAATGCAGCTGGAACACAAATAGTGTAGTGTCGGGATGCTGAGATGACCTCTGTATTTGAAAAATAAAAGAATTGAAAAATATCCAGCAGCTAAAGTCAAAAGGAAAAAATCTTGATGCATCTTGTTCATTTCCACCAAGGAATTGTTTGCAGCATCTCCAAGGTATCCTGTGAGAGAAAAATCATAATTAAAAAACAAAATCCTTAAAATGAAGGTGAAACAATCAGGTAGAAATGCTGAGTCTGGGATATGTTTTAATGCATTTCATGTTAGCAACTCACACGGAACCTGGAATATTGAGGTGCATGATTAATATGAACAGAAATGTGACATTGTCTCTACCCCATTCACTTAAATTGTGTTATTTCCAGCAGTGAGAAACATCTCAAAAATTCATCTTCCAAAGATAAAAAGAGTTCATGTTTCTAGTCATCCTTCATCAATGTCAGGCTGTGATGGTCAGCCATTGCATGCGTGTCCTTGCTGCTGAGGCCAACAGCGACTTAGAATGGAAAGGATGTCCATTTTCTCTCCTACTGGGTCACTGCCTTGCCAAGAGTATTTTTTTCCCTATGACTAGCATTCAGTGAAGTACCTGATGTTTAAAAACAAGATTGCTTACCCTTGCAATTATTATTAAATTCTTTCCCTGGGCTATAATGCATAGGCTTTGATCTGAAGTCCTACTATTGCTAGAAGGACTTGTGTGATCATGATAATGTGCACTCCTCTTTTTGCTATTCCTATAGGGAAAATAAACCCCACATTAGTTCCATATTAGTACCTGACTTGGATAAGTTAAAAAGCACCAGAAAAAGGTTAAACAGAGTCAAGTACACATAAGAGAGCAGTGGTTATTAGTGTTCAGGGAGCCATTAAAAAATTCTGCTTATACAGAAGAATTTATTGGTGCTCCTGCTTCTGGCTGCTTTATGCATTTTAATAAAAAAGTAGAGAGAGAGAGAGAGAGAGAGAGAGAGAGAGAGAGAGAGAGAGAGAGTGTGTGTGTGTGTGTGTGTGTGAGCGTGTGTGTGTGAGCGCGCGTGCGCGCACGTGCGCATGTGAGTGCGCGCTTGAACACTTTTATGGCTATGATTGAATAAGGACTTTAGTCATTTGGTCTGTCACTAATTTCATCCTTTTCCCTCTTTTTCTCAAGTGTCTTTCTTTAATTTTTAGCTTCTGAAAATTCTGAAAATCCTTCAGTTCTATTTTGATTAAGTCATTGAAGAAAGAATATGCCTGTTAAATCTATAGATATATTTTTTCTGATATACATTTTTTGGAAGGCTTTTTATTTGAGCTAGATGTTTGAAGGTAATTATGTAGAGAAAAAATAAATATGCAGTTTTATGAACCAGGGAAAGTTTGTAAAATTCTATATTTCTTGGTGCTTTGAAAAAGAAACCTAATGTGATAGAAAAGACATGTGGGTTATGATTTAAAGTAGTGATTTGAGCATATGCATTTAACTATTTCTTCTAAATTTTCATTGAAATGACCAAAGAAATATAAAATTTTGGAAAAAGGTATGCAAGTGCTGGAAACTAGAATACACTGTTATTAATTCACAAACTTGGAGAGCTATTTGCAAAATATTCTATAGACAAGATTGAACAATGAGGAGAGCCAACCAGAATGTGAAAGAAGTGTCTTCTTTTTCTTTCCAGAGAAATAGACCCTGAGATAAACCTAACTGTAATAAGGATAAGAGTGGTCTTTATGTATGGGGGAGGAAGACAAATATTGGTCTGACATATTTTCTTTAGAGCATTGTGCAGTGCCTACTCCTAATTTATACTTTCAGCAAATGTCAGGCTGTTACATAGTACCTGATGTTACAAGTAACCCCTACCATCCTTTTCTGTCTGTTTCTTTAGTTCATTTTCATTGTGGTAAGAAAGCATACTTTATATGACTTGAATGCTTTTAAATTTATTGAGATTTGTTTTATGCCCCCAAATATGGTCTATCTGGGTCAATATTCCATTGTAGTTGAAAAGTATGTGCATTCTGCTGTTGTTGGATAGAATTAACTAAAACATGTTGTTTATGTTGTTCAAATCTACTGTATCCTTACTAATTTTTTTTGTTTATTTGTTCTATCAATTATTAAGAGATTGGTATTGAAATTCCTTACTATAAATGTAGATTTGTCTATTGCCCCTTGCAGTTATATCAGTCGTTGCTTTATGTACTTTGAAGTTGTTATTAGTTGTATAAAAGCTTAAGATTATTATTTTGTCTTGATAAGATTCCTATGCAGCTGTATTTTTACTTGCAAATCTATTAATAATAGTCTGAATGTCATCACTCTAGCTTTTTGATTCATGTTAGCATGATGTATCTTTTTCTATTTTTTTATTTTTAACTTTTAAGTGATGTTGTATTTAAAATGTTTTTAGTAGGCAGAAGAATATAGTTAAGTTTTGCTTTTATATTCAACCTGACAATCTTTGCCTTTTAGTTAGGGTATTTAGACTGTTTACATTTAATGTAATTGTTGATATGATTGGGCTTAAATCTGTCATCTTGCTGTTTGTTTTTTATTTGTCCTATTTTTTTCTTTATTAAATTTATTTTGGACTGATTGAACCTTTTTTAATGATTTCATTTTTTAACCTTTTTTGGTTTATCAGTTATAGCTGTTTGTTTTGCTCTTTTAGTAGTGTTAGGGTATATAGAATAGTATACATCTCTAATTTATTACAGTTTACTTTGAAGTGACATTATACCATTTCACATTTAGTATGAAACCTTACAATAGCTTACTACTATTTTTTTTCTTCTTGACTTTTATACTACTATTGTTATATATATTACTTTTACATATATCAAATCCCATACTACATTGTAATTATTTTTGTTCAAAGTCACATATCTTTTAAAGAGATTTAAATAAGAAAAAAAGTCTTTATATTTACTCATGGTGTTACTATTTCTTATTATCTTAATTCCTTTATGTAGATCCATATTTTCATCTGATATTATTTTCTTTTAGTCCAAAGGGCTTCTTTTAACATTTCTTAGAGTTCAGATCTGCTGTTAATGAATTCCTTTAGCTTTCGTATATCTGAAAATGTCTTTATTTGCTTTTGTTGTTAAAGATATTTTCACTGTGTATAGCATTATAGATCTCAATCAGAAAGTTCACTGGGTTCTGCCTCAGTTTCCCTTCCCTGACCATAGCATAGAAACTCTTGCATCATTAAGATGGGGCAATCTTAGGTTTTTACCTAATTTGTTTTGCATTTTCAGGGATCATTGTTTTCACTGCCCAATGTCCATTGACTTTAAAACTTTTTTTTTTTTTTTTGTATATTTAGACTATTATGTAGTTATTTCTGGCAGGAGGGTAAGTTTGGTTCTTATTACTCAAATTTGCATTAAAAAAATCTTTTCTTAATATATTTAGCTCCTGTATGTTTGATATGTTAGTATGAATGTTAAATCATCTTTAAAAATTTTACCTTTTATCACATGATTTTATTCTTTATTTTATTTAGTACTTAAATTTATATTTTATCTTTTTTGCTATTAATGTTGCTACTCTTGCTTTACTTTGTTTACTATCTTCCTGGAATCTGACAATCCCTTCATTTGGTTTTATTGTTTAAAATTTACATTCATTTTAGCTGAAGTACCTAATATTGCAAGGCCTATGATGTGTAATATTACAGGTCTCCTGTGGTTTTCTGTGGAGAAGGTTGAGGCAATTAATACCAAATGAAGGACAGATAGCAGAATTTGATCAGTATTTTATTAACACAGCACATTAAAAATACAGAGTAAAACAGTGTGTGCTAAGTAGCATTATCTTTGCATCTCCATGGGTTGTGAGACCAAATCTTTACATTGATATGTTTTGTAATTAATGCTGCTATTTCATACTTTCCATTTTTGTCTTTCATATACCATTTCAGACAAACTTAAACACGCTCCAGCATGTTTTACTGTCTTTCTCAAAGAGGAAAAAAAGAAAAATATTCACAAACAAAGATATCCCTTGGTTTTAGATTCCAGCAGTACAGTATTATGACATCTATCTATAATATGTCCAATAAAGACCAGGAGGAAAAGCCAGATGTGTGTATTTGTATCTGGATTTTTTTGCTTATAGATGGACGACATTATTAACAACCCCATATGAGGAGGATTTTGAATAAGTAATTTTGATTAGAAAATGGAAGCCATTAAAAGAATAAAAAGACAGAAAGCCATTTCTTGAAAAGGACACAGAATATTTAAATTATTCTTTGTAATTTTTTTTTAGTTCTTGGCATTTTGTCCTGCTTATTTTTTAAAATTATTCCTACTGAGTTCAAGTATTTATACCTTTTGTGTGATTTTTGTAACTTTATTTTTTTTCTCCCCTCTCATTGTCTAGAAATTGAATGAAATTACAGTTTCTCTTATTATCCTATATAATTGTTATATTCTGATTAGTTTTAATTTTTTTAGGTTGATTCTCCAGATATTCAATTTGTCATATTTTGTGAGTAAGGGAGGGAATGAGGTCTTGGAAGTTTTTTTTCCCTTTTCTTTTTCTCTGTGTGTGTTTTACATACATAATGTTTTACCTACAACAATGGTTGCAGAGCCATTTATTTTGTAATATGTAGACTTGCCCTTACCTGGAAGAAAGACTATCGTCTAGCTTTCCTTTTATGTCAATATATATATTACATAGTATTTTTCTGTTTCTAATATGTTCTGCTGCTCCAAATGTTGTCATTGAGTTGAGTTGACGTGAATGGTTATAGTCTACAGAAATATTATTAATGCCAGTGGTGTTTCCAACATATTCTCTCTCATTTTAAAGAAAACATTACTGTTATATATTTAAGGGAGTGTGAGTATATGAAGGATGATGACCAGATACTTTTTATCTTAATAGAATGTAGAATCAGAGAATGTGGAATTCATCGTGAGTAGTAAGACTTAACTGACAAATTATTGGAGACCCTATCTTTGGTTAGTAGGGTAAAATCAGTTGTGTGGGGTGGGTGGACAAAAGAGAGAATAATAGTTTTTGAGAAACCTAGGCTGGCTGATGAGAGATCCATAGGAGTAAGGATGGCAGATGAGTTCTCGTTTACCTCTAAAATAGTGGGTGATCCTCAAATCAGGGGTGGTGCATAGTAGGAGCTGATCAGAAATTCAAGTAAGACCAGTGAAGGAGTTCAAGTAAGGGGCTCGTATTTGTTCAACAAATATTAATTAAGTAACTAATAGTGCCAGGCATAGTGCTGAGAACTAGGGATTTAAAAGTGAAACTGCAGACATAGTTCCTGTTATCAAAGGACTTATAGCCTATGGAAAATATAGACAAGGACAAAAGCATTTATAGTATAGTGTGATAGGTGCTATGATGGGAAGAATTATAAGATGGGACTATCTGAACAAGGAAAATAACCTGGGATTGGAGGCAGGCATCTTGGAAGAGATGATATATAAGGAAAGGAGCCAGATGAAAAATATGAGAGTGTGTCCCAGGTCAAAGATGAGTGATTGCAAAAGATCAGGGAATATGGAACATGGAGCATCATGAGAAATGAAGGTAGTTGAGGGTGATTGAAAAGTCAAGTGCTTTGATCAGAGTGGTCCATTTAGACTTACAAGTCAACACTCAAAGAATTTTGTAGCCTGCATTCATACTCTTTGGGTCTGAAAAAACTTGAATCTAAGTACAGGCACTCCTCAATTTTTAATGGGGTTATATCCCAATAAATTCATCATAAGCTGAATATATTGTAAGTTGAAAATGCATTTTGTATATCTCACACACCTAACCTACCCAAACAGTATAGCTTAGCCTAGCCTACCTTAAATGTGTTCAGAACACCATATCCAAAAACGCTGACAATATACAGAGTATTGGTTGTTTACCCTTGTGATCACATGCCTGACTGGAAGCTGTGACTTGCTGCTGCTACTGTCTAGCATTATGAGAGAGTATTGTACCACATATTGCTAGCCTGGGAAAAGATAAAAATTTACGATTTGAAGTATGGTTTCTCCTGAATGCATATTGCATTTGCACCATTGTAAAGCTGAAAAATTTTAAGTTGTACCATCCATCCTAAGTTGGGGATCATCTTCATTCATAAGTCATGAGCAAAGTGTTCTAATGTCCTCATGTTGTTTTAAGAAGGTAAGAAAATTGAAGAACTTTTGACTTTAATAAGTTTATAATTTGTAGGCTAACTTCTATAACAATGAAAATAAATGTGTAATTTCTAAGCTAGTAGAGAAGAAAAATGAAGAGAAGAAATCACAACCCAAAATAAGGCAAAAAAAAAAAAAAAGAGAAAAGATGACATAAATAGAAAACCTGGAATAAGATGGTAGATATAAATACAAACATGTTGGTAATTATAGTAAATGTAGACAGACTAAATTCAAGGTCAGAAGTTATCAGATTAAATTAAAAAAGAACAAAAATCTAACCATGTGCTATTGATAAGAAGCTCATCTGATACATAAAGATATAGAAGGCTAAAAATAAAAACATGGAAGACAATACACCAGGAAGATGTCAAACAAAAAAAGCTTGGGTAGTTATATTAATATCAGATAAAATTTAAGCAGATTGCATTACTGAAGCTAAAGAGGATCATTTCTTAATTAAATGTCTTATTCACCAGGAAAATATAATAATTTAAATTTTATGCACATGCTAATAAGGCCCCAGAATATATAAAGCAAAAATTGGGAGAACTACACAGAGAAATAGGTAAAACTGCAATAATCTTTCATAGTCATTGGTAGATTCAAGTAAACAAAAATTCCATATGAAAATAGAAAATGTGATTAACATAAAAAACTTGACCTAACAGAACCATAGAAAATACTCTACCCAACAGCTGCAGGTTGAAACTATCTCTTATACCAAACAAAGATGCACTTCCCTTTTCCCCAAAATGGAATCTATAGAATCCTATCACTGAATCCATATCTGGGTGATGTTAATTTCTCTTCTAATTCAGTAAACTCCCCTGTGCATATCCTGTAACCTAAAGACTAAATTGCAAATTTAGCCACTACCAACATGAAATAAAATAAGGGAAAGGGAGAGGGGGAAAAGATTAAAATATACAAATATGCAGATGATAAGCAAAGAAAAATATACTTTGCTCTATGAAGCAATTAACTTAGAAATCAATAACAAAAATAAAACTGGAAAAAATATATATTGGAAATTAAGAAAGAGCTTCTAAACAAAGAGCCAATAAAGAGAATTATAAAATAATTAGAACTGATTTTTAAAAAAAATATTAAATGTCAAAACTGCTGGAATGAAACTAAAGCAGAATGAGAGGGAATTTTGTGGTGTTAAATACTGTAACAGGAAAGAATTAATTCAATAACCTTCCATCTTAATTAAGTGCAAAAAAGTAGAAGGAAGTAGTAAACATAAAAGCTGAAATCAATGCAGTAGAAATTAAGCTTTCTAATGAAGAGGATCTACAAAGTTAACTAAGTTATTTGAAAAGATTAACATAATTGACAAACCTCTAGTAAGACTGATTGAGAAATATTCATTATCAGGATTGGAAAAGGAACAAAAAATGTTCTGGATATTACAATGATAATCAAAGGCTATAATGATAAATTTCAGGCTATAACTTTGAAAATTGATAAGAAATCAACAGAATCTACCAAAAATATAATTTACCAAAACTGCCTCAAGCATAAATAGAAAACCCAAACATTAACAAAACCATCAAAAAAATTGAATCCAATGTAAAAAATGTTCCTACAAACAAAAACTCCAGTCCCAGCAAAATCTATAAACATTCTGGGAAAAATAATTCCAAATTTACTCCATTCCAGAGCATATCCTTGATACCAAAGTCTGACATACATAATATAAGAAACAATTACAGGCTAATATTATAATGAAAATGCATGCAAAAATCCTTTAATTATAATAAAAATGTGTGCAAATATCCTGTACAAAATATTAGCAAATCCAAATCTCTTAGTATGTATAAAGGGCAAAGAATCATGAGCAAGTGGGGTTTGTCCCAGAAATATTAGGTTGGTTTCACTTTCAGAAAGTTAATGTTATCTACCACATTAATAGGTTAAAAGAGAAAAATCATACCACTTCAAGTGATGCAAACAAGCATTTGATGAAATTCACCATAAAATTATAAAATACTCATAGCAAACTGAGATCAGAAGGGAAATTCCTTAAACTGGCCAAGGGTTTCTAAAAACACTGTCATACTTAATGGTGTAACTTTGTTGCCTTATGTTTGGGATTAGCAAAAGACAAGGAAGTCCCTACAGCTGTTTTATTCAACAGTCTTTGAAGGTTTCTGATGAACACCATGAAGAGCGAGAAATAAATATCAGGACTTGATGAGAGGAAAGAAAACTATCATATTTACAGATGATATGATTGTGTAGAAAATACAAAGAAAGCTACAAATAATTTTTTAGAATTAATAAGTGAGTTTAGAAAGGTAGTTGAATATAAAATCAATATATAAAAATCAATTGCATTTCTACATGCTAGTAACAAACCTTCAGAAAATGAATATAAAAGATGCTTAGAATAGCACAAAGCTATGAAGCACTGAAGAATAAATCTAATAAAAGAGATGCAAGAGCTTTATGGAAAAAGTTGTAAAATTTTATTCAAGGATATCAGAGAAGACCTAACCAAATAGATAAGCCAAGCTTATTGACAGTTTATTGTAAAAGTGTCAATTCTCCTCTAATTGATTTAGATTCAATGCAATTCTGTTTAGAATTCACATAGGATTTGTTATTATTATAATTTTTTTTGTGAAATTTAATAAGCTAGTTATGTGGCAGTGCAAGGGACCAAGACTAACTACATTGTTCATAAAGACAAAGAACAAAGTTCAAGAAATTGCAAGCAAGATCAAACTTTATAAAACCATAATACCTGAGACACTTTGGTGGTGTTACAGAGACAGTGCTACAAGAGAGCATAAGGGAGCTGAGATAGAGATTCACACATATAATAACATTTGATATGCAACAGAGGCAAAAGAAGCAGAGTCTGGTGGCTAACGGGGGTGTGACTGGAGTCTGTTTCCCTACCTGCTCCTGGTTGGGTAATACAGAACTCTGATATTTCCTGTGCAAAATGCTCTGGGCCCCTCCTTCCAAGGGTTAGTTATATTTCTAGTGTGCATGTCTTGGCTGAAGGGATGGCTATTTGTGTATAACTGCTTGCATATGGAGTTGCATGAAGCTTGGAATTTGGGCTTGACTGATAACATGTATGCACTTGAGACCCCTAATGGAGCAGGATGGAGCTGGGTGAGAAGTGGATGGGTCATGCACCAGGGCTCTGAGGCTAGAGTATGATGCCTCTCCCCTCATTCTGATGGGTACTGCCACATTCCAGCCAGAAATTTTGAGAAGCTGAAATATTTAAATCAGTACTTCTAAACTGTGATGAAAATCTAGTTTTTAAAAAAGATTTCAAATTTATTACTGACAAATACTTTGTTAAATGCATTAAAAGTAATTGCAAGAAAAAATGAAATTTAAAAAGTATTCAACCAGTGTTACTTGGCCACACTGCTAGAAAACTTTGTAAATACTTTCAATTTCTATGCTTATTTGTTGTGGACCAATAACATAATTTGTAGACTTGCCTTGTGGGCCATACTTCAGGTACCATTCACCTAAATTCAAACCTGACCTTACAGGACATTGTGAAGATATATATTGCCATAATGTGATGACGGCTCATAATTTGTTTAACAGTTTAAATGTAGACATAGTATGTGGGTCTCCATCCATCTGTATTTTAAATTCCAGTCCTGTAAGTGATAGGAATGAGCCTGCTACCAGCATCAGCCCTCTTCTGCTCTCAGGGGAATACTAGCTGTTAGGCAGCCACCTCTCTCTTTGACAGCTGAAATGCCACATTCTCTCACTCACTTGTCAGTTGTTTGAACACCCACTGGATCCAAGAATTGTCTGATCCCTCCAGAGGTCCAGAGTTTCATCTCTTTTCCTTTACTCTAAGGGCACAAGCTGATTCCTGATGTTATTATCTGGGTTACTGCAAGATATCTCTTCCCCCCACCCACCACCACCTTTTTTGTTTCTTCAGCCTTCTAATACCCATGTAACTGTTTCCTGTATATAAATTCCTTCTATCTAAAATATTTTGTCTGGTTTTGGATTTATTGACTGGGCCTTGACTTATACAACTTAGGAATCAATAAGGAAAAGACAAATAACCCAGTAGAAATCTGGGCAAAAATCTTAAATCGGCACTTCATAAAGAAAGAAAGGCCAATAAATGTAGGGAAAAATGCTTTATATCATTAATAATTAGAGAAATACAAAGTGAGAGCACAATGAGATATATATATTCACCACAAATATGAACAAATGTTGAATGGTTTGAAAGAAAGTCTGGATCTAGACTGGCACAACTACTTTGGCAGACAGTTGGGCATTACTATGAGAGTTGAGATTTACATACTCTCAATAGTCCCACAAATCCCTTCTCAAATGTCCACCTTTGATAATCGCTTGCATTTGTGTGCACCAGGATTCACACATGTAAAAGTGCATAGTAGTACTGCTTATAAGAGCCCAACAAAACAAAAGAACAAAGCTGGAAATGACTCCATGTCTATTAACAACAAATTAGATAATTGAATTGTGGTATTTGTACAGTGGAAATGTAAAACAAACAATAGCTCTCTGCCATCAATGTGAATGCTCTCAGAAGCATATGTTTATTTATTCGACAGATATTTATTGAGTGCTTACTATATGCCAGGTACTGTTCCACATGCTGGGGATGCCAAATGGAATTTATATTCCAATGAGAGAGAAGATAGAAAACAATAAGTGTATTAAATAATTGGAATGTCAAAATGATGAGTGGTATGGTAAAATAAAAGGAATACATGGAAAGAGAATCAGGAGTTTCTGGGAGTGGAATAGAGTGTGTGTACGTTTGTTTGAAATTTTAAATAGGGATATCAGATAGGCTTCACTGAGCATGTGACATTATAGAAAACACTTGCCAGTGGTAATGTTTATGTCAGGGGAGCTTGAGCAGCTGCAGAACTGTGCAGGCAGAGGGCACAGCCAAGGCAAAGGCAGAAGTAGGGACATTTCTGGGAAGGAGGTAGTATGGCTAGAGGGAAGTAAGAGTAGATCAGAGAAGTAAGTTCTGTGTTGAGATCATGGATAGGCTCATTGGCCTTCTTGCTTTTACTGCAGGATTTTGAGCAGAGGTGGTGCCCCAACTTGACTTATAGATTAATAAGATTGCTTTGGCTGCCACATTGTGAATAGAGTTGAAGAATGGGCCATAAAGAACAAACAAAAGAAGCATGTTACTGAAATAATGTATACAGTATTTTTTTGTTCATGTGAAAACCCAAAGTAGTCAAATTAAACAATATCTTGTCAGGTTATACACATACAGGTGGTAAAACTTTAAAGAAAGCGAAAGGAAATGCCAAACTGAGTTAGAGCACAGGTTACCTCTGGGCTAGAGCTGATGATGCATGGGGAAGGGGCATACAAGGTCTCTGAGTGGGCATGTACTGTTTCTTAATCTGGGTGGGACTTCTACTCATAGTCACTTTACTAGTACTGTAACTTCTAAACATTTGTTTTAGTCATATATTTTGCACACAAAATAAAAAGAAAAAAATAGGAAAACACTTATTAGTAATTGCCTAAACTGTTTTACTATTCATTTATACAACAGGTTGGTATTTTTCTAGATTAAGGCAAAGATTTAAGTTTGCTCAAATATTTGGGAAATATAAATAAAAGAATGTTGTTACATTATTTGGGTGTGAGTTGTCCTTGATATATAGATGTCAACTTTTGACTATTAAAATAACACAATGAAACAGAATTGAGTGTCAGCCAATGTATTTATAGGCTAGAGACTGCCAATTTAGATAAACATACTTATCAGTTAGGAAGTACTTTTTGAGCACCTGCTACATGTGCAAGAATATTGAGTGAATACAGAGAATATTTAATCTTGCTATCTAGATGAGATCAATATTACCAATTAATTACCTAAGACATTGTATTGTTAATTGCTCAGTTGTGTGATACTAGATAAAAAGTGCTGACAGTAATCTCTGAGAATCCCAGATATAGTCCATGTCTTTATTTTAGAATCAATGGTAACCTGAGTACAGATATTTATAGTCAATTTTTATTATCATATCAATGAAGTAGATTCTGAAAAACAACTTGCTATTCTGCATTTATGTGATTACAAGGTATCTTTGATGTTTAATAATTTCACAGATACTTTAGCCAACATGCTCAGCTTTTTCTTCATGATTCTTCTTTGCTCAGAACATTCCCGTGTTTCTCTTTCTATAGTAAATAGATGTAAACAGCCTTAGAAAAGTAGATCATTCCTTCTGCTTTTGCATCTCACGTATTCTTTGATGTGAATGAAATGATTAAGTATTTTAGCTTAAAACACCCAAGAGGTCACGAATACCACAACTTCAGGAATTTTTAATTTCTTCTGGTTAATTGTTTCAAAAAGAACTTAAAAACAAAGTAAATTGGTAATTGAGAATTTATCTTCATTAAGCAGACTGAAGGAAGTATTTAAACTTGCTTTTGTGGAAAATTTTGTTTAGTAGTGCTTTGTTATATTTTAAGATATGAAATACAGTAACAGCTTAATATCTTTATTACTGATTACTATATTATAGATTATAAAGTACTTGCTAATTCAAATACATATGTCATCAAGTGATAATTTTTCTTTGGAGCTCTGGAAAGGAAACTATTTTAAAATCTTATACCCAAATGTACTCTAACTTTAGGTTAGAGTACAATATCCAAGAACAAAATTGGTTATGTAGACTGCTTGACATGGCTCTACTTTTCATAAATATATATTGAGAAGGAAAACATGTTTAGTCTTTGTACTGAGCTTTGATGTATGGGTAGAGCCCAAAATAAATGATATATTTCAGTAAACTATTGAAAAGTCTGACTTTACTGTAATGATGAGTTAGTTCTTTGTTATGTATGAATTTGCTTTGAAATTTTTTATCCTTGGAAACATTTGCATGTGCTTGCAGTGGGTTCGTAGTCCCATTTGCTTTTTTTTTTTTTTTTTTTTTTTTGCTAAATTCTATTTGTTGCCCCTTCCCACTTCTGGTTACCCCATCCTCTCAAGCCGTGTTAATGTTGAGAATTATCCAGGAGGTAAAGTGGAAATGAGGAGAGTATAGTCTCAGAGGTACATGTTTGTCTTTTGCTTTATTTTTTTGACACTGTTTTGGCCTTAAGCAAAAAAAAAGAAAGAAATTTGCTTTATATATATAAATTTGGTTACACACACACACACACACACACACAGTTCACTTATAAAAAAGAAAAAGAACATCCTACCTTAATTTTATACAAGAAAAACATCTTTAATAATTTTGTTTTAGGCATTCTTCAAGGTATGACATATATCCTAAATTAAAGACATTCATATAGTTAGCAGGAATCTAGCCTCAGTTCATATTAATACCTCTAAAAGTCAGTTTTCCACCAGCATTATTTCTAGGGATGAAATTAACAGCAAAGTGCAGCAGCTCACAGATATCAGAATAATAGCTGGCCATCTGAATGTCAAGAGTTGATTGGAGCCATGTCTGTTTGGGAATTTCAAATGCCTTAAAGGGTTTATAGAATCTTGGGTCAACTTAATTTGACTTTGTCCCCCTTATTCCACTACTGCCCCAATCCTTGCCCTCAATTGTTCTCACTGAGAAATTTAAGCTATAAATTCTGTTTTGCATTTTAGTGGGTATTCCTTGCAGTATACCAGAGTGAGCAGCAATTATTTTGAAAATAGATGTGCAGGAATATAGACTAAGAAGACTTCAGTGTGTTGAGATAATGATGTTTAGATAGATTGTAATTCAGTGAGAGTGGAGGGTTCTTTGGCACATTTCTAAAGGCTGCTCTTTTGGTTTTAAGCTCTTTGAGGTATTAGAGAGGCACTATTAAAATTTAAATATTTAAACCTGCATGCTGTTGTGATTCCTGAGTTTCCAGACTTGGTTAATGTTTTTTCCTTTCCAAGAACTTAGAGTTCCTTAAAGATCTCCTTGAGGGCAAAGATAGCGTCACTTTAACTGTGTATCCCTAGGATGTTCAATAGTATTTGTGGAATGTAAGGCCAAATGAGAGTGCCCATTTGGCTTAGGGTAACGCTAGCTTTTCATTAGTTACTACTGAAATAATTGTCCCTCTCCTCCTTCCATATCTCTAAATAGCATTCATTGAAGTCTTGTGTGTTAGTTTTCACAAATACTAGGTTGTATTAATAATCTCAGCTGGGAAGAATTTCATGTTTGAAGCAATGGAGTCTTCTGAAAAGCATTTGTCTGTTTGCTCTCATACCCATTCCCTGCCCTTCCCTTCTCTTTGTATTATAGGACAGAGATGGGCCGTCTGTGTTTCTCAGATTCCCTTGCTAACTCTGCTCTTTTTCCTCTTTTCTTTCTTTCTTTCTTTCTTTCTTTCTTTCTTTCTTTCTTTCTTTCTTTCTTTCTTTCTTTCTTTCTTTCTTTCTTTCTTTCTCTCTCTCTCTCTCTCTCTCTCTCTCTCTCTCTCTCTCTTCTTTCTCCCTATTTCCTTATTTCTTTTCTTCCTTTTCATTGAAATATAATTCAGATACCATAAAATCTACCCTTGTAAAGCATACAGTTTAGTTGTTTTTAGTATATTCACAGACTTGTGCAACATCACCACTAATTCTAGAACATTTTTATCATTCCAGAAATGTACCATCTACCTATTAACAGTAGCTCTCAATTCACCTTTTCTTACAGCTCATGGAAACCATGGGATCTATTTTTTGTCTTTATGGATTTGCCTGTTCTGTACGTTTCATATAAATGGATTGTATAATATGTGACCTTTGTGACTGGCTTTTTTATTTTTATTTTTTTCACTTAGCAAAATGTCTTCAAGGTTCATCCATGTTGTAGTATGTATCAAAACTTCAATTTTATGGCCAAATGATATTTCATTTTATGGATATATCACATTTTTGTTCATTTATCAATTGAACATTTGGTTGTTTCCATTTTTTTTTTTTGCTATTATGAACACTGCTATAAACATTTATGTACAAGTTTTTGTGTGAACCTATGTTTTCAATTTGCAGATTGAAATTCTTAATTCTCTTAAGGAAAAAGAGATATACCTAGTTGACTAGAACAGCTTGATCATTTATAGAAGCTCTATGCTGAAGAACTGGATGGTTTGCTTCTTTCTCTTGCAAATCTCCGGACTGTCTAATTGTCCTTTTTTCTGCCATTTGGCTTTTCCAGTCCCTTTGTAACTACTTCCCTGTGTAAAATATCCTTTATTAAAATACCTGGCATGGAATCTGTTTCCTTGACTGAACTCTGACTGAGATGGTTTCATTTATGTTAGGCATAAAAATCAAGGCTATTTGCCTTTCAAGTTTCTTCTTCTTTTGCATAACTGAGAAACCACAGTTATGCAAAAGAGAAAAAGAAACCACAAAATTATTAGCATTGTCAGGAACAGAGTTTTTGGTTGGTTAGATTTTGTAAGTTTGTTTGGTAATTTTCTGCCATCTCTAAGCTGGTGGCAGTTCTTTTGAACCTATCTTTTTTTCCAAACTGTCCCCAACTTTGAATGTAAGTAGATTTTTTGGAAAATGATTCCAGGACACTCCACAGTTTTTCACTTGTCACATTGGAGTGAGAGGTGACGTGGCTGCTTCCCAGGGAATAAATGCCCCTAGACTTCAGATATGGCCTTGAGGCCACAGATGGTCCTATGACCAGAGAGAACCTGCAGGCAGGGTCCCAGGTGCTTGCAATGAGAACCTGTGTAGTGTGTGTGTGTATAGAGGGTAAGGGAGAGAGTAGGGAGGAGAATCTGTAAACTCCTTCAGGGTACAGACCTTGTATTTATATTTTTAAATTTTACTTACCATTAATAAGAATTTGTTGCATTCATGAAGGAAACTGCCCAGGGAAAGAAGCTTCCTGAATCATATATATGAACTGTCACCTTGTATTTACACTGGAACTCTTCTTTCAGGTAGTGGCTGATCAAAATTATGTGTTTTTAGAAATAACCACAAATTCTCAATTTGTAACCAGACCATCAGCATCACTGTCAACACTCCTTGAAAAAAAGCCTCATAGAAATACAAAGTTATAGGGTTCTTGTTGCCTTTAGCTGCAGAGAATAAAACCTAGAAGAGAAAATCTCACCCCCAGACTTTTCACAGGCACAAAGCAGAATGCTTCGGATGTCGGAAGTCTGTGAGAAATGATGAGTACTAAACAAAAAATGATTGATTAAAAAATCAGAAAACTAGAGGAGTTTCTTAAAACAATGGACCAAGAGACAAGGTGTTTAAATCAAGTTAAAAGGCAGCGATAAAAATGGAAATTAGTAGTTGCCTCTGGATCTCTTAACCAGCAGAATAAATTTAGATGCAATCAGTTCTCCTCCCTTGGATTAAAGTTTCTTTTCATTAGGTTGAAAGCAAAGCAATAGGAAAAGTGGTGAGTTTTAAAAGTTATTGATAAATGATATGTAAATATGGGTTAAAGCACTGGCATTTGGGAAATTTCTCTTCCCTTCTCAAATCTAGCCCAAGGCTCCCTTAGGGCAGGGCCATGCCACATCTAAACCATTTTAAAGACTCCAGTTTCCCCTGGTCCTCACAGGTCTTTGCAAACACTGTTATGTAAGTTAATTACAGAAAATTTACTATCTGTGCCTTGCCGTGTACAATCTGGAGTAGAAAGTGGCATTAGTCCTGTCTGGCATGGTTTGTCTCCCTATTCAGAAGGCAGCAGCAATTTATACTTAGCCTTTAGCATACTCCACCTTCTTTTTCATTCCAGCTTCAACTCTTCTACCCATATCACTCCTCCTTTCCTATAGGCAGTGCAAGCTTCAGCAAATCTTATCACTTCTCTGAACCTTAGATTCCCGAGCTGTAGACAGCAAATAATAATAGTAGTTACTTGATAGTTGTTGCCAGAGATAAATGAGAAAATACATATCGATAGTTCTATGTAGTGGCTGGACACAGTAGTGTTGAATAACTGGTGGCAGTTATGAGCCCTTCAACCCTACTCATCTGCCTTTTTTCTTCTTTAGTTACCCTATTACCTGCTACTTCAATCTTACACTTGTCTCCCTTCCTCTCTTGCTTTCAGCCTCTCACACTTTTTTGTGACTCTTTTCCTCCTGCTCTGACCCCAAATGCAAAATATAACAAACAACCCCATTTCCACCAAGTCAGCTCCAACTAAAGTTACTGCTCTGTTTTTTCCCCTTTTACTGCTAAACTTGGAACAGTTGTCTGTACCTGCCACATTCACTTCACTTCCTAGTTACTCTGCAGCATGTCCTTGCTTTGGCTTTTGCCATTTTATTCTGAATGTCACCCTTCTCAACCTCATGAATAAGCCCCTGCAGGCTACAATGGGGATGGGGTGGGTGGGGGGGTTCTTTTAATTCCTTATCTTTCTTAACTTCTTGACTGTGTTTCACACAGGTGCTTTCCCCTTTCTTAAAGATGTCTATGCTTTTGACCTCTATGGCCATGCTCTCTGGATCACCTTTCCTTCCTGACCACTCATCTTTATTTGTTCTATTGCTTTCTACCCCCCCACCCCCCGCAAGGCTCATGATTCTAAGTTTTTTGCCCCAAGAATTCTGACTTTTCCTGAGAGTGCAGTCTGAGGATTTTACTGGTTATTTCTAACAGACTGGGCACTGCTTCCAGACCAAACCAATTATCTTCTCTCTCACACACTTGTTCCTTTATTCTTTCTTACATTTAATGATATTAGCATCCCCCCAGTTCCATCAGGAAACCTACTTCATTTTGACTCTTTAGCCACTCACATCAATGTCCATCCCACCATTTTATTTCTTGGCTTTCAGGTCTTCTTCCTCTTCATTCTCTACTCTAAACCTTTGTGATCTTCCAAACTGATTGTTATGATGGCAATTTAAGTGATCTCTAGACCTAAAAATACCAAGGATTGCAGCAATCACCAGAAGCTAGGAGAGAGGCATAAATAAAGTAGATTTTCTCTTAGAACATCCAGAAAGAATCAGCCCTGCTAAAAACTTGACTCCCAACTTCTGGCCTCCAGAACTGAGAAATAATAATTTCTGTTATTTTAAGGCACTCAGTTTGTGGTAATTTGTTATGGCAGCTTGCAGGAATATAGCCTCCCTTCCCAAACCGGCTCATTATACTCAGTGTTAATATTTCTTTATACAAGGTGCTTCCAGGCTTCTGTTCCAGGCCTTTTCCTCTGTCTGGAATGTGCCCTCTTTTCCCCTTCTCCTGCTTTTCTCTCACCATGTAGTAAACTGTGGTCTCTGCTCAAATTTATCACCTCAGAATCCCTTCCTCCTCACCCTGCCATTTTATCTGTACACAGTCAGTCCTTTGTTCATATCACATTGTCCTATTTTCTCTTTCCGTGTTGTATCTCATTTGTCATTTAGTGTCTGTGTCTCTGTTAACCCATAACTTCTAGCAGTTGAGGCTGTTTCATCTTTATAGTCTCATAGCTTGGGATGTGATGGGCACAAAATTGACTTCCATTAAATACTTAATGAAAGGCTATCTCTTTTTTTTTTTTGTTATAATTGTTGTATTTTATTATTATTTTTTAAATTTCACTTTTTATTAGTTTCAAGTATATGAAAGGATTTTTTTGTTTGTATCTATCTTTTTAATTCCAAGCTTATTTCTTTCATGCTCTTGGAAAGATGTGTGTAGAAATATATGTGACTTTGGATGCCGAAAAAGGCCATAGTGAGATCAAAAGTTAAATCTTCTTGGCCTTACTATAAGAAACTGCTATTTAAAATTTGTTTAATTTAGAACTTATTTTATTTTATGAAGATATATGGTAGACTGAAAGGAATAAACCAGTAAATAACTGTCTTGAAATTCTGGAGAGTGAAAGCTGCGGTGATTTCATCAAAGGCTATAAGAGTAAGGTCACTGTCAGCAAATCAGAGAAATATTTGAGATAATTAATTGAGGTGAGTTCATGGTATTAAAGACTTGAAAAGCTTTTATGCCCAGAATTATTCTTCATGCCACCTCCTGCCACAGTGTGTGGGAAATGAGTTAGGAAGAAAATTTGTGGGAAGAGGTGGAAAATTTTTTTTTTTTAGTCTATAATCAGCTGAAGGTGATAATAAGACAGACTTCATTTAAAGACCAAGAAAGGGTTTTACTCTAAGAAAAGAAACTGAATCACAAAGGGGAAGACCAAGCATACCCAGGACTCTTGTTTATTGAATTCCCTTGTGTTTTTTAGAATTATTTTCTAGGATCACATCATTGATGACTAATTAGAATAACCAGTTCAGTATTTCCAATAAGGGGGAAAATCCCTGACTCTGAAAGGTTCTTAAACCATAAATCAAATCCTTATGAGGTTATGAAGTTGAAAAGGCTGATTGTGTTTTTAAATATCAGTTCTATGTAGGGAAAGAAAAAATATTAGCAAAATGACTTTTGGTAATAAATTCAGGTTTCCCGAAGTGACATATAAGTTGCAAGTTATTTTTCTATGGGCTTTGCCAGAAAAAGTTTTTATAAAAACTATTCTTTTATTTGTGGATAAGAAAGAATCACCCCTTTACCAGAGGTATTCTGGCTGCTCTCACTGTGTAAGTCTTTTTTTGCAGCTCCTACTCAGTGAATCTGGGGTTGTCCTGCAAAGAGAATGTTTCTGGAATTGCAGCTCTCTCTTTTACTTCTGTAGGTGATGCTCATCTCCAGCATGCTTGGAAACTCCTGCATATACCCCATAAAAATTGGTTAAAAGAGGAAATTGGATGAGCAGATTCTGATAGTCTCCAGCTATAGATACATACAGTCAATAGTTGATAGCTTTAGATTCTGTTTCAGTTATCTATTGCCTAAAACCTTTTTAAAAAGAAAAAGAATTTCTTTTCTCATGATTCTGTGGCTTGACTGGGCTTAGCTGGGAGGTATTTCGCCTTGTATAATGTCAACTGCGGTTGCTCAGTTGGTCACATTCAGTTGGCATTTTGGCTGGGCTGAAGTTACATGAAAGCCTCATTCAAATGTACCATAGTTTGCTTCTCCCCATGTTCTTTTCATGTCACTAGCTTGGGCCTCCTTACAGCCTTGTGGTCTCAGGTTAGTCAGACTTCTTATACTACAACTGGCTTCAAGAGGGGAAGCAGAAGTTGCCAAGCCTTTTATAGGGCTGGTTCTGGCACATTGTCACTTTTACCCAAGTTACAAGACCAACCCAAATTCAAAAAAGGTAATTAGATGCCACTTCTTGATGGACAGAGTGGCTTGCTCATACAGGTAGAAAAAAATTTGATAGCAGCCATCTTTGGAGAGTACCTACCACAGCCTCATCACTCACTTTAAATTAGCACTATTTAATATTATAAATTAGATTTTCTCATGTATATTCAGCTCCCTTTATTAGAGTAATCTTATATTCACTTGTCAGTTCCAGCCAGCATTTTCTGGTCCTTAAGGAAAGCTGATCCTAATTATTCTTAATATAATTAATTAGGCCTTACTATGTACTTAGGACTGATTTTAGTTCTTTATATATATGATCAAGTTCTTAAAACAACCCTATGAGGAAGATATTATTATCTCTATTTTCTTGATTAAAAAAACTGAGGTTTTGAGTAAATGAGAAAATTGCCCAAGTTCTCACAGCTTATAAAGTAGTAGCCATCTTTGGAAACGAGATTTCCGATTCAAAGTTGGTGCTTTTTGCACTGAAAATGCTGGTTTTCAAGGTTCATCATAAAGTTTCTATTTGAAACTGCTGGCAAATCCATCTGCATTAGACTTGTTGACTTCCCTGAATTCTGCTCACAGCATTTCCCTGAAATAGATGTTCCTGTTCTTGGCATGCAGACCAGGACAAAGGTCTGTGAAATGTTTCCATTAACAGAAACTCCTCTGAGCTTTCTGATTTATGACTTTTCTAAAATTTTTTGGGGACTTTTGCTGTTCCTGCAGACCACCCCTTGAAAACGCCTTCCAGTGTTCGGCCACTACCCATCTAAGTGGTGTGGAAGATCTTTCCACAATCCCAAGTCTTGTTTTCTTGTCCAATATAAGCATATCTTAATTACATTTTCATTGCTGAAGTCTTAGACTGGCTGTCCAGACAACAGAGAATTTTTCAGTAGGTTAAACAAATATAAGATTGGTTTTGCTATTTTGAACGTTAGATTCTTGTCATGTTCTCTTGTGAACTTTATAGTCTGTTAAATTCTCTACTACATTCCCTTAGGCTATTAGTACTTTCTGAGCTTTTCTATATATACTTTGATGTTAATATTTTATGTTTCTGCTCATGTATTTACTGTTCACATCATTAAAAATAGCTAAATTGTTCAACCACATGCTTTGGATTTTTATTATAATTTAATTCCCTGAAACATATTTCTGTGATAAAAATGGGAAGTATACCCAGAAATTGGTCAGACTTGTATGTTTTAAATGTTACAATTCTATCATATTTTTGTTATTTTTCAGAGACAACAAAGAGGTAGAACTATAAAAGATCACAAAAAGATTAACTTTTACCATTTAATACAGTGAGTAAAAGAATTGGCAGTCATGATGACTGATACCATCTTGTTTCAAAGCCAGGCTGAAGATTTTAATTCAAGGTTGAGATTTGGTCTGCATCAGACCTAAAATATAGTATGACCTTCCTAAATGTAACTCTAGCTACCCACATGTCTTAGAAGTTTTTTATTCTAGGAAATATAAAGCCACAAATTTTGATAGGTCGTGTTTTCATTTTTACTCAATTCAAAATACTTTATAATGTTTGTTTGATTTCTTCCTTTACCTGTGAATTATATAGCAGTATATTATTTAGTTTCTAAATATTTGGGGACTTTCCCCCTAGATCTTTCAGTTAACCAATATCTAATTTAATTCCAGTGTGGTAAGAAAGCATATTTGTGTGACTTGAATGCTTTTTAATTTTTTTGACTTCATTTATGGCCCCAAATATAGTCTTTCTTATATAGATTTTAAGTATATGAAATGAGTGTATGCTGCTATTGTTGGGTGAAGTATTCGATTAATGTCAAAACAAGTTGTTTAATAGTGTTTTTCATATCTTCTGTGTCTTTACTAATTTTCTACTTACTATATCAAGTATTGATATGGGTGGAAATATTAGAGTATAATCATGGATTTTCTATTTCTTTTTGTAGTTCTTCACGTATTTTCAAGCTCTGTTACTAGCCACATACATGTTTATGACTTTTATGTCATCTTAGTGAATCAACCCTTTTTATACTTATGAAATTACACTTTCTTTATCCCTGACAAGCTTCTTTGTTCTGAAATCTACTTTGTTTGATATTAATATAGCTGCCTCTACTTTCTTATAATTTATATCAGTACGAAATAGCTTTTTCTATCATTTTTACCTATACTCTTAAAATAATTTTTGCAGCTGCATAGTTCTATGTTCTCTTTTTTTCTCCTAATGTAATTTTTTTTGCCTTTTAATTGGGTTTTTAGATCATTTACATTTAATGTGATTATTTACAAAATTGTATTTGAATCTACTATTTTGCTTTTAATTTTCTGTATGTCCCTTCTATTTTATGTTTCCTTTACCTTTTTTTATCTTCTTTCTTTTATATTAATATTTAAGTGATTCTCCTTTGTCTCTTTTGTTGTTTTATTAGCTATAACCATTGTGCAATTATATTAGTTGCTTTGGGGTTTATATTGTATATCTTTAACATATAACACTCTACCTTCTAGTGATATTATACATTCATTGTATAAAAACCTTACAATAGTATTCTTTCATTTCTCCTTCTTCTTGGCCTTTAAGCTATTTCCATACATTTTATTTTTACATATGTTAAAGTTTCTATAATACATTGCTATTATTTTTGCTTTAAACAATTATCTTACAGAGATTTAAATTAAGAAGACTTCTTTATATTTACCTTTATATTATCTATTTCCAATGCTCTTTCTTCCTTTGTGTACATCTGGGTTTCCTTCTGATATCATTTTCATTCTGTTTGAGTCACTTTACCATTTCTTTTACAAGTCCTTTGATGGTGATTAATTTTTCCAATTTTTGATGTCTGGATAAGGTCTTTATTTCATATTCATTTTTAAATCTATTTTCACTGTTTTTTCCCCCTTTCAATCAGTACTTTCAAGAGTTTGTTACACTATTTCTTAGCATATATTGTTTTCAATATAAGCTGTTGTCTTTATGTCTGTGTATAACGTATCTCTATTCCTACCTGGTCCCACCACCTGGCTGTTTTCCCTTTTTTTTTTCTTTATCACTGATTTTAAGCAATTTGATTATCATTTATCTTAGTTTCCTTTATGTATTTTGTCCTTGGGGTTCATTGAACTTCTTGAAACCTGGGGGTAGGAAAGGGTTCTGCATCAAAGAGAAGGTATTGGGCCTTTGGGTGGTGAAGCTTGACTTGTGCTGGCAGTGCAGGACCCAGTAGGGCAGCAGGAACTTGAACTTAGAGTTGTGAAACTGTTTGTGCACTGTAGGCAGCAGTTGTTGGCCATGATCTCTTTCCCCTTTTATGATCTAGATCGAGTAGGCCTGGGCATGGTGCTGGGCTCCCATATCATGATAGCACTGGGTGACAGACAGTGCCCATGGTCGTCAGGTCCTGGTATATCCGGTACATGGTGAGACCACTGTGGGAGTTGCATTGTAGCCAGATCCCTCCTGCAGGAGAGATTTCTTAAATACTGTAGATACTACTACACTGTAGACTGAAGACGCCTTCAGTGGAGACACAAAATACCAGAAGCAGGACTTGGTGACAACATGTTTAGGTGCAAAGATTCACATGTGGTAGTAGAGGGTTGGTGAGTGGTATTTGGGAATGAGCAGGCAAAGCCCCACTGTCTTGTACTCTTGAAGTGTGCCTGAGGATTTCATAGTATTCTTTCCATTCTCGCCACTGCCCACAAAAGGGCTTATAGTTTTCGTCAAATTTCAAAAATTTCAGCCATTAGTTCTTTAAATATTTGTTACCTGCCCATTCTTTCAGGAATGCCAACTACATTATATTTGGCCATTTGAAGTTGTCCCATGGTTCACTGATGCTGTGTTTAATTTTGGATAGTTTCTATTGCTATATCTTGTAGTTTACTAATTTTTTCTTCTGCTTTGTCTAATCTATTAATCTAATATAGTATATTTTTCATCATGTATTTTAGTTTTTATTTCTAGAAGTCTAATTGTATCTTCTTTTAAAATATATCTTCTATGTCTTCCTTTAACATGTTCAATCTTTCCTCTAACATTTTTCTATTATAATTTTGTGAGTTTTTGCTTTTGATATTTTGAAGCTATATTGTGTTAGGAGCATACAAGTTTATACCTTGTGTGCATGTGTGTGCAAATGTGCACATGTGTGTATATACAGATACACATAGATATACATACATACACATATAATCTTCTTGTAGATTTTTAAAATTCCTTTTAAAGCTTTTTGCTTTAATTTTTATTTTGACACTAAAATTACTAAAACCGCCAAAACCACAAAATCACAAAATCACAGTTTTCCTCTGGTTAGTGTTTGCCTGGCAAATCTTTTCCCATATTTCATCTTCAAATTTTCAAGGTCAATATTTTTTAAGTATAAAGCACCAGAGAGTTGAATTTTATTTAATGTTATAATCAGTCTTTGAATTAGATTTAATAAATTGACAGAATTTTGCTCTTAGTCATCACAAAGAATCAGACAGGGAGTTATAAAAATAGCTAACATGGAGGGAAACACAGATGTTTAAGAACTCTTTTAAATGCCTTCCTTGGTCATGGGTCCCAATTAATTAGTTTTTGACTGCCTTCCTTGAATAGAGGCTGGAACTCCAGTGGCTCCCATTAAATCATCTTCTTGGCATATAGGCCTGAAGATGCTGATGGAGAAAAATGGCCTTACTCTCCTCCTGGCCCACATGAGAATGAGTCTTTTAAAGCATTTATGCACAGTGTTTTTTTGCTTGAAAGTTAATTTTAAGCAATGTAAATCTTTAAAAAAAACTATTTCTTAGTGTATAGATTTTCTAATTGTCTTCATATTCTTTAGTTTATGAAGTTGCTCCTTTGGTCTTTCCTTTTAAGATAGTCATACACCAAGTTTACTTGATCACTATTGGGGTGAATTTTTTATTCTGATAAACTATATACAGTTCAAGGTCATTTATAGTGAATATAAGGTAACATGCCTATTATATAAAAATAAAAGAATTGTTTTTGTGAAATGAATTGGAAGATGTGGCTTAATTAGACAGTGGGCATTTGTATTCTTCTGTTATCACTTTAGAGCTGCAAAAATGGAAGTAATTTATTTAATCTTGGTGCTACTCCTTCTTTCTGGTCTAACAGTTTATCAGAAATGTTAATCCAGCAAGCAGTAAGTTGAGGGGGGTGGAGAAAAGAGAGGGGGATTTAAAATTAGCCTGGAAATATTGCACATCTCATTAAAAATGTAATCATGCGTAAAATGAGATCAATGAAAATTTATCTAAAAGTGCAAGAAAAAGGCATTTTCTAGTATGATACTAGATTTAATAGACTGGATTTTAATTTAGTCAGTTTGCTACAAAAAAAATCTCTCTAGGCTAAATAAAACAGTTTTCCCTCCCAGTTATTGTACAGACAGCTAATTTCAGACCCTTTCCTTCTGATATTCAATCTTATCTCTTGCTGGATATGGGTTTCAGTATATTGCAGAATTTGTTTTCTTTACATTTTCCATTACTGCTTTCATTTACATGATAAATGATTAGAAGCAGAAACAGGAAAAAAACCCCATGCAGAACATTTCTTTATTAATTTTGTTTAAATTATAGTAACTTTCTTCTTCATTCCCCTTCCCGTTTAACAACCACTGTATCTGAGAGTTATTTTAATATTTTGTTGTACAGCTAGAGAAATGGGTTACACATTTTTTTACCTTGCACTTTCTTCAAGTACCATTTTATTTTATTCTTATGTTTGTAGTTTACATTTTGGTTCTTGTCCTGTCCTGTTAATGATATTGATGAGTTTTTCTCTTAAGAGACTCTTGTGTTTGAATCTGAGTCTAAGGTACTGGGTTTAAAATATGTTGACAGTGATGAACTTAAGGGCTTTGAAGATTTGTTTTACAGTTGATTTCATCACAATTCTTAAACAATAAATATGGTTTGTAAAGTTTGGTTTCATTTGTTTTCTGCTCCTTAGCTCTAAGGTGTTTTCTAGTCTGATAATTTAGAAATGTGAAATGATGTAACAACCTAAATTCATTAATGAAGAACGTCTGATTCCTTCCTTTCCTCTAAGGTTCTAAGTGAAAAGGAGCTAGCTTTATCAATGAAAACTTGCCTGGGCAGAATCTGCCTGAGCAAAAATAAAATTATTGTACAAATCGAATAAATGGTTCCTGCAAAATTTGTCTATAATTGAAGAATCTTATATGTTCATTTTAGATCATTCACATAGATAACTTTTCTTTTTCTATTACACAGATTTTAGGTAAATGCTTTCCTGTTGTACAAAAAATGTAAAGAATACAGTTAATTGAATATTCCCTTGATCATTTCTCCTATCCTACTCTCTTCCCTAAAAGTAACACACTGGTCAGCAGCTATTCTTTCTGACATTTTTTTCTGTAAAATAGATATGTACATACAGAAAAAACATTAGTTTTAATTTTTGTTAAATTATTCTAACATAAAAGATATTATGCCATTTTAATTTTTCTCCATTTTTCTTATTTTACTTAATATTATGGCTTTGAAAAATTTCCATTTTAACATATATGTCTACTTTTTTTTGTTGTTGAGTTGTTGCATAGTAGTCTATAACATGGAGCTTGAAAGATCTGGGAAGAATCTAAGTATCCATCAGTAGGAGAATGTTAATCATGACAAACAATGGTGCTATGATAACCTTTGTATATACCTCTGTGCTCAGTGAAAATATTTCTTGGGGAAAGATATTATAAAGTAGGCAAGTAGGGTCAATGAGTGCACTTAAAATTTCCTTAGAGTATTGTTTTGCCTAAATCCCACAGGTTTTACAATGCTCTTATTTTCATTTCTAAATAGTTTGTAAGTTCTGTATCGATTTTCTTTTAAACATAAGAGTTATTGTCATGGGTGTTTTAAAATTTCTAAGTCTGTAGATTTTTCTGGTTATCTTTTTGATGATGAATCTAATTTTATTTCATTGTGATCAATTAATATGGCTTATGTGATTTCTGCTTTAAGGGAGTCGATAAGATTTTTTCTTCATGACCTAATATGTAATCAATTTTTTTTGCAAGTGTCCCTGACTGCTTGAGAAGAATTATCTGTATTATGTTCAGTATTCTATTTTTTATCTATTAGATCAAACTTGTTAATTAGCTTATTCAAATATTCTATATTCTTTTTGTCCATCTGTTTTATCTGCTGGTTCCTAAAAGCTGTGTTGATAGATATGCCCAAGAGTTTATGAGTTACATTTTCTTGGCGAATATTCCTTTTTGTCCTTTTAGTGCATCTGCCTAAAATTCTTTTTTTCCTGATACTAAGAATATATTTAGTGTATCTTTTTTATACTGTTATTTTCACTCTTTTTATATTATCTTCTTTTAGATATGTCTTTTAAATGTAGCCTGTAGGTTTTCTATTGCAATTTGAAAGTTTTTATTTTTAATAAATAATTGATCCCTCACCCAAATCATCATTGCCACAAGTTGTGTTTAGACTTATTTATATTTTCTATTTATTTTATTCCACTTTTTCCCTCCAGTGGTGGCTGTTTTTTCTGTTTTTTTTTTCTAATTACACTTATAATTTTAACAAACATATTGATTGTATTACTTTCCAACATTGTGTTGACTACCTCTGCCTTATCCCATAATAAGGTGAATACCTTGATATATTTTGATTTCTGTCACTTTCCACCTTCTTTGACACTTCAAGTCTTTAGTTCCAAAATGTTAAAATTTTTTTTATTCGAAATCAACATTTGTTTAAATTTAATTAGTTTTACTGGTTTCTTTGCTCATTTTTGTTTTTATATCCTCTCTTGCTTGCTCTCACTATAGTTGATCTCTCAATCTCCCTCTTTGAGTACATTCTCAAGAAATTCTATTAGTTTGTATATGAATGCTTGCACATCTGAAAATGTTATTTTGAAAAATAATTAGAACTTCTCTAGAATTTTAGTTTTAAATGTTTTTCTCTTAGGATATTGGTGGTGATGTTCCATTAGAAATCTGAAGTCAGTTTTATTCTTATTTACTTTTAGGTCAGATTTTCATGTTTTTTTTTTCTCCTATGAAACATTAAAAAAATTTTTAATTATAGGTAATACTTTTGCCTAATTCACAAATAAAAATCATATAATCTTGCACTAGTTTTGACCAATACCCTAAATGGACTGCTGGATCATTTCCATTTTTTTCTATTACAAATAATGTCATAATGAATAATCTTCAACATATGCCATTTTATATATGTACAGATATATCTGTGGCATAGAGTCCCAGATGAAGGATTATTAGGTCAAAGGGTAAATGCATCCATATTTTTCATAGTGATAGATTCCTCTCCCTATGGGTTGTACCATTTTACTTTCTCACTAGCAATGCATTCTCTACGACTGTTCCCTTCAGCCTGAACATTGTCAAAATTTTAATTTTTTGCCACATTTGTAGATAATAAGTGGTATGTCAGTGTAGTTTTGATTTACTTTTATCTTACTATAAGGAAGGTTGAGACCTTCTTATAAGCTTAATGGGCATTTGTATATATGGAATTTGTTTTATTTTGTTTTTGTTTTTGTTGAGGACTGTTTTGCCTTTTGTCCATTTTTATTTTGGACTTTGTAATTTTCTTCTAGAATTCTAGATAATACTTATAAATTAGGGAGATCAATCTTTGTAATCTAAATTATAGTATTCCCCCTTTCGAATTTGTCACTTGACTTTTAATTTTGCTCATAGTGCTTTTTGGCATGCTGAAGGTTTTGATTTTTTATTCAGTCAATTTTACCAATCTTATATGGCTCTGGATTTTGAAGTCTAACTTATAAAGTACTTTCCCACTCCATTTTAAATGTATTTCTAGTACTTTTTAAAAAACTTTTAAGTCTTTAATCCTTTTCTATACTTATGTACAATGTGAAGTAGGGAACCAATTATATCTTTTTCCCTGACTGTTACCCAGCTATCCTGATACTTATTAAAATGTCTTTCTACATCTCAGTAATTTGAGGTGTCATTTTAATAATATAATAAATTTCTATATACATTTTGATCTATTTCTAGACTATTCTGTTCCAGTGATTTGTCTGTCTCTTCAGTCACCATTGTTACTTTTATGTGGCGTATTTTAATAGCTAGTACGTCTGTTCTTCCATCATTTCTCTTTTTTTCAGAGGTTTTTTTTTTTGGTATTTAAGACTATTTTTTCATATGAATTTTAGGATAAATTTGTCTAGTTCTAGAAAAATAACCCATTGGTATTTTATTGTAATGCATTAAATTAACTTAGGGAGAATTGACTTGAGTCTTCCTTTCCAAGAATATAGTGTCTCTTTTACATATTGCCTTTATTCTTTGGTAACATTCAGTTTTCCTCCATCATGTAGTTTTGCACTTTTCTTGTTAAGCTTGTTGCTAACTGTAAATAAGATCTTTTTTTCCATTGTATCTTCTAATTTGTTTTATTATATAAAGGGTATTGATTTCTTTTTAATTAATTTCACATACTGATATCTTACTGAATTACCTCATATCTTAGAGTGGTTTTTCAGTTGATTTATTTAGTTTACGGAAACAAAATAATGTCATCGAAAAATAGAGATAGCTTTGCCTGTTTCTAGTCTTATGCTTCTCATTTCTTTCTGTGTTCTAATTGAATTGGGCCAATACAATGACTGTGAGCATCTTTGTGCCTAATTTTAGCATGAATGCTTCTAGTGTTTTTCTATTACATCAGGAGCTGATATCTGGGCTTATTGTGTGTGTGTGTGTGTGTGTGTGTGTGTGTGTGAATTATCTCCCCTACCTATTTTTTTCTTTCTTCTTTCACTCCTATTAGACAAATTTAGAATATATGGATCTATTCTTTAAACTTCTTCTGTTTTTTAATTTCTGTATCTTTTGTGCTCTGATTTTTTGAGAATTCTTTAGGTGTATTTTTCAGTTGATTTTTAAATGCTCAGCTTTGTTCATTTTGCTTTTAGATCATGTACTAAGATTTTAATTTCAGAGATATTTTAAAATACTTTTTTTAAAGAGCAGTTTTAGGTACAGAGGAAAATAGAAAGTTGTAGAGATTTCTCATATATCCCAACCTCTTATACATGCATAGCTTCTCCCATTATCAACATTACTCACAGGAATGGTACTTTTGTTAGAACTGATGAACTACATTGACTTATCATCATTACCCAAAATCTATAGTTTACATTAGTGTTCACTCTTGGTGTACGTTCTGTGGGTTCGGTTCGGACAAATATGTAATGACATATATCCGTCATTATAGTATCATACAAGAGTATTTTCACTGCCCTAAAAATTTTCGGTGTTCATAGCCCCTTCATTGTTCATACTTCCTTCTTCAACTTCTGGCAATCGTGGATTTTTTTTTTTTACTGTCTCCATAGTTCTATTCTTTCTAGAATGTCATGTAGTGGAATCATACAGTAAGTAGCCTTTTCAGGTTGCTATCTTTCACTGAGTTGTATGCATTTAAGTTCCTTCATGTCTTTTCATGGCTCAATAGCTCATTTCTTTTTAGTGCTGAATAATATTCCATTGTCTGGACATACCACAGTTTATTTATTTGTTCATCTACTGAAAGACATCTTAGTTGCTTCCAAGTTTTGGCAATTCTAAATAAAGCTTCCATAAACCATGCACAGGTTTTTCTGTGGACATGTTTTCAACTCCTTTGAGTTAATACTGAGGAGACAATTGCTGAATCAGATGGTAAGAGTATGTTTAGTTTTGTAAGAAACTGCCAAACTGCCTTCCAAAGTGGCTATACCATTCTGTATTCCCACCAACAATGAATGATAGTTTCTGTTGTTCCACATCCTTGTCAGTATTTGGTGTTGTCAGTGTCCTGAGTTTTGACCATTTTAATAGGCATAAAGTGGTATCGTATTGTTGTTTTATTTTGCTTTTACATGATGATATGAAGTAAAACATCTTTTTATAATCTTATTTGCTGTCTATATATCTTCTTTGGTGATGTGTTTGTTAGACAGAAATGTCTTTTGCTATATTTTTAATTAGGTTGTTTATTTGCTTGTTGACTTTTAAGAATTCTGTGTATATTTGGATAACAATCTTTTATTAAATGTGTTTTGTAAATATTTTTCCCCTGTCTGTGGCTTGTCTTTTCATTTTCTTGATGTTGTCATTGGCAGAGCTAGAGTTTCTAATTTTAACAAAGTTCAACTAATCAGTTATTTCTTTCATGGTTTATGTCTTTGATGTATCTAAAAAGCCACTGCCATACCCAAAGTCATCTAGGTTTGCTCCTCTGTTATCTTTTAGAAATTTTATAATTTCTCATTCAAGGTCTATGATCCATTCTGAGTTAATTTTTGTGAAGGGTATAAGGTCTGTGTCTATATTCATTTTTTTTTTTTTTTGCATGTAGGTGTCGTTATTCCAGCACCATTTATTGAAGAGATGCTCTTTGCTCTATTGTATTGCCTTTGCTCCTTTGTCAAAATCAATTGATTATATTTATATGGGTCTATTTCTGGGCTCTCTATTTTGTTTCATGGACCTATTTGTTTTAGTGTCAATTTTTCAAATTTGTTTACCTTATCTCTAATTTATTTTCCTCATAACTGCCTACTCTTGTTTTATAGATGCAATTTCCTATCATACATTTATTTATAAATTCCTGTGTATATATATGTTTATCATAGCTTTATTGAGATAGAATTCACATATCTCATAAAAAAATCCACCCCTTTAAAGTGTATAATTCAGTAGGTTTTAGTATATTTATTAAGTTGGACAATTCCCACCACTATGTGGACAGAGCTGACTTCATCTTAAAAAGTTGATTCCATTTTAAAATTAATCTGCTTGAACCCTTGTCTCCCTTCCCTCCCCACCTCCCTGGGGTGGACTCTGGAATATGCACAGAGTCTTAGGTTTAATCACAAACTACCATTAATCCTTCCTCCTCCATTTAGCCCTTCTTCTGGGGCAAGGCACCCTCAATGTTTAACTCACTCTGGTGCCAGAGCCCCTGATAGCTGGTCCCTTTGTTCCCTTGGATCACTACTGTATTCCTTTTGGAATATGTAGATCCATTTCTTAGAGTGGTATAAAACAAATGCTCTTGGGCAGGGATGGTGGGGTGAATGGCACAGGATCTATTTTTGTCCTAATGACACCTAGGACTGCATTTCTTTAAGTGTTGTGTTAAAACTCTTTAAACTGATAAGCTGGACTTGTCTGCATAGTTCTTTGGTCTCTCGGCTCCTTCTGCATTTGGGGGCCACTTTGCATGAATACACAGCCTTTTCCAAAAACAACCACTATCTACTTTCAGAACATTTTTATTACTCCAAAAGAAACCCTGTACCCATTAGCAGTCACTCCCCATTTTTTCCTCCCCACAGCTCCTAGCAACCATAAATCTACTTTCTGTCTCTAGATTTGCCTGTTGTGGATATTTACATATAAATGAGATCATACAATATGTGGCCTTTTGTGACTGGCTTCTTTCACTTAGCATAATGTTTTCAAGGCTCATTTATATTATAGCATGTATCAGAATTTTATTCCTCTGTATTGATGAATAGTAGAATATATTGTATTTTATTTATCCATTCATCAGTTGATGGACATTTGGCTATTATGAATAATGTTACTATGAACATTTATGTATGTTTTCGTGTAGACATATATTTTTAGTTATTTTGGTTATATACCTCCGAATGGATTTGCTGAGTCCTATATTATTTATATGTTTAACATTTCGAGAAACTGTTATACTGTTCTACAGAGTGGCCACTTAATTTTACTATCCTACAGCAATCAATGTATGAAGGTTTCATTTTCTTCATGTGTCAATCCTTCCCCTGTTTGATACTTTTTTTTTTTATGGTGTTGGTTTTCCTAAAATGTTTAGTGATTATTGGTTGTGCATTTTTCTTTATACTAGTATACTGGAGATTCCCTGATTTTTTTTTTTTTGTACACAATTGAGTTTTGGATGGTTTATTATTCAGCAATAGATAACCGTAACATATTAACATATTTAAGCCACAATTAATCAGAATGCTCAGAAAGTGGACATGCATCTTCCTAATAAAAGCAATGACTACTAAAAACAAAAACAGAAAAAGAAAAACAAAAAGCCCTTACCTAATTTGTTTAAATTCTTGTGATTAAAATTCTTTAAAAAAAAATAGGAGCTCATGTTTTTGCTTTAGAAAGTGTATTTATAATATAATATAATACTGCATTCCTGGGGATTTCAAACATTAAATCTTATTGTCAGATCTGTGAGTATAGGTGGTGTAGGTCGGAGATATATGTTTTTTAAGAGGTTACTTTGCTAAATGGGCTATGTGATCTCTGAGGAATTCCTTGAGCATGTTGAGCCCCTACAATGTCCAAGGATTTCTCATGCTGAGCTTTCTATCTAGAATGTTCCTGGCTACTTTTCATACCTTAATTTCAGGGGGCCTCTTTTGATGTAGAACCAGAGTCAATGCTGGGAGTGTGGAAAGCAGGTCTTGGTTTTAGGGAGAGGGACTATTGAGAACCAGTCATGGTGTCCAGGCTTCTAACAGACATCTGGAGATAAGGTAGTGCTCAGCGTGGCTCATGGTGGTGCAAAGATAGAAGGCCAGTCTAATCACCTGGACAAACAGGAAAGAATTTAGGGGTAAAAATTATGGGCATGCTTGGGTCTGAAATTGACACCTGGCTCAAAGAGGCTCAAGATTAGGAGAACAAAGTGAATGAGTGACTGGAACTGGACCTAATCTGTGAATCTTGAATGGATTATAACTGACTCATTGGATTTGTCTTCCCTATGCACAAGATGAAGGTGATGCCTTCTGGATGTGCATGGTTAACATGCCCCTTTATCAAGACTGTCAGAAAATATAGAGGTATTATAAGTTTGTTCTTCTCCAACAGTATTCACAGATTATTTCTTAGCAATGATATAAAAATCTTCTCATAATTTGGGAATTCAGTTTCTAGAATTGATGATACTTTCTTTGAGTTTTCATTGCCCTTGGAAATGTGTTCTTTTGCTAATTTATAGATAGTAGCTTTAAATGTACTTTAAATAATAGAATTTAAGTATGTGCCTAGACTGTGAAAATGTAACACATGTTTTCTAGGTGTTTCAAAGTTTAATCAAATAATCACCAATTATAATATATAGTAGCCAAAGAGTAATGTGGTTTCTAAATTACATAAGACCCACTGGTTTTAATTTTTAAATACTAATTAAAAAATTTTACAAAGCAATGCATAAGGTAGTATAAAATATTTCATAAAGCTAAGTTGATTGACAGACTATTAAAATCTAGGCTTGAATAAACTCATTGAATTTGATACTCATGCTGTTTCAAACTTGGACTCTTCTTACACATCACCTTTAATTGCCCTCCTTGGTAATGGCCCTTCCTTTCACTATCCTCTTGTGCATCTTAATAACCTTATTTATATCGATTTTGAGCCATCTTTCCCCATTGAGCATCACTTCCAATATTCCCTCATAGCAGAAATATCAGCATTTTATAATTTCAGTCTTGTCACATAGCTTTTCCATTTCATTTTCTATAAGGTGGTTCCAAAATGGGTCCCAGAAAATTGGTGGGCAAGTAAACAATTTCCTGCTCAGGAGTCCTACATTCCTTCTACTCTGAACCACGGGATAAAAATAGTAGCTCACATTTGTTTCATGGAAGTTTGAATATATATCTGTATGGTAATTACATTCCCCCCTCTAAGGTTTTCTGCACTTCTTTTTTGGTCAGGGAACTCCAATCTTGTGGCAAGTTAATATCATAAGCTCTCTAATGTTATCCTATAAAAATAACAATTCTTAAATGATAGGAGTTTCCTGTAGTCACTACAGGAACATGTGATCGTGGTACTTTTTTAAACTTTAGATCATTTATACACCATAATAATTACTGAACAAAATGGATTTCTATATTTGGTGGATTGATACTTCTTTTTCTCTGACATAACATTTTATTTCAGTGATTGTCTTTTACTACCTCATCAGAAATATTCCACAACAATGCCTCTACAGGTCTGACTTCTCAGAACCTGAGTGCTTCAGGTCTGGAATATGGTAAAAATATGAATCATGTCTTTCAATATCACTTATGACCATCAGCATTTCACTCAAGAATTGACAAAGTGCTTTGAGATTTTTGGAGAATAGACATTTCCTAATAAATGCATGAAGTCCTTAATGTCATCTCTTGGTCTATTTAATGTTACTGTGAACACCAGTGCAGATTATGTTTATTGATTTTCCATCTGTTCTCTACATTGTCTCCTTAAAAATACCCCTGGATGGACTACATGGTATTTGCCTTCATGGCACTGCATAATGGCTTTTATTTCTCTACCATCTATTTTTCTTCAGATGAATTGTGATCGTAAGACTTGTTAAGGCCTCCAGATTCACACTGCTTTTATGATTAAATTTACTAATGATTACAGATCTGTAACGCTCTTGTTCCCTGGAATGAAAAACAAATTTTGCTGTACTGTGTAATTATTTAAAGACAAAGCATACATGGTCAAGTGGGGAGGCTTTTTTATTCTTACATGGGACAATGTACTATATGTACACATAATTGGGTGACCTAAAATAAAAATGAAGAATAGGATAGAGGAGCTTATTTTTTCAAAAACAGGTTGCTGAAATTGTTTTCTGCTGCTAGAGATAGGAGTGTAGATACTCTTATGTAGTTCTTTGTAGAGTAATTCTATAAACACATTTTCCTTAGGTAGAAAAAGATTCCCACGGGCTCTCTAAGACTTTAATTATATTTCTATTCTATGGACACACTTGGTAGAATTTCATGGAATTTTTGTAATCAAAGTATATTAACATTGTAGTATGAAATGGGATATTAAACTATTTTTGGTTGCAAGTAATGGAAAACACAGCCTAGACTAACTTAAGTTCAAAAAAGAAATGTATGGCTCAACTACTTAAAAAAAATCCACATTGGCTTCAATCACGGTTGGATTCAGTAGTTCAAGTTGGGTCACCCAGATTTAGCAAACTTTTTTTTTGCCTCTATTTTCTGTTTTCTTCTGTTGGACTTTTCTCAAGCAAGCTCCCACCTGTGTTGGCAGGATGGCTCCCAGCGGCTCCAGGCTGATATGCCTTTCCCAGGGGAAGGAGACCATTTTTATCTTAGAGTCTCCAACAAACTGGGGATTAATGCCAATTATACTTGCGTTATGTGCTCATCACTGTTCTTAGGAGAATGGAATAGGCTGATTGGCAAGAAATGGATTATGTAATTGTTTCTGGACCTGGAAGTAGAGTCAGCTACTCCTAAACCACAGGCACACAGGATTGGACTGGAGTGATTTCTAAAGGAAAACAGATGAAGCATGCTAGGCAGGCAAAAATAGCATTGTCTACTACAAATAGTAACTCAGAATAGTCAGATGATTTTTCCAGAGTACAGAAAAACAGTTCTACATGTCAAGGAAAGTAACATATAGGAGGGATGCTGGATCTTTTTAAGTTATAATATTTGCCTTGTGGCATAGCCCAAACTCTTTAATTATGATGCATTTTATTCTTGATAATTTAATATTACCAATAATGACTCTTTACGTTCAAATATTTAATTTTGCTCCATGGTAAAAAATTAAATCTAAATTATGTAATATTCAAAGAGAAGATGAACTACATGTCAAAGCTTGAAACTTAACTGGCTTAATTGTGATATGCCATTGAATCTTTTATTTTTCTAAGGCAGAGAACTTTACATCCCATAAATAGTTTCTGTTTCTTAGAAGCAAATTTTTTGTTTTTTATTTTACTTTGAACCGAAGGTGAGCCCAATATATAGAGAGAAAGTACTGACACCTGCAGATCAAGTAGCTGAGAGCTATACTTAAAAGTCCATCTGTGAATGCAATTTCCTCATAATGGTATCTTCACACAAACATTGTTGAGGTTGATCTCTCATGGATTTGGAGGTTGATATTCATTTGGTGAGAAGGAAATAAACGGGAGCTAAACATCAGCTAGTACAGACCCTTGTTATTGTCCTCTCTTTACCAGCAGTGGGAGGCAGGTTTGCTTTCTCAGGTGTCTCTCCATTTGGTTTCTCCAGTGGAGGCAAGAACCTGACTTCTAGATTAGCAGTCCACAGCCTTTATGGCACCAGCGACTGGTGCTCCTATGCGAATCTAATGCCCGATGGTCTGAGATGGAGCTTAGGCAGTGATGCTAGTGCTGGGTAGTAGCTGCAAATACAGATGAAGCTTCACTGGCTTGTGTGTTGTCCACCTCCTGCTGTGCGGCCTTGTTTTTGGAAGGCCATAGACTGGTACCGGTCCACGGCTCAGAGGTTGGGGACTACTGTTCTAGATGAAAGGAAGCATTTCTGATTGATAGGTAGCAGCCTTCCAGGTGCGAAGGGCTGCAAGAATGGGGAGGACCATTCCTGCCAATATAATAGAATCATAGAATCACAGAATGTTATAGGAGAGAGGCATTTTTGAGATCCTCTGGTCCCACCTGTCATTTAATACAAGTAGAGAATGAATTGTTTAGAAGTGAGGTGAATTACACAGGGTAGTTTTTAGTTAATGTGAGTTGCAGATGGCAAAATGGAGAAGTATGACCTTTTGGGGTCAGGGAGACCAGTTTATCAGTTTCCACTTTTTACTCTAAGTATGCAGTTTTGAGCCAATTCGTTAACATCTAAGTGCTTCTGACATTAAATTGTTTAGTGGGGCATTAACAGTGATAATGTAGGTGAAACCTACCAAGTGCCTGGCACATAGGTGTGCTCAGGAACCACTAATAAATTTCCCCTGTGCTAGGAAATGTCTGACTTCCTTTAGTTGAAATTATTTCATTTTTATCTTGAAGGGCCCTTGTGAGCCTTCACTTCATAAAACCTAACAAAATGCCATTGATTAGTGCCAACAATCCACTTATACTTTGTTGATTTGATTCTTTTGAACCCAAGCAGGAGGACAGGTTTAAGTTCATATTTACTTGGTAATATTAGGTACTTTGTGTATTAAATTTGCCCTTGTGAACATTTCACATTACAACATGGGAGTCAACCCAAATGTAAATATAGACAAATATAGCCACATGCAGTACAAAGAGATTCCAGAGCTTGATCTGTCCCTTACCTACTTTTCTACCACCTCTTTATCTCTACCTCATTACAAGGTTCCTGCAACACTGGCCTCTAGGACATTCCTCCAAAAGGTCAAATTAGTTCTTGCTTTACAGACTTGGCACTGGCTTTACCCTCTGCTTGCAATACTCTTTCCCCATCCTGCTTAGCTTTTTCTTACCACATAGACTTTTTCTGAGTCCTCTGCAGATCAGCCAATCTTTTCTATTATATCAGCCTGTTACATTTTTATTATAGCACTTGTTATTTATATGTTTATTTATTTAGTATTGTCTATTTCCTCCCAATGGTTTACTAACTGATCAGTGCCGAAAGTTATTTCTCTTGTTATTTCTCTTGTTCCCCACTGTACAACCAGTGCCTAAAGCAGTGTCCAACACAAAGGTAAGTGCTCAACAAATATTCATTGGATGAATGAAGGAGTGAATTTGAATATTCCATATTAGGCAGCATTATGTATTATGGAAAGAGTTCTGGTGGGATATAAAACTGAAAGCAGCAAACAAAGAAGACAAACAAAACTCATGTTAAGGCATGTTAACAATTTTAAGAGTTTATTTCAGCAAAAATCGATTTTCATCAGGCAGCATCCAACTTAGAAGATAGAGAGGTACTCCAAGGAGCTGTACATAAATGAAAGACATATGCAAAAATAAGCAGGAACAAGGAAGTTGTAATAGGCAAAAAAGGGGCTAGTTATTGCAAAGTTACCTTCCTTTAGGGGACAGCAGAGGTCTATCAGGCAGATTACCTACCTAGAGCTATCAGGTGATTCTTGATTAACAGGTTTAAGATTTCATTTCTGGAAGATTTAAACTAATTTAATCTCGGTTTAGTGATGTGGGGCTTTGTTTAATGGACTCCATTTTGAGCTGTGGACTTGTTTTTAACACAGCCCACCGGGATAATCCAGGGTAATCTCCCTATATTAAGGTCAGATGATTAGCAGCTTCAATTCCATCTGTAACCTTAATTCCCCTTGGCAGGTAATGTAATATATTCACAGGCTTTGGGAAATAAAACATGGACATCTTTGGGAGGCCATTATTCTGCATACCACACATTACTTATGAGAAAAAGACTAATCCCTAAAGAAAAACAAATTTCAAAGCAACTGCTTAAGTGAAAACTATTGTATGTATTAATATGTGAAGACAGCCACATTGTTTTAAGAACAAAGGTGGCAGCATCTACTTCTTTGGTTTATTGAAGAGCAGCTACCATGTAGGGCAAGATCTCTAATAGTTAGCTAACAATACCAACAGCTGGGGATTTGTTTTCCATATTTCAGGAAACCATCTTGATTCGAGAACTCTTCCTTAGTCCACTAGCACCATCTTTAAGTCATTGAGTTGGTGGAAAGTTGACAGTCCTATTTACATAGATATGTTGCCTATAGAACATGTTTACAAATGTAGTTTGGTTGAAATCATTTTGCCCTGCAACTCCGGTCTCAAATGATTTATGCACAAATCTACAAATACGACCAACTACACAGTAGAAACCTGTAGTATTCCCCTGTGGAACAGCAAATGTAAATTTCTGCTTTGCTTACTTTATATCAAGATATACAGAGGAAGGAAAAGTTAACTTCTGGCCCTGATTCATCACTTTTATTAAAGTTAAAATCTTTTGTTTTAATGCACACTTGATTGAGCAAGCATTTATTGAGGCAGTTATGGTTTGTAGGAGAAAGAGACAGTTGAAGAAAGAACAAATGAATCAAATGTAAATCAAATACTTAGGCCTTTTATAGGAACTACAAAGACTTAACCGTGTGTTCTTAATGGTAATTTTTACAAAACTGCAATAGGAGGCTTTGACAGTGATTGTTTCGGTGGGGAGACGGGTTTTTCCTTTCACATGCTAATCCAATGCTCCTGGTGATATTTCTCTCCTTGACTGCAGTCACGGAATTGAATAATTTATGGAATGAATTTTGTTGTAAATTTATTGTGTCACAAGCAGGTTGTAATTTCACTAACAGTTCACTTAAGTTATTAAGTTAAAAAAATATGGTTGATAGGATAGTGCATTTGGAGGTTTTTTTCCCTTCCTTCCAGCAAGTTCACATCTTATATATTTTCAAAACAGAGTACTTGCCTAATTTTTATTCAGACTCTGATATGTGAGAAGGAAGCGCGCATTAACATAAGTAGAACTACATTTGCACACTATTGTTGAATTTTGGAAGTCATAAACACATTATTGAAGATTTTATAGAGACAGAGATAGCATTAAACCCACAATGCTGTGGTGCTGCTGACATTGTTTCCTGAATTACTGTCCCCAGCTTGTTGATGAGGAACGAAAAGTTGCCTGCATAAAGGTGAAGATGCTCCTGGGAAAGGAAAAAGGCTACATTAACCCCTTTAAATTTTACTTTTACTCTTAGGTTAAGACAATGGCAAATTATGACTCCTCCAAACCTTTTCCAGTCCATATGGACTACCAGGAAAATACGGGGAAAATCTTTAAAAATCTCTCGCAGGGATATTTGATTGGCCTCCATCAACATTCACGATATTCTCAGGCGTTTTTTTTCTGCTGTGATAAGAGGCAACATTTGGCCACTGCAGAAACCTTTGCTTAATTCCTGCCCCCAATGCTTCAGCATTCAGCAAGCACACATTTAAAATCTCCTGTTATTTACATTAAAATTTTTCTATTGACCCTGACAGTGCGAATGAATTTCAAACAAGTTGTTTCTTTCTTGTATAGATGATTTCCCTAGGTTCCTGGTGGGGGTTACTTTTAATTCCTCTAGGAGTTGCTTCTATTCTTGTTAGCACCCTGAGGATTTGCTTTCAGTTTTCCTCCATGGCCTGGTGTGTGGCGCCTTCTACTACCCTATCCTAGATATTACAACTCTTGTGTGGAGATGCTGGATAATAGCCACTATTCTTGAACAGAAATATTTTTAGGCTTTCAGAATAGACATTTTCACCATCTGTTACATAGAATCTAAAAATGTGATGGTACAAGTTTGTAATTAACTAAAATATATGTAAGACTCAGTGTATCTTAATACATTTAGAGTTGTGGAAATAGCTTCTCAAATTACTATGAAAAGAAATGCAGCTTCTACATTTTTTTTTTAATTAATAGGCTTTACTTTTTTGGAGCAGTTTTGATTTTACAAAAAACTGAAGGGGAATTGTAGAGTTCTCATATGCTCCCTCCTCCCCTCCCCTTGCCCAATTTCCCCTGTTAACATCTTGACTTAGTGTGGTACATTTATTGCAATTGATGAGTCAGTGTTGTACGCCATTATTCACAGATGTCCATAGTTTACATAGTTTACATAAGGGCTTACTTTTGGTGTTGTGCATGTGGGGAAGGAACAAACTTTCCTCAATCCTTCAGTGTTCTTTCAGCTGGTCTAATAGTTGAATCTTTATTAGATCATCAAGAGAAAACCATATTAACTACATGTGTATGTATGGAAACCCCACATACATGAGAGGTTCAGAGATAGAAAGGAAAAATTAGGAGTATATAACATCTTGAGGTGAGGCACCTTGGGGCTTTAGAGAGGGAGGTCATTTGCAGGATGATACAAAGAGTAGATTTTCAGTAATTAGAAGATTTCCAGCAATTGCCCTACCCTACAGATAGATCATAAAAAATTATTTCTGGTGATAACTGTTACTATGAACAAGGCCCCTAATTTAAAATCTTTAAGGGAAAAGTAAGTTTCTCATGAGTCTGTAGGATCTCAATTGCCTTTAGTTCAAAATAATTCACAAACCAAAGTGGCATATTTTGGGGAGACCTGTTCTTAAGCCCCATTCACATTCTGTGGGTTTTGACAAATATATAATGCCATACACCCTCCATTACAATGTCACAGTAAACAGTTTGACTGCCCTGTGCTCCATCTGTTTATTTCTACCACCACCCAACTTCCTGCACACTAGACCTCTTGCAGCCACTATAATTTTCACTGTCTCCATAGTTTTGCATTTTCCAGAATGTCCTACAGTTGGAATCATACAGTAGGCGGCCTTTGGCTTCTTTCATTTAGCAGTATGCATTTAAGATTTGTTCATGTCTTTTGTGGCTTGATAGTGTTGTAGGGCCAAGATTTTTTTCTACCTTCCTATATTCTTTTGGTTTGATAATTAAATTGATGCAGATGAACAGGAGAAAAACAAATTTAATTTCATGTGTATGGGAGCCTCAAATAGACATGAGAAGCTCCAAGATAGTCAGGTCATTGAGTTTTATATGCCATTCTAAGGAACCAAAGGAAAGGAAGACACTTCAAGGAAGATGAGAAGAACAAATGTTTGATCAACAAATATTTGCCATGGAAATTTGAACATACAAGTCCTGCTGAACTACCCCAAGCCTAGCCCATAGTCCTTTTAATTACCTCTATTGATAGTTCTTTTTCTGGACCAGGCCCTCTGTCTAAATTCTTTTAGGCAGTTCGGGGAGACTTAAAAAAAAAATTCTTCCTCAGTTTTTGGCCTTGAATTGTCTTCAGCTCGAAGTAATTCACATGCTGATGTGACACATTTTGTGACTGCCTATTCTGCCTCTTCTGTTCCCCTTCAACAGCTAATTTATTTTTAATTGCTAACCTATTAATTTTTCATTGGGCAACATTGAGTAGGAACTCAGGTTTTCTGATATGGAAGAAAAAGTGAGGAGATTCACATATGCTCTCCTGAATCCAGCCTGGCATCTTATATTTTCTTTTCTTGATAACCTGATAAAGTCACCAGCATAATGTATGTCCACAAAACAATGATACTGATTTAACAATCCTCATGGGAAAATCAATTCATTAATTTGATTACATTCCATATATTCCTATTAGTGATTTCCCTTGGTTAATTATAAATGGCATATGATGTCTAGTCTCTTGTTTTCTAAGAAAAAGACTTGTTCTTAATGCTCTAAGTATACACTTGATCTGAAACCAGTTCAAGCAAGTAATAATTCTTTGTGTCTATACTTGCCTAATATCAGACACATACACAGTCCACAGATATCTTTGAATATATACTGGATATTAGGTACCAATCTGTATACTGGGAAGAGATTGGTGAATAAGATAGAGCTTACAACATTTTATTGTAAACAATAGAGAGGCAATAAATAAACAAGTAATAAATATAATTGGGGTTCTGAAAAATGCTTTAAAGAAAACAGTAACATGGCGGAGTGGGCATGTGTGTGTGTTCATGTATATGTTTGTATATTTTTGTACATATATGCGGTGTGTGCATGCATGCAGCACACACGTGTTTATTGTGTGTGCTCTGTGCATATTTGTGTGCATGTGTTAGGAGGCAGGTTGCAGCTGCTTTGCTAGGGCCTCTCTGAGGATGTGGCATTTAATTTGATGAGCAGCAGGCAACTGTGTGAGGATCTGGAGAAGGGCACCTAGGCAGAAGGAGCAACAAGAGCAACAGCCCTAGATTGGAACTGGGTGTATCCCAGTAACTGAAAGAAGGCTGTTGTGATTGGAGCAGATTAAATGATGTGGAAATGGTGATGGAGGAAAGGCAGGTAAGGGTCTCATCTTATTTGACCTTGCAGGCTGAGATCCGTTTTTACTCTAAGATATATTGGGAACAATTAACTTTACCTAATGAGAGGCCTGGCCTTTCCCTCAGCTCTTGAGAGCTCCTTAGAAAGATGCTCTGCCTTGTAAGCATGTCTTTATTTACTTAGTGGTCTTGAGCCACACTGACTATCCTAGCAATGTGATTTATGGTGGTGGTTTGAGCCATGTTGTACCAGTTCAACCTTCGGAAGGATTGGAGGCTAAAGATCAGTCATATGAGAAATCAACCATGTCTAGGTGACCAAGCCCCAGTGAAAACTCTAGATGCCAAGGCTTAGGTGAGCTTCTGTGGTAATACTCCATGATTACTGTCACTTATCCTTGCTGGGAAAACAGTATTGTACATGCTCTACTGGGAAAGGACAACTGGAAGCTTCGTGCGTGGAACATTCCTGAACTTTGTACTCCATGTTTTTTACTTGGCTCATTTTAATCTAAGTCTTTTCACTATAATAAACCATAACCATGAGTATAACAGCTTTTAGTGAGTTCTGTGATTTTTTTCTAGTGAATTATACAATTCGAGGGTGGTCTAGGGAACCCCCAAACTTGCAGTTGGTGTCACAAATATGGGTGATTTTGGAGGATCCCTGAAATTTGTGGTTGGTGTCAGAAATGAGAGTGATTTTGGAGACTCCCTTTATCTGAAGATGCCATTGGAATTTGAGCAAGGGCTGAATGAAGTTTGATTTCTACTTTAGAAAGGTGACTTTGACTGATCTATTAGGAGGCTATTATAATAGTCTGGAAAGAGATAGTGGAAGCCTAATCAGGGTGACCACAATGGAGATGGTGAGAAGTGGTTAGATAAGGCACATGTTTTGTCAATAAAGGTGATGGTACTTATCGATGAATTGAGTATCTTATTTGCTATCACAGACAAGTGTTTGTGACTGGCAGTAACCCACCTATTAAATACCAACAAGTTTTAGGTTGTATAACAGAAAGATTTTCTGAAAAATCTAGAAAACCCTTCTTGGATTTTTCAAGCAAGCCCTTTGAGCTCATTCTCTCCTTAGGTCTATTCTTAAAATATTTTTCATACCATGCTATTAGTGTTCACAAACCTTTTAGTAACAGTTCTCTTTGTGTTTAATTCAAAAGTTTATAGTTTAGGAAAATCAGAGACTATGTGGGTTTTATGTTTTGAGTAAACATTTGGAAGCAGTACTTTCTCTAAGGTTGTGATTTTGTCATGCCTCATATCACAGGTCACTCACTTTCTTGTTTTCTTGGCATTGGATACAAATTGAGTGTTAACTTTGGAGAAATGTGCTCAATATTTGGCATGTAAAGGTAGTAGGTAAGTATTGGCAGAATGAAGGAATGAAGGAATGAATGAATGGCATTTGAGCCCTGCCTAAAATCTTAATAACAAGCACACAGAGAATTCATGTGTCTTCAAGTCTGGGGGCAAACAGGTGTCCTTAGTACCATAGTCTATCTTTTGGATAAAAGTCTAAATTTGGCTCAGTTGAAAATGATATTATGTGAATTAATACCAACTCTACTGTTATTCTAAATCCATTTCCTTTTTTGGATGAAAACATTTTGCTGACTCACTATACCTTCATTGACTTCTGGCTGGGTACTAAGCACTAGACTGGCCCTGGGGATCATAAAAACAAAAAAGACATTATCCTAACCCTCAATGATTTCAGGTTTTCAGTGAGCAACACGTTCTTAGAGGGTAGGGAGATAGAATGGGAATCATTTTCTATAGGACATACATTAACTTGGGAGGTGAGGTCCTGATGGCATGCCATGCATATAAAATAGAAAGCAGGAAGCAAACGTGCTGGAGTTAGCTTCAATCTCTTCTGTGACTCTCCTCTATATTAGATAGATAAATAGTATCAATCATTCAATGGAACAGGCTGTCAGTTCTTTTCTGCTATAGCATAAATTTCATACCGTTTCTTCTGATCAGGTAAAAACTCTTCCCAAATATTCTCTATGAATTTTTGTTTTTCTGCTCCATCTTGCTCTGGACCCTGGAAAGTTGATGCTTTAGAAATTCATTATCCAGGCTCTCTTGCTCAAATTCTGTGAAGGTATTAACAAGGAATAAAACAATGAACTTGTCCTCAAATAGTTTTTTATCTCACCTCCATAGAGGGTGTACATAGCCAGTTGTTAAAGAAATATATGATGAGAAAAATGCAAGTTAAAAACAAAGTGCTCTAAGGGGAGAGAAGGTTTGCGGGGCACAAATTATATTTGTAGGTGGATTGGGGAACTGTGACGTGGAGGGGCAGTTTAGGAAAGGTGTTATGTTGTAATTAGTTTGTATTTCCTCTCTGCAGCTTCTTGTTACATTTTCAGGAATTTTACCTGCTGGTTGATGTTATCTTAAGAGCTCAAAATCTCCCAGAGTAGTATTTACACCACAGAAATTGGCAAACTCTACAACTCAGGGTTCCTCCACACAGAGCTAATTGTTAAACACTTCCCAGCATCCGCTGTATGTGGGAGAATCTGGCTCTAAGATGAATCTGGAATGGGAAAGGAAAAACTCTCTAGGTAGAGGATGCAGTTCAAGTCTAGGCAGGGAGGTAAGAGAGGTTCTGTATGTGTGTGTGTGTGTGTGTGTAGAACAATGCAGAAGTCAGCATGATGGACAGGTAAGAGAAACATGGGGAACATTAAGAATAAGGATACAAGGCAGATTAGGATCTTGACTATCATAATATTCAGCTAAAGAATTTTATACATTTTTATACTTCTTTTGATAGACAATAGAGAGCCATGGAAGATTTAGAAACATGAGAATGAGAAGGTCAGAGATGATGGTGTACAGGTAGTTTAATCTGTCACCCAGGATCAAGGTCACCAAGTCTGCTGAAAATCCTTATCTCAGGTTTTTCATTTATAGTTTTAAAATCTTATAGCTTGAAAATTCACAATTTTTGTTCATTACATCCCCTTATTTCCATTGCAGGTGGGAAGCTTGGCAGCTGACCTAGTGGTATAGGAATGAGGTTTCTGTCTTTAGAAGGTTTTTCCCACAGCAAAGTAACATATTTGGCATTTTAGTGGTGTGAGGTAAGAGATCCAATTTAGTTACTGTCTGCAACTCCGAAGGCCAGCTAGTTGTTCCAATGACTAGCTCATCTTTCCTTACCAATTTTAAAGGCCAGTCTACACAAATATATTATCAAATTGTTTTCTGCTTTTCCCAATGAGTTCTGATTATACTAGCATCACTGAGATAGTCTAAAACCTTTTCCTTTACTGTGGAGTTTTTTAAGATGCCATATTAATTAGCTTGTTTTTGGGTTCCCTAGAAGCAGACTCTGAGACCGAGTAGACATTGGGGAAGTATAATAAGGAAAGGAAGTTAATTAACAAACATTTCTTTATAATGCAAGTTATCATTGTAGGTAATTAGTTTTGAGCTTAACCTGTGAAATAAAAAAAATTGTACTAACATATAGTACTTATTATTTACTAGGCACTATTCTAAATCCTTTATAAATCTTAACTCATTAATTTTTTTATAACAACTTCATAATTTCTCCACTTTATAGATGAGGAAACTGACACAGGGAGAGATGGAGTCTGTTACCAAGGTCATGTAGTTTTTAAGAGGCAGGTCCAGGAATCTGCAGGACTTTCATAGACTGTGGGACCGATTATCCAGGGGGAAGTATTCTTTATAGTAAAGTGGTTGAAAAGCCAGGGCTTCTGAAATTACATCACTGTGAAAATTGGTACAATTGCTTTTGTCCTTTACTAGTAAAGTGTTTGTGAAACCCAGGCATGGCCCTCAGAAATGCCATCTAATTTGAAACAGGGTAGACAATATTTTCCCAAAGAAAGCTAATTTAAAAAATAGTGATTAAATGAGAATATCCACTTGAATGATCTTAAAATGGACTTATTCTAATGTTGAATGCAGAATGAGGAATGAGGGAAAACACAAAAACAAAAACCTTTTATTTTTTTTGAATTGGTTTATATATCCAGCTTCTTTCCCCCATCACTGTCCATCAAAAATTAAAATGGAGAAAATATTTTTACTTTTCAATTTTTTAAAAAATTAAAAATACTATTATAGGCCTCTGATGTTGTCAGAATGTTTAACTTTAAAGTTGCCTTTCATTTATCTGTCCCATTGGTGTAATTGGTATTCATTCACCCTGGGGTACAGATTAATAACCTCTTAATCTGAGGGAAAAAAAAGGATGATAAAAATCACCCCATGGTTTAGGTGATCATTTAAGTCACCATTTATCTTTTTAAAATAACCATTTTTTTGCCTTTTCTTCCCATACAAAATTGTGCTTTCCAAAGTTCTGTTAGCCATGAAAAAATTAATTCTTTCAAGGCATTATATTCAAAAGAATTATAAATAACTTAAGAAATTAGACTTTGGTTTGCATCATAGTGGCAAGAAGATAAAGTATTTCCATTTCATGTACCTACATTCAAATTAGAGTATGTTTGTGATTTTCAATATATACTACAAGCTGTTTTCCTCATTTATATCTTAAGAGCAATGTTGGTTAATGTGTTCCTTAAGCACATTAGTTAATTAATTAATCTTGTGGAAATTTATATAAAGATAACAGAGTTTTAAGAAATGTACAAAAGTTGTTGATCAAAAAGTATGCCAATGCAATGTAACTCCCATCATTAAGTTTTGTAAATAAAACCATTTTAGTGGAACAGCTAACATTTCTGTGCCAATAGTACTTAGTATAATATTTTGCACATTGTTGCATTGAATCAAAGCTTGTTGAACAGATAGATGAATGGATGTGATGGTTAATTTTATATGTTAACTTAGCTATGTCATGGTACCCAGATATTTGGTCACACATTATTCTAGATGGTTCTATGAAGGTATTTTTTAGTTGAGTTAACATTTAAATCAGTAAACTTTGAGTAGAGCAGATCACTCTCCATAATGTAGGTGGGCCTCATCTAATCAGTTGAAGGTTTTAATAGAAAAATGACTGAGTTCCTCTGAGAAGTGGGAATTCTGCCTCTAGACTTGAGATGAAATATTAACTTCCTTGGGTCTCCAGCCTACTAGCCTACTCTGCTGATTTGGGACTTGCCAGCTTCCACAGTTGCATGAGCCAGTTCCTTAAAATCTGTTTCTTCCTTTCCTTTTCCTTTCCCTTTGCCTCTTTCTTTCTTTCCTTCATTCCCTCATTCCTTCTTTCCTTCCTTCCTTCCTTTCTTTCTTCCCTCTCTTTTTCTACATACATTATTGGATAATATTTCTATTTTTCTGGAAAACCTTGAGTAATATAGGATGATAGCCATTAAATAAATATATTATGTCTTGTGCAATTGTATTAGAGTTGCAAAGGGAAAAAAATGTATTCTCAAGATCTTGTGTTGAGGTGAACATCAACTTGGTTATTACCATTGAAATTATTTTGAAACTAATTTGCCTTGTGGTGAAAATTCTTTTTCTTTCTTTTTTAAATTTCTTTACCAAAGCCTTCTTTTATATCTTATATCTTACACTGTCTTATTAGACAAAATAAGAGAAAATAACACCTGTGTCTATCTTACAGCTATCAGTAATTATAAAATAGGGGAATGCAGGTGGCATAATAGCAGAGTTGTGCACACCAGAGGACAGAAACACAGGGAGCAGCCATGGTGGAATTGTAGAATAACATTTGGGAAAGACCATTTCACTGTTATTTCGGCCATGTACCATTGGCTCAAGCACATTGTGAGGCCATGGGAAGTGTTTAGTTGTGAGTAAGCATACAAATTTAGGGCCAATCATTCTACCAGTACCCTATATGATATGTATAGCTCTGTACCTTAAAAAAAATCTTTATATATCTGGTGAATCAAAAGGAATCTTTGTTTATGAGATTTTCTTTTAGTCCAGCAAAACTTGATCTGTATAGATTAGCATTTCATTTGATAGATAATTAATAAGGATGTTAATTAAAGGGTTCGATAAAGAGCTCCTTTTCCATATAAATTATTGTGATTTCTGATGCCTAATTTGATGAAATGTTTCACGGGGTTAAAACCTTCCCATTGGGAGTTACACACATTACCTTAATTCTTTGAGCCAGTTACTTATGTAGACATCTTTACAGTGTTCTTACAGTTGGGGGAGTATTGATCAGGTTGTCAGCACTATAGATTTTCATTCAGCAACAGGGCTTCTGAAACTAAGGCAGAATTGCCTTTGAGAGAAACTCCTGTCCTATGAAAATTTTAAGAACTGATGCAATGACTATTTGTTTTGATTATTTTAAGAGCGGCCCTTTTTGGCAGTCTGGTACAGAAGATGACCTCTTTGAGCCCTTTTTAGTATGAGAGTTTAAGATTCTTTGCTGGAAGAACTAACTGACTCTCTTGGAGAAATAGATCAACAAGGGGACTCATAAGTGTTCATTGTTTTACGTATGAGAGTCTTTTGCTGCTCTGAGGATAAAGACTGGCTCATTCCTGGGGATTAAAGGGTTGCAAGCAGGCCAAATGATAAGCAGTTGGCCTCAAGTAAAGTTTACATTCTAAGCCTTTCTTATATATCCCCCAAGGATTTCATGTTTACAAAAGAATTCAGAATGAATTTGCCATTAGTGCATGTTGGTATCCTCTAAGTCTTATTATCTAGGAAAGGGAGAAGAAGTTTAGGAAGACCAAAGTAAGGAGGTATAACAGCAAGTGTGAGTGAGAACCAAGGAAATTTTATAGGCTTGCCAAACAATTGTAGACCCAATAATGTCTTTGAGAATACTGAAGGCTAGACTGGTGAAAATTTCATATTTTCACCAACCAAAACAAAGATCCAGAATTAGGAAAATGGAACTTGATAGTTTTACTTTCCTATACTCTTTTTTTTTTTTCAGTAGTAATCTTTTAATAAGAATGATGTGCTTCAGAGGTAGAAACACAATCTTAACAGTATGGTTTACGCAAAGTGCTTCAGACATGTTGTTCTGTGATATTAACTGAGGATTAACATGGCAGCAGCTGAGAAAGCACTAATGACTCTATTTCTAGGCACCAGCAAGGGTTGCTGTTTTGGAGAGGGATGTATCCACTGAGATCCAAGGTCAGTTCCAGTTTCATGAGGAAGTTTCACTTGATCTTTGCTTTTTACCCTGTCAGGATTCTGAACAGCAGTACCCCTTGGTAAACCTTGCTTCATTGTGAACATTTTGCTTTAGTCTTTTCTACAGCAAACATGCATATGTGAAATAGATAGTGGGACTTTGAGGCAGGGATAGATCCAGGGTTTGTGGGGCCTAAAACATGTACAATTTTAGAGCTCTCTTTAAGAAAACACAAAACAATGGGTACAAATTATGTATGAAAGTAAATCTTTATGTTGGCAAAAACCCTGAAATTACAACGGTTAAAAAGCAGATAGATACAACAAAAGTCATATGATCTAGGAAAATAATAAAATATTTTAATTAATTACCAACATACCTCATTGGTACTTTTATCCTTATAGTTTTTAGCTGCATAATCTTGATGTTGATTTTTAAATTTAATTTTAATTTTCCCAGCTTTTTTGAGATATAATTGACATTTAATATTGTATATGTTTAAGATTTACACGATGATTTGATACACATATTTGACAATGATTTTTAAATTTTTCTTTCTAGTCAGAAGGCAGAAAGATAATTCAGTCTTTTTTTCCAGAGTGATTGACTGACATTTTTTCAATTGTTGATACTTAGAAAACATTGTTATAGTGTCCTAACTCTTTACTGATAATGCCACATAAAAATTTAAGATTGTTTAGTGTTCAACTTTAGAATACTTGCCGCCAAGTTTGTTTTCTGTTTGGGCTATGAGATTTCAAGGCATTTCAATTTTTTCAGAATAGTCTTTGTCTTTGAATTGATAGCACTCGTTATCGATGTCCTGTACATTATTTTAGGTTATTTTCATCAGTATCAGAACTTCCTGTCAAATCAGGAAGAAAGGTAATATTTTCCCTAATGTGTTCATTTGGGTTCTTCCTCTTTATTAATGTAATGATCAAATAATCCAAGAATGTATTCATTATGACTAGTCACCATTTATCTTTTCCTTTAATGAAATTCTGTTTTTGGTATGATTTAAACATTTTTGATACAGTTCTTTTCTTGATGTCAGAGTAATTTCTGTGGGTTTCAACTCTCATCTTTATATCTTTTGTTATACATTTCATTAATTTTTATTTGAACTTTCAGTTTTTTTTAATAAATAAATTTAAAGAAACCAAAAGAAGTTACTTTTTATATATATCCAAATCAAGAGTCTGTAATGTCTTATTTTGCTAAAACCCTATAAGACATCTTTCTAAATTATAGTTAAAATAATATGTTTGAACTTTCCTATTAAAAAAAGACAAAAAAATATATGGTGCATTTCAGTTTTACATACTATCATTTCTGACAGGAGAGAGCTTCTGTTTTGACTATGCATTGATGAGAAATGAATTCTCTGCTTGCAATTTTATGCATCTAATGATTGGAAGAATTTTTTTACAGACTAGCTTCTGGCTTGATATCTTTCAAACCTTGTCATATCATGATACAACTCCTGACTCTGTTCCTTCATGTCATCTAGATGGGTGAGCGGGCACAGTGGAAAGTATGGAGTCCTCCTAGAAGCCATTCTTCCAGGAAGATGAGTAATATTTTAACTATAGATGAAAGGGACAGCAAAACACATTAGTATAGCCCATAAACCCCAAATCAATGTATTCCCAACCCAACTTCCCCTTTACCAAATATCAAAAATGCTTGCAGTCACTCTGATGCCACCTGATGGAGGGGAAATGTGACAGAGAAATCAGAGTGGAATGACACAATGTCTTAACTAATTATGACTAAAAATGTATTGGCTTTGAAAATTTTATAAAGTCATTGCTAAGGTCTCTCCAGGGCTTTGAAAGGGGCTGTGCAAATGAGAAGTCTTAAAACTGAAACTTCGTTAGCTTCAGGTAAAGATGCCTTAGCTGTAAAGACAAAATACAATTTTGTATGTTCTACTGAGGTTTTATTTTGCACATGGATGTAAGTGCCTTTCTGGAGCATAAATTTTTTTCACACATTTCCTAAGGTAGTTTTTGCATCTAAGTATTTTCCAGAATACTTTACTTATTATCTCTTCTTTCTGATTTTTCCTCTTTTAGTTCCTTATATTTATCTTGAAGGAAACATCTCTCTGCATATGTACCTTCAAGTACTTATGCAATTTTAACTTGAGAGTGAAGCCAGATGCTTCCCCAATCCTTTAGAGTTGCACTTGAAAATGGTTCATGTATACATTGGTTTTCATTGAGGTTCAGAGGCTCCCTTAAACCTACCTTAAGCATCATATACATAGTTTTTTGCTGATTTTTATGTTTCTTTTAAAGATATTTTTTTCAAGTTTAATTTTACATTGAATTTTTGATTATAGTTATTTATAAGTTACATATACAAATGGGGGCAAGCCATTTGTAAATGAGGTTGTGACAACTGGGATGGTAGTCCCTCATCAAAGATTTGACATATAGTCTCCTCTGTACCATGTGCTTCCTTTCATAGGTGTGTATAAAGGATTTTCTAGGACAACATGAAGGAAGCAGGAAATTGCTGACTCACTCATAATTATAAAAGTACTGGTGATGAAGACATATGATACTACCAAGTGAGCAAAAGCCATAAACTCCAGAGAGCCTTTGGCCACCTATTCCTTGACTTTTTGGCTTTAATTTTGTGAAATGAATCCACCAGCTTTAACACTAGGTATTATTTCCTAATGAAGAGAGTATTTTTTTTAATGTAATGAACTTATTCTTGACAGAGATAATTTTCTCATGTCTATTTGTCCAGCGAACTAATAGCTAAAGATTTTTTAACAGATAATTCACAGGGGAAACATTATCTGATTATTATGATTTTTTGAGATTACCTTCTTAATTAAACTAAAATTTTCTCATTTTCTGGGAAATTCATTGTAGTTCTGATGTGAGAAACCAAGTGAACATTTTATATTTCCTTACTGTATTACTCTAATCTGTTTCTGTAGGTCAAGGTTAAGCGGGTCTAGGAAAACAGACATCTGTGTTTGTAATGTAATAAAGTGAAATGAGTGGTGACTTTTTCTAATTTACCTCAGCTGGATATGCAAATGGAATGATTAAACTTATAACCCACAACTCTGTGGGGGAACCGATGAGTAACGAAAGTGCACAGTATTTACTATAGCTAATGGGGAAGTTGTTAGATGATAGGAATGTAATACATTATATTTGTAGATGCAGTAAAGAGCTAATTAGCAGTGTAAATGAGATTTGGTTATTTAGGAATAACCTTCAAATTGGCAAAATTAGTCCTGACAGCACACTTTAAATAAAAAAATTAATCATTTATTTTATGGTATTGAGTTTACTAACTGCAGCTTGATATGTGTATTTAGAGGTGTAGTTTTATAAATGGGAAGTCAGTAGTCTCAATATGGACATAATGCATCAATGCAGTATACTAGTTTTTTTTTTTTAATTTTTATGTAATGTTTTTCTTCCAGAAATGAAAAATTTTCACAATGATCAATTGGTTAATCTTATAACATACTTGTCAGGAAGACAAGGGTCAGGGTTATAATAATAACTTTATAGTTGTAAACATTATAGACTCAGCCATTTGCTCAAATTCTACATTAAGGACACAGAGTGAAACTTAGGTATTTGGTCTCAGCCAGTCTTTAGATAAAACACTGATTTTCTTTCTACAGTCAGTTATAAAATTTTCTATTTTACAACCTGTGTATGTATATACTTTCCAGCCTTCCCCTTTTATAATCAAATGATCTTCCCTTAAGCATTCTACAATCTTAGGGATAAATTAGTAAATAGTTGCAAAACAGTGTGAAAGAGGTAAATCCATCATGTTAAGGAAGCATAGAGAAGTTCTTCAGACTGAGCCTGAAAGAGGACTGTGCATAAACCATTCTCGAAAACATGGACTCTTATGATTAGAAGGGGCATTAGGGTCAATTTAGTCCACCTTCCTCATAACGCTGCATGAATTGCTTTACATAATATCCTTCTTGACCAGGGACCATCTGACTTGAGCCCTTGCAATTGCAGGAGGCTAGCAGGTATATGGAATTGCTGATATGCAACCATTTTTGACCTCTAAATGTTTCATAAGGTTCATCCTAATAAGTTCTTCCTTATCAGAGGCCAACATATAACTCTTTGTCCCATTGCTACATCTGCATATTCTAGAAACTGTTCAGAAAAAGAGATGTAAAATCTATTTTTTGTGCACTATTCTGATATTTCACATTTCCTTTTTTCACACTTTTAAGTAATAAATATGAGAAAAGCAACTTGAACCTATATTATTTCAAAATTATGTCTTTAAAAATTATCTGTATATTGTAAATAGAATTGACATTTGCTTCCATGTGGCCCAGTTTTGTTTTTACTCTATTGGTCTGTATGCTACTATATTATGCTTTATTGGAGATAAAATGAGATAAGGAGGAATAGTACTCTACCATCAAACCCTTCCCTAAATTTCTCTAAATAAGAACCATGTTTCCTCAATAAAGCTAGAAAAAGAAGTCATGTTTCACTTTTTATTTCTGTATTTCTTAAAACGACTCAAAAACTGGTAGCACCATAAAATAAAGAAAGCTCAAGAGATATGATATGGAAAACAAGCCTCATCATTAGAATGAATTAGGATCTGCTGAAGTCTTGCTTGAAAATGTTTTACAAGTATCCCAGTAATTCAGTCAAGAATCGTCAATGGGTGCTAAAACTATTGGGTGAAACTTTGATGAGGAATAGGATATTGACATAGTCTTAAATTCTCTCCATACAAATTATAAAGGGAGAAAGAATAACTTTAGAATGATGAAATCTGATAGACACCACCTAACCAAGTCATCAGAGTTAATATTACCACTAATGGGACAAAAATGACAGTGTGTACTTCCTGTTATAATACACTAAGGACACAATATTGCTAAAGTGGTATCCCTGTCAAAAATGTATTCAGTGTAACCTGAATCTAATCTTGAGAAAATATTATTAAATTCAAATTGAGGGACATTTTGCAAACTAATTAATCTGTTATTTTAGAAAATGTCTATATTATTATAGACAATGATGGGTCTCCAGACTAAAGGAGACTAAAAGGTATGACAACCACATGTAATGTTTGAGGCTGGATTGCATCTCATACTAAATGCTATACACAATAGTATTGGGACAATTGGAGAAATATGAATATGGAGTCCTTACTGACTAATGATATTAATATTAAATTCCTGACTTTGAAAACTGTACTATAGTTATATGAGAGAATATCTTTATTCTTAGGGAATATATTCTGAAGTATTCAAGTGTTAAAGAGAATGATGTCTGCAACTTACTCTCAGATGGTTAATAAAAAGTTTTATGGAAGTTCTTTCCCCTAATCTTGAAAATTTAAACTTAAATTATTTCATAATAAAAAGTTTTTAAATGTTTTCCATTAAAAATCTATAGATCTACTGGAATTTCTCCCTTTGATTTCATATAGGCCCATTTGAGCATTAAAATAATCAGAATCTTAGCTGGTGAAAGAAAGAATGAAGAAATGGTTCCAAATGTTACCGAAGTTAGGGCATGTTTTATTTATACTGGGTTTTATTCATATTTTAACACCTTTGAAATCAAGGTGAATCTTGCAATTGATGGTATGTACCATAGTTTGTAGTGTTTTCTTTTCTTTCTTGGTGCTAAGTAAAATAGTGAATTGATGAATGTCAGATTTGATAAAATATGATAGTTATTGGTCCTGTAGGTCCTGGGTTAATTTAAAAGAAGGCAGTAAGTTGGTAGATTTTATTTTGTTTGTGAAATCTTTGGGAGATCCTAGCCCCTGTGTGACACCTAAAGCTTCTCAAAGGCTGGTATATGTAACAAAGGAACTCCTTATCCAAGCACAACATTTCAGTCTGCTAATTTCAGCCCCTCCAACACAACATCCTACTTAACCTCTAAATATAATGGGGGTATGGGTGCATATTCTTCTCTATATCTCTGTATTTCTTAAAGAAACTTTTCAAAAACTGTAAGACAGCACCATAAAATAAAGAAAGCTCAGTGGGGGTGGGGAGAAAACATTATTAGAAGAGACATAGACAATTAACTTGCCACTGTAACTTTCATTTTGAAATTGAGTTTTTTTTGCACTTTTCCTCAGTTTGATAATGGTCTCACCTGACATACTAAACAGAAACACCAAAGATTCTAGCTTTACTAAAAATTTTGGGTGCTTGGGTCCCTCCTGCAAATCAAGGTTTAATAGAACAGAGATGCTACATATTATGTAGGGCAGTTACTCTCAAAGTGGGGTTTCCAGAATGGCAGTATCAGCATCACTTGGGAACTTCTTAGATATGCATGTTCTTGGACACCCTCCCCCATGACCTACAGAATCAGTCATCTGTGTTTTTGCAGTCTTCCTAGGGATTCTGATGCACGCTAGGCAAAGTTTGAGAACCAGTGATCTGGGGGAAATGCGAAAGACAAGAGAAACAGGTTGCCATGGGTGATTTTGTTTAATGGAGAAAGAAATATGAACATAATCAAAATCATAACATTATTTTTAAGTAGCCATGACTCCAGAATCCCTGTGCTTATTTTGTTGCCCAAAATGCATACGTTTTCTAGAAGGAGGAACAATCTGCACTTGTTCACTTGAGTTGATGGCACATTGCAGGTGCTTCACTCAGATGAGAATAGTGGAAAAAAACACTTGACATTAGGGATCCCAATGTGTGCTGGTCAGCTCTTCTAAATTTTGCTATTTTGATTTTAACTCACTTTTTTGTGTGGTTTCTTTCTTCTTTATTTATTTTTTAAGGTGTAGGGATGGTGTGCATTGTGTAAGATTAGAAGTTTTGATCTATTAGTGGTTTTAGTTTTTTTTTTTATAGGAAATTTTATGCTATGCAGTTGAGTTAGTTATAGGCACTCCCATGAGAGTTTAGTTTGACTTTAGTCCCTCAATTTTTTCTATAGCCATATAGAAAGCATTTCTTATTGATTTTATTTCTGAGTTGGTTTCAATTGATTGGCTTTCTCTTCATGATGGGTTCTGTTTTCTTGCTTCTTTGTATGCCTGGGATTTTAATTTAAAAAAACTTGTTTTTTGATGCAGACATTGTTAATTTTACTTTGTTAGGTGCTGGATATATTTCTATTGTATAGATATTCTTGAGGTTTGTTTTGGGACACAGTTGAGTTACTCTGAAGTTGTTCAGTCCTTTGGGTCTTGCTTTTAAGATTCATTAGGCATGATCAGGTTGTGTTTAGTTTAGGCTTACTTATTCTCTATTGAGTCAAGACCCTTTAAGTACTCTGTCCAAAGCCCCTTGATTTATGAGGTTTCCTAATTTGGTTGATGGGAGCAGACATTGTTCTTGGCCCTGTGTGAGCTCCAAGTTTCATTCCACCCAAGCCTTCATGTGTTTCTCTCCTTAGCATAGTGTGGGGGAAGTTCCCTTCCACTATGTGCTGGTCAGTTCTCTACTGAAATTTGAGGAGATTCAAATCTGCAAATCTGGAATTCTCTCTCTGGGCATATCTCTCTTCTCTATGCTCTGGCCTAGGAACTCTAGTTGCCTGCCTCCCCTGATTTCTCAGCTCCATCGCTTCAACTCAGGGACTCACAGGGCTCTGAGTCTGGATTCTCATCTTCATGTGCTGTGGCCTGAAACTCATTCCAGGACCCTAACTGGGACAATCGTAGGGCTTGTTTGTCTCCCATTTCTCATGGATCATTGTCCTTTGTCGTTTGATGTCCAATATCTTGAACATTGTTGTTTCACATGTTCTGCCCCATTTATAACTGAGGTAGGAGAGAAATCCAGACTCAGTCATTCCACCTTGGCTGGTTTTCTATATATAGTTGTAGAAGTTAAAACAACTCATAATTTTTAAAAGATGGTGTCTTCCTTTAAAAACTCAAACAAAATGCTGGCTCAAGCTTAGGGGATATAGGGCAGTTAAAACACTGTAAATTTGTTGGCAGTCAAATAAGTATGTAGTATAGGTGTAAACACACACACACATATGCACATGTAAAAAATTCATTGTTCTGGTTAAGTGTTACAAATGCGAGGTACTCTGGGTTCTTTACTCATTGTAGCAAAATCATCTGTGGAAACACATCCTCTCCCTGGATTCCCTCTTAAGCTTTTCCTTTAGTGATGCTTTCTCCAGGTGATATTTGAATATACAGGTGTGTCAGTTTCCTAAAACCAGAGTCAAAGCAGAATGAGGACCACAGAACCTTTTATAATTCTCTTTTCTTAGGTTGTACCATCATCATTATTTATAATCAATCTTCAAATAGTAAAATTTTCCAAGTTTGTTCGTATAAGGAGACCATACTCTAAGCTATTAGTGAGATAATTTTTGAATCTAAATGGAGGTCATGACATGGGCTGGAAAAAATCAGATTAGGACTTTAGAAAACATCCCAAACAGGTAAAAAATGATAGGACACAAATTTTTAGTTTAGATGGGCTGAACTCTTGAATAATAAGAATGTGCAATTTCTACTTAGAAGTGGATTTTGCTGTTTCTCTTTGTTTTAATAGAGAATTTTGTTAGAAGTGAAAATAGGCATGATTCAAAACACATTGTTAAGTGAGTAAAATGGTTTGTTTTTACTGAAAATGCCTGGTGAGTTGATGGGGTGTTACATGTATTTCTGCTATGTTCAGTTATTCATATTTGAAGTACAACTAACCACTGAACTTACATTGTGGTAAACAGTCACTAAAATTTGCCTGAAGGCAGTTTCCTAAATACAGACATGGTGATTGGAGAGAGTTAATTTACTTCTTGAAAGACTTGATTTGAATACTAATTCAAGATGTAAATGTCACAGTTTGCAAGCTTCAAGAGTTATAGTGATTATTCACAAGTACAATATTTGAATAATTATAACATTTTTTTTTCATTATGGAAGAGAACAGATAATCACTCAGCTAGCCATAAGTACCAGCAGTTATTCTCCTAGTCTTAAACATAATTTGAATTCATTGTTTTTATGATAGTAAATATGCAATTTGTAATTAGATGTTAATTACTAAATAACATGGTTTTTCAGTTTTGATCTCTGATATTTGACTACATGCATTTGCAGAGGCGTATGCTAACTAATGATGACTCAGTTTCTTAAAAAAATAAAAGTGGCATTTGAAAAAAGGATTTTAAACTATATCCAATTCAGATAAATATGGACTATATTGTCAGTGTTTCTTATGCTAATGAGTTTAGTTGACTGAATTGTCTTAGATATTAAAATAAATGCTATGATTTACTTTGAAATTACATTTTACTAGATTAAAATTATTTATCTAAACTAGGTACATACCTAAAATGACTTTTCTCAAAGTGATGAACTCCATATCAGCTATATTAGTATTACCTAGGATACCTGTTAGAAATGAGAATTCTTCAGGCCCATGAATCAGAAATGGGCTGGGGCCCAGTCACGTGTGTTTTAACAAGCCCAAGGTAATTCTGATATTTGCCAATATTTGAGCACCTGTGATCTGAAAGAATGCTTTTCCAATTGCAAACAGATGCCAGGAAAGCTGCTTTTCACAAGAATTTTCCCCAATGTTTATTTGCATCTCTGAACCTCCCGTCATAAATCTGGTTTTGAACTGTTAGTTGAGGCTAATTAGGATTTGAACCTATTTAGAGTAAGTGCAGCCTCCTCAAACCATTTTTTTTTCAATTTAATGCCCAAATGATCATTTCATTGCTTAGATGAAAGTAACTAATTTGTCTTATGTTTTCCAAACTGTGACTAACTCAAGCTAACCAGCAGAGTTTCATCTAATTAGGTCAATTCTTGATGGATAAACTCACTAGAACTAATCTGAATGCAGAGATTTACTTTTTCATTTTGTCTTTCTCCACCCACAAAAGGGGGACAAGAGCTAACGGCCTCTAATTAGTGCTTTCATCTGTACCATTTCCAGCTTGCAATTTACTGTCATGGAACACACTTAGATTTCTTTTCATATAGATTTGCTTCAACATAGATTGGCTTTGATGTCTGAATAATTTTTGCAAGCTAGAAGACCAGGAGTCAGCTCTTAGCTTTAGGAGAACCTTAATTGATAGTAGGCTACAGGCATACCTTGCTTCATTGGGCTTGGCTTGATTGAGCTTCACAGTGTTGCAGTTCTTTACAAAATGAGGGCAAGACCCTCTGTCAGCAAAGAGATTACAACTCGTTTTATTGCGAGACTTGCTTTATTGTGGTGGTCTAGAACTGAGCCGCAATGTTTCCGAGGTATGTCTGAGTTTCAAAGCCAGGAAGAGGGAAAAATGTGTTACCCTCTTGTCTTCCAGGGGAAAAGAAAGACCTTTGAAAGGTGAGTTTGAGAATTTTTCTACCCTTGTAGGACAGAAGTTTCTTAAATTAAACACCATATCACCTTAAAGGGTTCATAGTATTATGAAAATTTATGGCTGTGCACAGTGATAGAAAATCATTGCTTGTGATGAGAAATTTCTCCTGTGAGTTGCAGCGAAGGATATTTGTTCTCTTTGAGTTGCAATGAGTATTGGAAATTAATATTATGAAATTTAATCTGACATTTAGGCAGTTGTCAAGTTCTTTATTCTTATTTAGATGGCCTCATGAGATTCATGCTCTGATAAGCAATGAAAGTGCTAGCTAAATATTAGCATGAATTTCAGACACATCTACTATTCTTGTACTCAAAGGTAGCTGGTAAGTACAGATAGTTTCTGAAAAATTGGTTAATTTTGGTAGTCCTGTGCCTTCTGGACTAAACATCCCAAAGTAGTTGTTATAAAGCAATAAGGTTGGAAAAGCAAATCCCTTGGAGATACATGGGGAAAATGGATAGGCAGTTTTTTCCTGATAGTTTCATGTGTAATCATAGCTGGATTTCTTGCTATTATTTTTTTATTTTTGCAATTAAATGCTAATAAAGCCATCAGTTATGGCTTCTAGTAGGATTACCAATGTATAATGAATATAATTTTTACAGTCTGAATAACTGTATAGATTTAGGATTGTACATTTGTATAGCTGTATGTACCTCTCCATTCTCTAGTTTCATTCACTTCTTGAAAGTAGCTGCTTCCAAATCTTTTAGCTATTTTGTTCAGGATTTTTCTCCTAAATGACCTGTATACATACTACTACTTATATCACCCTATTTTTAGATATTATCCTTGACATTTTAGTAGGAAGATGAGGATTTTTAGCCTTTTTACATAACTCACCTTTCCATCCTATACTCATGTACTTCTCTTTTTTTATTATTTAAATACAGTTATGCTATAATTTTTGATTAAATTTTAATATTTATATTATTTGACTATGTTAATATTGTTCTTAACTGAGCCATATAGTGTTCTATAATTTGATTTCCTTTCTGGTATCACATTTTTATTTTCCTAGAAATAATTTACTTTCTGTTTGTTGGCTTGGATTTTTGGGTACATGTCACTAAATCTTTCCTTGAAGTTTCCATTTCGATCACCTGTTTTGGTTACCCAGTTTTTTAGTCCATATATCATGCAAGTTACTCATTTAAAGTGAAATACAGTGATTTTTAGTACATTCACAGATATGTGAATCACAGATATGTGATCACAGTCATTTTGAGAACATTTTTTGTCACCTAAAAAGAGAATCTTGTACACTGCTTTTCCCCCCACCTTCCTGCCACCTCCAGCCATGAACAACCACTATTTTCTGTCTCTTATATTTGCCTATTCTGGACATTGCATATAAATGGAATCATATAATACATGGTTTTGTACATCTGCCATCTTTCACTTACCATATTTTCAAGGTTTATTCATGTTGTAGCATGTGTCATTATTTTTCATAGCTGAGTAATAGTCCATTGCATTTCATTTATCCCATCACATTTTATTTATACATTCTTCTGTTAATGGACATTTGGGTTGTTTTTACCTTTTGGCTCTTATGAATAATGCTACCATGAACATTTTTGTATATGTTTTTTTGTGGACCTATGTTTTAAATTGTCTTGGGTATATACCAAGGAGTAGAGGTGCTGGGTTATCTGGTAGCTCTTTGTTTAACCTTCTGAGGAACTGTGTTAGACTGTTTTCCACAATAGATGCACCATTCACATTCCCACCAGCAGGGTAGAAAGATTCTGATTTCTCTACATCTTTATAAATACAAGTTTTATTTGACTTTTTGACTTTAGCCATGTTAGTAGATATAAAATGGTATGTAGTTGGGTCACCCTGTTTTCTAGATCCTGGGTCTCCCTTCATCTTGGTTTACTTTCTAGTTTTGTTGGAGCATAACCTCCAGTAGCTTTCTGAGAAACAGTGAACAGGAGGTGAATTATTTTAGATCTTACATATCTTAAAAATTTTATTCAAATGGGATGGAATGGCCTGAGAGCATTTTAAGTTGTATTATTGTAATTTTGTATTCTCTTTCTTAAAGAGAGCTTACTAAAATTGTAAAGGTTAAGGCTCTACAAAATCTGGATTCACCTCTTGTAAACAGATACCATATAAATTCTTCATGTGTCCTATGATCACAGGTGTTCCCGTAAGTATAAGGCAGACCAAAGACTTCCCTAGCTAGGTTTCCAGTCTCTTGCTAAAAGCAGGTGCCCAATTATAATCTGGTTGACTATAATAGGAAACCAACACATTCCAGCCTTTGAGAAAAACTGCATTCAGATAAGCATTATGGGGTCTCATAATCAGAGAAGTAATTAAAAACAAAAATATGTATAGCTACCTTTCAAAATGAACATTCCTAGAAAGACTTTCTCTTTGCACAACTTTTCCTTTCACATTCTGCATTTTTAGTAGCTTTATTTATGATAAATAGGTTTCTTGGAAAGGCGAGGACAGAGGACTGTATAAAAGGATTCTGAGCAAAGTTTTTAAAACTTGTTTTTGTTTTTGTTTTTGGTATTGCTCTCCTTTCCTAAAGTTCCATACTCTGAGAAGATGCTAAAAGATGTTTTTTCTCCATGAGTCTCTTTGTCACCCTCTGTGTCCCTTTAAAATGCTGGGGCTGAATCTTCTCCATTCTTCCCTACCTGCTTATGTAGACATTTGTGTTTCAGCTTTCCCAGGTGCTGCTCAGTGCTCCATTTCCCATTCATCTTCCAAACTCTAAATATACCTTTTATTTGTTTAGCTCTCTTCACCCATTTTCTTTGCACTTATCAGTATATACATATTATAAAGTATTTCTTTAATATCACTTTAAAGGACTTTTAGGAACAGAGATAAAGTATCTGAACCAGAGACCCTCCATACAGGCTCCCAACTGACCTATTCATTTCTACACCCTTGGTTCTCCACTCTGAGTACATCATTCATCTGGGGGGCTTCTTAAACAGTAGCGTTCTTCTCACCTTCAGTTTCTGACTCAGCAGGTCTGGGGTGGAGCTTGAGACAGGGAGTTAACATGGGCGCACAGTTACTGAAGGCCAACGGAGGGAAGTTCAGAAACACTTAGCCATGCTGAGTAGGTTAAGTAGGCATTGCCCAAAGTGGTGGTGGTGGTGGTGGTGGTGGTGGTGGTGGTTTTTCTCTCTCCTTGTATAATTTTTTTTCCATTCCCTCAATTTTTACTTCTGAAGTCACCTCCCAAATAAACTACCTGTGCTCACCTCCTCACCTGCTCAGTAACTGCCACTCACACTCAGTGCCTGTCTAACTTTTTCCTAAAGAGCCTTTAAGACAGAAGAGAACTAACTATATATTCTTCCACATTAGAGCATGCAAAAGATTGTCTTGATTTATAAGAGAAAAATAAAGAGAAAAATGAGTATCATAGGTCAGATTTCCACAGCATTTCATGGATTTCAGAACTCTTGGAAAAAAACCCTGGATGGCAAACATGTTCATTTGTTTTCTGGATCCTCTCCAAGCCTATTTGTACATTATACCAGGTATCCTGCCTATGTGAAAAAAAGTACTGCAGTGGAGCAGAGTTTGAGAAATCTTTCATATTGAAAGTAACTGCTCTTAAATGTCTAATAATGTGCCAAATACCTAGGAAAAAATATTTGTCCTTATATTATGCCTTGAACCTAGTGGGTACTTAATATATTTTTGCAGAATTATGCTCAAGGAACTTACATTCTAATTAAGGAGGCAAGACATGCACTCAGTGGGTAAGCACCTCTTAAAGGTGTTATTTAATTAAGAACTATAATTAACAGAATAGATAATAAAAGCTTAGAGTTATTCCTCTGGGTTTAGAGCCTAGGGTGAGTTGAATTATAGAACTGGTTAAAAATGACCTAGTCCCTTCTCTTGAGTTTACTGATTTTGAAACTAAGAACATTCTTTGCAGTCTCTATAAACATACTTAAATAATTAAATATAATTAGAATTAGTATTTAATGCTGTACTCAGAACATAAAGCTAGTCAAAAGGTGGAATATTATCCTCTATATTTTCAGTTTTCTTAAATTACTTCTTATTCATGTACCTTGTGTGGGGTTCCCTAATAAGTCAGAGAAGTGTCTGAACTCACTATTAGTGTCTTAACTTTTTTCTCCTTCTATTGACTCATCAGCAAAAAATAAAAAGGGATCCTTCTTCCGTTCTCTCATTCCCACAGGATAGTAAGTCTGAATGTCAGAGGCAAAGAGGGAAAGGGTTTAGAGGAAAACCTCTAGAATTCGGGAATATTTGTGACTTGTCTAGAGGGCAGTGTAATAGGACGACTTGTTCTATGTCCATATCAAGTCAAATCATGTATTTTATTATATTAGGTTAATTAATATAATATTAAAGTTAATATCATTTAATTTTTATTTAATGTGGCTACTAGAAAATTTGAAATTAGCACTCGGCTTACATTATATTTCTATTGCACATTACTGGTTTATAGCCTACAGTAGATAGGTCAGTTTGAAATTAGCTGATCGTTTCTGAAAACAGTGGTACAAAGAAGAGTGATATCTGTCACTTTATTTCCTTCTCAACAATATAAAAATCTCAACACATTAAAAATAATGGGACCAGATATGGGAGGTGTTACATCTATTTTATAGCTAAAAAGACATGTTCCAGTAATAACATGTTTGGGAAGTACTGGTTTAATTCTTTATAAGTGAATTCTGTTACTTTAGTGGAAGACAGCTTTCAAATTTTGAGGGGAAAATCCCTTATATTTTACACGAAAAAGTCCCCTTTCTAATTTCATTTCTGTTTTATTCCAACTCTTTGATATCTCTGCCAGGTGATAACTGTATGACTTAGTTTTTTTAATGATGGAGTACAATTCCCAAAAACTCAGTGGTCAGTGCCCCAAGCAGCCCATCATGTCTTGGCCTCACATAAGTGATAGCAGTATGAACAAAGATGTTTAAAGAAGAAAAGCAGGTGTTAGACACTCTACCTTTATCTTACCAATAACATTTTTAAGACTGAGCTCACATTCATTGTGTTAAAATTCATTCACAGACCCAAATTATGAATGCTCCATGTTGCTTTAATCCATTCCATTGCAATGGCTTTAGATTAGATGAAACACCCTGTTGAGCCTCTGAAGAACAGTGGGGTTATCACATTTCCCTTTGAAAATCAAGTAAAGACAAAATAAATGGTTAACAAAACTGAGAATATTCAGCTTGCAGGTGTTCATAGGCAATGCAACCCCTGATAGAATCTGTGTTTCTATTCTTCTTTGTGAAATAACAGGCTGAAGAAATTCTTAAGGAAAAAGAAATCATGGGGCAAAAGTTACTTTCCTCTCCTTTTGATGTGTTGCTAATTGCATTGTGTAGACTGCAGAGACAGTGCCTCAGAAATCTGAAAACTTTGTTTTGTTAAGCTTTTACTTTTGACTACACCCTGGGTGTGCCAATAACAGTTCTTTATCATCTGTATCTCCTAGAGTGTCGACACTTAACAATTGATTTTTTTTCTTGGCAAATCTAATTAACTATTTGAAGTATTTCATCAAGTGGTACCCAGTTACTACATATACTTGGTGGGTGGCTCTTAAAGATTCTCTTAAAAACTCGGTTACATCCCAGCACTCTAAAAATTCTTGTCTGCCAGAGCAATTTAAATTTTGTGATTAGTGTCTGCTGGAAATCATAATTCAATAAAGACTAACTCATTTAAAAAATGTTTCATACTGGGCATGTATTAGGTAACTTCGGTAACTTAGGCATGGAAAAACATAACAAATGATCCAGTCTACACAGGAAATTGGAGTGGTAGCAAACAATCTGAAGAGGCTTTTTGTATTTTTTTAAGAAGCTATATAGCCAGATTAGGAGGACTGTTGACTGTTTGTGTATCTGTGTGTGTGTGTGCGTGTGTATACGTGTGCGTGCATGCGCACCCATACATGCATACACATTTACATAATTAGACAGTCACCTTTTCTTTTGCTCCCCTAATATACTAGAATTTTCCACCAGTCCCCAAATGCAGCTTTATCATCTGTATAAAAGAAGCCTCTGTCAACATTTAAAATAATAATCAACAAGAGCTCCTGCATATTTCTTTGTGTAATGCTTGTATAACCCTGGCTTTTCCCCTTGAATGAGATTGTATCAGTCTCTTGTCTTCCTCTCTCTCTTTCTTTCTCTTGTTCCTTTTATGGATATAGGATTATTGCTATAGAAAATATGATCATGCCATAGGGGAATGTGCCTCCTGCTCAGGGTTTTTTTTTTTTCTTTCCAACTACATCTGCAGATTGCAGCTGCCGCAGCCTTTGAAAAAAAATCTGGCTCCTTATGAAACTGTAATTCTTGAACAATGAATTCTTCCTTCCAGGACACTGTGCATTTCCACTGCTCTTTTGCACGGTCTGCTATTAGTCTTCCCTGCAGTTTATTTGCTGCCCAAGTTCATCATTTGATGTGTATAGGAATATTTAAACAATTTTTTCCCCCAGAGAAGTTTGTTTCATCTTTGGAACCATGGAACTTCCTGCTGACTTCATAGGACATCTCCTACTCTTCCCTTCTTTTTTCTATATGCTGCTTATCAGTGCCCACCCCCACATGTTCCTTTTTTATGATGAGGTCTCTCACACTGTTTTCTATTTGCCTCCCAAACCACATTCAGAAAATACCATCCCATGACCATTTCTCCCCTTCCTATCTCTATTCCATTCCTCTTCATCTTTCAGCAGAGTTGAACTTCCATTTTCTCTTTTCTTTTTGGAATGTTTTGTCCTTCTATCAGTTGTAATTTCCCTTGCTCTTGAAATTAAACCCAGTGCTTAGAGAGATTATGGAGTTTTTTTCCCTGAAATTGGGGAAAAATAAAAAATATATGTGTTTTATTTTGCTACATTTCCCTCTTTTGCCCTCTAATCATTACATTTTGAAACATTAGAGGGACCCATCCTGATTTGATGAATGGAAGGCTGCAACCTGCATATAAATTAAAAGACAGATTATAGTTAATAATTCATCATATATGGAGATACATTCTCTTTTTTTGTACTTTTTTGTACATATCAAACTAAATCAACTTTGATATGTGATCTTGTAGCTCAAAGGTTTAAAAAATGGGTGTTTTTTGGAGACCAGTTAGTTCTCTTTTAAGCTCCACAAGCAAGTAAAACCAAGCTATTGATTGCCCTGTAATGATCACATGGTGTTTCTTATAAATCTTTTATTAAACTGAGAAGGGAAGCTGATGTTGTTAATTTCTGATTAGTATAGAGGTCCATGCTAACATACAAGCTTCTTGTCAGTTAATATTTTTATGGGGAACTTTTGGCGCCTTTTCTTTTTAAGAAAAATATAGAGAAAGCAGTTGGCATGTTGACATTAGGCTGCATTGAGGAAAGTGGGTCCCTACTCCCCACATCTGTTCAGTGTTTCTTTTGCCTTTCATTTTCGAAAGTGTTACATATGGAATACATATGTCTTTCTGTTCCAGTACCACAGGGAGAAAAAAAAGGGAAAGAAATAAAAAAGAAAAAATCACAAAGAAATCAATAAACACCTGTTATTCCCAGATCTGCAGTTATTTGGGCTCAGAAGTGCCTGCAGGCAAAGTTAAAACAAAAATCCTAGGATGTCTATATGCCTTCATAGATTTCTTAGCTTTATGAGAGTTTTTTAAATTTTATTTTATATTTATTTCATTTTGTTTCATCTTATTTTATCCCAGAGCGGACTCTTCACCTTCTGTTATTTTACTGCCCTGGATTTGTTCTCTCCAATGTATATTTCCTCTTTCCTTAGACGCCATGTTTTGTATTCAATAAAGTGGAGTTTTTTTCAGATGGCTCTAGACTGCAGCCTTGCTTTAGCTCTCACCAATTCCACAGCAGGTTTCCTACATTAGATTGCCCCCTGCTGCTTTTAGAACATTAAAAATAAAGCTAGAAATAAAATGTTTTGGGTAGGTATTGGTATCTACCATTTTAAAGTATATATTCAGTGAAATATATTGGAACCTAATCATTTGAAAGTAGCTTCAAATATAAGTAATAATTGGTAAGTGTTTTGGCATGTCATATGGAGATTTTAAACTGTGTATGTGAATGTGTGTTCATACGTTGCTCCTTTCCACTGAAAGTTACCTATGATTTAGAGGGCATCCTTTTAAATAATTATGAATCATATGGTATGCTTTTTTCTTTGTCAGTTACAGGCAGTGTAGTTCCCAGAAGCAGGTTCTTACCCAATTGTACAGCATACTTCTTTTAAAAAATATACTTTTTTTAAAGGGCAGGGACGAGAGAGCTTGCTTATTTTTGTGTCTTATTCTACTGACTGACTCATAAAATATATTGTTTGTTAATTTTAGTAGATTTATTTGTTCAAAGAAAATAAGATCACTCAAGTTTAATTCATCAAATTAATTTTTATCAGGATCAGAAGAGTAAATAATGCAGGTAACATTTTGACAGAAATAACTCCCAGCAAAAGTATAGGAAATTTTTAGTAATTTTTAATGTCTGAGGCAGATTACACATTAGTAGCTTGCATTTTTTGGCTATCACAATTTTCTTTCTTTTTTATTCCTGTTTCCTGATTTACCAGCTCACATTTTATATGTAGATTTGACCTTCTGTCTGGGTACTTCTCCTACACCCCACATATGTTTCTAGGATACACCATAAATACTTTGGTTACTAGAACTCTTCCGCTTTTCCTTCTAAACCTATAAGCGACTTGAGGGCAGGAACCATTTCTGATTCATTTCTATATCCTCAGAGTCTATCGCATAAATGTCTATTTGCTATTAAATAGTTGGCATTGAAATGAGATTTAGATATCCTCCTAAGAAAATTATTTAAAATATGAAAAGAAATGGAACTAAAATATTAGACATGGTATCTAGTTGTATGGGTGATCCAACTAAAACAAAGGACAGCAATAAGATATAATAAGATCACTATGCTGTCAAAGGTAAGGATCAGATGATAGTGGGCTGAAAATGTGAAATTAACCACAGTTGACTGCCCTAATCTTTTCTCACTTATAATCACCTAGAATCATTAGAGCATCTCTATATATACATCCTCTTTTCCCACCTATAATCATTACAGCATCTCTGTGTGTATGTCCTGGCATTTCTTCTTCCCTTGCCCCTCAAAGATTGAGCCTCCCTAGATGTGGTATTCTGGTTGACCAGCATTATGACTGACAGCTTGATTTCAATAGCCATAAGAATTATGAGACTCTAGGTTGAGCATGAGGGATGTTGCCCACCTCACTTATATGGATAGTATTTATTAGTATAACCATACTCTAGGCCTTTTGCTTCTCTCTCATCTCTGGTCTCAAAGGGTGAGTTCCTTGGCTATATTTATCAGGATAATATGAAGAGAGGCCAGACCCTTCACGTTTGTGTCTGGTAAGCCAAGAAAACCACCTTTGTGACCCAAGAGATGTCCTCTACCACCTCTGGTTTCAACTAAGTGCAAATGAGGTTTATAAAAAACGTTTGCTTTTTAACTTTTTCTGTCTAAATAAAGAAGAGCTTATTAAACAAAATTCCTTTGGGACTCATTTTTTCCCCCTTACCAATCAGAAGTAACTAGTATCCTGAAAAAAAAATATCATTATTTGCCCCTTAGGAAAAAAAAATACAGGTTTTCCACTGTGTGATGTATAGGAATCATATGTATTTCCTAAAAGTATTTTCTAATTTTGCTTATTTTGAAACTTTACAAAATTGTATCCTATTTTAGGAACTCTTCTGCAACTTTTTTTTGCATTGAAAGTTATACTTCTGATTCATCCATGCTATTGCATACGGCTATAATTTATTCCTCTTCACTGTTAAAAAATATTTCATTGAATAGACATAGCCCAGTTTATTTATCGAGTTGTCCACTGCTGCTGGACAGTTGGGTTACTTCCACTTTTTGAAATTTGTAACATTGCTACAAGGAATATTCTTGCACATGTGTAAGCATTTCTTTAGGGTATATATCTAATATGAAAATTCCTAGGTTGTAGAGTTTTCAAATTGGTAATGCCAAATTATGCATTTTCAACTTGATAATGCCAAATTATACTCTACGATAGCAGCACTAATTTATATCCACATTAGCAGCATAAAATTGTTCTATATTCTTGCCAGACCCTGGAATCCATCAGACTCCTAAATTTTTGCCCATCTAGTGATCTAAAATTGTTATCTCGCTTTGACTTTAATTTCCCTTTCCTTATTAGTAGTGTGGTTGAGAATTTTATATGAATATTGGCCATTTTTGTTTTCTCTTATGAGAAATGTTTGTTCATGTCTTTTGCCTATTTTTTCTTAATAATTTATTTCCCTTTCTTATCAATTTGTAGAATTCCCTTATATATTCTGGATACTAACCCTTTGTTATTTATGAATGTTCAAATATCTTTTTCTATCCTGTGGCATGTCTTTACATTCTCTTACTGTTTTTATATTAAATAAAAAATTTGCCTTTATGGTATCTTCTGATGAAAAGTAGTTCTTCATTTTAATGTATCCTTATGTATCAGTCTTTTGCTTTTTTGTTTGAGTTTTTAGTTTCTTGTAAATCTAAAGAAGTTATAAAAATATTCTGCCTTATTTTATGGAATTTTAAAGATTAAAATATTTGTAAAGTTGTGCTTTTCATTCTAAAATACTTATGCTGCCTGGGATTGTTTTTGTGTATGGTGTAAGGTAGGGATTCAAGCTCATTTTTTTCTCCACATGGACAGTCAATTAACCCAACACCATTCTTTAAATGTTCCATCTTTTCTCCACTAATTTTCAGAGCCAGCTCTGTTATCTGTCAACTCTTCATAAACAAAGAGTCTGTTCCACTGGCCTAGTTATCCATCCTTTACCTTTATGCATTTCCTTTCTCTTCTATTTTCTGACTTAAAAATAATATTCCTTGAAGTACAAAACCTTTGTTTGGGTCATCTATTGTAAAACTGCCTTAATGTGTATTATGGAAAGAAGCAGTCAGAATATTTGTTTCTGTTACTGTGGTTTTAGCAGCTGTTTTTTGGCATATTTTCCTATGCTTTAGTGACAGTGTAAGTTACTTTTGTTATCCAAATTCTTATACCAGCTATCTAGTCCTTTGATAGTTCAGGCTCTTGTTTATAAGTCTTGAGTGAATTTTTGTCATTTTGATTCAGTTTCCTATGTGGAACTCTTAGAATTGTTGGGTTTTGTTCTTTTATATTCCTATGGAGAAAAACACATAGAAATAAATAATGTTGCTTGCACTAATTAAAATTCAGTAGAATCTCATTATAATGCTGATACTGGAGAATGAATGTAACACCTGTTCTATTGTGAACTTACTGGGTTATGGTGTGAGATACTGTGTATAGATGGGAAATTTGGTGGCATGTGATTTGATTCATTTGAATCCTTGCGACACCGAGATCCATTATAATTATTTTTGTTTTTTATTATATATGAAACATTCTAGAAAATAAACTTCAGATTAATTTTTTTGAGAAAAGATTTCCTAAAAATGGAATCTTTCATTAAAATATTAATATGACAAATTTCAGGAGTGTTTCTCACTTGGATTTTAATAAAAGATATATTTTTGTTTCAGTTCTGTGGTAACTTGTATATATACTAGCTTAATTTTAATAAATAATAAGAAAATGGTGACCAAGGGATCTACACATCTCAAAGCTCTAATGTAATCTATAAACTATTCGGTTGACTCACTAGCTAAGATAATATGAACTGGAATTTCATTGATGTATATATAGCCTTGTTCTCTTAAATCATAGCTGTGTGTATACGGGTATACCCATACAAATTTCAATAGATTATGGTCTCCATGAACACTATGTATTTTATAGAAATTTATGCACTGCTTTTTGTGACTTCATGTACCACTCAACCTATGCATTGAATTTAATTATGTTTACTGTTGAAGAAACTAGTTTTTCTTTCAAAGTTAGTTTTCTTTCTAATTTTAAAATAAAGTATTTTTTTGTTTTATTGATATTACAATGAGCCTTATATGTTATTACAACGAGCCTTATTTTCAGCATAATGGTATTTTAGAAAGGTGCCATTAAATGCATGATCTCTGATGTCAAAGTCATCAATGTAGAAAAATATCCAATCGCTGGGTATCTTTCTTCCATCATAGCCAGGAAGTCTAGCTGAAGCACAATTTTGAGTTCCTTTTAAAAGTGAAGGACAGCACTAGGCACTGCTAAAACCATGCCTGGGTTACTTTAAACTTAAATTGTTAGATATTTTATATTTATTCTTAAATTCCCAACTTTCCTGAAAGAAAGAATGTAGGTGGAGGTAAATAAAGCCTAGTGGAAGGCAAAGGGTTTTCTTTTGGCTTTGTGTAAAGGTCAGGAAGCAGGAGCCCACTCTAGACTGACATTTTTAGTTTTATATTTTGATGTCCTTAGTATAAATCCAAATTAGTGTTCTCAAGCTGTGGTCTCTGAACTAGGGGGGAACCAATATCACTTGAGAACTTATTAGAAGTTCACATTCTCTCAGGCCTCACTCAACCTGCTGAATCAGAATCTCTGGAGTCAGGCCTAGAAGTATGTGCTTTAACAACCCTCCTGTTGATTTTGATGCACCCAAAATTTGAGACTCACTATATTATTATTTAAGCAAATTTTCCTTTGGAAACACAAATTAAACACCTCTGTACACATGTTGGTTTATTAAGTACGTTTTGTTCTTTATCATTAGCAAACAATGGAAGAAAAAAGTATTTCTAATATATATTAATGTATGTATGTATGTATGCATGTACGCATGTATGTACATATCTATGTATATATGTATATATTTAACATTAGCATTCCTCTAGTACTTTTTTTTCCTTTTCTGGAAAATTTTGTGATTGTGCAGACTCTTGTTGCTTTTTTCCCTCTATTTCATTGGTGACGTTGGTTAATGAAATCCAATAGGCTTCAGCTGTACATTTTAACAGTAAGGCATATATATTTTTACACTGTGTGTTCACCTCCCATAGTTAAATTGCTTTCTGTCTCCACATATTTGACCCTCTTTACCCCATTTTCTTGTTGCATTTAAGGATTATAAAATTTATTTCAATTTGACTTGATCATTTTTTCAACAATTTAATCTTCTATGTGAAGAATACCATACTGAGTGCTTTGGAAATAACAAAGGAGGCAACATGATCTTTTTCTTTAGGAAGAAAGAAGAAAACCCTGTTAGGAAGGCACTGATTCCATAGCAGTTGCACAGTTTATATTCCCACCAATGGTGCACAAGTGTTCCAGCTTCTTCACATCCTTGCGGACACTTCTCTCTCTTTCCTGTAGTAGCCATCCTGAAAATGTGAGGTGGTGTCTCACTGTGGTTTTGATTTGCATTTCCTTAATGATTAGTGATGTTGATCATATTTTCATATGCTTATTTCATGAAGTAAATTTAGCTAAGCTCATAGAAGATTATGGACTTCGGCTGATGGAAGGTGGAATAAGTTTCTCAGGTGAGAAAAGAGCCATGAGAAACACAGAGAAAGGATTAAGCTTATATTACTTAGCAGAAAAAGAGACTGTATTGAAGGGCAGGGGATAGTGAGGTAGAAGAGGTGAGGATTCCATGGTACCAGATGATGGAGAACATTGTTTTTATCACACTGAGGCATGTGCTACACTATCATTATGGAAACTCCTGGAGAGTTTTGAGCACTGAGACCATGTGATAATATTAGAACCTATCTAGTTGTATTATTTGGGCAGTTGTCGATTGAATCTCAGTAGCCAGGGATGGAGCCAAGAGAATGTTTTCCTTAGAGCTATCACTCTCGTTTGTGTTTGAAATTTCAAATGAGAAATTAGATATCTAAAGAAGAGTGTTAAATTATAATAAATAGTCTTCAAAATGTTGATGTAATTTTTTTAAACTGATAGACCTTCAGGTTCACATTTGTTTTTCAGTTGCTAGATTGTAGTCTTTCATTAATTTATTTGCAATAAACATTTGTACTTTTTTAAGAGAACTGACCCAAGCCATTAAAAACTATTACAGCAGAATGGATATGGTAGACTGAAAAATGCCACCCCCCTGTGTCCGTGTGTGTATTTGTGTGTGTGTGTGTGTGTATCAGGTCTTAACATCTGGAATTTGTAAATATTTCCTTATTTGGAAAAAGCTTTTGCAGATGTTAAGGATTTTGTGATAGGAATATTAACCTAGGTTATCTGGGTGGGCCCCAAATACAACCAATAAGTGTCCTTAGAAAGAGACAGAGGGAGATTTCACACATACAGAGGAGAAGGTCATGTGGAGCTTCTCCTGATGGAGCAGAGAGAGGTGGTGGTCTTGAAGACTGGAGTGATGTGGCCATAAGCCAAGGAATGCTGGTAATTACCAGAAACTACAACAGGCAAGGGATGGATTCTCCCCTAAAGTTTGTGGAGAGAGTGTAGCACTGTTGACACCTTAATTTTTGGCCCAGTGATACTGACTTTGGCCTCTAGAACTGAGAGGATAAATTTCATTTGTCATAGATTGTGGTGATTTAGTTTGTGGTGATTTGTTGCAGTGACTACAGGAAACTAATACAGTGGATGAAAGCATTGCAATGATAGTTATTAGATGAATTAGGTTGGTGCTGTTACGTGATGGCTATGTGAAGTTTTGCATTTAACCTAGTTCTCTGTTTCTTATTTGTAAAATGAGAATAAGAAAAATGGAATGTATCTATTTGATAGGATAGTTGTGAAGACCAAGTGAATTTGCCTGGCCATAGTAAGCTCTATTATCACTAGCACCATCCCTGATATCTCTTATCAATCACTGTGATCATCTCCTTTTGCCAGTCAATCATTTATTCTTCAAGATTAGATATTTGTTTATCTTCTAATAACCACAGTTCATATTCTTTACTTTGAAGCCTTTACCCTTTTCTTACTCTGTATCTGAGCTCATAGTTTGTCTTCTCATTGAAATTTTGGCAAAATAAGGCCAATTCAGCTTTAGTGAGAGATTGGTGGATACTGAGAAAAAATCTAATTATGATCACCCTAAGCACCCTAAGGGTCTTTCTTCTCCTTTTTCTTATTTTTCCTCTTCCTCTATCTTCCTCCATCTCATCCTCCTCCTGCTTCCTTATACTATTTTATCTTCCCTTTTCTTATTCCTCCTCTTCCTGCTCCTGTGAAAAATGGTTCTAAGCCCTTCCCTTCCCTAGATTAATTTTTGACTGTAAATTCTAAAGGAAGAAGACATTGTGATGATAACCCTACATGTTAGATGAGGGCATGCCCTTTATGTGGCAGCCCAACAGGCTATGTGGCTTTATAGAATTATAGCCAACACATTTGGTCTCTAAATTATTTGAGAATTCAGATTTTCAGCAAATGATTTCTTCCTTTATTCCTTATCTGTACTTCTAGGCCTTGGGTTAGCTATAGACATAGACTAACTTCTTTGACTTGGTGAGAATACCATGACACCAATAAGGATAAGCATGCCAAGAGTAGCACTACCAGGCCCACTGTCCTGAAATGCCAACTCCACCAACTTAGTGACACCTGAAAAGGATTTGGCCCAATGAGAAAATGAATGAACACAAGGACCAGAGAGCTTGGGTTCTTTAATTCCTTTAAAACTTATCTGTTTAAATTTTCTCTATCACCTTCTGGAAGGTATTCATTCATAGAACAAATGTTATTATGAGTGCCTACTATATGCTGGGTACTTTGTTTTTAATAGTGACCAAAACACAGTCCATGCTCTCCTGTCTAGTAGGAGACACTGGCAATTGAAGGGACAATTAAAATACAGATTGATGATTAATACTAGTGGGATAGTTCAGGGCCAACATTGGAGGCTCTTTTCCATGTCCATGTTTTCATTGTAATTGAAAATAGGACTCCATTCTTTTATAAAAGCTATCCACTTTGCTCAGTGCTGGATGTTTGCAAGGATGTCTTTGAAAAGGCCTTAATGATATGCTTTCTTAGCTACAGAATGCATTTCTGAGTATTTACTTGGCTAAAAGTAGCTTGGGAACAGATTTTTCTTGTCACTTTGGCACATATGGGAGAATACTCAGAAATTCTGAAGAGGCATGGAAATGGCAAATAATGAGGTCTGGATAAAATGTTTCATTGTTGAATTTTAAAAGCATTTTTGTTTAATTTATTAACAAAGCACAAGTTTGTTCAGATCAACAAACATTGGCAGATAGAAAACTGTCTTTTTGAAATAGAGCATTTTTCTGGAACTTAGTTTTAGGAGAAAAGGGCTCACTCTCACAAAAGCTAGTTTTGGTAATCATCCAGTGCTCAATGTACAACTTAGCCCTAACTTGGTTTATTGTAGGAAAAATAAAATTCTGGATATAGTAATGCCACTTATGGTAGTTGGCAAGATTATAAACAGTCATGGAAATCAGTGAAGACAGTCTAAGGATCTTTCTTTTTTGTGGCTGATATATCTCAGACTTGTTACATGGCCCATGCTTATTACCCATCCCATTTTTTCATGAAGGATAAGTGACCTGAGATTTAATACCATTGTCAATATGGCAAAATTTCAGAATCACTTGTTCATTTTTCAACAGAAGGAAGAGGGCTCATGCTCTAAATAGAGCAAGCTTTCAGTTTGCAGCATTAAATAGATTTTCTTATAGACTTTAAAATATTTTGAGATTAAAACCCCCTTGTGTTACAATTGAAATGGATTTATGGCATGTTTAAAAGATAGGATATTAGACCCAAGAAAAGTTAGCCTCAGATTTTGGTAATTTCAAGTAAGTAGAAAGATCATTCTGGGCTTATTTTTGTTTCTGGTGATGTGGTCTGCCTCTTTTGGATTCATTGGGAATTTCACTCTTTAGCCCTACCCTTTGCATGATTACTTTTGTTGAACATTCTGGGCTACAGCTTCTTCATAAAGATGATGCCATTCAAGGTCAATTTATGCACAGCCAAAGACCGAAATTCCTAAGGAGAGTCTTGCAGGACTCAGAAAACTACTTTCCCCCAAATAACCATACTTTCCCTATAACATCAATGTCTAAATTTTTCCATCAGTGAGTCATTCTTCTGGGTTAGCAAACTCATTGGAAAAAAATACAAGCAGCTATAAGTCACACATGCCCTAATGTACATTATCTCTTTGACTCTTCCCAGCTAAGATCTAAGCTTCTAGGGAATGGAATTTAAATCTGGGGTAAGGGAGCAGGGTAATTTGAAGTAAAAGCTTCCTTAGAGAGAAGGCTTAAGTGGGAGTGATAGGAGGCTATACTTGGGGTAGCATTTGGGAGTACAGAAAGGGAAGATAGGAAGACACATTTCAGTGACTTTGTAGTTTAACCTCATTTTGGTGACCTACCATGTTGAGATTCTCATTGTGTGATAGTATAATCTCCCACTAGAGAATAGCTCTGCAGAAACAAAGTCTATTTGTTCGTTGGTATTTGTTAAGCAACTAATTTGTCATGTCAGCACATAGTATGTGCTCAATTAATATATGTGGATGCATGAATAGCCTGCCATGCAAAGGCTCCTTTAAAAACGTTTTGCTCTACAGTACTAATTTTATTTTTTGAATTTCTAAAAGCCATTATTTTTTACCCCAGCACTCTAAAGATTTTTAAGTTTCACTATATAAGATAATTAGTAATTCCTACCACCCCCATACTTAAAATACTAAGTATCAGATCAGATGTTCTAGTAACTAGACAAACTTATTATAAGTATCAATCAATCAACTGTTTATTGACCACATAGTCTGTGCCCAGGATTTTTTTTTTCTCTTTGGTTTGGAAGATGGATAAGGCTAATCTGTTAATCCATATTTTACTTTTATACTTATAAGAACCGAAGCAAGGACTAAGGACTTTTACTATTTGAGGATGCAAATATTCATGATAAATAATAGCCATCATTTTAATCTTTCAGATTTCATTTTATTTGTTGCATTATGACCATTTGTCTGATGTATTTAATTTTCTAAATTTCTGTTACATGAAAATGGAAACTATTGATTTAACATCAGAAAAATGTACAGCTGTTAATATAAAAAAGGCTGCATCTAATTTTGTTAATAAACTATAAGTGGTAAAATGACATACAGTTTAGATTTCAAAGCATTGGTCACCCATATTTTTCTGTAACATTAATTATGTAGTTTTAGTTTTGGCAGCAGCATAATTCTACAGTGTGATATTTCTACTTTATTGTTTCTTAAAGTAGAATTAAAATGTTAATATAATATGGGAACTTTTCCCCTGGTGAAGTGCACACTGAAGCTAGAGGATCTAATGTTTGCATTATGGAGGTAACTCTTGCAGAGATTTGCAGACTAGACACACTGGTCATCATAACTACTCTCAACTCTGACACTGATAGATTTTATTGCTATCAGATGGCACATATTTGCCATTATCTACTATAAGTTCAAATGTAGTTTGTTCTTCCTGACTGTTTCTGGAGCTAACAGACAAGTTTAGTAGTTAACTCTGGAACCTTATGATCTTGGTTGGAATCCTGGCTGTTCCACTTTCTGTGTCTCAGTTTCCTCATCTATGAAATGGAAATAATAACTAGATCAACTCATAGGGTTAATCTGAGTTAATATAAGTTAATACAAATAAATGTTAAAAACAGTTACATAAACATATTAGGTGCTAGATAAATATTAGAATATCTATGGTATATTATGAATATTCTCATATTTAGAAATTTTAGCTCCAGTGAAATAGTAATATACTAATACTATGAGTAAAGTTAGTCCATGAACAAAATACAGTGAGTTATGTCAGGCTGGTATGCCATGTCTTGGAAAAGGCTTAGTTTAGTCTTGTAAGGGGAAGTTAGACTAAGCACAGAGCCTTCAAGGTGAGAAAGAATGCAAGTCTGAATTTTAGAGTGCAGAAGTTGTTGAGTTTGAAAGGGATGAGGCTGGGTAAGAAAGCGAGTGTTGAATCCTGGACATGTGATTGAGAATTTGGCTGTTATCTTGAGAGTAGTGGGAAATCTTAAAGATTTTAAATTAGAGAATGACATGTTAAGATAAGTTTTGAGCAATACCACTGTGCCTGCAGTACAGAAAATGGAGTGGAAAATGGAGTGGAGGCACCTTTACTGGTATAGGAAGTGACTTAAGAGACTGTTGAGAGAGTAGAGTGATGGTGACATAGAGGAACCAGCTGGTTTATCAATGTGGATAGAGAAATGGACAGGTTTGAAATCCATTAAGAAGATAGAATCAGAAGCATCTAGTCATTGTTTAATGTAGTGGGTAGAAAGAGGGAAGAGTTGAAGATGATGGCCAGTTTCTAGGCAGTGGCCAACTACGACATCACCCACCTCCCTGACAGGTGCCTAGTATTGTGACGAGCAACTGGGCTTATAGGAATAATGTGGTCAGATGAAGCCAAGGTCTGGGAAGAGACAAACATCACAGGTACAACAGAAGTATTTGGTCATAGGCTGGAGGTCGGGAGGGTAGATAGAAGATTGCTGGAGCCTTGGCTCGAGCAATCAGAGATTTTCTTGGGTTCATACCTCTAGGTTCTGAAGATGCTCTGTTCCCACTGGGACAATGGACCCTGAGGAGTTAAAACAGAGAGTTCTTAATTCTTCATCCAGATCTGTTTTGGACATACCCATTTCATAACTCAACTCTTAAGGCTCCTTTTAAATCAGTCTACTGAAACCTAGAAAATAAGAAATAGAGCAAACTGAATTCAGCTAATTGATAAATTAACTTTCTAATTTCAAAAGGTTCATGTTTTACAAATTATTGGCACACTTTATGATAAAATATGTCTGAACACAATGTTAATTGCAGTACTGGTGGGTGGGAATTAAAAAATTAATATTCAGAAATTAGTAATCTAATCTTTCATGAGCCCACTAAGGATAGTAGAATTGTTCATTTGTGTGAATAAAATGTGAGTCTCTTTTCAGTTTGTTTAATATTAGGAATTTAAGAAGAAGAAAATTCAAAGCATTTCAAAATGTTGGAAACCTTCTTAAGGTGATCATTATAGCAATACTGACTGAAAGTAAACAGACCTGTCTTGCTTCTTTAATAGAAAAACTGCAATGGTGAGAGTGAAATTAGCACTGAAAGTATTAAAATATTGATAGCAATCATTCCATGCATACATTTTGACATTTAATAATTAATTTTACCTTTAAGGTAACTGTAAGAGTCAGACTTTTTTTTTTCCATGCTTTTACTTGGCTAGAATGTTTGACCTTTCCCCCTCAATGTTATCAGGTCTCTAGCAAATAATTCACATTTTTATGTGATTAGTGGCTGGAATTTCTTTTGCGTGACTTCATAAAATAAAATAAAAAAAGTTTGCTATGATTGGTTTAGAGAAAATCTGAGTTAATCATCTCACTGACTGATTTATATGTGGCATTAGTAGATTCTTATTGTGTCATTGCCTCTTATGTATTTCTCACAGTGTGTGTGTGTGTGTGTGTGTGTGCGTATGTGTGTGTATATATATATATATATATATATATATATATATATGAATTTTCAAGGGCTATCTCCAAAAGTAGAGGGAATGAATGATTTTCATCCTTTGCATGCTGATAATTACAAAAGGGTTATAGATTGTTACAAAATGATGTTTTCTCACTAGAATAGGAAGAATTCTTCAGTTTTTGTGGCTTTTTATTTGGGCAGATAGGTTAGTCATGAACTTCTCCTAATATCACATGTGAACAACCTTCTCACTATTTGTGGTATTTTAGAGTTAAAAGAGGTTATGTTAAGTGTTGATGTTGCCCTAACAGTTGATAGTAAAACTATGTCCTAATTTATTTTATACACCTAATAGTTATCTATTCAGAAGTCCATTGGAAAGAATTTTATGTTGTATTTTTCATTTTGATAAATAAAAAGTGGCTAAAATATTCACTCATTTGCTTAAACAATTATTTGCTGAATGCCTGGTATGTGCTGTTTTAGATGAAGGCAGACTTAAAGCCAGTTCATATAATACTAAAATGACTAATAAAGAATAGTACGTTCTCTATTTCTTATTTTCTGAAATGGGAGAAGATATTTGTAGTATTTGGACCTTATATAAAAATGTTTCTCCTTTTAAAAAATTAATTCCTTTCAATTAAAAGCATAAGCTTAATTTACTTTGAGTATGTACATTTAGTTGTAGAATTATCCTTCACTGCAGATTTTGAAAACATTGTATTTACAGATATTTTTTTGTGTGCAACTACAGGAAGTGTGTGATATTCCTAAGTGACCCTGTTCAAATGTTTGAAAACAGCACCTAGCACTGTGCTTGGCACACGTATTTGTCTATGCTGAGTATGCCTTAATTTCAGTCTCTAGAATCCAGTAATTCAGCCTCTGCTCTGTTTTGGTCACCTGTCTTCTCAGTAGTGCCTTCTTGTCTTTATTTCAGTCTTGGTGCCACAGCTCCAGTTTGACTCAGATCATTCAATTTGCTGCTTATTACCTAGCCCCCAATGACCAGTTTTCAGACTAATTGCAGTGTTAACATAAGACTTGCAAACATTATTTTGAATGAAAAGTCACAAACAGAAGGTAGTGGTTTTATTTGGGTGACCACTTTTGTGAATGAAAGTGAGGCTTTAGATAGGTTTTGTAAATTACTACATTCATTATTAATAAGATTTGTGTGGCTTATATTGTGTTCCTACTAATTTCTGTAATGGTGCAATATTATAAATGGTGAGACACTTGCCAATGAGTTAGACACTCAGAGTTTTCTCTAGTTACACATGAGATTTATATAGTCATGCCAGTAATTTAACTTCTACAGTTTTAAGGTCAATAGGCATTGTCACTTGTGAAATGTAAGTGAGCCAGAATTTATAATAACCTTAAAATTAATTTCATTTTGCTCTTTATAGTTACTCATAGAGAGAGTATCTGTGAAAACAAAGATGTACTAACGTAGTATAGTATTTATTGTTTTTCCAGATTGGGTAGAAAGTACACTTATAAGTTATTTGTATCAGTCGCAGTAGAGTTCCGAATGTAAGTTGACAAAAATGCTACAATATTTTATATTCAACCTTTCAAAACCCTGTTAATTATGCAAAAGATAATACTCTCAAATAACATGAGTAGTAGACAAATGAAATCATTAGTTTTATATTCCAGAGCCCCATGCACATCTATTATAACTAACTATGCATTAAAATGCCTCCACCCCCCCATTTCTCAAAATCACTTTTTCATACATTATAATGTGACATCATAAATGAATATGAACAATCTTATATAGAGGATGAAATTGTACACAAAAAGACTTTAGCTTTTGAAAATTTTAAACCTATCACATTACTTGGGAGAGACAATTTTCTGACAGCTTGTGACAATGGAAGGAAAGATATTGATCAACCATTTGCCATTGTTATTATTTTATTAAATAGGGCCTCTGACAAATAGTTTATCTACTCCAGCATGCTTAACACGCTGCCATGGCAGTGTCAATGTAAACAGAATCGGATCTTTGTGGTAGTACTTTCTAGGAAAATGAAGTTGAGCTGGAGGAAGGTACTCTAGCTTTCTACAAAACTTGGTTATGGTAGGATATCCAGGGTTTATCTGCATATTCCTTTAAGTTTGAAGCGTTCTAGAGAATTATTTTGAGAGGTAAGAGAAAAAATGCACAGTACCTATTTAAAATGATGTTGTAAAATGATATGATTTGCCAAAATGCACATTATAGAAATTTAGCCAAGATAGGTGGCCAATTGAATGTTCCCAGAACTGTAATTGTCTACATGCTATTTGCAAGTCCCTTTCTGATAAAGCTAGCAAAATGTACCTTTATATTTCAATATCCATTTGGTTAGGAATTCATCTAGTACTTATAAATGATGACTTTTTTTGGCTCTGTAAATACAGGTGAAGGTAGTTTCTAATAATGTGGGGTTTTTTCTATTTTTTTAGTTGTAGAAATTATTAAATAAACCATGTGTTATCTTAAAATTCATTCTAAACTGCATATTTGCTTAAAAGGAAAAGGGAAATATAATCTGAAAAGACAACCATATCCAAATAGAGAATAGTTCTAGCCATGCATTTTACAGTCAGAATTTAAAAACATGGATGGAAATATTTTTTTAGTTTTCATTATTAAAAACTGGTTAAACTTTTACAAACTTCACTTTGCTGATATCAATCAGAAGCAATTACAATATGAAAATAGAATCATATCTGTTACAGAAATATGGTACATTTTAACTGGAAAAAGCCATGATTTATTCATTGGTAGGTATACTGGTGCTTTTGTTTTATAATTCTGAAGTATAAACACATGAACCAAATTGTAGAAAAGGATTTTGTCTATGAATTCCACTATTAGTAGTAAATGTTAAATATATCTTCTTGACATATTTTTATTGGAAAAAGTAAAAAGATGAAAAAGTAAGCTTTGTAAATTCTGGGGTATATCATCTGTGTTAGACCTGATATCTCCAGTACACATAGCTAGTTGTTTCTAACCTAGCCCTGTCTCTCCTAGCTATTTGATCTTAGGCATGTTATTTAAATCTCTCTGTGCCTTAGTTTTTTCCTGTGCAAAATGAAGCAAAAATAGCACTTCCCTCATTAAGTTGTTATAAAGATTGAATGATTTAATACATGTATTTTGTATAGGGGTAGGGATTTAAATAACATGCAGTGTTGGTGATTCTAAGTTACACTATCATATTAATAACATTTTTAATAATTAAAAAACATGTATTATTTCAAATTCTAATAATATTCTTTCATTTAAAATATTTGGAAAGTGCAGAAAGATATAAAGAACATAATAGAAACCCTTATCACTCTCCACAGAGATAATCACTATAACATTTAGTTTTAAATCATCCTATTCTTAGCAATTCTGCATTCTTTTGGTTAGTATTTGCCTAGCATAGTTTTCTTTATCAGTTTATTTTTATCCTTTCAGTGTCACTCTATGGTGTCTCTTTAATAAACAACATGTAGCTGGATTTTAATTTTGATTCAATTTGAGACTCTTTAAAAAAAGCGATTTAAATTATTTTTATTTATTATGGTCATTGATACATAACATTTTTTGGTATATCGATGTTTTCTATTTAATACTATATTTTTTCTTTTTTTATTCTTTCCTTCCTTTAGTTGAATTATTTATGTTTTCTTTATCTCTCCTGTATTTTCTCCTCTCTATGGAATTTAGTTTGCGTTTTATTTCAGTTTTTTCAATATTTACCCTAAAATATTTGACATGCACACTTAACTTTAGATTCTTCTAATACAGTATAAAGTTGATGAAAATCCTGTCCTAGTATTGAATACAACAATAATCCTAGAACCTAAATACCTTTTTTCTCTGTTTCATGTTATTGTTATCAAGGATTCCATTATGATTTGAAACCCTCCAAAATTAGCTGTTGTTGACTTAGATTTACCAATGTATGTTACCAGTTTTCTTGCTTGCTCTTATTTCTCGTATCACATTTCTACCTGTGGGATTCATTTTTATTCTGATTGAATAGGTCCTTTAGTAGTTCTTTCAGAAGGGTCTGTGCTTAGCAAGCTCTTAGTTTTTATATTTTTGACAGCCTCCTTTTGTTCGAACTCAGGTGATTGTTAGCTGTTTATGGAATTCTAGGCTATGTTATTTTTCCTTAGTATTTTGAAGTTACTATTGTCTTTGTATATCTATTATTGCTGATTACAGGATCTCTATTGTTTTGATTGTTGTTCTTTTGAAGGTAGTTTATTTTTTCTCTTGTAGTTTTCATAATTCACCCCCCCATTTTTTTTTTTTTTTTTTTTTTGGTGTTCTGTAGCTTCGCTACAGTATTTTATTTGTGGTTTTTTCTTTATTTAGTCTTGGAGATGATGAACTTTTTCAATCTAAGGATTTATATCTTCAGTTTTAGTGAAATTTTTTATATTATCCTCTTTTGTTTTCTGTAGTCTGTTTTTCTCAGATGACTCTCACATGCTGGAGCTTTTACTTTTCTTTCTGTCTAAATTTCTCTTTCATATTTTTAAATTTCTGTGATACATTCTAGATGATTTCCTTAAATATACCTTCCAGTTCACTAAATTTCTCTTCTTCAATGTCTTGTGTGATCTTTAATATATCATTCCTGCCCCCCCACCCCCGCCGGGATAGTCTTTTAATCCAGATTTCATTTTCAAATTTTATACTTTTTGTAATATCCTGTTACTGCCATTATTTTTTTCATCTGGTTGATGGTTATAAACATTTATTTTAAAGTTTTTTTGAAACTGCTTTAGTATCCAAACTTATTTTATCATGACTGTTTCATTTAAAAACTTTCATAGGGATAGCATGAATTTCTTTGCATTTTTTGCACTCGTTTAATTTGGGTTCATTACTCATAATTATATTTTTATAGGTTACATGGTGGATTGTGGAAAGATCCTTTTGGGGCAGTTTTGCATTTTACTCTGTCATGGATGTATGAACTCCCCAACTTTGGATCACTTTTTATGAATTTATGAGTTTGAATTTTCCTCATGGCTCAAAGAATTTTACACCTTACCTGCATGCCTTGCAGTTAGGAAGTTCCGATTGTCATGGTTGATTCTACTTCCTGTCCATAGCTCAAAGCAAACTTTGTCTTTAGGCTTTTGGAAGTTTTTCTAGTTCCAGTCTGTATCTGGTCTTGCTTCATGGAGAAAGCTAAAGTCTTACAATATTGACTTCTGTGTCAGTGCCAAAGTCAACATCCACCTCTTCCTGAGGAACAGAATGGCTTATTTTTCTGGCACCTAGAAATGAATTTTTTTTTTATTTTAAGTCTAGCTGTGCACTTTGAAAATTTCCCTCTAAATTTATCTAGAATTTCTGGATGTGTTTGAAGTGGAAGAAGAGACTTTACACCTCAGGTTAATCTGCCATCTTGGCTGGAATGGCCTCTTATTTTTTATTTTGTTATTTTTTTTATATAAAATTGAGATTCTATTATATATATATATGTATATATCCTTTTATTTATAGCTTTTTGTTACTTCTAAGAATTTATCGTGAGTCTTACACCATTATTAATCTTTTAAAGTATGATTCTTTAGTAGTTATTTTCCACAGAATGGATTTATCGTTTATTTAGGCATCCCTGTTGTTTCATGTAAAGTTTTTTTTTTTTAATTATAAATAATGCTTCCATGAACATCTTTATGTATATATCTTTGTGAGCATCTCTGCTAGGGCTACCTTTTTGGAGATGGAAGAATTAATGTATAACAGTATAGGATCCTAACAATTTGAATGACCAATTAAATAGTAGGAATGGGAAGTAAAATGGATGTATTAAAAAAAATTCTGAACATTAAGAAAAAAATAGGATAAGATGGTAAAAGGAAGATAAAATTATAATAGATTAGAACTATATATCCTTTTAAACTTTAAACTCTGCTCATTTAGTTTGTTCAGACAACTATTTGAGACATGTTGAGTACTGTAACTAATGTGGAGGGATAAGAGATGAGTAAGGCATGGTTTCTGTTCTTCAGAAGAATCTAGGTGCACTTTCAATGAAGAGAAATAGAACTACAAGGAACTCTAATAAAAAATCAGCCATAAATAAGTAATATATTAAAGGTAACAGCAGAGTGCTGTGAGACCTCAGAAGGTTCTACTAAATCTATTTGGAAGAAGAGCCATATCTACCTGATAATTTATGACCCTTAAAATGACAAAAAAGTCTACATCCATGTCACCCTGTCTGATCTCGGAAGCTAAGCAGGGTCGGGCCTGGTTAGTACTTGGATGGGAGACCACCTAGGAAGATCAGGTATTATAGGAATGAAAAATTAAAAATAAGGGATTGTAAGCTGACAAGGTCCTTGCAATCTGTGAGGTCAACCAAGGGTTGCCTCACCTAAAACAAACAAACAAACAAATTAATAAAATGACAAAATAATTTCAGCAACAAATGAGCACATGGCTATAGGGAGAATAGCTGCCTCAGTTAGTAAATCTGTGACTATGATTACCTCAGTAAGCATTTCCTGGTATGAGAGAATTGCTTCTTAACACTTCTGGTCCAAATGGTTTGTCACCATGTTGCCAGCCAGAAGAATACTGCCAAGCCCTTGAAGCTTCCTTACTGCAGCCACACCCTAACAGTCCTCCCAACCTCTCCTCCTTCCCAGGGGAAACTTTATTGGTCTGGTTTTTCACCATCCTCATACATGGCTCTGTGCTTCAGAGGAAGCTAGGCCCATACTTTGCTATAGGGCTCCAGTTCATTGAAGTCAATCATAGGACATTCCTCTTGCCAATGACTGGTTTAGGCATAGACATGTCAGTTTTGGCAGGAGGCAAATTTTGCTGAGGGCTTTTTTGAAAAGGTTTATTCACTGTCACAGGGGGGAAAGATGTGATGGTCCTTTTTTCACTGGCCATTGCTGGGTTTGGATGTTGTACTTGGAACTGCTACAGTCATCTTTCCATCAGGCTTTGGATGAAGTCAATACATGGGAGAAGGGAATCTAAGAGGCAACCTGAAGGCTGCCCTACCTAATATTGTGATAATAAATGCTCATATGGTTTGAGTTGTGTTTTCTATTATCTGAAGAAGAAATCTTCCTAACTGATGTGGGAAGTTAAGTCAGAAGATTTCAGAGCTGTCCCTTGGGACTCGTGTCACCTCTGGACAATCTTTACAGTATACTAAAGTGTCTCATGCAGGGATGCAAACAAAATTCTAGATGACTTGGGTTGTTTTCCTGTTTGTTGCTTTTGGATGTTTACTGGAATTATTGGATGTTTGCACTTCCATACCACAGTCTCTTTCCAGGCTTTCTATTCCAACCTAAAAATAGGTTCTTGAAGTTGATTTTCTAGTGGGCTTAAAACCAAGAGAATTAATGATGTGCACAGTACTGATCCATGTATTTCCTATTCGGTTCTTTTGCCATGAAAATTAGGAAAATAATACATAGTGAAAATTATTTTTGGCCAAATATGATGAAAAGTAAAAATTTCCACTTTCCAAATTTGATAAGATAGTTTATATTGATTGCCTCCTTAGTGCCTTCACTGTCTTGACCATAGCTTGTCACCCACTTTCAAACTTTTTTTCCATTCATTGAAATTCTTTATATTTCCAAATGTTTTCCATTTATCAACACCACTTCCGTTGTAAAAAAAAAAAGTTATATTAGATTACATTGATTTTATAAATTCTAAATTTATAATTGGAGATTATGAGAGACTATTGCAATTTGAAATCATCTTGACCAGTGAATCATTTGTTTTAGATTTCCTTAAGAGAATTAATTCACACTGAAAGTAGTTGCAAATTTAAGAATTTTGTTTATTTGCTTAAGCAGCTTGATTTGCAATCTCTAGATTCTTAAATAAGTGTGGTAGGAAATACGTTATTCAAAGTTCACAGAACGGCTAGTTTAACCTTGTTGCACATGTTAATGTATTGAAAATTTTAAATATATTAAGATTAGTATATGATATTCTCATGTGCATGTTTTAAATACTCACTTAGAAATAAATGCTATTTAAGTGAAGAATTAAAATGACATAGTTTTTGTAACCCCAAAAGTACCCCATCATGGCTTGAATTTGAAGATCACTGCTTTTTAAAATTATTTATTCCAATACTTCTCATACCATGTAGCAATTATCTGATGAACTTTCAGGCTCCTTGAACTGCTCAAAGGCAGGGCTTGTGTCTCATCTATGTCTATGTTTCTGAGTTTAAGCACTCAGTTTTACCTTTCCATGGTTACACTTCGTTAGACTGAGAACTTCTCAAGGCAATATTCCTCATCCACATAGCACAGTGCCCACTGCGTGGTAGATCTATGGAATGAATTCTTTACATTCCAGCAAACATTTCTCTGTCTAATCTTATCTGTTCAGTTTATAAAAGACGAAATTAGAGGTTGAATTTATTGAGGCTTCTTTTATAGTCTATGTATGCATATCCATTTATGGTAAATTTTGTTCTTTTCATGTAGACGATAAATAGATGCTTATTGTAGACATTTAGAAAGTATAGAAAATTGCAAAGATAATCATTGTGAAGCATTTGCATTTCCTTCCAGTCTTTCTTCTCTGTATATATTAATTATATAAATGATATCTAAATCTTGCTTTTTTCACTAACATGTTATGGTTATTTCTCTACACCCTTGAAAAGTTCTCAAAAACCTAATTTTAATTGCTTTGTGAGCTATTCCATCTTGTGAAATTACCATGGTTAATTTAACAAATTCTTTATCATTAGACATATAGTTTCTAATCTGCTTTGATAAATTATGCATCACAAAATGCTGTGATGTTCTTGTACATAAAGTGTCCAACTGTGTAAAGATTTATTTGGGATAAATTACTCAAAAAAAAAAGTACTGGTCAAAGGTACAAACATTTAGAAGCTTTTGTTATGTTTTTGCTTTAGATAAATTTGTAAATATACCTATGATGTTATGATGTTGGAGAAGTCATATCTGGTTGGTTGAAATTGGATAATTGTTGATACCTTAGTAAATGAACTCTTAAGGATTTTAGAATTTAGATGACAGTGAAAGCAGCATTTAAGTTAGATTTATCAAATCAAGCAGCTAAATGAACTAGGCCACCTTGCTATTTAAGAGAATTGGCTTTCAGACACTTTATCTTGAGTTTCTTTTCCTTAGGGGATTCACCCTCCAGAGCCTTCTGCAGCCCTGGTTCTTACTGGATTTACATTTCCTGGGTCTTATTTGCATCTGACCTTTCCCTAAAGAAGAACCTGGTCAGGCTTGCATTCCACTTAAGAACCAGCATCCATTTACTTTCTTGCAAGCTGACCTTGGTTTCTGGACTGAGGAATACAGTCTTGATTTCTTCTTTTGATTTTGCATTAACAAAGCTTTTAGAAGCTCACATGTGCAGAAAGACTTGATATAGTGGGAACATCAGTTTGTTTTAGGGAAAGGATAATTTGTATATGGGGAAATGTTGAAACTAAATTCTTGCATATTTAAAAAATTTAACCTATTTACCCAGAGGCAGTCATGATTTGGAGCTTAGAAAAAAAATCACAGATAATTTGAAATTCATATTATTTTTTGATTTAAAATCATATCTTTCTTCATCTAGATCATATCAGTCTAATTTAAGAGAAACATTCAAAGGATTTGAATGGATTTTTTTAAATGTAAAGAAATGGCACTATTTTTTTTTTAACAAATCGGCTTTTCACAGTGGCAGACTTGCAGCTGTTAACTAATCCCATAACAAGTGGTATTTACCCACACATTCTCCAAATTAAATACGGGTATATGCAGGCCTGGCTTAAGATCCTATAACGCAGATACTTTACCTGCTAAGAAAAAAAAAATCAAAACCAAATCACCCCAAGGATTATAAACACTGAGGGAGAGGTGAGAATATAAAAGCCAGAGAGAAGGGAGTGAATGTGACTTTGTAGAATGACCACTTGAGGCAGAGAGGGGAGGAGATTGCAGGGATAGTTAAGAAATAAGGCAAGTGCCTCTGAGAGCATTACTTAGATCTGATCAATTATCCAAAAGAAGTCAGGCTTGCATTATTAGAACCTGGGTATTAAGAACTGCCATTCTGGCAAACACTGATTGTTTTCTTTTTCTTTCTTTCTTTCTTTCTTTCTTTCTTTCTTTCTTTCTTTCTTTCTTTCTTTCTTTCTTTCTTTCTTTCTTTCTTTCTTTCTTTCTTTCCTCTCTCTCTCTCTCTCTCTCTCTCTCTCTCTCTCTCTCTCTCTCTCTCTCTCTCTCTCTCTCTCTCTCTCTCTCTCTCTCTCTCTCTCTCTTCCCCTCTCCCCGTCTTCGTCTTTTTTTTTTTTTTTTGGTAGAAGGTGTTAGAATTCCCCCCTCCCCCAGAATTACTTACTTCTCTTTTCCCTTCTCTTTAAAATCTTTTTTCAGATAGTGAAATGACATTTTTATATCTTTAGCTTAATTTGGATTCAATTCAATACAGTTTCTGAAAACAAGAAATTTATCCTGCATTGGGCTAAAACTTGGATTGCTAGAATGGCTGATTACTGCATCTCCCACTAGCCTGCAAATTTTTTTGAGAATCCCATTAAATTTTATTCGGGAGTCCCTTACCAGCCAAATGTATTGTTTCCATGGATACAATTAATGGGGAAAGCAATTTTATAAGACTGATGTAAAAAACGAGCACTTCATCAGCCCCCCTGCTGGTCACATTTAGAGACTAGAGCTCAGGGAGCCGGCTCTCTGTGGGGTTGGCAGAAGCTCTGTACTTAAAGGGGGCAAAACAATGAAAGCAGAAGTCGGAAGTGACTTTTTAAGTGTAAGGAATTACCCCTGAAGACTTATTAGGAATTGGAAAACGCCACTAAATTGTGACACCTTTTCACATTCTTCCTATTTACAGAATTCATTCTAGGACAACCTTAAAAATAAAACAACAACAATCCATTCCTTAAAAATACAGACTTCCCTTCTACTTTAACTGATGGGACAGGTTTCAGGATATTTTGTATATACAGATAAACCCAAGAAAGAATGAAAATCTCAATGAGATGAAGGATGTACTAATTTTTACCACAACATCTAAGTGTTAGGTAGTTATGACTCTGTCATAATTTCTTTCGATTACCATTTTTATTTATTTTCTGAAATACATACAAGGTGAAATCTATATCATGTCCTCTCATTTTCAAAATATTAAAGTGTAGATAAAATAACCATAATACAATTTCCTAAGCACTGAAGACTGTTTTCACTTTATTGCTCCTAGCCCAAGCCCAGAGCAGAAATCTAGAGAGATTTCCTGAAGAATTCAGTGCCCTATTGTACAAAGGTCACATGATATTTTAATGGCTATTAAAACAATTTTTTTGTGCCTACTGTAATTTGGGAAAGAAATGAGACTTGAACAATCTTGTGTTCAGTTTAATATCACTATGCAGCTTGTGACAATAGTGTTGTCTTTTTCCTATTTTTCGTGTGACTAGAAAGCTAAACTTTAAAAAAAAATAATGTGTGAACAAGTATATTTTAGAGTGAATACATGTAGTTTAATTGCTTACAAGCAAATCTATTTAAGAAACTATTTGTTTATATTTTCTGTACCATAGCTTTATTTTTTTTGTTTATGTTTTTGTTTTGAGATTGCTTGAAAGGGCGCTGCTAAAAAGATGTTTTGTCCTGCAGAGGGCACTCTGCCTCTACAAAATAAACCCGACACAGGCAGCGTTTGAGCATAGAGAACAAGTACGTATAATTATTTTTTAAGCTGTGAATGTAAATAATTCTTTTCTTTTGAATGATGCTATGGGAAAATTTTTCTATATTAGAAAATTATAGATTATGTATAGCTCTATGCATGTGTTTTTCTCTTGCTCTTTTAATATATTGTCTTGCTGACCAGTTGTTTTTTTTAAAGATTGAAGGCATTTTTGAATAAGCACTGAGCAAGAGCGATAACAAATAAGGTACCAAATAGAGGAGGAAAATGATAATCAGGAGAATAAGAGAAATATCAGGCTGGGCTGTAGATTAAAAGTGTATTTATATTAAGAATTTGAGGGCCTACAAATTGCTCTACAAATGCAGAGAAAGTAAAACATATCACCTCATATTTTTTAAAATGCAGAAATTAATTTTAGTTTAAAGAGGATTCTATCTGCAGCTAGAGATATTTAATCTGAAAAGTGTGAGAAAATAGGTATTTCTTAACCTAATACATCTTTCCTGTTTGATGTATGTCTCTGTCTGAGAGAGGAATAGATTAAATAGAGGCAGCTATTCCAGAGGAGAGTCGGAAACCTATTGAGAAGAGGAGCTGAAATACGTGTGTAACTGATGCACAGATAAATATAAGACAACAGAATTCCCAAACAGTTTAATTGTGGGTTTTCTGGACTTTAAAGGGGAGGTTCCACTTTCTGCTGACCAGGAGAAAAGTACTTAGAGGTATTGTGAAGGCTTAGTTTAAGGGTGTGTGAAAAATGATCAAGTGGCTAATGATCATTTCAATAGATCAGCTTCAATGGGCAAAATAAGCCACCTTCCCGGTATGGAAATTCAAAAACACTGAAAAAAAATTATATAGTTTTTGTTTATTGAAAAATTTTAAAAAGAAACATGTAAAACACTCTTTAAAAACACAATAACTATTATAGGGAAAAAATACTCAAAAACATATGTCTTAGGAATATTATAGGAATCTGCAGCTCATAGTGATTTTTACATCGTGAATGCAAGTTTGGAAATACCTTTGAGAATTTCTCTTTTGCTGCTCGCCTTCCTATTTACTTGCCAGCATTTTCTCAGTTCTTTTTCTAAAGCAGTTTGAAAAATGTGATTTTGTGTTGAGATGCTTTTGTGGAGTGCAATTTATTTATTTGCTTCTCACCACATATGTTATTATTAATGTGCAATTACTATATAGCAAGATAACGCCAGCACAAAATTTATTGTCTCTAAATGAAGAGGAGGGACTGTAAATGGTTTAATTTTGAAACTTATGTATTTGGAGCTGGCTCTCAAATCATGCTGCTTTGTAGTCTGCGATTTATGACGGCTGCGGTTGAGCCAGGTGGAGCAAAAGCCGCAAAATGGCAGGACAATTACTGTAAGGGAAGATCATGGAGGAGTCTTGTCAGTTTCCAATGTGAAATTTAATCAGGTTATGTAGAGTGAAGTGATCAATCTTGTTAGCCCATTCTGGACTATTTTGAAAATATAAATTATAAACCTCTCAAATTTAAAACATAGGATGATTCAGAATTGTAGGTTATCATCAAGGTGTTTATTTTGCTGCCACAAGTTTATATATTAGCAAGTTTATTTATATCAAATAGCCCATTCTATATCATATGGATATAGTACATTCACAATCATGGTGGTTAGTTTCCACCATTGAGAAAGAATTTTATTTTGGCAAGTTTATTATGGTCATATACTGTAGTCTCTTATACTGACATTGTTCTATCCTATCATAGTTGCCAACGCCAACATTTGATTTTTCTTTTCCAAAACTATAGAACAGGAATAATATGTTTACACATGTCAAAGTAGCTCATCTTTGAGGGGTATTTCTCCCTGTGCTATTATAAACAGTTGGGCATTACTATGCGCTTAACCTAAACAAATCCTAAAAAGTTATTTGTGTTGTGTCCTTTTGTTTTAAATGAATACTACTTAAAACTCCTTGAGTATTAAAAATGAAATAATGATAACAAAATGTACAAAGTACTCTTAAGTCTCCCAAATATTTAGAGATTTATAATGTCAGATAGATTTGTTATTTTTCACTAAAGATTGAAGACTTTTAATCTGTGAAATTTCTGTGCATTTTGTGTCACCAGTACTGCTACATCTTAAAAAAATGGTTCTCTTTCTCTCTTCACTCACACAAATACACAAGTATATATGTATATGTATATATAAAATACATAGCACCCCTTCCTACAAAAAATATATGTACTTTCTTCCATAGCTAGTGCGATATACCTAATTAATTATTTGTAAATTAGTACCCTTTTCAGAATATGTTAACTTTTATGGTCTGTTAAGAGCATCATGCGCACTGCAAAATTCAAACAGTTGGGTTTGCCTTGTTCCTCCTAACACCATGGGAACAGTGATTACAGAGAAAAGGGTGGGTGGCTTTTACATGGTTTGAAAATTTTAAATATTATTCCAACTTGTACATGTATGTGCTATTAAGTAATCTTAACATCTTGATTTTTTTGAAGGATTGTCTTAGAATTTTTAAATATACATTGAAATTATGAAAAAGTATACCAAATATTTTTTTTCCTGTCATCTCAAAAAAACTCACTTTAACTTTCACATTTGATTTAAAAAGTAGAAGCATTCAGTGCAGTGATTACTTCTCAGTCTTGAGTCTGTAATTGTACTGCATTTTGTTGCCACCTTCCACAGCTGAGTGTAAGAAACCCACAGTGGGAACCCTGATTTTTCAGCCATTCTGTATCTTTGTTGCTCTTAGACTCTTAATTCCGCTTGAGTTTATAATATTTGCATTTGCTCTTGTTACACCAAAAGCAATTCTTTGGAATGCATATTCACTTTCTCCTCATTCCTTTCATTTGCAGATGAAAAGCAAATGCAGATTTTTAAAAAATAAATAAATACGATGTGGTTAGGACCATTCATCACACTCCCTGTCTGCTGGGTCTTTGTTTCTGTTTCATGCTGTGTGCATTACATTACATTTCTGAACCTGTTGTGAGTTTTTTCCCCAGCATTTTTCTTTTGTAGTTTATTAAAATAAAAATATTTTCAGTCAGCAGAAATCCCATTGGTTCTTTCAGAAATCTTGCCCCACAGGCCTTTGCAGGACAAGAACAGATTGTCTGGAGCCTAATTCTGAGCATTGTTTTTTATGAGGAAATCAAAAGTATAATTGTTAAAACCCAGTGTGTCCTTTTATGTCTGAAAAGGAGAATTAAATTGCTGGTGGCAATGCAACAGGGGATTGAGAGAGAATGGATGTGAGGCAGGCCCTCTGGAATTGGGGTTTGTTGTTGAAAGTAAAGGGAGAATACACTTCAGAGTGTACCCAAGCAAGTGTGCATTTGGTAAGTAGACCATGGGTCTCAGCAAGTACAATGCAATGGGAATTGAAAAGAAATACAATAAAATGGTCTCTTTGGCCTCAGTTTGCTGTCAAATTCTTTCTTAAAATTCTCAATTTGCAAATGGTGGAGTAAACATTTTCATTTAAACTTAGTAAACTACCAAATACCTACCAACTGGCTCTTTCTGTGATAAAAGTCTTTATATTCCCTGAGGGCTTTTTATTTAGACATGTGATTTCTCAGCATTATTCATAACAAGACTGTTCTAGCTCTTTGACCTGTGCTTTCATATTTAATTCAAAGAAGAAATAGGTTGAATTTTTTATTCATTTGAGCTAATTTCACTTTCTGGATCTGATCACTAAGTGATGTTTCTTGATTTGGGACTTGTGACACATCAGTTCTAGATTACTGAATTTTGTGAAGTTCTAAGACCATCCCCAGAAGTCTGTCTTTCATCGGAATATTCAGACAATTTTGAATTTTGCCAAATGACATATAGCACGTCTGCATATTTTAGGGTACACATGTAAGACAAAAGATTCCTTGAAAACACCTTGTATTCTAAGTTTAATTGAGATGCAACAAAATAGATTTTAAAAAAAGAGTGCCGTGAATCCTGGCAAAATCTTAGTGGTGTGCTGTGGTGGATAAATGGTTAAAATATACACTCATTGGAGTATGAAGGCAGTTCTTCTTGGCTGTCAGATAGTTTGACCAGTGTCAGGCTATCCTGCCTGACGCGTGCAGCATACCTTCATTGCATCATAAATAAAACAGACAAATTACTTTTTTTCTCTCCCTAGGATGGAATATGTACCATGAGAAGGGAGAGAAAGGGATTAAGGGGGGGAGGGGTGATTTGGAGGGTCAGTAGGGGAGTGAAGAATTAGAAGGGAAGGGGAAAAAGAGAGATCCTTTCAGCCCCTCTATGAATCTCGGAATGGCAGCAGAGAACAATGAGAAAACCAGGCAATTACCTAGAATCCTGTTCCCTTATCCAGACGTAGAAAATATATTCTTGTACCAGCCTTCTTTCCATCCCCCACTCCCCTCTGCCTCCTCCCCTTCCCTGTCTATCTAATTCATTTCTTTAGTGGAAGGCCCAGCAGATGTAACAAAGGGAGAAGGGTTTCTGATGATGGGCCACTCAGGACTTGAGGGCCCAGCCTTGCAGGTCAGCTGTGGGAAACATTTTTTTTTATATATACTGTGTCCTTACAGACTTTGGTAACCTCTGAAGCTGCAGCAGTGAAAAATGAGCAGAAAGGTATTTTACAGCCTGAACTCTTTTTCTGATTCCCTGAAAATCAAGTGATCAGGACGCTAAATCATCCGGCCCAAAAGCACCAAGCCAACTATATCCCTTCTGCCTTTGGAAATTTCATCCTAAGGTGTGCTAGGAATTCTGGGCTTTGAAACCATTTTACTGGAAGCCTTCCTAAATTCCACTAAGGAATTCTGCTTTATTTCTTATAATTGTTGCAGTCCTGCAAGAGGCTGTCACCCTACCCAATTTTTTTTGCTTCAGTTAGGCACCAGTGAATGGAGATGCTAATGACACTGGAGATTTGACAGGTTCTGCTAGAGTGACTGGAAAGTGTGCCCTTTCTTCACTCCTGTGCTTTCTGGCCACCTGGCCAAAGCACTGAAGACATGTATGGGAGGATGTGCTGTAAATGACTGCTCCCTCTGAGGCCTTTATAGTTGGAATGTGTGAGTCCGTTTATATGCTCTATAGAAGCTTTTGGTTAACCAGTCTATTGAAAAGTGACATTTAAGTGAGAATATGTGTCTGAACCCCCATTGTTTACATTCCGAGATGGCAAGAGTGGACCTATATATGATTTCCTGTGTCCTCTATCCACCTTCTCCCACAATCGTCAAGACTTACTTTGCATTGTCTTGAATGGTGATGGTTTATAATGCACCATTCCCACATCTTGTCATGACCAGTAGTTCATAAAGCAAGACAGCTGCCTGGGGTTAGGGTGTGGTCAGCAGCTGGTTACAAAAATTGCTCTCTGTACTCTTTACAGTGGCTGCGCAACCAGTATAAAAAGTGGAATACCCAGGCTTTCCCATGGCAACACTTAACTCAAGATAGAGCCTGAAAGAGACTGAGGAATATTCTTGGAAAAACAATTAGCAAAATCTCAGAGGCCAGTAGATTGCCAAGACCACCTCTGTACATTAGCCAAAGAACAGTTGTTGGTATTCACTGGCTTATTTAACCCTTTAAATAAAATAGATTTACTGGAAATGCCATTGTTTCCAGTGGAGTGGCGGTGTTTTGTTTCAAAGTAGTTGCAAAGTGCTTTGGCATCTCTTATGCCTTAATGTGTGACTTACATCTTATACTGTGTAGTTTTCACTGTATTTATTTTTACAACTTGGTTAAGTTAGGAAGGGCTGGAATCTTGGTTTATACGTCTCTACATCAGCTCATATATTTGCAGTTGGAGTTTGGTCATTCAGAATCCAGTTTTGGGGCAATGTCAGGGAAATCAATGACTCAGGTTAGGATTCAGTTTCCTTAGGGGACAAAAATTTATAAGCAATCTGGTGGAGTTTAATAAAATAAAGGCATATCATATCACTTGGTAAACAGATGCTTAGAAAAGTTATAATTCTAGTATGTACTCATAAATATTTGTTGATTGAAACTCTAGTTAAGTAAAGATAAGCCTAGACTAAGCAGCTACTTTCTCAAGAGTGTTGTATTGTTTAGGATAAACCTCTAAAAATAAAGGTCCTTCTGGGGAAATACTAGAAAATATGTTGGAAGATGACATTGTTCAACTTAAAAAAAAAAAAAGTCACGTGAAACAGCTTTATACTGCCAGATACAGCTTTTTCCCTTTCTCCTTAGAAGTCACATCTGAATTTAACAAAAGTTCCAAAACTCAGTGCTGAGAAGAACTATAAAATAATCTAATTAATAAGTCCCTAGTGCAATTTGTAAGCTTATATAGCAGATTTATCATTTAAAAAAACCTTCGATATTCTTTACTGGTGTTTTTTTTTCTGATATTTAGACTAACTTAATTGGACCCCTTTGAATGCTTTAGTGTCATCTTTCCAAGATTTAGCTACTACTGTTTATTCCAGATAATCCTTCCTTAGGTGAAATCACGTAATATCTCTAAATTTAATTTCTATAAACTTTGTTTTAACACAGCTTCACCACACTTGAGGCTTTTAATTGTCAAGATAATTGCTTTCAACCTTACTGATTTTTTTAATTCCATGATCCAATTCATTCATCATATTATAATCACCTTTACTCTTCATGTTGACAATGGGGGCAGTTGTGCATGTTGTATAATGCATGCTATTAGAACCCACAGAGCTGATCAGAGGGGCTTTTACTTAAAAATCTCAGATATAAATAAAAATGTATAAAATCCTAAGAAATTCCACAAGTCTGAGAGAATAAGGCTGAATAATCTTTTTCTGAGTATTTGTTGTCCTGAAATTTGCTAGGGAGTAGTTTCCCTACAAGGATTCCAGCCCAACCAAGACAGTTCAAGTCCTTAATTATGTGAACTTAAATGACTATAAATGACACTTATTTGAATGAATAAATAAAAATATTATCTAAAGCTATAACCCTGTTTTTTTAACAGGGTTAATGTGGGATTATAGTATTGTTTTTTTAAAAGGTATTTGACAAATCAAAGTTTTACATGAAAGTATGGCTTTAACTTTGGGAGAAGCACAGAAGCAGAAGGAAAGGGTTAAAGATCATGCATTATTTAAATATACATTAACTCTTTTTAAAATACTCCTTGGATGTTGAAATTTGTTTTTTAAATGTCGGAAAATGACAAGTAATTCTGGAGGGACATCAAAGGACAGAGGATGCTATATCATATTAAGGTTACAGTTTGGTGAATCTGTACAGCGCTTTTTCTTAATCTAATGTAAAGGTTTGTAAGAACCTGTCATCTCGCTCCTGCTTGTTGGCTGCATTTTACATAATGCCCTTCAGCGTCATTGATACCAACCCTGGCATCATTATTGCTATTTACAGTTGTGTGCTAGTAATGTTAAACCTGAATGGGATTAATAAAATAAATAAAGTGATAAAGATTTTAATGCTATTAACCATCAGTAATACTTCTTGCCAACACAAGAAAAGGAATAGTATGCCATTAGCCAGCCTAGATAGACTCAACAGTCTGTAAACACAGATTCCTGGTAATTTATGTTGCTAAACCTTACTTTCTCAAGTGGGTTTTCTCTTCCATATTCTTTTCTTTCTTTGCTTTTTCCCTTTTTTTACTCCACTTCCTGCTGTCCCTCTCCCTTTTCCTCTCTGTATCATTTCTCTGTGCATTCTTCACGACCTCTCATCTTTACTGCTTTGTGGTTATTTTGCTGTTATTGTCTGGAAATTGACCATTGCCTAGCAATCTTGTGTGCGACTTCTGCCAATAAACCTGCTGGCTTAGCCTGCTTTCCTCCCAGCTCTCTTTGCCTTACTTAGCTAGTGCTTTCCTCACTCCCACTGTCTTCCAGCTTCCACCTCAACACTCTTCATCCTCCTGCAGATGCTTCCTGGGGTTCTTTTTGAAATGGATGCTAGCCTTTTGTTCCAGTCCCACTCTGAGCGCTGGGGTCAGGCAGCTAGCAGCCTCCCTGGGGCAGTGCTATGATGAGTTTTGGCATGACCAGGCTGTTTAACAACTCCATCGCAGAATGCCAGCTTCCTTAAAGATTGAAAGGAGCTGTGATGAGCTTTTTCCAAAGGCTCTGCTCAAGTTTTGAAATGCCAAAGATTCCCGTGGATCTCTAAATTATGTGGTAATTTTTTGAACCACGCCTTCCCAATAAAAATGAGTTTTCTTTTCCAAGAAACATAGCTACTCTGTGATCTTATTAGTTTAGCACTCAGATTTTCCTGGAATCCATGTTGTTTGGATTTAGTAATTTTTTATTTAAAAATGTTCAAGTCTTGTCAACCTTTTTATTGCTGATTGCCAATTATGTCTCATCTTTGCCATCATTCACATGCCTTCTTTTTAAAGTCATAATTGTCATAAATGACTCCCTAAAATAATTTTTAAAAACCCTAGTTATTTTAGAAACATTTAAAATTCATCCTAATTGAGTGTAGTTTTTTAATGGGTAGAACCAGTTATTTCAGCTCAAATTATTTATCTAGTTCTACATATAAGTAAAATATTCTTTAAATTAAAATACATTTTATTTTCTTTTATAGTATTGAAAATTTACCTTTCAAAATTATTTTATCTTTTTATATCTATATCGGGTTGTAATGTGGCAGCTAAAGAGGCAAATTGTCATCTTTAATTGAGACTACTTAAATAGTTGGATAAGGAAATACTGCTGGGGACCTTTTGATGTTAGTCATGAGTGAGAAAACATTTAAACTTAGGTTACATGACTGTGTACACAAAACATAAGCACATCACATGGCCTCTTTACATATCAGGTGTCCCTTTCAGCTGTACTCCATTGCGATGACCCTCCAGCTTTTCTGGAACCAAATGGGAGAAGAGAGAGAGAGAGAGAGAGAGAGAGAGAGAGAGAGAGAGAGAGAGAGAGAGAGAGTGTGTGTGTGTGTGTGTGTGTGTGTGTGTGTGCGCGCGTTTCTGCTGAAAGTGATGAGTGTTCTCAGGAAGGATAACTTGAGCTGAGTTAACAGCTCTCTACCTTTCTTCTTATCCATTCTGGTACTCATTAAGTTAATATACTGTTGCCTGCGTGGGGCACCTTCTTTGATGGTGAGAACAGTTAAAGGCCTATTTAGACAAGTCATGGACTAACCAATGTAAGAAGGTACATGAAGTGTGGCAGGGAGGTGGGGAAGGAGAGAGGGAGGAAGGGAAGGGGATGGGGTGGGGGAGGGAGAGAGAGAGAGAGAGAGAGAGAGAGAGAGAGAGAGAAAGTAAGTGTTGCTATATATTTTTAAACTTAAAATGCTTCTTAACAATCTTTTGCAGCTGGCAGAAGGCTAAGGTTTCTCACACTATGAAAGGAAGTCAGACCATAAATAAGCCAGTCGAGCACACCTGGAACGAATAAAATGCCTTTCTAGACTTTACACTGTGCTTAGAATGGATGCCAGCCTGGTGAGTGCATTCAAACGGCATGGAAGAATGTGTAAATGCCACATTAGTCTAAAACTAGGGAAATGTTTCCATTTTTAATCTCCAACCTTTAAAGTAATGGCTTATTGGGGAAAATGTGGAAAGGCATTTTTCAAAGTTTAGTATCTTTCTGTTCTGTTTGGGGCAATGGACCTCTTTCAAAAAGTAGTGACAGAGTAAGACAAAGATATGGTACTTTCAGAGCCAGATAGAGACTAACAAATGTTCCAGAAGTCATAGTTTTCACATTAATGGATCAAAGAACAAAGATGAACAATACATTTCTCATCTGATATGCACAAAGGACCTAATGTGATCTAGTGACTATTAGCTCTTTTTACCTTGGTCTCTTTCAGGATGTCACACAATTTTTTTTTTTTTAATCTCTATACTGGTCAGACATACACTGATGCACTTCTTCGGCTGGAAATTATAGACGCTTCTGTTTAGTCATTTGGTTGTCAGTACTGTCTATGGATTTCATGCCATTTGGATTAGGCCTTTTGCAAATTTTAAGGTATGGTACTCAACGTCCCCATAAGCTGGGCACAGCTGCAGAAGTCAGAAAACTCATGATGCATGACTTTCGTCTGAGAAGTATTCACACCCTCCCTCATCTGCACCACAGGGTTCATGTCCAGGCTATGGGGATGGCATCATTTGCCAGGTCCCGGCATGACTGTAGGGTAGACACTTCCTAGGTGAAAAAAAAGTTGGTCTTGTACAACCCATTTTTTTTTCTGATAAGTTTGGCCTCAGATTCTAAAGTCCAGATGGGGAAGAAAGCTTTCTTTATATTTGGTCTGTATCAACTTTTACAGATTAATGCCAGTGGCAAGTTGATTGTTTAATACATTTTAAAACATTTATGGGTATAGCAGGAAAGTAAAAACAAGTATGTCTGGGTCTAGCTGCCTAGTAGTCACATTATTCTCTTTTTCCCATTGTTTATCTCCTATTGTTGCCCCTTTTAATGTCAGACAATTGTTCGTGTCTCTATGGCCAATCCATTTTGTTAGAACCCCTTAGTACAGGGGGAAACAGTAAACGAAGCAAGCAGTACTTCTGAAAGCCAGCAGAGGGGTTCCCTTGTAGAATGTAGTAATTGTCTTTACCCAGGTAGCCTCTTCCCAAACATAGGCTCTGCTACCTGCAGGGAAGCCAGAAAGAGATAGGAAGAAATGAATAATTACTAAGCTCCTGTTATTTGCCAGGAATTTTCAGAACCAGATGGCACTCAGTTTTTCTTGAGTCACTGTGATTATATGAGGGGTTTTACTTGATGACTTTCAGACTTTATCAGGGAACCTATATCTCTTTCTGAACTTCATGGACTAACACTTTTAATGATTATTTTGAGCCAGACACTTTGTTAGAATATCGCTATATATTATACAATTTAATATATGTAAGTGGAAGAAAGTCTGAACATTTGACTTTTTTTATACCAACTTTGTAAGTCCTTCTAAAAAGAAAAATAAAGAGGAAATATAAGGTGAAAAAAGCTTGTTATCAGTTTATTTTTTCTGTGGAAAATTAGTTGTCTGTTTTGATTTTCTATTTATTCATTCATTTTTTTTAAATTCAGTAATTATATGGGTAACTCCTTTATGCAAGACATTGTTCATGGTGCCATGGAGGAATGAAGAACTAAAAGTCATGGTCCTTATCCTCAGAAAATGTATACTTAAATTTGCCTCATTTTACAGGGGTTTATTGTAGTTTTCAGATATGTCAACAACTGAATTTGCTGAGTCAAGTTTTTTTTTGGCAGAGGAGTCAAAAAACAAAAACATATGCCTTCTTTTCTCAGAGTAATAACTTCTGCTAATTTTAAGTAAGAACCAAAGAATCTTTTTACCTTGAATTTTTAAGAAAATATTTGTTCCACTAATTTAAAAAAGAAATTTATGTATTGAATATGCTTAGTGTGATTCTAAATGAATAATATCCTAGCTGAAAAACTACAAACTTAAGTTGATAGTTTATTTCAATAATAATGGAAGACCAGGGTCTATTTTAATTCCAGTTTGTAGACCAAATGCTGAGAATACTTGCCCTCTCATAAAGATGGAATTCACTGTTCAGAAAGTTACTACATATCCAAAAGGAGTAGTATTTTTACAGTAGTGTGCTGCTAATATTTAAAGTGTTGCTTTTCTGATATTATTGTTTAAAATTTCCAGTGGTGTAAATTAGACCCTCTAATTCTTGTCTCAGCAGTAAGCAATAATTGAGGATATTTGATTGTTTTTATTCACATGAGAGAATGTGCCACATAATTCAAAAGTAGCAAATCTATGCTTCAGTTTATTTATATTGCATTTTTTAGTTTCAATATTTTGAGGTAGGAAGGAATGGTTAAATAATATTTTCTTAAGTGACCAATAACGGAAATAGAAATGTAATAAAGAAATAAATGGGGATAATCTACGTTAATATGCACTTATTGTGTGTGAGTTCAGTTCATGTTCTCTTTCAGTAACTTTTCAACTCCTTCATAAGACTCTTGGTTGATTTTGTAAGCATGTGTCATCTTTCTCATTTAATAATCTATTTCTTTTTTTAATATCAAAGCATTTTTATTTTATTTTTAAAAGATTTTTATTTTTCAGTTACCATTCACATTCAATATTATTTTATGTATATCAAAACATTTTCAGTCTATTATCTTTTAGTTTTGTTTTGGTTTAGAGAGACTGAATATGAGAGTAAAAGGGGCAACATTATTAGTTTGTTGGGAATGTCACATAACACATGTGGTGTTACATATAAATCTCTTTACCAGGTTTATAATTTTACTATCAGAATTCACCTGAGTCTGATGCTCTGTAGGTAAATCTTAATTGAAGAGAGGTTTACAAAACCAAACCTTAAAGAAAACACCAGAGTGTTTTTCATTTTCTTAAGCACAGTTTTTATGATTGTATTCCCTCTAACATGGCACTATGATTTTTAACACTAAATTTGACAGGCAGTAAAGCTAATGATTATTAAGCATATGAAAAAATATATAAAGAGAGCTGCATCTAAATATTTTGCTTTCATATTCATGGAATATTTGTTAAAGTTTCATAAGGATTTTAAAATCATTACATATCACAGTTATACCTCTAATAAACTAATTATATATGTTGTTTCTACTCTGTAATTAGGTATAATTACACTAATTGCATAAACAGATGATAATCAACCTGAAATTACTTTATAAAATAAGAACATTTACACAACAATAATGTCATTAAAAAACATAAGGCCCCAAGAATGAGACAAAGCAAGCACCACCAGGAAATTCAGTTAGGGATTAAATGTCTAGCACTGTAGGTATAATAGGGACGCTGTCACCTTCCCATTACCCTAATGCACTCCATTCCTCTTAGATATAGTATGTTTAAATCCTGAGCTGTGAATTTCTAGGCCTTTGTGCCTTTGTCTCACCACCTTAACATTTTTAATGTAGTTTTTGTTGTGTAAATCTATATAAGTGCCATCACCCGTCAGCAGTGACATTTGATGGCATGAGGCCGACCCAGTCTGCATGTATTAGGGCTTTTTGTGTTTGTGCAGTGGAACCTACTTAAACAAATTCCAGTTGAAGGAATAAACCTGTAAAAGGAATACATTTTCCCTGTTCTGAAACAATAGCTCAGTGTTGAATGGATGCCCCTGAAAAGAATAAATCACTTAGAAGGATAAAGTTCTTTTCCTCCGAAAGGCAAGAGGAAGGTAATGATGATTTTGACCTATCGAAGAAATAAATCTCTTGATTTATCGATTTAATGTGGAGACCAATCTAGAACACATTTCTGGAAGCCTCCTTGAAATTATTGCTAAATTTTGGATTCTCCAAAAAGAATTTCAAGAAACAAAAACATCAGGAATTCTCAACATTTTCACAAAAAACACTGAAGACCCAGACTGGGTAGGGAAACTCTTGACATTCTTTACATAACTCTTTAATATTTAGTAATTTTATCCGTACCAGACACCCGTAAAACAAATACCTGGAGTTCTGTGGTTTGAGGTAAAATCAGCCTCCATTAAAACATAGTATTTATCCTGAAACTGGCCTTTTGTGTTGTCTGTGAATAATAGTTTAGGAACTCTAGATGCATTATTAGATATAACTTGGGTAGAATTTGCTGTGAATTTGCAATGAATTTTGGGCTTTAGAAACGAATAGATCCTTGAGTCTTTAGCTACTAATACTTGGGGGATCTATGCCATATAAAAGTTTAGTTCCCCTTTTCACCTTAATTTGTGGTAGAGCCATTGGTGTATAGTTAAGAGCGTTTAGGATGTGAGATGCCAACTCAAGTTTAACTTGAGAACTTGAAGATGCCAATTTGTATTCTGGTTTCTCTGTCAATTAAAATATGTCAACAAAATAATGTAATTTTCTCAACCACCAGCTGCTGATATAAAATAGACACCCAGATGCTCAATAAATACTTCCTAAACAAATACAGGAATATAGGGGGAAAAAAGAAAAAAAATAATATTGAGTAGGTTTCTCCAAAAGATAAAATGCAACGTCTGTTTTGCTTGAAAGCTTAGTAATGTTAAATTTTTAATTTAATTTTTTAAGAGTTTATTTTCTCTGATTATAAATTAATATTTACTATAAAAATTTTAGAAACCAAAGAAAGGTACAAAACCATAGAAAAGCATTGAAGTGTGTGCTGCCTTACTGCTCTTCAGAAAGCTTCCACTCCTATAGTATAGGGTATAAGAATGCTATTTCCCCACATTTAACCAGTATTAGGTGTCTTAATTTTTAAATTTTCTGTTAATTTTATGCACATAGTTGTATTTTATGCATCACATTCAGTTTTAGAAAACTTATTTTGATTTGTTTCTATTATATTATTTTGGAAATAGCTGATATTTTGATAAATTTTATCTGAATCCCTATTCTGTGCTGAGAAAATTCTACAATGCTTTGAGTCTTAGTGGCAGCTTGCCATCTGCCATAAACAGAGAAGTGTTCCCGATCTTCCTTATTATGAGAATACAGGCATGTATAACAGATTCTACCCATAAGAATCTGGTTCAGAAATAACCATGCTTTTTTGTGACAGTTTTAAAAGGAGTGAGTTACTGGTTAGTGGTGGCATCCACATTATCCATTGTTTACTGATGCTCTCGGAGTGTCTACAGTAGGGCTCAGCAGGAGCATCAATGATGCCTTCACCTAGACCTCACTGCTGAGATTCTAGGTATTACTTGGAGCTTCATAGCTCAGAACCATCATCTTTAACTTCCATGACAATTCTGTGAGCTTGACAGTATTTTTTTAAATAAACATTTTATTAAAAATTTTTGCTTAAATAAGCCAACATAGGTTTCTATTACTTGCAATACAGGATATTAATTGATAAATAAAAGGATGCAGGGACTGGTTGCTTCTTATGTATTCATGTATTTGTTGCTAGACAGTTGAAAGAAAAAGAACAAAAAACTCAAAGTTCTAAGTTCTTGATTTGAGAAAGGGACTTTCTATTACAAACCTAAAGAACACCTTGTCTCTTATAGCCACAGAGCTGAGAAAATTCAAAGTAAAGGATGATTGACCCCTGAGGTTGTTGAATCACCAAGTCAATTAAACTCACTGCCTGATGTGAAAGTATATTGATGGTAAAAGAGTGAAACCTCAGAACTGGGCTGGGGTTATAAGGAAGGATTTGAATGATTTGGACTGTAATGAGCTACCAACCCCATGAGCCTTCTTGTCTTGTCTTGCTTGAAAACCTTGGAATGACCTCCTTGCAAAGAGAATCCAGTTCTCCTTATGGCCTGTTCTCAACATCATAGACTATCTCCATGACTATATCTAAAGACAGATGCCAGCATACCCTGGAATACCAATTACAGAGTCAAAACTGCAAGAGTTTGGTAGTTTTTATTTGCAAAAAATCTGATGTGTATAAATGGGTTCTGGAAATACAAGAACAAGGAAGAAGGAGTTTAATTTTAAATTTAGCTGAATTAATAGTTGTGAATATACTAACTATAGATTTTGGGTTCAGTATAATAGTCTAAGTGAGAGTCCTTCACATTACATTAGGCATTTAACTGCTTAGGAAGTTAGAAATATTAGAGTGCCTAGCTCTAACCATGTCCTTTAAGAGAGGGGTCCCCATAAACCTGGGATGGCCTGTTAGGAACCAGGCCACACAGAAGGAGGTGAGTGGCAGGCAAGTGAGAGTGTCTTCATCTGTGTTTGCAGCCGCTTCCCAGCACTAGCATTACTGCCTCAGCTCCACCTCAGATCATCAGGGATTAGATTCTTATAGGAGCATTGGTCCCTGGTGCCAAAATGTTGGGGACCACTACTAAGAAGATTCAGAAGATATTCTCTTCAGGCACTTAGATGTATATTAATGAGAGTATTCCAGGTCTTGGAAAAGTGCTGAAGTGGCCATTCTCTTTAAGGCAAGAATGCCGGTAGGAGGGTTCCATGAGTTTACATGTATCTCAGGGAGACAGAGGCTAAGTAGCAGCTCAAAACCACAGAGACAATGTAGGCATGGTTATCATAATGTTCCTCAGAGCTGGTATGATACTAGTTTGACCAGCTGCAGTGTTTGGTGGTAACTAGGATTAAAAGAGATAGGTAGCCCAGTTAGGTTCTACTAAATGTAAAAAACAGAAAAACTGCCTACTTGAAACTAAGGCCTGATCTGAACAACTATAATAGTCATGATCTCTTTAAAAAGTCCCAAATGTATATTTACAGTTTCAGAATTTTTTAAATGAAGGGGTGGCCAGATATCTTTGAGAAGGAGAAATCTACAATAATATCTCAATAAGTGTACATAGATCTCATCTTTTTCAAAGGGACATAAGCCATTCACCAGGATAACTGGGCACTTGCAGGAAAAAGAAATACTTAGATCATTCAGAAAGTATTAGATGTTAGCTCTGAGCTAACACTAAGTCCTGGGGACTCAGAACACAATATGGTTCTTCTGTTAGAATATGGTATGTATGGAATTCAGATGATAAAGATTTGATCCAGCTCTGTCTCATCACAGGCCCAGTGGGACCCTAAGTGCATCTCTCATTTTTTTAATTTATGAATTTATTGTCAGAATATATAGCATTAGCAATAGAAAAATCCCATAATGGCTTCAGATATATTAGAAAGGACAAAGTGGAAGCCACTGGAATTCATCTCACTACAAAGAGAGTAAATGAAACTAATGCCATAAACTTTAGAGATATGTCTCACCATAAACTATTCAAAAGGCAGGGATGTTGTATCTTATTACTTCCTCATATACTCTCTGCTATAGATAGGTCTTGGAGAATGCTGGTGAATTTTCATAATCATAGCTTAATAGGTAATAACTTCAATTAATTCAAGTGTTCCAGTTGTGGTATCTTTGTTTCTTTACTGAAGCAAATGAACATAGCTTTAATCACTGATCTTGCAAACCATTTTTTTTTTTAATTTCAAGATATCTAGAACACCAAGAACATTTTTTTACACTTGGCATGAATAGCAATATACCTTCGACACTTTGCCCCAGAGTTATGTAAACCCCCTGATCTGGAGCTATAATTTAATCTCTAGAGAAATTGATCATCTCACTTTCCTGAAGGATATCAAGCTAGGCCATGAAATTAATGATTTCATTCTGATCTCATCTGGAGAACATGAGGTATCAGACACTCTAGATACATGCATACCAGAAAATGGGAGTACTATCCATGAAAATACAAGGCCTGAGTTGGTCAGTGAAGTCTGTAGAGGGTCCTATGGTTTAGAAAATTTCAGGATATCTGCTGAAGTTTGAATTGTCTACCATTTTGAAAGAGACACTGGACTTAGTGTGTCTGTTTTCATTTTGAGGGAGATATATACCATATTTGTCTGTGCTGCTAGAGCTACTTACTATGTGTAGCAGAATCTATCAAACCTCACACATATCCCCTCAACTGTACCTCCAACACCACTTTAAGAAAATGTACAGCTGCCAGAACCTGCATTTTTTTCCCTGAGGGATTTCTCTGATTGCCAGAGCATACTTTCTTGCCCATTGCTCACAGTGTCTTGACAAACTGGGATACTGTATGAAGATTGTATTGTCTCATTAAGAAAAGCATAGCAAATGCCCCTGGGGTTTGGGACTATAGCCATGTTCTCTTAGTCAAGTAACTTGTCTATTGAAAAATAGCTCTCATCTTGCTTTAGAGACTAAATGTTTAGCCATGGCATACCAGATAACTGTTCAACCTGAGCTGTCCATGATGTGTGTTATGATTCACCTAGGCATATATCTCGGTGTGCTAAACTGTAATACATTTTCAAGTGGAGGTAATATATAGGGAATCTAACTTCAGTACCTTTTTCTCATTTCATATTTATGGTCTCAAGGGGGAAGTTCCTGTGACCAATTTATTGAGGAGAAAAGAAAAATTGAGGCTTAATCACCACTGGTTCTGCGTGGTAAGTTAGTATCAGCCTGAAGTAGACTATTTTAGTTTATAAATATACTCAGGGATAGGCTCAAGTCTTAAACTTAATCTCATCAAGGTTGACTTGACTACTGTCACTGCTGAATGTCCAGCCTGCTAGCTGTAGTCGCTAATATGGTACAATACTCAAGGGAGATTAGCCAGAGACCTAACTATATTAGGCGGTATCATGATGGAGCAAAAACAATTTTTAATTTGAATTTTTGTTCATTACCTGTCACGTGTTAGCCAGCCCACCATCCTTAGATTCACTAAAGGCTTTATTTTCCACCATGGTGTTCTACACCACATAATTTCTGAACATGAATTCATTTTTTCATCAAAAGAAGTAAGGCAATCAGTGCATGTGAGACTCATGCAATCTTCTAGAAGTTGTAATAGAGTTTGTGAAATATAATTTTTTGCTTTCCAGCCTTCTGACTTCAAGGAAGTATATAGAAGAAGGTAGGAATGAATGCTAAAGGCCAGTCAACCATTTTTTGAAATTTATGGAATCACCTGGAAAGGTAGAATGGCCTATTGAAGACTCTGTTATAGCTTCAGAACAGAGACTACTTTGTGAAGATGAGGTGCTGTCCTATGGGATACAAAGTATGCTTTGAATTAGTGATCAAAATGTGATGTCTTTCATATCAAGATTATAAAACTTGGGAACCAAGGGGGAGAAAAAGGGATTGGTATGTCTCACAGGTACAGCTAATGGCCCACTCAAATGTTTTACTCCCTGTGTCACTCAGGGTTCAGTGTAGGAAACAAAAAGCACTTCAGTATTTTAGGCAGAAAGGGCTTTACTATAGGTAATTAGGTACTTTATGAAATTATTGGAGGACTGGAGGAGTTCAAGAAAACACTCTGTAGCTGTAATTATGGAATTCTTGAAATGAAGAAATGGTTGGAACTGTGAAGCCTGTCAACTACAGCAGGTTCTTGAATAATATTGTTTTATTTAATGTTGCTTTGTTATGACGTTGACAAGATGTCTTAGGAACTTAACTCTTGTTTATATCAATTAGCCTATGGTAAAAATAGTTTTGTCATACATTGTTTCACTGCACTTCCAAGAACCTGTCAACAGCATTAAGTGAGGACTTACTGTATATCTGGAACATTTCTCATCTCAGAAACTCGGTATCTGTGCTTTTAGAGGCTTAGTACCCAAAGAAAGATGGCTTCCGTCAGGGAAATAGCAGTTACTCCATTTAGTTCAGGCTAAGCCACTCCATCCAGTCATTTCAGAATTCTTGTGCCATTTGACAAATATGTGAAGAAGGGTGTTTAGGGCTGGCATGGGAGATGTGTTCATGTCAATAGGTTATTGCTATACAATAGTAACAAGAAGGAATATAGAACCCAGGGGATGCTTTGGGTACCTTCTTGTATAGTTCCGTTGATAAAACTTAATGAAAGACTACATCACTGTTTTGAATCCCCATGAATGAAGGTGTAGGTCATAACATTGGGTAAAGAAACCTGGTCAACTGAAGAACAGGGTGAAAATGAACTTGGAAGGAGGGTGTAGGTGGGAAGCCAAAAGAACAGACGATAACATCATGTCTATTTGCAGATGACTGTAGCATCTACATATATTTTCTTACCTGCTATGATGTCTCACGTATGTTTATATATCTGAACAAGTTTTCTTTTCTCTCCCTTTCCCCCACCATCATTTGTATCTATATCTATTTCTGTATCTATATCTTATATTGCGTATATTAGTGATTATTAGCTTAGTAGTTTAGTCTATGGATTTCAGAGTATTGAAAGGTGACAGTACTAGAGAAGATATTGGATGTGTCTCTGGGTGCATTAACTAGAAGGTATTTGGTTTGTCCAGTGTTGGAGAAGAGAAGGCATGCTTTTAGGTTAGGTAAGGATGGTTGCATTATGGTAAGCAAGACTTCTTTTTGGGGAAAAAAAGTATGAGGAGGAAAAATATGTTGATGTGGAGCAGTCAGAGGGTGGTCTTTCAGGGAATATTTGTTATTTGCCTTGGCCACTCAATATCTGAACCTCCTTCCCATGTTATGAGTTTTCCCTCATTTTATGAGCCTTGTTGCAGGCACTACCCATCTTTTGCTGGAAAAGCTGAAAATGCCTTTTGTTTTCCTTCCCCAACCCTGCACCCCAGTCCTCTTGCAGGTGGAGTGCAAGCACATAATCTAGACACCAGGGACAGCTGTCCTAGAGCAAAAGGGAAGGCTTACCATCAAGGTTGTCTCTTTGATAGGGAGAGCAGCCACAGAGATTGTGTTCCTGTTATAGCAGTGAGGCAATATCAGGGAGAACATGCTGTGTTCCTTCCTGCTTGTGTTCAGCAGTGACAGTAGTAGTGTTCTCTTTCCACTTGTTCTGATGTGTGCTTTTGGGAGTCTTTTTGCCTGTGTTACTCCAAATCTAGCTCTCCAGACTTTCTGGGAGTTCTGTGCATTACCCACTATCTCTTTTATTTTTTCATAAGCTATAGTTGGCTTTTGTTGCTTGCCAGTAGGAAAACCAACCTATTCAATGATAGAAGAGCACTGGACTTGTGGGCAAGAGCCTGAGTTGGAAACAGAGGATATCACTCCATGGCCATGTGAGCTGGGGCATGTTATTTAATTTCTCAGAGCCACAGTTTCCTTATCTATAAAATTAGATCAAAATTCCTACTTCAACCATTTGGCACAAAGATCATGTGAGGTCATATTTGTGAAGATTCTTAGACCTGTGCCTGTCACATCTTGTTTTTATTATGTTTTTAGATAAAGCAGTGTAATGGGAAGATCCAGTGTTTGAGCACAGAAGTAACTATGCTCTTATTATAATATATGACTATATTTAATATTACTTTCATTAAAATGTCCTGGAAAAGAATATGTTTTCTTGCTTGCTCCTGAGAGTGAATGGTAATGGAAATTTAATTGCCAATTCTGAATGCAAGTGTTCTTTACTTTTCATTCAAGCACAGCCATAGTACATAGTTCATATTTCTGAGGGTCATCTTGGGAACTGCAGAGTAGCAAGATGTACTTTTATATTGGATTGCTGTTAGAAAGTTCAATAAAGTTGGTGAATGTATTAACAAGTATGCCATTCGTGGTGAAAGGAAGCTTGCTTATTGTCAATTAAATTAGTTTATTATTACAAAGGAATATTATATAAAATATTAATAATAAACACCTATATACCCACCACTCAGCTGAGGCCTCTTGTGTAATTCTCCCTTTTCTCTGTCTCCCTTCTAGCAGTATGTATAAAAGATGCCTGGAATTATGTACAACAGATTGGTCACAGAAGCAGGAATAATGATGTACTTTCGCTTTCTTCATTTATTTGTAGTTTGTATTTTTTAGGACAGGGCATTTCTTCATTTAGGAAAATAACACATTAAAGAAAAAGAACAGTTATATTAATTGTATTAGCACAAAAGAAGTTAGCTAATAAATTGGAAAACATAAATACAGTGGGCTTGCTTAAGCAAATACATGAAATTTCAGAAGCACATTAGCAACAATTATTTATACAATGATTTATTTTTCGGGTTTAATTGCTTTTTGTGATTTGTAGTAATTACAAGGTTAGATCCTAGAGTCTATGGGTGTAGTTTCAAACTCAGTTCCAGATATAAATCACTTTGTGCCTCAGTTTCCTCACTGAAAAATTGTGGAGAGTTAGAGAATCAGTCTCATAAGATAGTTGTGAGGATTAGATGGATATTTACTTAGAACAGAGTATGCGCGCGCGCGCGCACACACACACACACACACACACGCGCGCGCGCGCGAAATGGAATTCTGTGAAATATAGTTAAGCCTAGCCAAATTGACACATTGTACAGCTATCACACTCTGTTTTCTCCATTTGCTCTTTTAAAAAACTCATGACATGGAGAATTTTTCCTGGCCTTCTCATTCACTCATTCAGTTTTCAGTAGTTTCTATTCTACTCTTTACTGACTTTACTAAACACCCCTACCCCCTTCTCCCCCCCCCCACATTTTTGAAGTAATTCATTCTTGTTCTCAGGTAGTTTCTTCTCCACCCCTGCCCAGTCCTCCTTCTTCCCTTTTCCTCTTCTTGTTTCCTTCTCTTGTTTCAATGATGAAGTACCTTCTTTAATTCTATTGAGACTGCAAGTGAAACATTCTCTGCTGCATTATTAGGTCTACTCCCTCTGACTTCTCAGTTGTTTCCCCTCTTTCAATTTGCTGATAATCTTCTTGTGTTTAGAACTTCTCCTTCTTGTTTGACACTTAAAAGTTAAGACTTGTATCTAGTAGTTCCCCAAAGTGACTATACCTTATACTCACCAGAAAGCTTTACCGGAATTACAGACTCCTGTGTTTTACCACTGGAAATTCTGATTTGTAAGTTCTGGAGCAAGACTCAGGAATCCTACTTTAAAAAGTAAGTTTCAGATATTTTGATACTACTGGTCTGTATAGACCAGTGTTTGGGAACCCCTGATCTGGGTTGCTCAGTATTTGTAGCTAGTACTTGCTCTTTCTGGCTGCAGTCATATAGTTCTTTTGTTTAATATTTCTTGTTAGAGTTTTCTGTTAGCATATCAGTTGGAACATTACTTATAGGTCAGGTCTTCCCTTCCCCATTCACAAACAGTAAGCAAGAGCCAACCTCTCTGTAAGTATAGATTGTACTGGGCTTCTTTAATAGTATACTGTATACATTGTACTTTTGACTCTTGCCAGTTACTATAGGAGCCAGCCAGGAAAATGACACCCAGTGCTGCTGGCTGATAATAGTGGCAAGAAACAACTTGAGCTTTTGTGCAGACTTGTATATAGCACTTGTTATATTTTTTAGCATATAAGGATATATCTATTTTAAAATGGTAATGTGTCTGCTCCTTGATTAGCCATCCTATGTTGCTTTGCTGTAATTAAATAAAAATATAATGTCACTAGAAGAGATTCAGGGAAGGAAAATGAAAACAGTTAAAAGCAGTTGAGAAGCTTCCATATAAAGAGAAATTTAAAAATAATAGATTTATAATTCAACTGACAGAACTCTGAACAAAAAGAAGCTGCCTCAGTATGAAATTTTTATTGTTTTTAACATAATGTAATTCTTTTCAAAGTGTGTTAATTTATCAAAAACTCATTACATGCATTTGACCTCTATAAAAATGGGATATGGAGATTATTTCTCCTTTGACTAGAGAGACAAGGATGAACTGGGATCATTTTTATTGTGTTTTTGCTTTGAACCAGGTCCTGGCTAAATACACTACTTGGAGGTAGTCTTTTGAGTTAAGAATGATTAAAATAGTTGGCTCTTTACCAACTCTATTATCATTTGAGTTGAATTCACTTTATACTGTTTTGAGATTATATTTATGTTTTTCTTAGATGCCTAAAGCCCACATTTCTGCTTTTGGAGGTGGTGATATGGAATAACACAAATAAAGTCATAGAATGAAAGAGAGAAAACTGTTTAAAGGAACTCACTGAAAAAACAAGAGAATTGGAGAATCAATTAGCTAGCAGTAGGACTGCTGGTCAGTTTGGTATGGCTTATTGTGGGAATTCTACAGGTGATAGTAATTTTTCCTGGGATTTTTAATAAGCCAGATAAGTGAGATGGCTGAACTGCAAAAAGTCTAATGTTAGAATGCATGTACATTGAAGGGTCATAATTTACCAGGATATTTTGTGTCTAGATGATGACCTAGTGAAAGGCCTAGGTTCTACAATTTATTGGTATCTTCAACACTCAAGGGAATATTTTATGAGTTTGTTGAAAAGGAAGTTTATGTCAAGTATTTGGTACAATATTTGTAGCCATGGGGCAGTGTTACAAGTAGATTGTTTTTATTGTCAAATGGTGTTTTCTTTAAAAAGTTCTTGGTTCCCAGCACCAGTATGTATGAACCATTTGAGAATGACTCTTCAAAGTACATTTTATCTGGCCAAGGTATTCAGAATGTTGGTAAATTCATTTGAAAGCAATTATATGGAGCATTTGCACATTAGTCACTGTGAAGAAAACCATTTATAAAACCTATTCAGAAATAATTTTTTATATTTTAGAGAAAAACATGGAACTATTACAACCTCTTTGGAATGTAGCCTAGTGGAAGGAAAGTAGACATATGGAAGACAGTTTTAGGACATTTATTTCCCATTCACAAACAACACATTTTTCCAAATTAAAAAGGTCTGACTATGTCTTTGTATTTTTTGGCATCTTCAACATTTCTCTGGTAGCTGATGAGTTACATAATTTCCTTCTGCTCCAGTTCTGTAACAGGAAGGGTGTAGCATGAAGATGGGGTAGTGGTTCTCAGATATGGATATTAGTTTATGAAGGAGACAACCACATACCAGACAGCTTTGAAGATCAAGCTGTTGACATCGTGATCATACTTTCTTTTTTCTTGCCCAATTGGCTATCTATTTATGAGGGCAAATAGGTTATGAGGTGTCTTGCCATGGTTCTCAAAGAATGTACTGTGTTTTGTTCAGTGTTAAGTTAATCAAGAAAACCATTTCAACAGAATTTGACAGTTCAGCCAGAACTATTGTATAACCCATGAGATTAAAAAAAAAAATCGCATTGTGATTTTTCTGGGGGCAATTATAGCAAGGGATACCTGTTTCTGAAAAAAGCTGAGAGGCAAAGAAGGCTTTTCAAGCAACCAAATGTGAATTTGAAATAGATGAAAAGTGGGAAAACCAAAATAACTGCTAGTGTTTTGCATGTCTCAGAGTATGTACACTTATTTACGTTACATTGTTTTTGACATAGCATGTGATGTCATCTAGTACTGATCCCTGGAGGGGAACCTAAGTGTACCCAATGTTAACCATAGTGCAATGGACTCTGCCAAAAGTTTAAAGAGAAACACATGATTCCTGGATTACTCCAGTATCTAACTAGATACTGAGTAGTGGGAGAATGTTGAATAGAAAGAGCAGGAAAAAAATCTGGCATGTCTTTTGTTGAAATTCAATCCTCTTGTTCTCCTCCTCCCACATTTTCTGCAACAGTCTGAAAACTTTTCAATCACTTTTTTTAAAGATGCAGTGAATTTTATCACAGTTTTGTCAATCAAAACCACATGTGCTTGCTCCATTGATGACAGAGAATAACAAAATCATATTTGTTAAGACCAAAATTCAGGTAATAAATAACTGGGATGCAATGTGAAATCTAATGTTCTTTAAAAGAAACAATGAATGTTGCCGAAAAATTTAATTTGGAGAGTAAAATGAACTTTTTGAAGAGAAAACCATATGAAAGTTGAGCTTTTGATTCAATGACCTTTGTTCCCTATCCGACCAATTTTATTTTCCTGTCCTGAGGCCATAATAAAAACTATCTTGCAAACTGCCCAGCATTTATTTGTGTGATGTAGACTAAGCTGCCCAAGTTTGGGTTATGGACATGACCATATTTTAAAACAGGGATGAACAAACTACCACCTGCAGGCAAATCTAGCCAATGCCTGTTTTTTGTGAATAAAGATTTATTGGAACACAACTATGCCCATTCATCTATAGCTACTGTCATGGTACAGTGGTACAGTTGAGTGGCTGCAAGAGACTAACTGCATGGCTCACAAAGCCAAACATATTTACTATCTTACTTTTAACAGAAATAGCTTATTAGATCCTCTTTTAGATGATTAAGAATATTCAGACAAAATGCAATTAAAATAACTGACTCCTGGGGAATAAGGATTAAGAAGGATTGTGGTAATTTAAGAGAAGTTTCTGCTGATTTTTGGACTATGACATTGTTTCGTTTTGTTTTGTTAGTGGTATGTGGAAGACTAATCTTGTGTACGTGACAAAGACCAACAGCAGTCACTCAAAGACCTCCATTCTATATTACTGAAATTATTTGCTCTTGGGTTTGGCTTTGGCAAGTAGCCAGAACTTCTCTGTCTATTCCCTTACTGAGAAGGAAGGGCCTGGCTACAGCCCAAATGCATAGTAGCTGCTTTAGGAGTGTGGAAGCTTCAGCTTCCTTTTTTGACATCATCACTGGAATAGTTTGTCCTAGCATGTGTATCCCAGGATAGTTAAGGACCAGCTATAGCCTTGCCTTTAGAAAGTGATGAATGTTAGGGTGTCATTTTATCAGTTTTTTGAGCTTGTTTGATTTTAGGAATGCTATCAATTTTAATATGATTGTGCAAAAAGAACAAAAGAAATGTAATTGTATCTTGAACAAGACCTTTGATCACTTAATTGATGAATTAAAGACTCTCAAAGGCCATGCACCAGGCGGAGTGCTTCAGATTTACTGGTAATTTTAGAAGCACTTTGTTATTAGTTCCGTATTTCCAGCCATCCTGCAAAAGGTATTTCAAAATGTACATTAAAGTCAAAGCCAAGCTTCCTCTCCTCCAATGTCTATTGAGCTCCAGGGAACTTATCTAGGAAGGCAATGTCAGGATATTTGGAAAGGTTAATTCATCTCTAGGTGATAGGAACCAGGTTCTGTCCATTTAAAGGGAAAGAATAGAAGGAGGAGGGGGACAAAAATGAGACACTAGGAAAAAAATAAAACTTATGTAACTAGAGAACATAACCATGAAATGTGTAAGGCCTGTGGACATTTGCTTAAAAGAAATCAGGCTGCGGGCAATGAAGAATGTGAATGATAATAGAAAAGTTCTCTACTCTGATTAGATATTTTCAGGTGATTAATGCTCTCGGCTGTCTACTGAATCATTGTTGCTAAGTATGAAGATGGTTAATATTAGCAGACTGGTTTGATTTTATGTGTTGCTTATCTAACATGGCAGAGATAGCAAATGATTTCTCAGCAGTCTCTTCCAGCTCTTGTTTGTATATCTGAACTGTAGAACATCTTTTGAACTTATTCACACCACTCAGAAAACAAGCTGAATCTGTTGTGTCCAGGGAAACCCCTGGGCACTGGAGACTTCTTGTGATTTTGTGCTTTGTATCATGAAGAGTGAAGGAGAACTGGTGAGCCATTATGCTTCTTGGAGGCTGGGTAATAGAAATAGTTTTTCATTGTGTATACAGTAGTCCCCTCTTATCTGTGCTGTTGCTTTCAGTGGTTTCAGTTACCCGTGGTCAACTGCAATTTGCAAATATTAAGTGAAAATTCTAGAAATAAAAAATTCATAAGTTATAAATTGCGCATTGTTCTGAGTAGCATGATGAGATCTTGTTTCGTCCTGTTCCATCCCACTCAGAATGTGAATCATCCCTTTGTCCAGTGTACCCACGTTGTATGTACTACCTGCCTACCTGCCTGTTATGCAGTAGCTGTCTCAGTTGTCACATCAACTATATCAGTAAAAGAGTGCTATATTCAAGTAACCCTTATTTTACTTAATAATGGCTCCAAAGCACAAGAGTAGTGATGCTGCCAATTTGGATATGCTAAAGAGTAGCTATGAAGTTCTTCCTTTAAGTAAAAAGGTATATATGTAGAGGAAAAACATAGTATAGAGAGCATTTAGTATTAGCTGTAGTTTCAGGCATTCACTGGGGGGTTTTGGAATGTATCTCTTGTGAGTAAGAGGGGATGACTATATTTTCTATGGCCAACATGTTGAACTGGGGGAGTCTTCACCTGATTTTAGGAAGGCAGTACAAAAAGAACTGAATTATGAACCAAATGCTTGCATTCTGTACTGATATAAGTCCATATTCAGAATCACTCTTTAATTTTTGATGTACTAAATACATGAACAGTCACATTTACCAATGGCAGAGACATAGAGCTTACTAGACTGTTTTCTTGGGGAGGTTTGTGAAGTAGGCTATTTTGATATTGCAAAGGAGAAAAGAATTAGATAAGAGTGATATGCCCAGATCTCTCTGAAAGGGTTAGGCCTCACCTGGAAATCTGAGTTTAGTTTTGGGGACTACATCTTAAAAGGTATATTATCCATTAGAATATACCCACGATGGTAAGAAGACTCGAAACCAGGTATTCATTCAATTAATGAAGTTTTTAAGTTTTTTTTTTTTTTTTTTAGGTACCAATCACTGTGCCAGCCTGTGGAAATACAACAGTAAAAGAAAGTATGGAGTTCACCTTCATGGAACTTATAGTCTATAGGGGAAAATGGTATAGTTAAACAGACACAAACACAAACCAGCTAGTTAATTAACAAGTCATGAGGGAGCTGTAATAAATAGGAGTAAGTAGGTCCTAATTTAGAAATAATTTTAGAGATAGTATCTCGAAAGAAATAATATTTAAACTGAGGGCTGAAGGATGGGGAAAGCAGGGTGAAGAGCATTCTGGAAGAGTGCAATAGTCTTAAGATGGGAAAAAAATTAATATGTGCTAGGGACTGAAAGCAGGTTGTTGTCACTCTAATGCAGTGAATGAGGGGAAGAAGTATGAGGTAGCATCAGAGAGGAAGGCTTGGGTCAGATCACCCAAGGTCTTAAGGACCATGGGTAGGAGGTTAGAATTTTTTCTGAGTATTATAGGAGAGTACTGAGGGTTTCAATCAAGAGGGTAACATGCTCACTAATTCATATTTTAGAAAGACTACTCTTGGCTCCCATATGAAGAATGGCTGAAAGAAGGGTGAGCATGGAAGTGGGAAGGGGTCAGTTGGGAGAGTGCATTAGCTCAGGCTAGAAATGATGACCATGGCAGCTGAAATGAAGAAATGTGTATGGATTCATGTATATCAAAAAGGAAAATTAGCTTTTCCTAGATTGTAGGTGAGCATGAGGGACAGTGAAGAATCAAACATGGCCAGAATAGACTACCTGGTGAGATAGTAGTTCGTGAAATTGTTCAAGCAGGCTCTGAATGATATCTTGCCTGTGATGAGGTGGGGAGTATTAGACTAGAAGACTTCTAAAATCCTACCCCTTAGGTGATCTTCTCCAAACCTAACTACATATAAATTTGTAAGTTTCAATGGGGAGAAGTAATCTGTGTTAGGTAGTGTGAAGTAAAGAATTAAATAAATAATTGCTATGATGGCAGACAATGCCAGGTGGTTGACAGAAATTCTACCTTATGAATGAGCAGAAGTTTCTGGGAGAGCTTTTGTTTTTCTGACAAATAGCGGCAGACCTAACTGGTAAACATGTTTTGAACTTTGTTCTTTTACATTTGCTTTCTTTGACCTGGATTATGATAGTGATGCCAAGAAATGAAGCAGCTCTCTTTTTACCTTGAAAAAACAGTCACAAGGCAAAGGTTAAAAGAACTGTAGAAATGTTTTTGTTTTTCTTGGGTATCTACCTAGGAGTGGAATTGCTGAGTCATTTGTTAACTCTGCATTGTAACTTTTTGAGGAACTGCAAAACTGTTTTCCACAGTGGCTGTACCACTTTGCATCCTGCCTGCAGTGTGCTCTGCCCCAAGTTTTTCATGTGCTCAGCCTCAGTTTTTCCATATGCTTGACCCTAATTTTTTCACGTGCTCTCTAAAACTTATTATTTTTTTTTATTATAGCCATTCTAGTGAGTTAACTGTGATTTTAATTTGCATTTCTCTTATGAGTAATGATGGCGAACATCATTTCATGTGCCTATTGGCCATTTGTATATCTTCATTAGAGATATCTATTTAGATCCTTTGCCTGATTTTTCTTTTTAATATTGAGTTATAAGCTTTCTTTATGTATTCCATATAGAAGCCCTTATCAGATATTTAATTTGCAAATATTTTTTCCCATTATATGAGTTGTCTTTTCACTTCCTTGGTGGTATTATTTGCAGCATAAAAGTTTTAAATTTTGATATAGTCTAGTTTGTCTATTTTTCTTATGTCACTCGTACTTTTGATGTTGTATCCAAAAAACCTTTGCCCATTCCGACATCATGAAGATTTATTGCTATTTTCTTCTGATAGTTTCATTGTTTAGCTATGACTTTTAGACCTGTGATCCATTTTTAATTAATTTTGTTTCTGGTGTGAGGTAGAGATCCAACTTTGTTCTTTTTTTATGTGTCTATCCAATTGTTCTAGTACCATTTGTTGGAAAAACCATTATTTCTGCATTAAATTGTCCTGACACTTATCAGAACCAATTAACCATAAATGTCAGGGTTTAATTTTGGACTCAATTCTATTCTATTAAATCTACATGTCTGTATTTGTGTCAGTACCATACCATTTTGATCCATATAGCATTGTAGTATGTTGTAGAGATCAGAAGTGAAAGTCCCCAATTTTGTTCTTTTTCCAGGATTGTTTTGCCTTTTCTGGATTCTTTGATTTTCCATTGGAACTTTAAAATCAATTTGTCAATTTCTACAAAAAATTAGACGAAATTTTGATAATGTGTTTAATCCATAGATCAGTTTGGTGAGTACTGTTATCTTAATATTCTTTTCTGATTTATTAATGTAGACTATCTTTAATTTATTTAGGTTTTTTTTTAATTTCCTTCAGCAGTGTTTTGTAGTTTCCCTCTATAAGTCTTTCATTTCTTTTAAATTTATTCCAAAGTATTTTATTCTTTTTGTGCTATTATAAATTAATTTTTTTAAATTTTGTTTTCACAATTATTATTGCAAGTACATGGAAATACAGTTGTTTTTTTTTAATATTGATCTTGTATTCTTCAGTATTGCTGAACTTGTGCTAATATTTTTTTTAGTGATTGCCTTAGGATTTTCCATATATAGTATGATATCATCTGTGAATAGAGATAGCTTTACTTCTTCCTTTTCAATCTGCATGCCTTTTATTTCTTTTTTCTTGTCCAATTGCCTTAGCTAAACCATCCACTACGCTATTGAATAGAATTAGTGACAGCAGGCATCCTTGTGTTCTCTGTCTCAAGGAAAAATTATTCAGTCTTTCACCATTAAGTATGATGTTGACTATGGATTTCTGTAGATGTTCTTTATTGGACTGATAAATCTCCCTCTAATTCTACTTTGTTAAGTATTCTCATCATTAAAGGCTGTTGTCTTTTGTCAGATGCTTCATTTTTCACCCTTTCTTCTGATAGTAAATATGGTATGTTATGTTAATTAATTTTGGATTTTAAATCAACCTGTGCTCTTGTAGGTAAATACCATTTAGTCATGATGTGTATTCCTTTTTGTATGTTGCAGGGTTTCCTTTGCTAGGATTTTTTTTTTTTGGAGAATTATTCTATATATTTATAACAAATATTGGTCTCTAGTATTTTTTTTCCTTTTGATATCTTTGTCTGGTTTTGGCATTAGGCTAATAGTGGCTCATAGAATTAGTTGGGATGTATTCCTTCCTCTTGTATTTTTGGAAGAGTCTGTGAAAAATTAGTATCAATTTGTTTTTGAATCTTCGATAGAATTCACCAGTAAAATCATCAAGACCTGTACTTTTCTCTGAAGAAAGTCTTAAAATTACTTATTTTTTAGAAAGTTTTTAGGTCTATGTAGATTTATTATGTCTTTCTTAGTATGTTTTGATAATTTGTGTCTTTCTAGGAATCTGTCCATTTCATCTCAGTCATCTAATTTGTCAACATAGAGCTGTTCATAATACTCCCTTAAAAACTTTTTAAAAAATTCTGTAAGGTTGGAGGAATGTGCTTTATGTCTTTCCTGGTTTTAGTAATTGATGTCTTTCCTCTTTTTTTCTTGGCTAGTCTAGCTAAATGTTCATCAGTTTTGTTGATCTTCTCAAATAAACAACTTTTGGTTTATAGTTGATTTTCTCTATTTTTTCCATATTTTATTTTTTTCAGTCTGAAGTTTAATATTTCTTTGTGGTAGGTTTAAATTTAGTCTGCTCTTTTTCTAATTTCTTAAGGTGGGAGGTTAGGTTATTGACTTGAGATCTTTCTTCTTTTATAATATAGGTGTTTATAGCTATAAATTTTCTTCTGAGTACTGTTTTATATGCATCCCAAATGTTTTGCTTTGTTGTGTTTTTGTTTTTATTCATGTCAAAGTAGCTTCTAATTTGCCATGTGGTTTCTTCTTTGATCCATTTATTTAAGCACATTCTGTTTAATTTTCATATATTTGTGATTCCTCTAAATTTCCTTCTGCTATTGATTTCTATTTTAATTGCATTGTGGTCAGAGAAGATACACTGTATGATTTTAGTCTTTTAAAATTTATTGAGGTTTGTTTTATGATGCAGCATATGGTTTATCTTAGAGAATGTTCCATGGGTGCAGCTTCCATATTTGGTAGAGTATTCTATAGATGATTGTTACATGTAGTTGGTTTGTAGTTGTCTTTATTCCTTATTTATTTTTTATTCATAATTGAAAATGGGGTATTGAAGACTCTATTATTGCTGAATGACTTTTTTTCTCATTTCTGTAAAATTAAAGTTTTTGCTATATTTTGCTTTTTGTTTTCTATATGCCTCTTTGTATTCTTTATATTAGGTACTTTCTAGTATAACATTTAATTGCTTTAGAGACTTTTATATTCTATTTGTTTGAATTATTTTGTTAGTGGTTACTCTGAGATTTACAATTATATACTTTAAGCTATGCAAATCTACTTCAGATTCATACTGACTTTATTTCAATGAAATCTAAAAACTTTACTCCTTTATTGGTATTCTCTCTCTCCTCTTTTTGTGCTATCATTGTTATACATACTATTTCTATACGTGTTACAAATCCAACAATGCATTGTTATAATTATTACTTTATTTACTATCATGACCTTTAAAGAAGGTGAGAGAAGAAAGAAGAGCAAGTATATATTTATGGAGTTTGTTATATTAATTTTTTTATTTACTTTCTGGTTCTCTTGATTTCTGTGGATTTGAATTACCATCTGATGTCATTTTCTTACTTCAGTGTAACTTTTCAACACCTGCCTTCTTGGTGATGTTATTGTTGAATATTACATTTTATCTTATGGGCCCAACAATGTAATTACATATATTGGTTTTATGTAATTGACTTTAAGATCAGTTAAGAAAGATACAATTATACTGGCTTTTGTAATTACTAACATAATTACCTTTACTGGCACTCTTCTTTCTTGTGTGTGGATTTGAATTACTGTCTGGTGTTACTTTCAGCCTGAAGAATTTCCTTTAGCGTTTCTTGTATGGCAGGTATACTAGAAGCAAATTATCTCAATTTTCGTTTATCTGAGAATATCTTTTTCACTTTAATTTTGAAATGTAGTTTTTACTGAATATAAAATTCTCGGTTGACAGTGTTTACTGCCAGTTCTATTGTTGAACCTCTCTAGTGAATGTCATTTGTATTATTGTACTTTTCAACTCCAGAATTTTCTACTTGGTTCTTTTAATAGCATTTATCTCAGTTGATATTCTTCATTTTATGAGTCATTGTCATCTTTTTCTAATTCTTTAGTAACTGTTTCCTTTAGTTTTTGAACATATTCGTAATAGCTGCTTTTGGAAGTCTTTGTCTGCATAGACTACTACCATCTAGGCATCTTGACAGCGACTTCTATTGCCTTCTAATCCCTTGTGTATGGATCCCACTTTCTTGTTTCTAAGTAATTTCCAGGATGATAATATACTCAGATGACATATTTTAGCAACTTTAGATACAGATACCAACATTCCTGGGTATTTTATTGTTGTTTACTCATTTTGTTTGTGTATT